>JASDFA010000029.1:4180000-4780000 GCA_035772735.1 Datura wrightii | reverse complement strand
CTTAAATTTTCAATAAAAGTGTCTTAGGAGTCATTTGGACCAAATAAAGATTAATAAAACAAAAGGGATTTAGCTTTAACATGGTTTCCAAAAGAATAGGTTTAGTCTCAAAATGCTAACTAAGAAGATTACATTAGGACAGATAATAGCACGATAAAAATAGGCCACCAAAGAAATGCCTATATAACTTTCTAAAGATGCCCATTAATGTTAGACTTGTGAAGAGATTCTAGTATGGTTACATGATGATATGAGTTATGATGATAAAGCATGAGAATGAAAATTCTGAATGTTGGGCTTGTTGTTAGTAGAAAGTAGCCCTGATCCTTCCGTAATGAAGGGTGTATGAAGAAAGTAGAGTATGTTCATGTTTCTGAGTAGCTGTAGTAGTATAGACCAGATATAGATGTATGTATAACATCAGACCAATACCTCTCAGATCCTAGCATCAGTCGGGATCCTCCATAGTAGAGAGTGACTCCCTAGCATCAGTCGGAATCCTCCATAGTAGAGAGTGACTCCCTAGCATCAGTAGGAATCCTCAATAGTAGAGAGTTTCTCCCTAGCATCAGTCGGGATCCTCAATAGTAGAGAGTGACTCCCTAGCATTAGTCGGGATCCTCCATAGTAGAGAGTGACTCCCTAGTACAGCAGGGGTCCTCCATTGTAGAGAGAGACTCCCTTAATGATGATATCGGTATGATTCAGTCTTGCATGATCCAACTTTTAGATTATAATGT
Organism: Datura wrightii; assembly: GCA_035772735.1. Taxonomy (NCBI): domain Eukaryota; kingdom Viridiplantae; phylum Streptophyta; class Magnoliopsida; order Solanales; family Solanaceae; genus Datura; species Datura wrightii. Next base: position 4,779,260 of record JASDFA010000029.1, on the reverse strand, counting down.
CTTAATAAGATGATGATTAATCTCAGTTATCAATAATGACTCAGTATAGTATGTGCTACTAATTTCAGATTTGGCACTTATAATATGTTCAGAATTCGACCCTTATGTATGAGTTTTAAGATGTTACACAAATGATATTCAAAAACAAGTTCCATGTGTGTATCTGTGTATGTCAACCATAAAGCATGTGAATAGAATGGTGAGGTAGTTATGTTAATGTATTTGATTTAGTCCTTGTCGTATATTTGTTTATTTAATTGTTATGTTATCCTGCATGCTTACTATATTCCAAGTACTGTTAGATATGCTTCATCCCTATTCAGCATCTATTGGTGAGTCCTCATCCTCCGAAGACGTGATTATGTTCATATTTTACTATGTTCAGTTTTCAGATTTTAGGAGTTAGCTGGGGGCTTGTCCCAGCAACTCATTAGTTTAGTAGAAGGCTTTCAAACTCATCTAGACAGATTCTGTGTTGTATCTAAGTGTTATTAAATTGTCTTTATCGTTTATATTAGATTCATGTTATTAGCTTCCGCTTATTTATGTTGTTAGTCGTTTTCATTTTAAGAGTATGCTATGATAATGCCATGGGTCGACTTGGAGCCTCTCAGGGTTTCTTGTCCCGTGTTACGGCTAGGGTGTAAACTCGGGTCGTGAAATAAATTCTCGCACTTGTTAGTACAGTTCAGTTCAACTCAGTCTCAGTTTGGCTTAGTTCAGTCACTCAGTTTCAGGACATGTTTATGACCGCCGGTTAGGGTCTATATTTACCTTATCCCAGTAATAGCTCAACTTCTATCAGTACTCAATATCTGTTGGTCATTTCATGTTATTTCAGTTCAGTGTTTATTTCTATGCTTTATGTATATCTCACTTACTCAATACATTCAAAGTACTGATGCGTACTTTCTATGCTGTATCGTACTATGATACATGCACAGGTTCTCAGTCTCAGCATCGTTAGTAGTTCCCTCTAACGATTTCAACAGTAGTGTTATTGGTGAGTCGTCATCTTTTGAGGATGAGGGTTTACTTTATTCAGTTCAGTTTCTTTTGAGTTAGACGTTAGAGTTAGCTGGAGGCTTTTCCCAGCAGCTTGTCAGTTCTTTAGATAGCTTGCAGACACAAGGTTGTTTGGTTTGTTTTGCAGTCGTTGCATAATTTCAGTATCTTATTAGGCATGTCTCTTTTGAAAAGCTTATTTAGCTAGGTTTACTCTTTTCAAAACAGTGTTGCTTGAATAGTTATTTTACACAGCTTTAGCTTACGTTTAAATCAGTACACCAGTGTGATGTTAAGCCATGGGTTCGGTTGGGGTCATTTATGGATCCAGGTACCGTGTCTCGTCCAGGGTGTAGACTAGGATTGTGACAAACTTGGTATCAGAGCCCCAGGTTTAGAGTATCCCATTTTTGTCTGAAAGCCGCATCAAGTAGTGATTTTCATGGGTGTGAAGCGTGCCACACTTATGAGGGGGAGGCTACAAGGCGTTTTATGAAATCTCCCTTCCTTTCATACTCCTTATCGCGCGTTGAGCTTAATCCCATAAGTGTCCTCCTAACTCGTACTCTATTCGTTTCATTGAAAATATGCCTCCAAAACGAGGATATGGAAGGAGGGCTGGCAATGCCAACTGACCTGCCCCACCAGCAGCCCCTCAAGACGATCAAGTGTCCTCTACAAAATTTCAAGCGGCAATTCAACTGTTGGCTTAGACGGTGACCAACCAAGTGAACCAACAGGTGGTTCCAATGAATGTGACTGGATCTACAGTTGCCAGGGTTTGGGACTTCACTCGAATGAACCTTCCAGCTTTCCATGGATCTAAGGTGGGAGAGGACCTGCAAGAGTTTGTGGATGAGGTGCGGAAGATCACCCGGATTATGGGTGTTAGTTCCGTAGAGAGTGCTGATCTAGCTACCTACCAGTTGAAAGGGGTGCTTAGATTAGGTACAACCAGTGGAAGGAAGGGAGGCTGGTTGAAGCAGGATCAGTAGAGTGGGATGAGTTCGCTACGGTGTTCCTCGACATATTTTTTCCTCGGGAATTGAGGGAGGCCAAGGTCGCTGAATTCATGAATTTGAGACAGGGTAACAGAATAGTTGAAAAGTATACATTGGAGTTCACTCGGCTGTCGAGGTATGCTCCAAAAATGGTTGCTAGGCCAAGGGATCGCATGCTCAAATTCATCAATGGAGTTTCAGATTTGGTACTTAAGTAGTGCAAACTGCAATGCTAATCAAGGACATCGACCTCTCTAGTCTCATCATTCATGCACAATATATTGAAGCAGAGAAGTTGAAGCATATTGAGCAGGAGAACAAACGGGCTAGAATAAGTCAGTCTAATTATGGACAACAGAGGTCCGGCTGCAGTAGTCACCCACAGCAGCAGCAACAGAGACCTCCAACACCCACATCGTCCAATACTCCTTCTTTCTGATCTCGCAAGGACCGAAGGGGTAGAGTATCAAGTTCCCAATCCCAGAGTCATGTTTCTAGAAACCGCTACCCAGCTTGTCCTAAATGTGGCAAGAACTATCCAGGGGAGTGTCGTGTAATACCCACGAAGTGCCTAAGACTAGACCCGGGATATAAAAATAAAAATTGGCAGAAATCTAGACAAACATCACAGAACGGGTCATGTAACGGGTCATTGGTTCCACCAGCAATCCATAGGGAGTGCGTGTGGTGAGGTACAATAGGGTCGAAGTGGGAGTAACGGGTCAAGGGATGACCCATGGTTTGATACCATGAGTCGTTGTTTGAGGTCGTGGTGAGACTGGTCCTTACCCTAAGATAAAGTAACAGGTCGTAGGATGACCCATTGTGAGCAACATCAGATCATGGTGAGAAACCGTGGGAAAAGAGTAGGAAATTTCCCAGTTGAAGTGACGGATGGAGACCACGACTCGTTGGAGGTTGGTACGAGTTGTGGTGTGGTCTTGGGAAGACTCAGGTGTAAGTCGTTAGGTGAAATAATAGGAGGATTCAATCGATCGTACCTTGTGGTAACGACTCATCCTGTCAAGTCGCGGGAGCAAAACTGAGAAAGTGAAGTTTGGGCAATAGATGCAACGGATGGATACAACGAGTCATGGTATCAAAGCACGACCAGTTAGGTTGATCGTTGTCACTGCCAGTGCTGAATTTTTAGGAAATTCATTAAAGGTATTTTCATCATTTCTAAGTCCTAGGGTCCTAAACTACGTTGTTTAAGGCTCGAAATGCAGTGTTTTATGAGGGGAAAATCTATCCTAGGCTCATTCATACCTATGCATGCATATTGAAGGGGTTTAGGAGGTGATCAAGTGAGAGTTCTCCAAGTTTTCCTTCAATCCTCATTGGGCTTTCAAGTAGTGATAAAATATGATCTTTCCCAGGTATGTAGGGTTATGAATGGGTGAATCTGTTCACACCCATGCCTAATCTCCCTCTAAATCATGAAATTCCTATATTGACTCTATGGGTTTTTAACCCAATGCATGAAATTCCTAATTCTTTTTATGGGTATGATTTAAATGTATTTTTACTATTGAATTATGATTCATGGGCAATTTTTATGTTGTTTTTCATCAAAAATCATGTTTCAAGCTTTTCAAGTTTAAATTTTCTAATTATGAGAAGTTTATGAAAGTTTATATTTATGATGAATGCTCTCGTGTGATGAAGTATTTATGATGAAAAGTATGTTTCAAGTTACCCATGTTGATAATCATGTTTTCAAGTGAATTAAGTATTTCTAAGCATGTTAAAGTATTGGGCAATGCCCACATGTTCAAGAATGATTTATGATTTATGATATGGATTTCATGATTGATCGATTTATGACGACCGATTTATGGGCCCTTGATTCATGGCTAAAAATGTATGTAAATGGGGATCAGTGATGTTAATATTTATTTGGCCTTGAATCTCATGAATGATGTTTTGATTTACATACGAGCCTAATGTGCATGTTTTTGGGAGTTGTATCTAGCACCGAGTAGCCCGACGTTCAAAGGACTACGTCAGTGTCTCATAACTACGTGCCACCATAGGTTTATATTGATATATTACAATGTTATAGATCCCCTCTTTCATGATATCACATACTGCACATCCCTTGCTTGGCAAGCCGGGACGACTCTGCCCACTTGAGTGAGATAGTTGGGGAATCATGTAAGGCTCTACCATGATGGTGTCGGTTATGACAAGTACTTCCATTGTTCCTCATGATTTATGCATAGTTATCTTCTTATTATTTTGGCTCAAGTCATGTTTAATGAAGCTTTTCTCTGATGACTATGATTATGGTTAAATTACGAATGTTTTGAAAACCTTGAGCCTTATGTTACATTATGATATTTATGATATGAGCATGTTGTTCTACTCTTATGAATTTTTAAGTATTTTAAATGTCCGTTTTACTTACCTTGCATACTCGATACATTCCATGTACTGACTGTATACTCTATGCTGTATCATTTCATGATATAGGCTCCGATCTTCGGACCCACCTCCGTCATTAGCCCATTCTCGGAGTTAGCATCTAGCTAATTAGTGAGTCCTCATTCTCCGAGGACCAGTTGGCATCAGTTATCCCTTTATGTTCAGTTTTCTAAACTTGTCGGGCTAGTTGGGGGTGTTGTCCCATCAACCTATCAGATATGTTAAAGGCTTTAAGACTATGTGTAGTATTCAGCTATCATGTATGAAATGTGTTTCATTTCTTTGTATGTCATGATTTCGTTTATGCTATGATATTATGCTAAGTATTACGCTTTGTTTGATTGAGTTAGATATATATTCATGCCATGGGTCGATTTGGAGCCTCTCGGGGCTCCTTGTCCCGTGTTGCGGTCCGGGTCTACATTCGGGTCGTGAAAAACTTGGTATTAGAGAAATAGTTTTGAAGTGTCCTAACGTATCTGAAGTCCGTGTTAAGTAGAGTCTTTTTCATGGGTGTGAAGCATGTCACACTTATGACGAAGAGGCTACGAGACGTTTAGGATATTCACTTCTTTCATGCCTCTATCTCGTGCCATGAGTTCGACTTTCTCTATCCCCCCTAATTCATGCTATGCGCGTGTGCAGAAACATGTCTTCTCAGGACAACAACGGGAGTCAGCCATCCCCACCAACCCCAATAGATTGCATGCAAGTTACGGATGCGAAACTCGGAGCCGCCCTCAGATTGTTGATACGGGCCATGATCACACAACCTAACCAACAGACCATCGCATAACTGAACCCTACCAGGAAACAGCAGCTACTAGGGCTCAAGAACTCATGAAGGGGAGCCCGTCTAAGTTTGGTGATTGAAATATGGGTGGAGAGCGTAAGGGGGAAGAAAGAAGGAACAAGAGGCCCAGGACTGAAAACCTTGAGAGTTCCCAGCAAGGGTCAAGTAGTGGGAGCCGCTCTCAACCCCATCAGAGATCTCTAGCTCAAATTCAGGGATACAAGCCCAGGATGAGGGAGATTACTTACCCACCTTGCGGGCGCTGCAGGAAGCACTAGCTAGGAAAGTGCCTGGTGGGTTCAGATGTATGCTTTTATCGTGGTTGTTCTGGACATAAGCACAAGGATTGTCCTACAGCCAAGTGAGATGGCCAGAAAGGTCGCGCCCCAATCACCCCTCCAGTAGCCCTATCTAGTCAATCAACATGCCCAAAATGTGGTAGAACACAAGCAAGATGGTGTTTGGCAGGTTCCGAAACTTGTTACGAATGTGGGGATATATGACACATGCGTAGGAATAGCCCATTGGCCAAGTAGGGCAAGGGTAGAGCTGGTGCGCCAATCACCAGATCATCAGCTCCAACAAATCCCCATCCCTGCAGGACAGGTTACCAAGAGCAAGTGGCAGTCAGCCTCAGATGTAGTCCCAGGTATGTTATAAGCCTTCCTATCGAACCTACCATGATTTCTGGTTCCAATGACTCCTGTACAAGGTGCAAGATCCCTTTGTGCATTTTCATATGAGACTTATTTCGTGGAAGGTAGGGAAATGGTAAATGAAGGGTGTCACGACCCAAACGTACACCTGGATCGTAGACACAGGAAAAGGAGCCCCGAGAGACTCCATGTCGACCCATGGCATGAGCATACATCTAATCTAATCACATGAGAGGAAGACTTAACATATAAGAACATAATCATAACATAGCCAAAGGGGAAAATCAGTACAAGACTCATACAATACGGCTGAATACAACTTGCAGTTTGGTAAGCCTCTAAACATGAAGGACGGATTGATGGGACAACTCCCCAACTAATCCAAAATCTAGAAACTGAAAGAACAACATAGAGTATGAACATATAGCCCTCAAAACATGAGGACTCACCAAGAGTGCTGAGAGCAAATTTGTAGCAATCTACGGGTGAGGATGAACCTGAGAACTGGGACCTATATCATGAAATGATACAACATAGAAAGTATGCGGTCAGTACGTGAAATATACTGAGTATGCAAGGTAAGTAAAATGGACATTTAAAACATATAAGAAATTCATAAATGATCATAAGAGTGGGGCACATTCTCATATCGTAAATCATAATAACATATCATACGGCTCAAGATTTTCAAAACATTCGTAACATAAACACAATCATAATTATAATAAAAGAGATTTACTTAACATGAATAGAACGAACATACATAATCATAACATGCATAAATCATGAGGAACAATGGGGATTCTCTTAACCGACATACCCATATGAGCACACATGAAGCCCGACTTGTAACCCTAGTTGGGAGGGTGTCAGTACCTTGCCAAGGGTAGGACCATGAAAGTGTGATATCACCATGAAAAGGGCCATTTGAGCCAGGGACTAACATGAAGGGGCCCTAACATACCTACGGTGGCACGTAGCTCATGAGATTCGGGGCTTAACCTGAGCCCCGAATCTACTCGATGTTCGATACTACTCCAAAAACATATATAGTGCTCATAATAATACATACATGAGTTCATGGGCTAGTTAAATCATGATAATCGTAAACATGCTTGAACATATGTGAACTAGCCATGACATGAGGCCCGTGAGTCGGCCAAAAACATAATTCATGATTAATAAGATTCATACATACTTGTAGATCATGCATATAACTTGAATTTCATAAAATCATAATGGATAATATAATAAATTCATAATTTAAAACATAATTTATGTTGGGATGGTAAAGAACATCAATGGGACAATATACCATAAATCGATTCATCATGGGGCAAGCATAATTAAGCTTAATTGCTTAGAAATCAAAATCAACAATATTATAATCAATTTAAATCTCAAAAGATGATCAAAATCCATAGATTATGATGATATTTCAAAATTACAAATCCCATAATTAAATCATTTGATTTTTTATAAATAAATTACAAAACCCCATGAGTTTTTGATAAATTTTTAAGTAAAATCATAGAGTAGGAGCATGGGTGTGGAAGAATTCACCCATTGATGACCTTACTTACCTGAGATTATCAAATCCTAACTCTCCTTAGAAGCCCAAGAATGAAATTGGAAGAATTGAAGAGAAAAGCTTAAAATTCCCTTAGATCACCTTTTAATATCCTTGCATGCATGAATGAGAGTTTAGAATAGGTCATTTTCTTAAAACCCCAGCTTTCCCAAGGCAAAATGACGTACTTTAGGGCCTCATATCATGAAAAAGTCGAAATTACCCTTAATGAACCTGTCCTGAAATATGGCTGGATGGAACCAACGGACAACTCTAATAGGTCGTTGGAACAAACGATGACCCGTCATGACCCTCGTCGTATGTACTGCTGAAGGCTTACTTTCGAAATCAACCAACGAGCGGACATGACGACTCATCCTTTGAAACAACGATCCGTTACATCGTCCATTGTTTCCTCATCACAAAAATCTTAACCTGCTACCACAGGCCTCACCACAACTCATGGTTCCTTCCAATGAGTTGTGGTCTCGATTCGTCATCTTCACTAGGAATTCTAGGCATCCTAACAATGACCGGTGACAATGGGTCGTTACAGCTCACAAAGAATCGTTGATAGACCCGTTGTATCCCACCTGTTGAATAACGACTGAAAAGGACGACCCGTTGTATCTCACAACGGGTCGTCATTCCACTTGTTGTCTCCACTGCCACCAATACCCCCTAACAAATGACTGTATACAATGACTCGTGGTTTGTTACCACGAGTCGTTCCATGGCCCATCCTGTGCAACTTTTCCCAATTTTCTGTAGTTTTTAACTTTTCACTTCCGGGTCTACTCCTACGCACTTTCGGGGTATTACAATATCTCTCCCTTAGGAACATTCGTCCTTGAATGTTAGAAACAAGAAGGAAACAAAACATGCAACTATCATATGCAAACACTGATCATTTTAACCGATATTCTTACGGAATGACTACCTCCAATTCATAACACATAGCTGATCTGATCTCATGCTTCACATACAAATTCATACATATAAAATAAACTTGAACACATGAACTGAACAATGAAAACTAAATAGAATCATAGAGTAGAACAGATACCTCAAGTTAGAACTAAGCCGGTAGAGAATAAATGTGGGTATTTAGCCATCATATCCGCTTCGGCTTCCCATGTAGCTCCTTCAACATGCAGATTTCTCCACAGTACTTTAACTGAAGCTACTTCTTTGTTCCTTAGTCTCCAAACTTGAAGATCTAATATTTCAGCCGAAACTTCCTCACACCTGAGGCTGTCTTTTACACCGACGCTATCAACCGGAATTACCAGAGCTGGATCTCCCAAAAATTTCTTCAAAAGTGACATATGAAACACGGGATGTACAGAAGACAACTCTGTGGGCAAGTCCAACTCATATGCCACCTTACCAACTCTTCTCATAATACCTAGGGGCCTACATATTGGGGATTGAGTTTCCCTTTCTTTCCAAACCGCATGACTCCCTTCATAGGAGATACCTTGAGAAATACCCAATCGTCCACATCAAACTCCAGATCCTTTCTCCTCGCATCCGCATATGATTTCTGACGACTCTGAGCGGTCTTCAATTGGTCCCTTATTAATTGGACCTTTACCATGGCATCATAAACTGAATCAGGTCCCATCATGACTGCCTCACCAACTTCAAACCATATGATGGGCGACCTACACCTTTGCCCGTAAAGAGCCTCGAACGGTGCCATCTGGATACTAGAGTGATAGCTGTTATTATAAGCAAACTCGATTAAGGGCAAATGATCATCCCAACTACCTTTAAAATCCATAACACATGACCTCAACATATCCTAAAGAGTCTGGATTGTTTGTTCGGCTTGTCCATCCGTTTGTGGATGGAAGGCTGTGCTGAGCTTGACTTGAGTCCCAAGTCCCTTCTGAAAGACCGCCAAAACTGGGAGGTAAACTGAGTACCTCAGTATGAAATAATAGACAAGGGCACTCCATGAAGTCGAACCAACTCCCGAATATACAATCTGGCATAATCATCCGCTGAATTCGTGGTCTTGACTGGTAGGAAGTGTGCAAACCTTGGTTAACCTGTCTACCACCATCCGAAAGGAATCATACTGTCGTCGAGTATGAGGTAGACCTGTAATGAAATCCATATTCATCTCTTCCCACTTCCATGTGGGAATGCTAATATCCTGAAGTATGCCTCCCGACCTTTTATGCTCGACCTTCAATTGCTGACAGTTGGACATTTGGCTACGAACTCTGCAATATCCTTCTTCATACCATCCCACCAATAGATTTCTCTCAAGTCCCGATACATCTTCGTGGATCCCGGATGGATAGAATATCTAGTACTATGTGCCTCATGCATTATTCAAACTCTCAAATTATCAGCGTCCGGGACACATAACCGGCCCTGGTATCATAGAACACCATTCCCCCTTAGGAGAAAACCTCCACCTTTTTACTCTGCGCTGCTTCCTTCATCTTCCTCAAAATTGGATCCTCATCTTGCTTAGATTTGACATCAACCACCAAAGATGATTCTGACCCATTCTGCACAGCAACCCCGCCATCGGTCGAGTCGATCAATCTAACTCCCAACCTTGCAAGACGGTGGACATATTTCACCAACTCCTTCCATCCCTCATCCACGTGGGACAAACTCTCCATAGAGAGCCTATTAAGTGCATCCGCTACCACATTAGCCTTGCCCTGGTGGTAAAGAACACTCATATCGTAGTCCTTTAATAACTCCAACCACCTCCTTTGCTGAAGATTGACATCTTTCTATGTGAACACATATTGCAGGCTCTTGTGATCCATGAACATGTCCATGTGGACTCCATACAAGTAATGCCGCCTTATCTTCAATGCAAACACCACGGCGGCCAACTTGAGATCATGGGTCGGGTAATTCTTTTCGTGAACTTTCAGCTGTCGAGAGGCATATGCTATTACTTTCCCATGCTGCATCAACACACATCCCAATCCGACTCTCGAAGAATCACAATGTACAATAAAGACATCCGTACCCTCAGGTAAAGCCAACACTGGTGCTGAAGTGAGTCAGTTCTTCAATTCCTGGAAGCTTTTCTAACAAGCCTCCGATCATTGGAACTTTATCTTTTACTGAGTCAACCTGGTCAATGGGGCTGCAATTGATGAAAAGCCCTCGACAAATCTTCGGTAGTAGCCTGCTAGGCCCAAGAAATTCTGAATTTCTAAAGGATTCACCGGTCTGGGCCAATTCTTCACCGCTTCGATTTTCTGAAAATCTACCTTTATGCCCTTACTTGATACCACGTGGCCCTGAAATGCATCGAGTCTAGCCAAAATTCACACTTTCTAAACATTGCATACAACTGACAATCCTTGAGAGTCTATAGCACTATCCTCAAATGAGCGGCATGCTCCTTCTCGCTCCCGGAGTATATAAGGATGTCATCGATGAACACGATCACGAACATGTCCAGATATTGCTTGAACATCCTGTTCATCAGGTCCATAAAAGCTGTAGGAGCATTGGTTAGTCCAAATGACATAACTACAAACTCATAATGGCCATACAGGGTTATGAAAGCAGTCTTTGGGAAATCACTCTCCCGAACTCTAAGTTGGTGATATCCGAATCTGAGATCTATCTTCGAGAAACACTTGCCACCCTGGAGCTGGTCAAATAAATCATCAATCCTGGGCAAGGGGTACCTGTTCTTGACAGTCGCATTATTCAACTGCCAATAATTAATACACATCTGAAGTGATCCATCCTTCTTTCGAACAAAGAGAACCGGTGCACCCCATGGAGACTTGCTCGGTCTAATGAAACCCTTATCCAACAAGTCCTTCAACTGTTCTTTTAACTCTTTTAGCTTGGCTGGAGCCATCCTGTAAGGAGGAACGGAGATAGGCTGCGTATCGGGCAGTAGATCAATACCAAAATCAATTTCCCTCTTCAAAGGAATACCTGGCAAATCATCAGGGAAAACCTCCGGATACTCACACACCATCGGAACTGATTGAATAGTCGGGGTCTCGGACTCCACATCCTTAACCCTAACTAGGTGGTACATGCAACTCTTAGAGATCATTTTCCTGGCCTTAAGATAGTAAATAAACCGACCGGTTGGTATAACTGAATTAACCTTCCATTCCAAAACTAACTCACCCGGAAATCAGAATTCCACCGCACAAGTCCTACAATTAATCGAAGCATAACATGCACACAACCAATCCATACCTAAGATGATATCAAAGTCCGTCATGGCCAACTCTACTAAGTCTACGGAGTAACCTTATGTAACACTATAATGGGGCAACCTCTATACCCGCCTAGCTACAACTGATTCACCAATTGGAGTAGATACGGAGAATGGTTCTGACAGAATTTTAGGGCTAACTCCAAAACTACTAGAAATATAGGGAGTCACAAAAGACAAAGTGTCTCTTGGATATAACAAGGCATAAACATCAATATGGAAGACGTGTAACATATCCGTGACCACGTCTGGCGAAGCCTCCTGCTCCTGGTGAGGCACTAGGGCATAAAACCTATTTTAGCACTGACCACCTACTGAACTAGTGGAGGAATCCTGCTGAGGGTGTCGTGCTGTTAGAGCGGTAAAACTGTCTGCAGGGAAATCTCTGGTCCTGTGTCCGGGTTTGCTACTCCCAAATCAAGCATTCGCGCCGACCAGGCACCTCCCGGGATGATTCTTGCCGCACTTCACACAAACTGGAAAAGTGCGCTCCACCTGCATGCTACCATGATCCCTCGAGCCTGTAGCCCTGCTCCTCTGGTCTCCCCTGAACCTAGATGGTGTGCTGGCCGATGATGGAGCTGGAGCAATGGACCTGCACTGAGTCAGCTGATGTGGTCCACCCCCTGACCTGGCCTGAGAAACCCCGTAGCTATTGGTCCTGGCCTAAGAAACCCCGTAGCTATCGGTCCTGTCCCTCTTGGCCTCTCTCTGCCTCCTGTAGACTGACTCCATCTGCTGCACATGCAATACAATATGGGGAAAATCAATGTCCCTGTGAAGCATGGAGATCCGACAATCCTTGTCCAAGTAATTTGCTACTCTATGCACAAAAAGACTCACCCGAGCCTGCTGATCTACCACCAACTTTGGAGAATATTTAGATAAATGGGTGAACTCCAATGCATACTCCTAGACAGACATGTTACCCTGCTTCAGATTAACAAACTTGGTTGCCTTGAGCTCCCTCATCTCGCGAGGGAAGAACCAATCCATGAATGCAGTGTGAAACTCATCCCAACCTATCGGGCCTGCACCCACCGCCATGGTATCTCTCCATTGCTTAAGCCATATATGTGCTACCCCCTTTAGCTGTAGGAGGTCAAGTCAATGCATTCCCCATTATTCACCCCCATAACCTATGTGACCTTCAAAATCTCCTTAATGAAATCATGTGGATCCTCGTCCAGCTTTGACCCCGTGAACTCCAGAGGATCCTCAAGAAATCCCTCACCCTAGCTGCCACTGCATTCCCATTCTGAGGGAAATGCACCGCCGTATGATTCTGGACCTGGGCAGTCATGGCCTGTGCCAACATCTGAATCACCGCCCTAAACTCAGCGTGGGCGGGTGGCTCCAGTACGTGCTCCTCGTGAATGGGTGGAGCTGGCTGATGCTCACCATCATGGGCACCCTCATGATCATTTCCATTTTTGTTTCTCCTAGAGTTTACTCGACATGGAGGCATGATTCTACAAACGCGAGTATCACAAATTAGAAGAGTAAGGGACGTTCATCGCATGACATTGATCATGAAAGAAGGGAACATTTCCTAAAAGTCTAGTAGCCTCTTCTTCATAAGTGTGGCGTGCTTCACACCCATGAAAAAGAATCTACTCAATGCGGCTTTCCGACTCCCTAGGACACACCAACCTATGACTCTGATACCAAGTTTGTCACGACCCAAACGTGCACCCAGATCGCAGATACGAGACAAGGAGCCCTGAGAGACTCCATGTCGACCCATGGCATGAGCATACATCTAATCCAGTCACATGAGCGGAAGACTTAACATATAAGAACATAATTATAACATAGCCAAAGGGGAAAATCAGTACAAGACTCATACAATATGACTGAATACAACTTGCAATCTGGTAAACCTCTAAACATGAAGGACGGATTGATAGGATAATTCCCCAACTAATCCAACATCCATAAACTAAAAGAACAACATAAAGTATGAACATACAACCCTCAAAACATGAGGACTCACCAAGAGTGCTGATAGCAAATCTGAAACTATCTACGGGTGAGGATGAGCCTGAAACGGGGACCTGTATCATGAAATGATACTACATAGAAAGTATGCGGTCAATACGTGGAATGTACTGAGTATGCAAGGTAAGTAAAATGCACATTTAAAACATATAATAAATTCATAAATGATCATAAGAGTAGGATATCATGCTCGTATCGTAAATCATAATAACATATCATACGGCTTAAGGTTTTCAAAACATTCGTAACATAAATATAATCAGAATCATAATCATAATAGAAGAGATTTACTTAACATGACTTGAGCGAACATACATAATCATAACATGCATAAATCATGAGGAACATTGGGAGATTCTCTTAACCGACATACCCATATGAGCACACATGAAGCCCAACTTGTAACCCTAGTCGGGAGGGTGTCAGTACCTTGCCAAGGGTAGGAACATGAAAGTGTGATATCACCATAAAAAGGGCCATTTGGGCCAGGGACTAACATGAAGGGGTCCCAACATACCTATGGTGGCACGTAGTTCATGAGATTCGGGGCTTAACCTGAGCCTCAAACCTACTCGGTGTTCGATACTACTCCCAAAACATATATAGTGCTAATAATAATACATACATGAGTTCATGGGCTAGTTAAATCATGATTATCACAAACATGCTTGGACATATGTGAACTAGCCATGAGATGAGGCCCGTGAGTCGGCCAAAAACATAATTCATGATTAATAAGATTCATACATACTTGTAGATCATGCATATAACTTGAATTTCATAAAATTATAATGGATAATATAATAAATTCATAATTTAAAACATAATTCATGCTGGGCTGTTAAAGAAAATCAACGGGACAATAGACAATAAATCAATTCATCATGTGGCAAACATAATTAAGCTTAATTTCTTAGCAATCAAAATCAACAATATTATAATCAACTTAAATCTCAAAAGATGATCAAAATTCATAGGTTATGATGATATTTCAAAATCACAAATCCCATAATAAATCATTTGATTTTTATAAATAAATTACAAAACCCCATGAGTTTGTGATAAATTTTTAAGTAAAATCATAGAGTAGGAGCATGAGTGTGGAAGAATTCACCCATTGATGACCTTACATACCTAGGATTATCAAATCCTAACTCTCCTTAGAAGCCCAAGAATGAAATTGGAAGAATTGAAGAGAAAAGTTTAAAATCCCCGTAGATCACCTTTCCATATCCTTGCATGCATGAATGAGAGTTTAGAATAGGTCATTTTCTTAAAACCCCAGCTTTCCCAAGCCAAAACGACGTAGTTTAGGGCCTCATATTGTGAAAAAGTTGAAATTACCCTTAATGAACCTGCCCTAAAATATGGCTGGATGGAACCAACGGACGGCTCTAACGGGTCGGTGGAACAAACGATGACCCGTCATGACCTTCGGCGTATGCATTGCTGAAGGTTTACTTTTGAAATCAACCAATGGACGGACAGGAAGACTCGTCCTCTGAAACAACAATTTGTTACATCGTCCGTTGTTTGCTCATCACAAAAATCTTAACATGCTACCAAGGGCCTCACCACGACTCGTGGTTCCTTATAACAAATTGTGGTCTCGATCCGTCATCTTCACTGGGCATTCTAGGCATCCAAACATTATAGAACTCCTGAACTATGTATTTTGTGTACTGTGCTGGAGTCCTGGACTTCCAATCAAAACCATAGAAGCTAAAAATCTACTTCATCTCCTCAATTTCATTCAGTGAGGTTGTGAGGATCCGCCGTTCTTCTTGGATGCTCCTTCTTGGCTTATTATTAGTGGTGAGAGAGATGCCTTGCTCATAAATTTCTTTATCTCCCGGCACCCTCCACCAGATTGTACGGCTTGCCCTGGGTGGGGTCTACTCTTGTGTAACATCAGGAGCCTCCTCCTCTGACTCTTCACTGCCACTTTCTTCTCCACTTTAGGTCTCCCTTGAACCTTCTTCAGCATTAGAGTCATTGCCTGATTTCTATTGTTCCTCTCTAACTCCCTCCTCAGACTAGGGAGCTTGAGCGGATGCGGCAGTGGTTGCTTCCGCTTGGGCCTTTGCTTTTGCCCTAGTGGTTCAGGTTCCATCAGTTTCTAAAGTGTCTACTTGATACTCTTTAATTGAACCACTAGGGGAGTCTCCTGCCTTGTCAAAATCCAACTCAATTGTTTCATCAATCAGTGTCCTTCGGGCTTTTGTTTTGTCTGCCCGGCGTTTGTATGTCATTATACCTATAGAGAAAGATGTTAGCATTCCGTTTTTGAAAAAGAAGATTTAGAAACGAGATGTTCAAATTTTCATCACGGATCATCACTACGGGTCGTACCATGAAGGTACGACTTGTGAGAAGTCCCAGAATTGCAACCATTTTTCAGTACGACTCGTAGGTACAACTCATACCACAAAGGTACGATCCATACCTTGAGTCGTCTGATGAAGCCTGTTTTGATATTTTTCTGAATTTTTTCACGACTCATGGTATGACCCATAGGTCGATTCCACGAGTCATAGGATAGACAGTTTTATGCGACCTTGTTCAGTTTGGTGGTATGAGTGCTCAATACGACTCGTAGTAGCAACCTACGATCCGTACTGTGCCTCATACCACTTCAAAATTTTCTTTTCTTAGTTTGCAAGGGTTCTTTTTCCATTTTAAAGGTACTCAGATTTCCCCCCAGGTCTAGGCACATCATTGACTCAATTTAACCCAAGACCAATCCTCCCCTTTTTGACCTACTACCCGTAACTCATTAAGTTTCAAAACCTCAGTTCATCAAGAATTTAGCATCTCTTTAGTCGAAAAAGAACATTATACAACACTCTGATCATTGTCTCTATTTTCAAAATCAAGTTTCGAGCCTAGTGTCTAACTCACAGGGGTTTTGACACCAACAATCTCAATATGTGATTCTTATAAATGTTTAATACAACATACTTACTTGATTGATTGTCACACCCAAAGATTGGGGCAGGGCGCAACTAGCACTCGATTATTGATTGATCGAGAAGCCGGCTATATGATATCTATAACTGTAATACTTAGGCCATCCAGGCCACCTGTCACAATCAACTGAAGAATAAACTGGACCCATAAGGTCTCAAAAATACGGGGTAAACAATTGAAATGCAACCAAGGCAATTAGTGTGCTAAACCAAGCAACAATAACCCAATGAGGCCACAAATTGAAACACTGTACACACTAAGTCCTCAAAGCCTCTAAACAGTAAACTGACTGATGGTCGGAACACGGCTCCGACCTACCCATACCTATATCTCAAAACTCAAGCATAAATAACTAAGCCCTAGCTCCAGGAAGAAAGAAACATACCAACCATCTGTTGATCTCACGAACTGCTACTCAACTGGCCATCCTGACCTCTACCTGTACCTGCGACACAAACGCAGGTCCTCAAGTAAGGAGATGTCAGTATGAATGAAATGTACTGGTATGTAAGGCTGAAACTGTAACCATAAGATAACAATCCTGTAATAACTGACTTAGCACATAAGCATATAAAGGATAAATATAATATGGAATTCTACAACCTATAATTGATAACAACATACTATAACATAACTGAATTCAAGATAACTGAACCAGTAATAAGAAATGGTAACAATTTGGAATCCTAGAAATTGATACCTGATAATAACTCTATAATGAGATGAAAATGAAATTAATAAATGCACAAGAAAGAAACTATAACTGTAATGCCAGCGACCAGCCAACCATAAATCCATATATAAAATTCGTCCAGCGGGTGCACCTGTCACACCCCGCCTTGGGGGGTATGACTGGCACCTGGTGCCCTATTAGGACCTGTACTGCTGGACTGCTAAGCCTGGGCACATCTGGTGCCTGGCTGGCTCTAACTCACATTTCTGAAAACAAAGGGCTATATAACGGCTGTAAACACAGCCCCCGGCCCATTGGCCTATAGCCTCCTGTACCTGTACTGACAGCTGACCAGGAACATATCAATTTAAGGAATCCTATGCGGGCCGACAAGGCCACCATGCTGTCTAGTTATCTATAACTCAATCATGAAGTACTAGAAAGCTACGTGACCGGCAAGGTCACCACTACTGGCAAACTATGGCCCACACGACCAACATAAAAGAAAGAAGGAGTACTAACAGCTATGCAACTGCACGGCCTCACACGACCAGCTCATCTGACCACAGGGAAATATATACAGACTGCAAGCCTCTAGGAACAGCAATAGAAATGATCGGGACAGGGCCCCGACCTACCCGTACTATACAACAAAAGAAACTGAAATACACCTCTAGGATTCAGTCTCCGGATAACAGGAGCTGAATACTCGATCGCTGACAGGAATCACGTAATATCGCCTGCTCGTCTATGAGTACCTGCAGGCAAGTAATGCAGCGCCCCACCGGGCGTCAGTACCGCTGGTACTGAGTATGTAAAGCAATAACTGAAAGCAAAATCTGAAAACAACAATGTAACTGATGAAACTGAAGTAAGAAGAATTAGATTAACTGTCTGATAATGTAAGTCATACCTTCTCTCATTTATACTGGAAGGAATAGGGGTCGTACCTGGAGACGTATCACTCAACTGCTGATCTACTCATATCTAACATGACATGACATAACATAACATAACATACCATAATATAGCACACCCAAACCTTACCCGGCCCCCATAAGCCGGGAGGTACAACCAACACAGAATCTACACCCCTACCCCGGTCATCCCATCTCCTATAACCCTGTAAGCGTCCTGCCGGTCCCCTGGGTATGCACTTGGGCTCACTGAGCTCCTGACTATAATTGCATCTGAGTCCGAAGGACTCCTGAATCAACACCCGGGCGTATCCGCTTGACAGGGGTGTGTAAAAGCCGACCAAGGCATAATATGGGGAAAACTGGCATCCCATCTTCGTCCCCTGTGGGACGGCATGCCACTCTGTAGAGTGACGTATCCTCATCCTCTGGCGAACGAGTCGATACAGCTAGCAACCCTGGGGCGGTCATGGATGCTAGGTAGTCCAACCCCAAACAATACAACGGTCTCAACTAGTATTACTATCTGCATGTCTCACATGCTGAGGCTAATAGGGGTAAAGTATCGTATATATTACATACTGAACTAGTAATAGTAATCTGTAGGTATTTAATACGTGCCGAGGCTGGTAAATGTATATATATATGAATATAGTCTCCTGCCAGACTGTTCTGGGCTAATACTGAACGGGATATAGTATTTCTGCTGAAAACTATGTTGTATACTGAGTTTCTATAGTAACATGATTTACTAGTTCTAATATGCTTTCTAGCTTCACTTTAACTTGTCGTTCTATTTCTGAGATGTCTTATAGATATTACATTGCTTTACTGGATTTCAACTGAATACAATGATATCCTAACATTTCGTATTATATTACATACTGAGCATGCTGTGGAATTCCTAGTACTTATATTAGAGTCTAATCATGCTGGCAAGTTACACGCAAGTCATAACTCGATGCTTCTAATATCGTACCGACATTCGTAGTAAACATAACACATGACTTTTGAACATTTTACTGGCCTTTGAATTACCATACTGTACCGAGATTACTTAACTTGCCGAGGAAACAAGCTTTACATACCTTATCCTTGAACTATTCATCTGTCGGACGAGACTCGGCCGGTACTTCAACTATTTTCTCCCAACTGCATTCATAAATATGTCAATTAATACAAAATACAACTTTATTTTAAAAGGCAACGTCACTTTCGATATCGTTTATAGCCTAAACTTAGGCTTATCGAAAGACGGCCAAAAACTCGCTATTTTTCAGAGGTCCAGAAGGGAGAAATATTCACTTCACAGCTAGGAACACATAGACACTAATTTAGAGCAATTCCACTTACCTTAGCTCGGTGGCTCGACGATTCGTCGGCCGTATTTCACAAAACTGAATCCGTAGGAATGCTCTCTGCTGCTAAATACCTCAGTATCTGGAGTTAATTTGAGTTTGGACAACGTTTAGCAGCGTAATCGGACGCAAATTATATCACCCCCTTCGTTTCCTCTCCTTTCTCTGATTTCTCTCTCTGTTTCCTGGAAATTTCCTAAGTGTTTTAATGAATTAACCCAAAGTGGGGCTTTATATACTTGGGCCTGGACAAGGCCAACGTGTCACGGAGCCAACGCGGAGGCCTCTCCTCTGTGACACGCTGCCATCGCGGAGGGGCTCTACCTCGGCTCCTTCTGCGATGGTTCGACAGGTTTCTCGTCCGATCTTTTCCCGGGCCTTTCTCCAGCACGTATGGCCTTCAAATATGCTTAACCAATGTGCGAATAGGTCGTCTAGGTGTCGGGAATTCTACGGGGTATAACATTCTCCCCCCCTTAAGAACATTCGTCCTCGAATGTACACTGTTATCTAGAGGACTACTTACTTTACTTTCTAGAAATATTTTGGCAGAGTTTCCCCTGTAATATGGACTATAGCAAAAACCTGAAATGCAGAAAAGTCCAACACAGGCACTGCACATAATATTCTAGGATCCACTGGATAACTAAGTATCAATCTTTCTCATTCACACACATACAACTATAAGGTACTGCATAAGTAATAATACGGACATACCTGTCGCCTGACTAGGCCTGAAATAGGTGAGGGTATCTGGCTTTTATATCTTCTTCAGCTTCCCACGTCATTTCCTCACGGTTCCTGTTACGCCACAATACTTTGACAGATGCAACATCTTTAGTCCTTAACCTGCGAATCTGTCTGTCTAAGATAGCTACGGGAACCTCTTCATACTCTAACTCTTCTGTGACCTGGACATCCTGAACTGGAACTACTGTAGATGGGTCCCCTACGAACTTCCTTAACATAGAGACATAGAATACTGGGTGAACAGATGCTAACTCTGGAGGCAAGTTCAATTCGTATGCAACTCGGCCTATTCTTCGCCGAATCTGATATGGCCCAATGAATCTCGGGCTAAGCTTTCCTTTCTTGCCAAATCTCATTACCCCTTTCATCGGGGACACTTTCAGATATACCCAGTCATTTACCGCAAATTCTAGATTTCTACGTCGCATGTCTGCATAAGACTTCTGGCGGCTCTGAGCAGTCAGTAGACGTTCTCGGATAAGCTTTACCTTTTCCTCCGACTGCCGAACAATGTCTGGGCCAACCAATGCTGATTCTCCTATTTCAAACCAACCAATCGGCGATCTACATTTTCGCCCATATAATGCTTCAAAGGGCGCCGTCTGAATAGCTGAAGGGTAGCTGTTATTATAAGAAAATTCAATTAACGAAAGATGCTCATCCCAGCTACCCCCGAAATCTAGCACACACGCTCGTAGCATATCTTCGAGCGTCTGAATTGTACGTTCAGCCTGCCCATCTGTCTGAGGATGGAATGCTGTGCTCAAGTTAATCTGCGTTCCCAAACCTTTCTGAAACGACTGCCAGAATCTAGTTGTAAACTGTGCTCCCCTATCTGAAATGATGGATACCGGCACTCCATGCAATCTAACTATTTCTCTGATATATAATTCGGCATAATCCTCAACCGAGAAGGTAGCCTTCACTGGCAGGAAATGAGCTGATTTTGTCAGCCTCTCAACTATTACCCAAATGGAATCATTTCTGCGTCTAGTACGGGGTAACCCTGTTACAAAATCCATGTTTATCGCTTCCCATTTCCACATAGGCACCGTTATATCTTGCGTCAAACCGCTCGGTTTCTGGTGCTCTGCTTTCACTTGCTAACAGTTAGAACATCTAGATACAAATTCGGCTATCTCAGCTTTCATACCTGGCCACCAGTAGATGTCTCTGATGTCGTGGTACTTTTTGGTCGCTCCTGGATGGAGGGAATAGCGAGCGTAATGTACCTCATGCATGATCCGCTTGCGAAGCCCTGAAATATTCGGGACATAGAGGCGGCCCTTACAACGTAGCACATCATCCTCGGTTATCTGAAAATCTGACTCCTTACCTCTCTAAATTCTATCTCTGAGTTGGACTAAATTAGGATCCTCGTACTGTCGTTCTTTTACCTCTGTAACTAATGATGACACAGCAGAATTCCGAATTACTGCTCTATTATTTTCTGTTTCCATTACTCGAACGGCTAAACCAGCTAACTGATGAATTTCTTTGGCTAACTTCCGCTTCTCAGGTCGCAAATACGCCAAACTCCCCATTGACTTACGGCTCAGGGCATCTGCTACAACATTAGCTTTTCCGGGGTGGTATAGAATATTCACATCATAATCTTTTAACAACTCCAACCAGTGGCGTTGCCGTAGATTCAACTCCCTCTGAGTAAAAATGTACTGTAAGCTCTTATGATCTGTGTAAATATCAACATGGACGCCGTACAGGTAATGCCTCCACATCTTTAAGGCGTGGATTACTGCGGCCAATTC
The DNA here is from genome assembly GCA_035772735.1 of Datura wrightii. NCBI lineage: Eukaryota > Viridiplantae > Streptophyta > Magnoliopsida > Solanales > Solanaceae > Datura > Datura wrightii. Next base: position 4,757,139 of record JASDFA010000029.1, on the reverse strand, counting down.
CAGGTCATGGGTAGGATAATTCTTTTCATGTTTCCTCAGCTGCCTGGAAGCATATGCAATTACTCTACCATGCTGCATCAACACACAACCTAATCTGACACCTGACGCGTCACAATAGACTGAATAACCTTCTGTGCCTTCCGGCAATGCTAACACTGGGGCGGAGGTTAATCTGTCTTTCAGTTCCTAGAAGCTCTGCTCATATGCCTCTGACCATTGAAACTTTGCTGCTTTCTGTGTCAATTTGGTCAGAGGTGCCGCAATGGTCGAGAACCCTTCAACGAACCTCCTGTAATACCCTGCCAATCCCAGAAAGCTACGAACTTCAGTTGGAGTGGTAGGCCTAGGCCATGACTTAACTGCTTCTATTTTCTGCTTGTCTACCTGTATACCAGCATCTGACACGATATGCCCTAAAAAGGCCACTGAGTTAAGCCAGAATTCATACTTAGAAAATTTAGCATACAACTGACTGTCCCTGAGAATCTGGAGCACTATCCGCAAATGAGTCCGGTGATCTGCTTCAGAGCGAGAATACACCAGAATGTCATCAATGAACACTATCACGAACAAGTCCAGGAAAGGTCTGAAAATACTGTTCATCATGTCCATGAAGACTGCTGGGGCATTCGTTAACCCGAAGGACATAACTAAAAATTCAAAATGTCCATATCGGGTCCTGAACGCTGTCTTAGGAATATCTCTCTCACGTACTCGGACCTGGTGATATCCGGACCGCGAGTCAATCTTAGAAAAGTATCTGGCTCCCTGTAACTGATCAAATAAGTCGTCAATTCTGGGGAGCGGGTACTTGTTCTTTACTGTAACTTTGTTTAATTGCCGGTAATCTATGCACATTCAGAGCGAGCCATCTTTCTTCCTTACAAATAAAACTGGCGCACCCCACGGTGAAGTACTCGGCCTGATGAAACCTTTATCCAACAAATCTTTCAACTGCTCCTTTACTCCTCTGAGTTCTGCAGGAGCCATACGATAGGGAGGAATTGATATCGGCTGAGTGCCTGGTAACAAGTCAATAGCAAAGTCTACTTCCCTTTTTGGGGGAATACCAGGTAACTCATCAGGAAACACATCAGGGAATTCATAGACCACTGGAACAGACTGGAGTGTCGGAGATTCTGTTTGGACATCCTGAACTCTAACCAGATGGTAAATACAACCCTTAGATATCAACTTTCTCGCCTGAAGGTAGGAAATAAACCTACCTTTTGGCGTAGCGGTGCTGCCCTTCCACTCCCGCACTGCTTCTCCTGGGAAGTGGAATCGGACCGTCTTGGTCCAACATTCAACGTTGGCAAAACATGGTACTAACCAGTCCATACCCATTATGGCATCGAAGTCTATCATTTCTAACTCGACCAGATCTACTGTGGTCTGTCGGTCAGCAACCTCTACTGTACACCCGCGGTAGACTCGACTAACTGTGATAGAGTCACCGACGGGCGTGGATACAAAAAAGGGCTGCTGCAATAATTTTGGTGCAATACTAAACTTTCGTGCCACCAATGGAGTAATGTAGGATAAAGTAGACCCTGGATCAATCAACACATAAGCAGGGTGTGAGCAGATAGTTAACATACCTGTCACAACATCAGGCGACGCTTCTGAATCTTGCCTCCCTGGTAAGGCATATGTGCGGCTTGGACCCGCACCTGTACTGGAGGCCCGTGATCTGCCCCGACCCCTGCCTGCTGAAACTGAGGGCCTGCGCCCAGTCGAGGATGCTATGGCTCGTGACCCTGCAGATGCCCTATCCTGTCTATCTCGGTCCTCTCGGCCTCTGGCTGGGCAATCTTTCATCAAATGGCCTTCTTGGCCACAAATATAACATGCGGTGGAACCATACCTGCATGCTCCAGGATGGCATCGACTGCATATAGGGCAAAGTGGTGGGGTATACCTACTCTGCTCCGCCCTCCTCTGTAATGGTGAATCTGCCATCTGCGAGCCTCTACCAGTCTCTGACTGCCCCCTGCGGCTGAATCTACCCCCCTGCGAATGCGGCGGAGGCGGGGGCCTGGGTGGCCTGTATAACAATCGTGGCTTGGGTCCTCCCCGGGCCTCCCTCGGTAACTCAACTGGCCTGTCCGGGCGACGCTGTTCTTGATTGACCCTTCTGATCTCCCGTTGCCGCTGTCTGATGCACTCAATATTCTGGGCAAATGCCTGAACTCGAGCAATGTCCATGTCCTCTCGCAGTGTGGCTGTAATACAAGTCTCAACATATTCTGGATTCAACCCCATGATGAAGCGGTGTACTCTGGATGCCATGGTATCAACAAAGGCCGGTGCATATCGGGCTAATGAATCAAACCGCAAGGAATATTCCCGGACACTCATGGCCCCCTGATCCAGATGTAGGAACTGGTCTACCCGGGCCTGTCGAATCTCCCACGGCAGATAATGATCCAGAAAGGCTCCTGAAAAGCTAGACCAGGTGGGACGGGAAACATCTCCCCCTCGGGACCTTTCCCAGCTTTCATACCATAACACAGCGATATCCCGTAACCGGAATGCTGCCAACTCAACTGATTCGGTAGGCGTGGCATGCATAACCCTGAAGATTCTCTACATTTGATCCAGAAAATCCTGAGGGTCCTCTGTTCGATCCGTACCTGTAAATTATGGGGGATTCAGGGCTAAGAACTCTCGGACCCTCGAACTACCGGGCCCTCCTGATAATTCTGCAACTGTAGACGGCATTGGCTAACGCTGAGCAGCCATCATCTGTGCTAACATAACTACAGCACTCCTAACCTCCTGGTCGAAAGGTGTCGGTACAGGGACAGCTGAAGGTAATGTCGCCCCAAGTGGCTCCTAACGTGGTGGAGACTGCTGAGGAGGCTGGGACGATGCCTCTGTAGTGCCCTCTGATCGGGCTGTTTCTAAACGAGGGTGAGGCATCCTGCTGGTGCCTTCCCCTGCTGCAACATCTAAGCTCCGACATGTGATAGGATGGCGCTGGTCTGACATTATCTGTAACTAAAGAATATGGTAAGCTTTTAGGGACTCAACCCTATACTGTACCGCTCTACAACACGACTGAATAAGAATAAAAGACAACCATCCTATCATGCCTTGCAGCCTCCTACCCATAGTATGTGGTGCACAACACATCCATGGGCAGGACTCTACTTAGCACGGCTTGCAGACTCCCTGGGATACGACCTGCTCTGATGCCAAGTTTGTCACACCCCGCCTTGGGGGGTATGACTGGCACCTGGTGCCCTATTAGGACCTGTACTGCTGGACTGCTAAGCCTGGGCACATCTGGTGCCTGGCTGGCTCTAACTCACATTTCTGGAAACAAAGGGCTATATAACGGCTGTAAACACAGCCCCCGGCCCATTGGCCTATAGCCTCCTGTACCTATACTGACAGCTGACCAGAAACATATAAATTTAGGGAATCCTATGCGGGCCGACAAGGCCACCATGCTGTCTAGTTATCTATAACTCAATCATGAAGTACTAGAAAGCTACGTGACCGGCAAGGTCACCACTACTGGCAAACTATGGCCCCATACGGCCAACATAAAAGAAAGAAGGAGTACTAACAACTATGCAACTGCACGGCCTCACACGACCGGCTCATATGACCACAGGGAAATATATACAGACTGCAAGCATCTAGGAACAGCAATAGAAATGATCGGGACAGGGCCCCGAACTACCCGTACTATACAACAAAAGAAACTGAAATACACCTCTGGGATTCAGTCTCCGGATAACAGGAGCTGAATACTCGATCGCTGACAGGAATCACGTAGTATCGCCTGCTCTTCTATGAGTACCTGCAGGCAAGTAATGCAGCGCCCCACCGGGCGTCAGTACCGCTGGTACTGATTATGTAAAGCAATAATTGAAAGCAAAATCTGAAAACAACAATGTAACTGATGAAACTGAAGTAAGAAGAATTAGATTAACTGTCTGATAATGTAAGTCATACCTTCTCTCATTTATACTGGAAGGAATAGGGGTCGTACCTGGAGACGTATCACTCAACTGCTGATCTACTCGTATCTAACGTGACATGACATAACATAACATAACATAACATAATATAGCACACCCAAACCTTACCCGGCCCCCATAAGCCGGGAGGTACAACCAGCACAGAATCTACACCCCTACCCCGGTCATCCCATCTCCTATAACCCTGTAAGCGTCCTGCCGGTCCCCTGGGTATGCACTTGGGCTCGCTGAGCTCCTGACTATAACTGCATCTGAGTCTGAAGGACTCCTGAATCAACACCCGGGCGTATCCGCTCGATAGGTGTGTGTAAAAGCCGACCAAGGCATAATATGGGGAAAACTGGCATCCCATCTTCGTCCCCTGTGGGACGGCATGCCACTCTGTAGAGTGACGTATCCTCGTCCTCTGGCGGACGAGTCGATATAGCTATCAACCCTGGGGCGGTCATGGATGCTAGGTAGTCCAACCCCAAACAATACAACGGTCTCAACTAGTAATACTATCTGCATATCTCACATGCTGAGGCTAATAGGGGTAAAGTATCGTATATATTACATACTGAACTAGTAATAGTAATTTGTACGTATTTAATACGTGCCGAGGCTGGTAAATGTATATATATATGAATATAGTCTCCTGCCAGACTGTTTTGGGGCTAATACTGAACGGGATATAGTATTTCTGCTGAAAACCATGCTGTATACTGAGTTTCTATAGTAACATGATTTAATAGTTCTAATTTGCTTTCTAGCTTCACTTTAACTTGTCGTTCTATTTCTGAGATGTCTTACAGATATTACATTGCTTTACTGGATTTCAACTGAATACAATGATATCCTAACATTTCGTATTATATTACATACTGAGCATGCTGTGGAATTCCTAGTACTTATATTAGAGTCTAATCATGCTGGCAAGTTACACGCAAGTCATAACTCGATGCTTCTAATATCGTACCGACATTCGTAGTAAACATAACGCATGACTTCTGAACATTTTACTTGTCTTTGAATTACCGTACTGTACCGAGATTACTTAACTTGCCGAGGAAACTAGCTTTACATACCTTATCCTTGAACTATTTGTCTGTCAGACGAGACTCGGCTGGTACTTCAACTATTTTCTCCCAACTGCATTCATAAATATGTCAATTAATACAAAATACAACTTTATTTTAAAAGGCAACGTCACTTTTGATATCGTTTATAGCCTAAACTTAGGCTTATCGAAAGACGGCCAAAAACTCGCAATTTTTCAGAGGTCCAGAAGGGAGAAATATTCACTTCACAGCTAGGAACACATAGACACTAATTTAGAGCAATTCCACTTACCTTAGCTCGGTGGCTCAATGATTCGTCGGCCGTATTTCACGAAACTGAATCCGTAGGAATGCTCTCTGCGGCTAAATTCCTCAGTATCTGGAGTTAATTTGAGTTTGGACAACGTTTAGCAGCGTAATCGGACGCAAATTATATCACCCCCTTCGTTTCCTCTCCTTTCTCTGATTTCTCTCTCTGTTTCCTGGAAATTTCCTAAGTGTTTTAATGAATTAACCCAAAGTGGGGCTTTATATACTTGGGCTTGGACAAGGCCAATGTGTCACGGAGCCAACGCGGAGGCCTCTCCTCCGTGACACGCTGCCATCGCGAAGGGGCTCTGCCTCGGCTCCTTCCGTGATGGTTCGACAGGTTTCTCATCCGATGTTGTCCCGGGCCTTTCTCCAGCACGTATGGCCTTCAAATATGCTTAACCAATGTGCGAATAGGTCGTCTAGGTGCCGGGAATTCTACGGGGTATAACAGTACCACACTGGGGTAAAATAAAAATATCTCCAGCCGATGTACCACATCAGGGTAAAATAAAAAGATCTCCAGCCGATGTACCACACCGGGGTAAAATAAAAAGATCTCTAGCCGATGTACCACACTAGGGTAAAATAAAAATAAATCTTAATCACAATCATAAATGGGGCTGACAGAGCTCATACAAACTATCTGAATACTGAAAACTATAAAATATGCCGATCAGTAACTATAACATGTGTAGGATCTTACCACGACCCCTAATACTACAATTATTCCATACACATATAGGTCTTTCATTTAGCATTTAAATACATACATATGTTGTGAGTGAATTCTAGGGAAGGACCTATAACTGGAATATCATAAAAACATGTGTAGACTCACGTTTATGATTTTAAACATCTCCTAGCAATTCTAACACAAGGAGTAGAGAGGAATAAATTAACCTAACATTTTCTATTAACAATCTTAGCATTCATTTCGTGCTTATACTCGTTTGACTTTCATACTTTTGTATCAAGAATTGTGAGCATGCCTCATTCATTGCACACCATATCATATCTCGAGGTAACTTATGAACAGGAAGACATAACTTTTGTATCACAAATCTGGAGCGCTTTAACATACAAATGCTAGTCAACTGTCTAGGGGCTGCCTTAAGATAAATAAAGACTTATAGTCGTGCTTCAAACAACGTAGGAAAAGCTCATGTGAAACATTGCAATATATGTGGAGCTTAGAAAAGCTTAGCAACATTATAAAAATATTAGAAGCTTCCAAGAAAAAAAGATCCTTTAAAACTTGAGAAAGTTACTCCAACTCATAGAACAAATAAAAAAAATAATTGTTTAAAAAGGACGACGAAGAACTTCTCCTTAACTTGAGTCACTATCTTGAAATATTCGATTCTAATCATTTCTTAAGAAGTTAACACTTTACTGGCCTTCCATTAGCTTTACACAACTGAACATAACCAACTTTATTTATAACCCTTTTTGCTAAATGTCATTAAAATAGGGTAAATCTTGTTGGCTATTTGCTTAACTCATTAAAAATCGTAACACTTATCATCTAAAAACAACCTTTGGCTTTACTTTTCGTATTCATCATAAATTCTTTTCCAACCAGGATTCGTAATTCCCTACTTAATTATTTACTCTCGTGTTCATTATTCAAGAATTTCTTATACGCACTTACCTTTTTGCCTAATTTCCAACCTTATCTCTTAAACATCGTCTTGTTCATATTTAACATCTCTTGAAGGTTCTTGAAATCAACTATCGACAGAGGGCATATAACTCACATTTTACCTTAAAAGGTCTAATATTTACTCTTACCTCTCCATTGCTACCAGAGCCTCAACCTTTACTCTTAGATTGATTTCCTTACACATCTACAACTTTCAAAGAATATACGAAGTGTATACTTAAAGCCTTAAGCAATTCTCAGGAGGTCTAGATAACTCAAGAGCTATAATAAACATATAGCGACTTTCGAAAGGTAATCTTTATTGCTTTTGCGTGTAATTTGAACGTAAGCATAAACGCATATATACATATATATATATATATATATCATGATTTTCATATAACCTGTTAATATCAAGATATTGTGCATAACCTTTCAATAAAGATGGTTCCATAGAAATATCAATAGTTTATCCATTCAGGCCCTATTTTCCAAGTTTAACGTACCAGTTAATTAAGAAACACATTAATTAGTCACTTAGCTTAAGGAAGAGGGATCAGGGAATCATCTCATGGCCCTAGGTACCTTAAAACATGAATATAAGAGGGTAGGTAACTATTATAAGGAAATTCCATTTCGTTATCCTCGTTAGCCCTTATTGAGTTAAAACCCGATTTCAATTATTAGGTTTGTCTACGCGTCGTCGCCTTGCCATGCTTACCAAATTTCTTAGCAACCATAATGTGAAACAACTTTGACACCACAAATACATAACATAATGTAAAGGACGAGCTCACAGTTCCCACGCCGAGGAGACTTCAGACTCAATTTACAACTATGACCATGATAGAAGGCAATTGTCCTCTCTGCTTCACATTCATGCGTTCCAACTCTTTAGAAAATACACAACTTAATACAAAGTAATTCTAAAAACTAGGAGGAACCATAATATGATACTACAGAAGCTCAAGTACAGGGGAATTCCAGATTAGTCCTCGGCATGAATTCGTGCTTGAAAATCAAGAGACAAAGAATGCCTTACATACCTTTCTCCGATGAACTTTTGTCTAGCCGATTTCCTATTTAAATGATCAACCTTCAATCTCCTTAATCCAATGGTTTTATAGGCAAATGAAAATCTTAATCTATAGCACAAAATGCAGCCAAAATAACTAAACAACGGCAGTCACAATAGCAACAACAACACACAACAACATCAACAACATTTAGCTATTTTTTCAACTAGTTTTCACTAAATTTTAAGGGAGAAACAAGAGGAAATTTTACCTCGTTCTTCTGTAACTCTTCCCCTAAATACGAAGTATAATTCCAGCAAAATAAACAGCCAAAATCCTAAGGAAAATGATCAATACTTAGCTCACAAACTGTCCATCGGCAGCTCACTTAGCTGCCAATTTCCAGATTTTTGCTTTACAATTTGAGAGGTTTAAAATGGGTGAAATACTTACCTTTTTCTGGGGATTTTTTCATGGTTAAAAATAGGAGTAATTGATCTCAACTTTGTGTCCAAAAATACAGCAACCTTGCAGTCCAAAACGCCACAAAACAGTTCGGCAACACACCAAACACACCTCCAACTTCTAGTCTTGTAATAAAAAATTCATGCAAGGATAGTAGTAGAATCCTTACCTTTTATACTTGTGTTTAATACCTACCGAGTGAACGTATATGTAGCTTAGGAAAGCTTCAAAAATGCAGCAAATTCACCGCAACAACACTGCCCAAGTGCAGACAAAACAGCCACCAACACACCACCTTCACCTTATGGTAGATCCCCTTCACTTAGCTTTAGTTTAATGGAGTTTAGCTTAGTGTTTTCCTTAGTTGTTTGCTGGAAATTTGAGAGAATTTCAGAGGATAAAAAGGCACATTAATTCTGGAAACATTGAAAATGATTTTATAAGTCATGACTTAAAATATAAAGCAAGTTGGGCGGTGGCCATTTTTAGGGCGGTGGCCTCCTTACTGCCCGACAGTGTCACGGTAAGACGTCTATAATTTTTTACTCCGAACTCCGATTGATGAGGGTTTGATGTTCTCAAAACTAGACTCAAAGAACTTTAATTTGATAGGTCGTGAGGCTTATAATTCATTATATACTAGGAGATATGGTTATTTAAAGTTGACCCTTACTTATGAACTTCACATACTCTTCGGTTTTTCGTTCGTACACATTTCCCTTGTCATCTACGACAATTATACAACCCGTACTTCCCTTAACATAGCATACAAACATAAAATAATTACCAAAAATTTTCCATGGTGTAACATTGATGCTTCATCAACTGTAAATGACCGTATAGGGTTTTTAGACTTTGGGTCAAGCAAGATTTTTGCTTTATTCTTCAGTGATTTTGAGTTACAGGTAGAGGAAGTGAGTTTGAGTCGTGTTTTTGAGTGCTTAAGCACAGGAGAGGGTGTTTGTGGGGTTTAAATAAGTAAGGGAAAAATTTGAAAAAGTTGTACCGAGTCGGGTATTATTGCCAATTTTGACCTGTCACGACTCGTACCACGAGTCGTTGGAAGTACCTACTGCTCATCCCTTGGACTCATACGCGACTTTGTTAAAGAAAACTTACCTGACGACCTACGAATAAATCCTACAACTTGTACCACCGAGGTATGGTTAGTAGGATGAATCGTAGGTCGAAGCTTGGAGTCATTCTTTCTGAACCTTGCCACGACTGCTGCTACGACCCGTAGGATCTCATCACGGGTCGTACTGAGAGCCATAGCAGCTGATGTTTCAGCCTCATGTTTTTAATTTTCCCTGCACACTGAGCACACATTAGTTCAATAACTTGGGTTGCCTCCCAAGAAGCGCTTGATTTAATGTCGTGGCATGACGTAGGTAGCCTGGTTACTCAGACTTCACCAAACTACCACTTGGGTTGCCTCCCAAGAAGCACCGGACTTAACGTCGCGGCACGATGCAAATCTCTTGACTACTCAGAATTCGTCAAGTGATTCATACTCATCCTCCAGTGCTGAGATCACACTAAATTCCTTGGTTTGCTTCATTGTCCTACAGATGTTAAATATGACCTCTTCTTGATTTAATCTAAAAATCAGCAGGCCAGCCTCCACATCTACTAGAGCCCTCCCGGTTGCAAGGAATGGTCGCCCCAAAATGATGCGGACCTCATAATCAACCTCGCAATCCAAGATCACAAAGTCTACTGGGAATATAAATTTTTCTACCTTTATAGGCACATCGATTAGGATTCCCACCGGCTTCTTAACTATTCTGTCGGCCATCAGTAGCCACATGTTGGCCTGTGTGGGGGCTCCCAATCCTAATTTCTTGAACACGACCAAGGGCATCAAATTAATTATAGCTCCCAAATCACAGAGCACCCTTGCGAACTCGACATTTCCAATCATACATGGTATAGTGAAGGCACCTGGGTCTTCTTTTTTTTGCGCTAGGACCTTTGTAGCTATGGAACTACAATGATGCATATTGTCAACATGCTCATAGCTCATAGATCTCTTCTTTGTCAACAGGTCCTTCATAAACTTTGCATATCCTGGCATCTGCTCTAATGCTTCGGCCAATGATATGTTCACAGATAGTTGATTAAGTATTGAAAGGAATTTTTGGAACTTACCATTATCCACCTTCTTCTTCATCCTTTGGGGGAGTGGTGGCAATGATCGTGGGATAACTTTATGCACTTTAGTTGCCCCTTGATCCATGTCAGGTTCCTTCTCACCTCTCGGGGCCTTTTGCAACTCACCAGTCTCTCTCTCAGCACTTGTATCATTATCCTGCATAATGCTCTCTTTCATCCGCTCAACTTCAATTGGAAACGAGGGGTCAACTATGGTTTTACCATTCCTAGTCATCACTGCCATACAATGTGCATTGTTCTTTGGATTTTGGACAGTGTTGCTAGGTAGTGTACCCTTTTGTCTAGGGTTCATTGATGCTGACAGTTTCCCAAGCTGATGTTCAATCTGCTTGATGGCGGTAGCGTGAGATTCCACCTTTTGAACCATACTTGATAAGTCACCTAGGATCTCCTTTAGCTGCTCATCAGTGGACCTCACCTTCTTCAACATCTCAGTCATCATGCTCTCCAAATTTAATTGCCCAACCTCCCCTTCTCGTGCATTGGGAGGCACATAGAATCTAGCCCGGTCATTGCGTTATCCATCATTTCATCTCCAATCACCTTTGCATTCATGACCTCGGCTCCTGTCCTGAACTCGTTTCTATTATAGTTGTCTCTATATTGGTTTCGACCTTGATTTCCAGAACCTTGGTGCCAATTGTCTTGTCTAGACGCTTGGGCGTTGGTTCGGAAACCCACCACCTGGCTATCCAGGAAGTTTGCCTCTTCCTTAGAATCAGAGTGATCAACTCCTTTCTCCCGGCCTTGAGTTACCACTGCATTGACCTATTTGGCTCCAGCTCCCATAATGTGCTTTGTCAGCAAGTCCAATGATGTGAGCATATGACCCAACTCCTGGTCGTGCTCTTCTTCTTTTCTTTGTTGGTCTGCAGTCAAACCAACAACATATGTGCCTGCCACTACATCAACCTCCCTAGTATGCCAGGCCCTGTTTGTCTTAGTCATCCTGTCAAGAATGGTGGCAACTTGCTCCCAAGTGTGACTCATCAAGGCTCCTCCAGCCATCGTGTCTGCTACAGCTTTGGTACTGTTGTTCAGAGACCTATAAAAGATTTCCAACAAACTATCATTTGGGATTTTTTGATTAGGGTACTTTGTCAACTTCTTTTTGAATCTCAACCAAGTTTCATGGAGTGCCTCAGTCGTAGTCTGTCGAAAATTATAGATCTCATCCTTTAGCTACAACATCCTAGATGGGGGAAAGAATCTCTCCAAAAAGGCTTATTTGAGCTCCCTCCAGTTGGTTGTGGAGTCATTGGGAAACTCTGATAACCATAAGGAAGCTTCCCCTGATAGAGAGAAAGGGAAGAGTCTGAGCCGTATTGCATCCTGGCTTACTCCAGGCAACTTATACGCCTTGCATATTCCTACGAAGTTCATTAAGTGCAAGTTGGTGTCATCCACTGCGTGGCCATTGAACACCCCTTTGATATTTAACAATTGAATCATGGTGCTCGTAATGTCGAATTTGGCCCCAGCGGGGCAGTGGTGGTGGCACAATTGCTCCAGTTGACCCGACTTCATCAATGTCTGGGTCATCATCAACATCAAAGAACTGAGGGGAAAATCTATGAGCTCTGTTGCCCCGCCCCTGTCAACTAGCATTTACCACCTCATCTCTTTCATCTTCCGCATGCTGTAGTGAAGCTTGCCGAGCTAGCTCGGCTTGCCTAGCTTCTTCAGCTATGCAGACTTCTCATTGCTCGTGGTTCTCCATTCTATGCAGTTCTATATCGATTTCTGGATTTAGTGGAACAATGGGATATCCTCTACTCCGAGTGCTTGTCATTCACCGGAGAACAGCCTGTGGGTATCAAAAACACAAAAATAAACGTAATTAAGGAAATAACTACCAAAAAGTCAAATACAAGCTAATAACCTAGTGTCAGTCGTATTCCCTGGCAACAATGCCACTTTTTGATAACCACACCTGCTATTGAAGTATGAAGCAGACATTGTCAATAAAGGACCCAACTAGAGGTTGGGGTCGAACCTACAGGGAATATGGGAGAACTAGATTACAGCCGGTAAGTGAACTTGTGAGGTAGTTACTTCAAAATTGGGGGTTCTGAAGAAAATCAATAATGAAACAATTATCAAAATTATGGTTTTGAATCAATATTACAAGATAACTAGGGTTTTTTCCCCATGGGTTCATAACTGATTTGGGTATACACTCGTGATTATCACCAATACTTACTTATAGAACTGATAACTTAGGTTCATTCAAATGACCGACCAGTCCCTATTGAATGACTATACTCAATCACTCAACCAAGTCTCATGAGCAGTTTCAAACTATCCATTATCACTAAGTTCCCGATTTTACTATCCTGCAACCACAACTCAAGTTAATACAATGATTATCAAAATCAAGGCTCCATTGTAATTTTCTTTTCCTAATCTCTACCTCTTAGTCCTAAGCAAGTAAAGAATTCGGGCATATCCTAATGTTGCGCACGGTTAAGAAATGTCTAAGCATGAAGAGAATACAATATAAGTATTTTGTATTGGTTTTAAAATCACTTTTTGTAACCCTAGCTAGTTAATCTACCATTGTTCCCACAACCCAAGCTATGGAGGTTCTAGCCTCTCCTAGTTGTAAGGTTGTGAATTGTATTCATGATTAAAAACATAAATCAATACTTACAAGAATGAATGAGAAAAACACTTTCTTTAATTAATCACCAAAATCTTCAAGAACTAGTAGCAAGAATAAGAAGAATTCAAGAAAAGGTTGATCACAAGTTGAATCTACTCAATTCTCCTAAAATTATTTTCTCTCATCTTCTCTCTCAAACTCTACTCTGTCTTATGAAAAATAAAACCTATAACGTATTTATACAGACACAAGAATCCTTTTCCTAGGCTAACAGGATGAATTTCCATATCTGGTCTGCATTCGTCACGAGGCAACCTACGATCTGTAGCAGCATCCTACGATCCGTAGCTTCCTTTCGTACCTTGCATGGTTGGCTGAATTTTGGATAAGAGTTGGATCCTGGTAGGATTCGTACCTTCATCCAACAATCCGTACTGAGCTCCCGTGGTTTGATTCTGAAACTTTGGAATTCTTCTGAAGTTCATCACGACCGTCATGGTACGGTTTGTACCTTCTTCCCACGGGTCGTACTTTCTTTCCGTAGCAGGATTCAGTCTCTTATGCAAATTTTCTGGATTTTGTCACGAATTCAACACCACATACCAGCTTGGTACGACTCTTGTTGAGACTCGTACATTGCATCTCTTCAACCTTAGCCTTCTACAACTTTTCACGGCCATCAGTACAACTCGTAGGACCTTCCTACAACTCGTAATGTGGTCTGAACTTTGAGCATATTATGCATACTTCAGGATTCCTTTTGCAATTTTTAGGTCCAACACCAATTTATCCTGTAACCAAAGGAAAAATGCCTTATATCCACATAAACACACCTAAGTCCATGTTATTATCTTAGTTTTGAGAGTCAAAAGTGTTGTAAATCCACAACACATTAGTCATCAGACCAAACGACTCGTTAACTAGATCGTCATCAAAGCTGCATAAAATAGTGTAGACAACAGTTGACCAAACGAGTCGTTTCCAGTGGCAACGAATCGTGAGGTCTTCCGTCAAGTCTACTAGATCCAAGGCGGAATTAAATTGAGAAATGTGATAACGACTCACGTAATGAATCGTTGGGAGACCAAATGATTTGTTAAGTGGCCTGTTAGGAAGCTATCATAGTTTAGGGCCCACGACTTAGGTCACGACAGGTTGGGTTACACCACGAGTCATTGCACGAGTCGTTAGATCCTAGGTAAGTCCTTTAAGCTCAAACCACTGCACGAAGGGTCAGACGAGTCGTTTATCGACATAACGAATCGTTGTATAGGTCGTCATATGTTTTTTAATTAACTACCCCCGACTCGAACCACACACTAATTAGGGAAAAATTTTATTTCTAATTACATAAGACACCCGATTGCCCTCCTAAACTCTCACCTGAACTTAAAAATTAGAATTCTAACTTCAAAAACTAATCACTTCTTCACCATTCCAAGATCAACTGCTCCCTCTCAAAAGAATTCACACACACACACGATTGCACTAAATTGCCCAAAGTGCCACTCCTGATTGCAAGTTTCTAATTCAAATTTCTTTCCTGTTCAACTTGACATTATTGTGAGTATTTGCTTGTGTATTCTCTTCTACATTAGTTTTCTCATATAATGAGTTTTAAATTCAACCTAATTTTATGAATTTCAAAGAAGTCTAGTGGTACGACATTGAATAATTTTTTTTCCGGAACCCTTGATGAATCTAATGATATGTGCTTGTGGAATCTTTAAATTAGATGATGAAGTTATTTGAACAACTATTTGTCAAACTCTTGAGCACGAGCCATGTAACGAGTCGTGGTATCATCCCATGACTCTTCATATGGCTCATCCTAAGTGGAAACTAAACTTGGTGACTAGTGTACCTAACGAGTCGTCGCCTCAGGTAATGACTCATTTTGACCAGTCGTTAATTCCATTGGTCCAACATGAAGGAAGCATAACCTGAGACAACGAATGACCTCATGAATCGTGGCCAGTGGAAACGATTCGTTAAGTCACTTGTCCTGTCCGCAAAGATAGTTAAAAAATGATTGTGTTTCATCTCATTTTGTATACTAATTGATCTTCCACAGGAACAATGGCTCCGAGGGGTACACCGAAGAAAGGTCCAGCAAAGAAACAAGTGCCGGAGAGGAGTCAACCATCATAATGCAGACTTCGGGATGAGCCATCCTCCTCTGAAGAGTCAAGAGGTTTGGAGGAGGAATATGAAGTGTCAGAAGAGTAGTTGGTGCAGAGATCATCTAGGGCTAGGGCTCAACGAACTACAAATCTGACAACCCTAGTTGATGCTCTTACTCCACTGGCAAGGGATCTGCTAAGCCGTATTGATGAAAATGATAGGGCTACAGCTGCAATTGCTCCCGAGGGCACCACAACTGGAAAAAATGTTGAGGTAGCTGATGAGTCACTTGCTCAGCAAGGGAACACAGATGATGAACTAACGAAGACCTCGAGCACATCCAATCATCAACCAAGGCACGTAAGGAGATGGTGTGTTCATGGTATGAGAGTTATCTATAACAGAGACATTGCTCCAAACGATAAAGGACATCCAAAGAGGAGCATTTACGAGGAGCCCAGGCTAGTCATCACGGGACTTAAGGACCTTTTAGAGCTACAGGCTTTGTTCCACAAGTACCGGTTCGTGTGGTTGACTGACCATCAAGAAGCTATAGCCCCTGCCTAGTCAGAGAATTCTATGTAGCCTATGTATCCACACTACAACGTCTAGCATTAGGTGGTCAAGACTGGAAAAAGAGGCCTACTTTGACACAGGTGTTGGTTCGGGAGACACCTGTGGATATATTTGAGAGGACCATCTCCAGGCTATTGTATGGACCAGACTATCATGCCTCGATGAACACAGCCGAGTTTGATCACAAACTAGTCAAGCTAAAGAAAGTCAAGATTAAGAAGCTGAATAGTGAGAAGCGAATCAGGCAATACACTTGGCCATCTCGGTTCATTGCCACAAGAGGTCCGTTGGTTGAATGGTTGCACGGCATCGAGTCTCAAATCAAGAAGGCCACACTAAACTTTCACGCTAAATTTTGGTGGTCACTGGTGTGTCATCGGCTGGTACCAATCAGTAATGATAATATTATCTCACCTGACAGAGCGACATTATTAGCCAGCATTATGGAGGGATATGCCACAAATTTCCCGTGGTACATTGCTGAAGAGATTAGAGAGCGAGCGATAAATGATAGTACTATAATTCCCTTCCCATATCTTATTGATAGACTCTGTCAGGAGTCAAAGGTGTTGGAGTTGCCATCGGTTGACTAGCGCGTAGTGGTCCACAAGACAACCGATATCGGGTTGATACGAGATGACACAAACCCAATATCGAGAGCAAGTAATCAGGCTGCAGCATCTGCTGGAGCGACTATATTAGCAGAGGCATTCAGCAGCTGGATGCAGACTGAGGCTGATGTATTTAATGAGATTATGGTAGACCCCACAAAGGCCAGGGAGATGGGTAGCCAGCCTGAGGCTACAAATGCAATTGATACTCCTGCATCCGCGGAGGTTCCAGAGTCATCATCCACAGCAGCTGCATCTCATCCACCTGTTGCACCCTTGAGTGCTCCTTCAGCCAGTCTAGTCACAATTTCCAAAGAATTCCTGATCGACATGGCTAGACGGCTAGTAAAGGCTAAGAAACAACAAGTGCACATGGCTCTGTAGGTAAAGGTGCTTATGGAGCAAGTCAAGTCATGGGTTACCAAAGAATTGGAGGTGCTCTCTAGCTCCGTGCATAGAAGGTTGGATGCTTTTGAGAGACGCATGGATGAGTGCCTTGTGCAGTTACAGGCGCCTGAATTGGTAAAATGGTATGGAGGTAGCAGCACTTAGAGCAGAGGTGCGGGAGTTGTCTGCACGATAGGTAGCTGCGATCCCTCCACCTGTGCTTCCCGTGATAGAAGATGAAAGCGAAGAAGAGCTCCCGCCGGTGTTTGATTTCATTACTGAGGAGCCGGTGGCAAATAATAAGGGAAAAAGGCCTCGTGAGGAGGCAAGTTTTGAGGATGATGACTCTTTGCTCCATCAGCAAAAGAGAGAGCGGAGAGAGATGGAGAGAGCGCTACATCTATCTAGAGAGGAGGCTCGACAGAGGGCCATAGTTGAGGAAGCAAGAGCTCGCGGAGAAGGCACAAGCTTAGTTAGGTCTGAAAATGCACCGGGTCAAGCTGGTGACATTGGAGAGGACACTGGAGGAGTATCTGGACCCTCCACTGACCAGGTCGCAGACACCTAGGTCACACATGTATGTTCCCTATTTCCATAGTTTTATTTTATATATATATGTGTCGAGGACGGCGCATGCTTTTCTTGCTAGGGATGGGGAGGGATACCTGTGTATTTTTGCTAAACATAACTCGAAGGTTTTTCTTGACGGATATCTTTTCCCTCGGGTGTTTCTTATCTAGTAGAATCGTCACGTTTAGGGTTTTATGTTTTGTGTTTGTTTGTGTCAATTGAAAGAAAGTTAGGTGAACTTAACGCAGTCAAGGCGAGCTTGAATTGTTGATTTTTATTGAACTGCTAATTTGATACCCCTCCTAAATTTTTTTATGTGTGTTAAAATCGACAAGTATGACCTTTGTGGATCTTTGCATGGCATTGAAACTGTGAACATGTTTACCATTGTATGGTTGTGCCTGAACTAGCAGTTAGTAGTAATGATAATGTTGATATGTGCTATGTGTGAGTAAGATTTAATAGTTAAATTCGGCTATGTGTGTCAATCTAGAACTTTCCTGGTCAGTTGTACCGAGATAGAGGATGGGAAACTAGGAAAGGATCATAGGCCATTTTTGATTAATGAGTCCACTTTAGCCTTAAAAGACCTACCAAAAGAAAATAAATATCCCTTGATCCATATTTTTGAGCTTAAATTGACCTTCCTTTTTTGTTTACACTGATTCACCTTCCTGCTTTGATTAAGAATGAACCTGTTTTGGCCCTGGTCCCTCATTGGACACTGTGAACCTCAACTCAGGCAAATCGCCTAAGTTGAGGGTGGCTATTATAGGCGTGATTAAGAGGAGTAGGGTGGAATGAGATTGGGTAATGAAAATAAAGAGCTGGTGCGGGTGAGTAATGAAAGAAAAGAAAGAAATAAAATGTTGTCAAAGAGAAAGAAAAGAAAAGAAAAGAAAAATGTGAAATCAATGAATACTTGAAAGAAGAGGAACCACACTCGTAGTTACAAATGAAAATAAAAGAAGAAGCAAGTAAAGGAAAAGGGTGAGAAAATATGAAAAAAGGTTAAAAGTGGAGTCAAGACGTATGTAGTTCCAAGGAGGGTTAAGCTACTAATTCCATATGTACCATACCCGAACCTGAGCCTACATTACAAGCTTAAAAAGTCCTATGTGATCCTAGTTACCTGTCTAAAAATCGAGGTATTGAAAGTAAAGGCAAGCCTATGGCATTGCATGCACACAGTTAGAATTTCTTTGTGAGAGTGAGTGTGATCTTACCTAGTCCCAAGAGAAATACGTTGATGTAATCATATACACATGAGAGAGTGTGGGACTTCTTTGAGGTTAGAGCATTTGGTCAACAAAATCATCTGCAAATTATCTGGGTTAGTGCTATAGATTTATGTGCATGGTTGCAAGTGAAAGTGTTTTTCCATGTTTTGATCTCCTTGTGTCATGGTTGCAAATTTTGCTTATGCATTGTGATTTGAGTTGGTATGGTAAAGGATGGGTTAGAAAATTTAATTTGATGAATAATTATGACTGTCGTAAGTTCCCTAGAGTTCTTTTGATTGAAGCGTCTAAGTATTTTATTTTATTTTATTTTTGCCTAAGGACATGCAAAAGTTCTAAGTTGAGGGTGTTGATGTGCCGTGATTTTAAGGCACTTTCGACGCTTAAAACCAAGAAACTATGCTCATTACGTGTATATTTATGTAGGTATGATTTGTTTGTGTTGAATATTGCAGGAAAACAGGCCTGAAACGGGAAATAGGCTAAGTAAGGCAGAAAAGGACTGAACTAAAGGTTGCTAGGCACGTGATGAGTCGTCGTCCAAAGGAACGACTTGTGCCTGGAGTCATGGGAAGAAATCAAAGATAGATGAAGAAGGAAAGAGTGCACTCAACGGATTGAAGGCGCAACTCGTTACGTCTGGTAATGAGTCATTAAGCCAATTGTGAAGACTGAGAAGAGAAATTCTAAGAAAAATCCAGTGAAGGCAACGACAGGTCTAACGAGTCGTCAGGTGTTGAGATGACTCGTCAGGAGAGCATTAGGATGAATCGTCAGGTGCACTGGAAGTTTGGTGAATCAAGACCACGAGAGGCCTAAGGACTCGTGCCTAGCTATGACGAGTCATTAGGTGACCCGGTACCATGACTGGGCCTATTGCTAAGGACAAATGATTTGCACTTGCTACAACTCGTTGGGAGACCCAAAGAGTCATTACTTGTCCCGTTAACCCTGCCAACTTGGAATCCATATTTAGTTAGGAGAAGATTTATTTCAAACTTTAAATATAATTTTTAGGTTTATTTTTCAACGCAGTTATTTTTACCAACTTTCACGTGAATTCTAGTGTTGTTAACAATCGTTCTTGGTCAAGAAATAAAGTTTACAGTTTTGTTCTTGATTTTGGGAATTAATCAACATTGGAATTTTGGTCATCAAGTTTGGAGTTATATTCAATTTACTTGGTTTTCTTCTATGAATTTTTGTAAGTTGCAATTATGATTTATCCAATATTTTATGATTATGATTATTCAAAAATGAGTAGCTAAACCCATAACTAGGGTTGTAGGAACTATGATGAATTAACACACATAGGTGAAACACTTAGTGATTCTTGAACGGGGTTTAATGCATGTATTGTTTTCCCCTTTGTTTTAATTATTTCTTAACGGTGCCAACGTTGGAACTTGCCTTATTCTTACTTACCGGATCAAGGGAGTATTGAATGGGAAAAGGGATTAACAACGGAGAATTTAGGCTATCAACCCTCATCTAATAGCTTGAACTTGTCCGAGGATAGCTAATCCGATATTAAGGGTAAGGGTTATGTTACACCCCGTAAATTCTCGACATGTAGATGGCCTATTCGCATGTTGGTTAAGAGTTTTTGAATGCCATACATGCCAGGAAAAGGCCCAGGGGAAAGACCGGGTAAGAAATCCGTCGAACCATCACGGAAGGAGCCGGGGCAGAACCTCTCCGCGATGGCAACGTGCCACGGAGGGAGGGCCTCCGCGTTGGCTCCGCGTCACGGAGGCCCTGTCCAGGCCCAGGTATAAAAGCCTCCAAACTTTGGTTTTTATTTCATTTAACTTATAATTTCTAGAGAACAAGACAGACAATGGAGAGGAACGAAGGTTTACGATATATATTCATCCGATTACACCGTTATACGCGGTTCAAACTCAAATTAACTCCAGATACCGAGGTATTAAGCAGTAAGGAACATTCCTACGGATTTAGTTTCGTGAAATTCGGCCGGCGAATCGTCGTGCTACCGAGCTAAGGTAAGTGGAATTGCTCCAAATTAGTGTCAATATACTCCTAGCCCTAAATTGAGTATTTCTCCCTTCTGGACTTCCGAGAAATAGCGAGTTTTCGACCGTCTTTCGATAAGCCAAAGTTTGGGCTATATATATATCAAAAGTCTTATCTTTTTCCAGGATATTAATGTATTTAGCCCTAATTGATATATATATATGAATACAGTTGGAAGGAGTAGCTGAATATTGGTCGAGCTACGCCAGTTAGCCAGAAGTCGACAACTGAGGTATGTAAAGCTAGTTCCTCGGCAAGTTAGTAGTCTCATGTGTCATGTTTAGTATGAATATTAGCACGATATTGGAAGAATCATGTTATGTATAGCGTGAAACTTGCTAGCACGATATAAATTCTAAACAAAGTGTTAGGAACTGTATAGCATGCCCAGTATGTGATTTAGTAAAGTAAGTTAGGATATTATCGTGTTCAGTTGAAACTTAGTAAAGCAATATAAGATCCTGTAAGGTATTTCAGAAATAGAATGGTAGACTAAAATGAAGTTTAGAAAACATGTTAGAATAGTAAATCATGTTACTATGAAACTCAGTTATACAACATGATTCCCAGTAGAAAAACTATATCTTGTTCAGCATTAGACTCAGCACAGTATGACAGAAGATTGTATATATATACCATTATCAGTCTCAGCATGTATTAAGTATATACATATCACTATCATTAGTTTTAGCATGTAGTATATACATACACATTATTGTCACTAGTTCCAGCATGTGGTATACGCAATTAGTATTACTAGTTGAGACCACTGTATTGTCTTGGGGTTGGATTACCTAGCATTCATGGCCACCCCAGGGTTAATAGCTGTATCGACTCATCCGCCAGAGGGCGAGGATACGTCACTCTACGGAGTGGCATGCCGTCCCACAGGGGACGAAGATGGGATGCCAATTTCCCCATATTGTGCTTTGGTCGGCCTTTAGACACCCCTGTCGAGCGGGCACGCCCGGGGTGTTGATTCAGGAGTCCTCCGCACTCAGGCACAGTTATAGTCATGGGCTCAGCGAGCCCAAGTGCATACCTACGGGATCGGCAGGATGCTTATAGTTATTGTAGGAGATGGGACGACCGGGGTAGGGGTATAGATTGCGTGTTGATTGTACCTCCCGGCTTATGGGGGCCGGGTAAGGTTTGTGTGTGCTATGCTATGTTATGTTATGTTATGTTATGTTATGTTATGCCATGTTACGCTAGATACGAGTAAATCGACAGTAGAGCGATACATTTCCAGGTATGACTCCTACTCTTTCCACCATAGTTGAAAACAGGCTTAGCTTTACATTTTCAGTCAGTTCCAGTCTATTTCTCTCTGTCTCAGTTCCATCGGTTGTATTGTTGTTTTCAGATATTTTTCAGTGGTTGCTTTACATACTCAGTACCACTGGTACTGACGCCCGTTTGGGGCGCTGCATTACTTGCCTGCAGGTACTCATAGATGAGGAGTCGATACCTCGTGATTCCAGCCAGCTCACAGGGTCATCAGCTCCAGTCATCCGGAGCTAGATAGGTAGAGGTTTATCCCTTTTCTTTTATTTGTACAGTATGGGTAGGCCGGGGCCCTGTCCTGACCATCTTATCAGTATTTTTAGAGGCTTGCAGTCTATATATTTCCCTGTGGTTAGTTGTGCCGGTCGTGTGGGGCCGTGCAATTATTTAGTTGTTTGTATTGGCCGTGTGAGGTCTTGTTCAGTTAGTAGTGGTGACCTTGTCAGTCACGTAGTTGTTTAGCATTTTTTATATTGATTCAGAAGTAACTAGTTAGCATGGTGGCCTTGTCGGCCCGCTTAGGTTCCCCTATATGTATGTGATTCTGGTTAGCTGATGTTATAGTACAGGTGGCTATTGGCCTAGTCGGCCGGAGGCTGTATTTACAGTTGTTATATAGCCCTTCGATTCCTTGAATCCAGAGTTAGAGCTAGCCAGGCACCAGAAGTGCTTAGGATCAGCAGTCCAGTAGTTCAGGTCCCAGTAGGGCACCAGGTGTCAGTCATACACCCCCCAAAGCGGGGTGTGACAGGTTAATTAAGCATACACCCATATACGGACCAAGTTTCATGGTGATAATCATCTTGATAGGGGACCAACCATTTAGGTGAACCTAACTTACCGATATTGCATATTAAACACCGTAATAGATCACTAGTGTAAAAGCCTTGTGGTTATGAAGTCTTGGGGAACACAATCCTAGTCAATTTGTTGATTGAATACAAGCCGAATTTGACTTAAGCATTTAGTAATTTTTACTCTTGTTTAGTATTTTATTTCTTTCCCCCTTAGGAAATAAGTACTCTGATAGTAATATCCATTCACATTAACTCAAGTTCTTTCCATATTCCCTGTGGGATCGACCTCAACCTTTGTTGGGTTCTATATTTGACATCGGCCGCTTTATATCTCAATTGTGAGGTGTATTTTGGGAGACATCACTAGCAAGGAGCTTAATGCAGCTCAAAAAAATTACACCGTGATGGAACAAGAGCTGTTGGCTGTGGTATTTGCATTCGAGAGGTTTCGGGCTTATTTGCTCGGAACTATGGTGATAGTTCATATAGACCATGCAGCTCTGCGAAATTTAATGAAGTATTCCAAGCCATGGTTGCTTCGATGGGTTCTGTAGCTACAAGAGTTCAAGTTTGAGGTTAAGGACCGGAAGGGGACCGAAAATCAGGTGGCAGATCACTTGTCGAGATTAGAGCAGATGCAACACTTCGAGATGAGCTTGGTATAGATGAAACATTCCCCAACTAGTAGGTTTTGGCTACTTCCCAGGACCTCATACCATGGTTTGCGTACTTCGCTAATTATCTGGTGAGTGATGTGGTACCGAAAGATTTATCTTTTCACCAGCGAAAGAAATTCATGTCTGATGTGCGAAAGTTTTTATGGGATGAGCCTTACTTATTCGGCATATGTGCTGATGGGGTAATTCAGAGATGTGTTCCTAATGTTGAAATGCTGAGCATATTTGAGGCTTGTCACTCATCCCCTTTTGGGGGTCATCACAGCGGGATTCGCATAGCCCACAAAATTATGCAATATGGGTACTATTATCCAACCATTCACTAAGATGCACATAATTTTTCAAAGGCATGTGATGCATGCCAAAGACAAGGAGGCATATCAAGGAGGCATGAGCTCCCTCTTACTCCCATCCTTATCATTGAGCTGTTTGATGTTTGGGGCATTGACTTCATGGGCCTGTTTGTGAGCTCAAATGGAATGAAGTACATACTTGTAGCTGTGGACTATGTTTCTAAGTAGGTGGAGGCAATTGCGCTTCCAAACAATGAAGGTAAGAGTGTCACAACATTCTTGAAGTGGAATAGTTTTGCCAGATTCGGGACCCCTATAGCCATCATTAGTGATGGGGGTTCTCACTTCTACAACCAGTTGTTTTGTACTTTGCTTAAGAAATATGGGGTGAAACACAGGGTGGAAACACCTTATCATCCACAATCTAGTGGGCAAGTTTAGGTCTCCAACCGGGAGATAAAGACCATCTTAGCGAAGACTATGAATGCTAACCGGATAGATTGGTCTAGGAAGCTGGATGATGCGTTATGGGCTTATCGTACTACATTTAAGACTCCTATAGGTATGTCTCCTAATCAGCTTGTGTATGGGAAAGCATGTCATCTTCTGGTCGAACTTGAGCACAAAGCTATGTGGGCGCTCAAGAAACTGAATCTGAATTGGAGCGATGTTGTGAACTTGAGGCTTGATCGTTGAATTAGCTAGATGAGTTTCATTTGGAACCCTATGAAAGTTCTAAAATTTACAAAATGAGGATGAGATACAGCATGACCGGAAGATTGAGCAGCGAGAGTTCAGCCTTAGAGATATGGTGTTGCTATTGAATTCTAGGCTTCTCTTGTTTCCTGGCAAGTTGAAGTCTAAAAGGTTGGGATCATTTCGAGTGGTACAAGTATTCTCCTATGGGGCAATTGAATTGGAAAATCATGAAGGCACATGGTTCAAAGTGAATGGCCAACGGTGAAAGCATATTTGGGGAAAAGTGAAGAAATTAAACTGGTGGACCTTTGGGCTCTGGGTGAAGTCTGAGTAACCTGGGGACTTGCATCGTGTCGTGACGTTAAATCAGGCGCTGCATGGGAGGCAACCCATGGAGGCACCACTACAACATTTTATGTTTTTAGCCACCCTTGTAAAGTGTGGCCTAAACTAGCAAAAAGTGTGGCCTTTGATCTAAGGCTACACTTTTTGACTTTAGGCAACACTTTTTCAGGGGTGGCCTAAAGAGGTGTAACCTTTGACTTTAGGCCACGCTTTTCAATTGTTTCCATAGAAGCTAAGCTTGAAAAGCATGGCCAATGAAGTACAAAGGCCACGCTTTGTATCATCTAATTAGCTACACTTTTATTTGATTAAGCTATGCTTTCAAGCGTGGTCTTTTCTTTGTTATTGGCCATGCTTTTAAAGCATGGCCTTTTATACCTATCCTACAACAACACTTATAAAGTGTAATCTTTTCTTATCTACATGCCACAATTATAATCAATAAGTCACACAATTGATGTCCCTATAGCCACACTTTTGAAGTGTGGCAACATTGTCTAGAATTTTATAGCCACAAATTCTAATTAAATAATAATAATTTTTATTTGCATATATTGGCTAATCAAAATTATATATATAATTCAAATGCATATATTTGCAATGAACTTCTAAAATCAACATGTATTTTACTACACATAGTTAGAAATTAATATTTTAAAGATCTGTACTACAAATAAATTTCACAAAACAAAATATATTCAAACATATATTACAAAAGTTTAAAAACTCTTTGTCGTTCATATCAATAGATTGAGTTGACTTGTGGCCACCATTCAAATTTGATCACCCACATCTCCCTACACATTCAAATGAAATTAAAAGTTAGTAAAAAAATCATGTTCAACAATAGTCATGGTTAATCATCCTATGAGAGCTTTTGAAGAGGAGGAACAACACGAATCATGATGGAAGAATCCATTTTGATAGACTAGTACATCAAGTAAATACCAACATATATACGATAGTACAAAGATAATCCAATGGATCATGTCAACAGGATAATGTACCAATAATTTAACTTCATATCGCTGTATCCAAATCGATAAGGGCTCTAATAGGTTGATGAAATAGATTTGCATGCATAGGTGAGTTGGCCTATTAATTAATGCTCATATGTATCTTTTTTCTCTTCCCTTGAGAGATTGGAACTTTTACTACAACAGAGGATGCAACTAGAGCTTACGATGGAACAACTATTGAATTTAGAGGTCCAATACCTAAGCTTAGTTTCTCATGAAACTAGAGCTTACAATAGTCAATGTTTCAGACAATAACATTACTTCTACAAAGAAATTCTAGTACGTAGTTTGTCTATAACATTCTCTAAAAAGATATTGATATAAATGGAAATGAACGAGTACAGAAATTAGGCAACTAACTAGTATCTAATCCTTGCAAAAACCAAAATCCAACATACATGAGGCAAACATAAAGCTTAGACTTGTGTTTTCCTTCAACCAAATTACAAACCTTAAAAGATATATGACAAAACTCAATTTTTCCTTAAATAGAACATGAGGATGAACCATGAATTCAAACAAGTGGAGCATGGATTTTTAGTAGTCAGAGTTTAGGGAATGGCATAAGGATCTAATACTTAGGAGCACGTTTATAAAAGTTGAATGAGTTCACTCAAAAACTTTTGTCTAGAGCTCAACTAAGCCTAGAATCAACTTAGCCCTTCCCCAGCGGTACCAAAACAAACAAAAAATCGCAAACAAAGTTCAAACTAACAAGAGAAGACATTTAGACATTATAAGATTAGAGAATATTGGTCGTACAATATGAAAACAACAGGAAGCAAGGTGTAACTGAAAATACGAGGAAAAGGGAGATACAAAGAGGCAAACAATGCAGCACTCCGATCAAGAATTGAAAAAAAAAAGAATAATGCCCCTCCCAGTGAACAGTCCAGCAAAGAAGAAGAGGAAGAAGAAGAAGAAGAATGTTGCAAAAAAGTGAATTACATATATGAATTACAAAAATGAATACTACACCTCAAAGAAAGAAAACAGAAAAATCTACAAATGTTGTCACCATCACAATAGATGGAAAATGGCACAGTCAAATTACATTTGGAAAACATTATCTCTTTAAGGTCTTAGTTCTTCAGAAAGGTAACAAATGTAAAGGACATGAATCTTCCTTTATCTGCAGCTATATTTGTATAATTTATCTTTGTTTCAGTTTCAATTTCTTAGATACATATATGCAAATTTGTCTTGTTTTTTTTCCTTACTATCTTCCCAAGCAATCAATAAATATAGAATATATACAGATACCTCTGTAACACACTACAAGATATACACAAAAATAAACACATCAAAAGGTATATAAGCTATTTGATTCCGTTTCCTTAAACCTATATATATCTAATGAAAAGAAAAAACATATATACCCATATATGAATGACACATACATTTATCTTCATAACTTTTTTCTTCATATTGTTCTAAACATTCAAATCTATTGGTATCTCAAAAAAATCAGAAAGTACAAATTGATTCATCAGAGAACAATACGAGAACAAAGAGAAATTATAAGAAGTATAACCACACCTATTGCATCTCTAATACATTGAAAATCCTCATATTCAAAAACATCACCATTTGCGATAACTAGAATAGAGAGAGCGGTAGTAACATCAGCAATCTCATTCCACTTTGCAAGATCTCTTGGCCTGTTTAGAACTTTCCTATAGTTCAATGAACAATCATGACGCATTTGCTAGTCTGAAAAAATACTAATATCACTTCTGAATGGAAACAGAAACATAACCAAGGTAGCATGGAAACAGAAACATAACCAAGGTAGCTGCCGAGAGAACTGTCAAATTGCACCCTCATAAACAGTTTTGACATCGTTTCTAAATATAGCATGTTCAGTTTCTGAATTTTAAATCATCTAGCACTGACTAAACATAAAGACAACACCGATATAACTCACGGAAAGGTAGTTATATGCACCAACCAACCCACCCTCCAACAAATGGAAGGAAGATCAGAACCTAAAACAATCCTGTTTTCTAGAGATGTGGTTAGTAACTTATGAATTGGCATCTTCAGAATGAAACTTCAACATCAGTTAAAAGTAAAAACCACAAAAAGTGAAAAGAGAAAGGTTAGGGAAAGTAGCAAGAACAAACTGACCAAACAACACTTTTCAAAATAACCAAGAAGCAGACTAAATGGTTCTTTTCCCGCTTCTATGGTGGACTATTTGAATCTACAGCAACCCCCACCTTATATTGGCAAAAAGACTCCAACAAGTATATGAAATAACTTTTAGATACTTGCTTGAATTCTTGCTTCTGGATATCTCTTTCCTTTGCTGTAAAGAACTGTGGATACATTTGACAGTTTAGGTGTTCAAGATGAAGGATAGATACTATATATGGGTTCCATTTATTATCCAGCTTTTATCAGTACATTCTAGGAATTGAATAATTACTTTTATAGTATTTAACGACAAAGATAAAAGGAAAAACACCTAAGGATCGCTCCTCGGAACTTGTGACAATGCTTCTAACGATGTGAGAAAATCAAAGTGATTATGTGAACTGATTGCTTTAGATTCATTGTATCAAAGAAAGTGGTTCATATGAATATTTTGAAGATTTTTGTGTAACAAAATATTTTTACTAGGCTCAGTAGATTTATTGCTAGTTTTAATTCTATGTTTTCTCAAAACTAGTTGATCATGCAAGTTTATGTTCCCAGGTTAGTGATTTTAATCTTTTATTATTACAGAGATTTTTGTTTATATGTTGTGCTAGTAACTATTAAAGTAAATTTTTTTTTACAAATTACATGCGCCAGAAGTATGTGTTCTAGATTCAGGCAGTGAATTGTAGGATGATGAGTTATTTACTCCAACATAGGTTTTGGAGATGTTATTGGTTGTTCTAAATGCATCCATCACTTCTAAAGCTTCAGGAAATGCATATATGAGTTGAAAGTCATATGTTGCTTAGTTGTGAAGAAATCAAAATTATAGTGTTCTTTTAGTAATCAAAGTTCATAATAAATTCTTGTGCCGCCAAAGTATATTTCTAGTCATATGTTGAAGTATTCTATTTGCAGGCTGAGCAAATATGGATTCATTGCATAGAAGGATTACACAATAATACAAAAAGTGCAAGCTTTCTAGATTTCTCTCTTTATCAAGCAGCAACGAACTTATATTTACTTAAAATCAAATTTGACTTTGTTGAGAAAAAGAATCTTACAATATGCTAGTGTGATCAGCCTCCTGATGTGC
Source organism: Datura wrightii (assembly GCA_035772735.1). Lineage (NCBI taxonomy): Eukaryota > Viridiplantae > Streptophyta > Magnoliopsida > Solanales > Solanaceae > Datura > Datura wrightii. Next base: position 4,727,985 of record JASDFA010000029.1, on the reverse strand, counting down.
AACAGATCCTTCTGGAGTGCTTAAAAAGGAAAATTCTTCATCTTCGTAGCTTGGGTAGAGATGAGGCTGCTTCTATAGTTTGGTTTATCAAGTACGAAAAGCTTTTCTCGCAATGGTCATCCAGTATTCCCAGAAGGCACCTAAGAGAAAGAAAGCTTCAAGATAAGCTAACTACTAAGTGATTTTAAATGAATGCTCGAAAATTCAGATTCCCTTACACTTTTAGTTTATTCCACTTTTCTCTATTTAACTAACTATTCATACCAAGTAATTTAAACAGACAATGTTTATCACAGATAAATAGACAATGTTCATCACAAATAAAGATAATGTTCATCTCTAAAACTTTTATCTAATAGGAAATTACCAAGAACACAAACATCACACTTTTTTGAAATCAAACTTTTATAAGTGTAACAAAAATCAAACTTTTTTGTAATAAAAACATCAATTGAATATCTGCAAATAAAACGAATGACAAACTTTTTTGAAATCAAATGCATAAAATCCTTCTCATAAAAGAAATCAACACATCGTTAAATAATCCAAAATCAACACAAATCATATCAAGAATACAAGAAAATCAAAATTCACCAATAAACGAACACAAAATAGATAAGAAATTAAAATATTTTCTATTTAATCTTAGACATATATAAACCCTATGTCATAGAAATTTCTACCTGATAAACTTTACTCCAACAAAAATCTCCCGATGTGATAATATTTTTGGGCATAATATGCTTCACTGAAAATCTATTTCCAACAAAACCCTACAGAAAAGAGAAAATCATGAGCAATGGTTTTCTTATTGACGATTTGGGTAATGGAAACAAATGATAACAAAAACGCCTGCAAAGATTTTGCGAAGAAGAAAAAGGTAAAGCCGAATGAAAAGATCAAAACCAACAGGAGAACTTTATCGATAATAAATCCTACTCATCATAATTATCAAACACCAAAACCAAAAACCAATACCTGATCAAATCAGAATCTTGTTCATCGATCTCCCTTCCACGAAAAGAAGTTATTCGCCTCCTTAGGTTTTTGAAATATATGGTGACTTTATTTGAAGAAGATGAACATGCAACGCTTGATTGTTTGATGTATTGAATGTTACCTGTGAGTTTATAGTCTGATATAAGCCAGATGAGAGCAATTCTAATTAAGAGTAATTCTTTAGACTTTTGGATTACCAACGAGTTCAGATTCTAATTGTTTCTTATTTTTTGTTACTTTTTTTGGCCAATAAAAAATTGGAGGGAGGGTTAAATATTTAGTGTTAAATCAGAGGGAATAAAATATTTTAGTGAAAATTTTAGGAAAACATAAGACAACACTTGTAAAGTGTTATTTTTAGAACTATAAAATAGCACACTTTTAAAAGTGTAGTCATATGTGTAAATAAGTATTGCCAATTATATTATGATGTGGCAATGCATAACAAAGGTAGCCTATACCACTAAAGAGCATGTTTTACAAGCGTTGCCAATATTACCATGGCCAAAAGCTAAAAACTAAGGCTACACTTTAAAAGCGTACCCAAAAATATTTTAGGCAACACTTTACAAGCGTTGTCTAGATATAGTGCGGCCTTAGGGCTAAAATGTTGTAGTGTATCTTTCTTGAAGTCTGAGTAATCAAGATACCCGCATCGTGTCGCGACGTTAAATCAGACGCCTCTTGGGAGGCAACCTAAGTTGTAATTGTAATATCAGTATAGTATTGATATTTGTTGAAATGTTCAGGTGATTAGGATGAGAAATCTGAAGCTGGGGACCAAAATTTAGAACCTTAGATTCTGGTGCCAAAAAGCACAGGACGAGTCGTTACCTGACTGAACGACTCGTCAAGACTAGTCGTGGCCACTGAAGCAGAAACAGTACAATCCTGAAAGTCAATGACGAGTGACTCAATGAATTGTCAAGTCACTCAAAGATTCATCAAGTTACTCATCCTGACACTACTGAATGTCCACCAGAGTACAGGGCCAACGACTCAAGACACGACTCGTTGGGTATGACCACGAGTCGTTGCCTGAGTCATGAGGTCCTAGGTACGCTTTCTATTTTTGATAAAGTAATGGACAACATAACGAGTCATGACTTGAGAAACGACTCATTACGTGGGTCGTGGTGTATCTGAATAAAGTTAAATCACCCGACCTAGCCCATGTATATTGGGTAAATTGAAGGTTAAATCATATAAAACCCACGATTTTGACTGCTTGACCCACATTTCAAACACCAAGCTCTCTCAAACGGTTTCCCTCTCCACTAATCACTTCCCATCTCCAATCACACACACACCTGCTCAAATTCGGACATCACCATCACTTCCCACACGATTGCACCCATCACTGCTCAAATTCTGATCTTCTATCCTGGAAATTGAGAGTATTAAAAATCTTTCATGTATAACTTTCAACCTCCTCTTGCTTGTAAATGTGATCTGTATGTAAATTAGGTTCCCAACATTAAAACCCTAGGTTGCCATGAATTCAATTGTCTAAAATGATGATCACTGAAATGTTAGAACTAAAATGGCCTGTAATTGCTTCAATGAGTAATTTCTAGTTGAGTTGAGTATCGATTGGCTCGGGTTTCTTACACCTATTGAGTCGTCGGGCATTACAATCTGTAATTTCTTCGGCAATGAAGCTTTGAATGTTTTGCCCGCCCAACTCCTACCGAAATGAAAGTGTATAACATATGATACGGGTGATGTCTGAGTAACCCATCAAAATTTGGATGTAAAACAGGGTTTAACAGGTTGTTCAGTGATGACGCCTCATGTAACAATTCGTGGGCATCCCTAACGAGTCGTTATATGACTCATCACCATTGACATATAGTACTAGTAATGGAACTCTTAAACACGAGTCACATAAAGAGTCGTGGTATCACCTCACGACTCGTGATGTGCGTTGTCCTGAGTAGGACGAAAATTGTGTTAAAGCTCTAAGCTACAGACCACGACCTACTTAACCACTCGTTGCCACAAGTAACGACTCATCACGTCATGTTGTTAATCTAATAGAAATAAATGGAGTTTTGGACCGACAGACAATGGATGACTTCATGAGTCGTTGCTAGTGGCAACGATTCGTTAGGTCTCTCGTCTTGTCTGTAGGCAATCACTAATTATACCTTTTTCACATACTCTCATCTTGGATACTAATGACTATTCACAGGTATAATGGCACCAAAAGGAACTCCCAAGAAGGGTCCGGCCAAGAAACAGGGGCAGGAGAAGGGGCAGCCCTCGACTCGCAGACTAATAGACGAGCCATCATCCTCAGAAGAATCGAGTGGCTCGGTTGAAGAATATCATATATCCGAGGTACAACTGGAGCAACAATCGACCACCGCTAGGACTAAATTCCCTATTAATTCGACAACCATGGTCGCTTCTCTGACTCCACTTGCAAGGGACCCACCCAGTCGAGAGGAAAAATGCCGGGGTCTCAGCCCCGAGTGTTCACGAGGACAATGCAGCTGCGATTGATAATGAGAATGACAATGAATCTCATGCTCAACATGAAAGCACTGATAATGAGGAGACTGAGACCTCCCATAAATCTACGGAGAAGCCTCTGAGAATGATGAGGAGGTGGTGTGTTCTGGGCATGCGGACAATCTACAATAAAGGCATCATTCCCACTAATAAGGGCCACCCAAAGCGAAGCATTTATGAGGAGCCAAGGCTGGTCACTACAGGGTTCAAGGACCTCTCGAACATTTAGACACTATTTGGAAAATACCGATTTGGGTGGTTGAGTGAGCCATCGCCAGCTACAGTCCACCATTGGTCAGAGAATTTTATGCAGCATATGCAGCCACACTACAACAACAGGCCCTGAGAAGCCAAGACTGGAGGAAACATCCTGCACTAACCCATGTGATGGTAAGGGAGACTCAGTGGACATCTCTTAGCGAACCATCTCCCAGATGTTATATGGTCTAGAGTATGAGCGTTCAATGAACACTGCCGAGTTCGATAATCGGCTAAGTGAGCTATAGAAAATCAAGACCAAGAAGTTAATCCACGAGGACAGAAAAAGACAGTATACATGGTTTGCTTGAATCATTGCCACTCGGGGGATATCAGTAGAATGGTTGAATGGCTCGGAGGTACAGATTAACAAGGCCACACTAAACTTTTAGGCCAAATTATAGTGTCATTAGTGTGACACAGGCTGGTACAAACCAGAAATGATAATGTTGTATCACTAGACCGAGTTGCACTGGTAGCTAGTATCATGGAGGGCTATGCTATCAACTTCCCAAGGTGTATGGCGGAGGAGATCCGAGAGAGAGCCATTATGGATAGCATAAGAATCCCCTTCCCATGCCTCATAGCTCGGCTATATAAGGAGTCTTAGGTCCCGAAGTTACCATCTGTAGATCAGAAACTGGAGGTGCACAATATTACAGACATCGGGCTGATCAGAGATGATACTAACCCGATTTCTAGGGCCTGGAGTCAAACAACCATATCCGCAGGGGCCACATTACTAGCTGAGGCATTGAGTGGAGGTCCTCAGAGTGATCCTATGAGGTTTACAGAAATTGAGACAGAGTTGTCAATGACCCATGAGACTAGTAGCCAACCTGATGCTACCACTGCAGCAAATACACCATTGTCTGTCGAGGTCCCAGAGTCATCTCCACTACACCGGTAGCTCGCCCACCCATTAAAACATCTCATTCCTCACCGAACGGCCTAGTCATAATATCCAAAGATTTTCTTACCAATATGGTTAGGCGGCTGGCGTAGGCCGAAAAGCAACAGGCTCACATGACACTTCAGGTGAAAGTGCTAATGAAGCATGTTAAGCCTTGGGTGACGAAGGAACTAGAGGGCCTATCTAGGATATGGCATGACATATTGGACGTCTTAGAAAGGCGTATGCATGTGCGCCTTGCTTAGTTACAGGCCCCTAAGCTAAACCCCATGGTATGCGGAGGTGGCGGCCCTTAGAGCTAAGTTGAGAGAGCTGTCCGCACAACAAATACCTGCCATATCACCGTCTGTGCTCCCAGTAGTAGAGGATGAGAGTGAGGAGGAGCTACCTACGGTAGTTTATTCCATCACAGAGGAATCTGTAGCTCATGATAAAGGGAAGAAACCTTGAGAAGAGGTGCGCGAGGGTGAGAGTGGTGATCTGCTATGTGAGAAGAATTGGGAGAAAAGAGATATGGAGGTAGCAGTGAAGCTGATAGAGCCGTGGAGAGGATACGAGCTCTGTTGGTTTAAAGAGTGCGCCGGTTATCCCCGATGAAATAGGAGAGGAGATTGGGGGTGCATCTACGCTCTCCACCGACCAGGCCACAGGCGTCTAGGTCACACAGGTATGTTCCCTATTCCCATATTTACTTTTCATAAGTGTCGAGCACATTGAAAATCACACAAAAACAGAAAAATTTACTAAACTTCGCCAGTTCCCCGGCAACGGCGCCAAAAACTTGTTGCGCTCCAGCGCACTCGCAAGTGTATGCGGTCGTACAAGTAATATAGTGGCCCTTTTTAAGAGCCGTATGTTGAACCCATAGGGACTGGACCAATTCAGCAAATTATGAAGTTTAACTGTGAGATTATCCTTCACAAGTATTGATTATAGAAGTTTTTGGTAAATTATAATTAAGTTTTGGGGTGGTCACAAAATAATCTTGAAACAATATAAGAAGCAACTAGAGACAAGGCCGGATAATCATGCAATGCTACATTTTGCAATGGTTCAAGTATGATATTATCAATTGTTGTCTCACATAATTGAAAATTCGATGTTCATGGTCTCTCGAGACTCTAAACACGACAAACTAGCCTCACAACTACATCGTTGAGGAGGGATGTGATATCATAGTTCGTGAGAAATTCAACTACATGGATGTGGTTTACGGGGTTTACGCTCTTGATTAGGGACTTTCGTACCTCTAATCATTTAACCCAGCTTAGCTTCACAACTACTTCTACGAGTTGTGGAGTCATAATTCTAAGCCGGTGTCTTTCTATCATCCCATTTTATCAACCAAGCAAGGCAAATTAGGTATAATTTCTATCCTAACCGCGAATCATATCGAAAGATAAGAACTTGCTCCCTACATTCTCTTGTTCTTGCCTACGGTTACTCTTTCAAGCTTCCTAAGGTTAACGCATTTGTTTTCATGATGATCAAGCATAAAAACAATCATAGTAAAGAATGTAAGACAAAACAACAAATAACAACTCAAACCAAAATGAATTCATGTAATTACAATCATATCACGTGGCCTCAACCCTAGAGGAAGGGTTTTAACCACTCATGTTCGTACAATTACTTGAAAACATCGATAAAGTAGTGTACTTAAAAGAATGAATAAAAGACAATGTAAAATTGATGAACCCTAGGTGAGTTCTTCACTTCTCCCTTCGCTCCTCTATGGCTTTTTAGAAAATATTTCGTGACATTTGATTTTGGGAGCTAAGGGTTTAATTTATCGTAAATAGGAAATTTGCAAATTTTGGCCCGTCATGGAATGGCTCCGTGCCACGGAGGTAACACGTAGGCTCACTGGAAATTGCCTAAAAATGGATCTTGGCCGAGGCATGGCGCGATGGCCAACATGGCACGGCGCATGTGCTGGTCGATGGCCTGCGTGACACGGCCTCTAGCACGCAGATGTGCCTAGCGTGGCACGGCGGTGGCGCACAGGTGCCTTGGAATGTTGCCTCATTCGCGTGCATGGCCTTGGCATGGCACGGCGCTGGGCGCGGCGCACGCATAGTGTGGCATGCTGCCTGGCTCTGCCAGCCTTACCATGGCATGCTCCCTTGCTGACTTTTGCGATTTGCTTCCAAATCCATTCCTCCACTTCACCCACCATTATTTAGTCCCTCAAATGCATTTTTCACCTACAAGACAAGGACTAATCATGTTGGTTAGTAAACATCCAAATTTACATAAAATCACATGAGAAAGTAAGTGTATAATTAGATGAACATGACTAAAATCAAGTTATAAAATAGCACTTGGGCAAGCAATTATGCCCAAGATCACTACCCCTCACTTAATGCCTTGTTCGTCCTCGAACAACCCTTTTACATCTCATGCACATGAAGACTCACTCATAGCTAATTGAGCAAGACAATTCAAGCTACAGCTACAAAGATTATTTTAGATAGCAAGTTAAAAATAGAGCATGCAAGATTTATCCATTAAAATAAAATATAACTATGTTAAGACTTCCTAACCTCAAGAATCGACTCTTAATCTCAACAAACTCATGCAAATCAACCGATCAAGAAATCCAACATGAATTATATCCTTCATTAAAATGTGCCCTCACAACAAGAGAGTTACCCATTTTTACTCGCCAATTTTCAAGTAATACTGTGTGTAGGTATATATATAAGAATTACGCTCACTCTCACAAAGAATTCACATGCCACGTATATTGACACATAAGCTTGCCCTTAGTGTTTCACTCTACTAATTTAAGGATGTTTGAACGTAAGATCAAGTAGGACTTATTGGGTTGTAATGTAAGCTAAAGGCAGGTAGGTACTCTTATGGCTAATAATAGTGACTATCTTCCCTAAGTGCTTTGCATACATCACACATTCATTTCGGGCATCTCTTCTCTTACTTCACCCTCATTCTTTTCAATCTTGAATTTCTTCTTCTGTTTCCTCTTTCTTTAAGCACACTTAGCTTATTAGTAAAGAGTACTTCAGCAACTTTTTCATTCATTTGTTTTTTTACTCCCTACCCATACTCACACATTTTCAAACAAGTGCACCTCTAATCCTTTCCTGAAATCCCACAACTGTTATTTTTCCTTCTTTTTCACGATTCTCCCTCCCTTACTCTTTTGGATTTTCCACTTAAGCTCTTAGGAGTTTTGGATCAAATTCAAGGCTAATGAAAGAAAAGGATTAAGCTTATGTTGTAGCTATCAAAGAATAGGCTTAAGGCTCAATAGGGCTAACTAGGACCAGACATTCAAGGTAGGTAAAGCGACGGATAAAAATTTGGCTCATACAAAGAAATGCCTAAATCATATCCTACAATCGACATCCCTCATTTCATTTTGTATACACACCAGGCAAGTTCTAGACACTACACAGTAGCATGGAATATTAAAAAATCTTACACACACAACACATGCTTAATTCAAGATAAATTCAGAAGACTCTTAACTCAGCTAATCACAAGAATTTAAAACTAATCTTTAAGCACATAGAGTCACATTCAAGAGCCTAGGTGTCTCAAACAAAATTATACAACTTGCATGCTTCAAGACTAACCATACTTTCATCTCCCAATCATGCATAGCACATAACAAGAACATCAGGCCATCAATTAACTACGAGTTCAAAAATCAAAATCTATTGACTAATTTTCCCTCAAGACGGTAGTCATCCATCCACATCGGCAATAGTCCCTAACTATGACTAAAAAAAACTATGTATAGACAAAGACAATTTTTATTCTTCGGTTCAAAAACTCCCCGTCGGAAAAGAATCGAAAAGAAAAACCAACGGGCGGGTGAATCATGCTTAACTCAAAAAATTTTAACCAATACCTAGCAAGCACTAAATTCACCCAAAATCATTAAGCACAAAATTTTTGAAATTTCCCTCACCCCACACTTGCATCATGCTATGTCCCCATAGCATCAAATTAAAATTCAAAAAGGGTGAGAAATACTCCCTGAGGCCTCTAGGCCTAGCTAACAGCATGTTTTTCTTCATTTGAACAAAGCGGCCCGACCCCACACTTTTCCTCTTTCATGCTTCTTAGCTTCGTCCTCCAGGGGTACTCAGACTTCCCCTCCATCTGTGCTTAATTCTCAATCAAAAACAACAACAAGATGAAAATAAATAAAATCAACATAAATAAAAATAAAAATTTGTACCTGTGGTACCCTTGGGTTGCCTCCCAAGCAGCGCCTTATTTTACGTCGCGACACGATGTGGACTATCCTTTTCAGAATATCCTCATACCCGTGTTCCCTTTCGAGAATCATCTTCTTCTCTTTTTATTTTTCGAGGGAACATCCACCACTCTGTCCCTCTTTTCCACCAACTCCTTCTCTAATAGAAGCCCTTCATCAAATTCGGGCAGAGAACTAATCATCTCTTGTGGTCGTGGACCTGTGGAATCTGCCACCCCACACTTAGCCTCTGATAACTCACTGACCTTACAAAGGTCTCTATAATGTGTGGGTGGGTTAATCTCTTGATAGACTCGGAAGAGTTCTTCTTCATCATCGACCCTCATTTTCAGGGTCCCTGCTCTTACATCAATGATCGCTCCTCCGTTGGCCAAAAATGCCCGTCCCAAGATCAGGGGTACCTTGTCATCAACTTGAAAATCCAATATGACGAAATCAGCGGGTATAAGGAACTTATCCACTTTGATGAGAAGGTCCTCAATTATTCCATCTGGTGCCACGTGCGACCTGTCTGCTAGCTGCAGCATCAATCGTGTTGGTCTCGGTTGAGCCAACCCCAAGGTGTTAAACAAAGATAAGTGAATTAGATAAACTGTTGTCCCTAAATCACACATAGCTCTCATCACCTCAACTTTACCAATTTGTATGGGGAGGGTAAAGCTCCCTGGGTCTTTGAGCTTTCTAGGTATTTTGCTCATTACCCTGTGGCTGCACTCCTCAATCAGTGCTACTGTCTGAACATCCACCAATCTTACTTTGTTGGCCACCACATCTTTCAAGTATTTAGCATACGTGGGAATTCCCTGCAAAACATCAAGCAAAGGAAAATTTATGTGAAGTTCTTTGAAAATCTCGAGGAACTTTTTGAAGCATTCCTCCTCCTTGCTCTTTTTGAATCTTTGCGGAAATGGTGGTGGTAGTCTTTGTGCTGGCTGCAATGATGATTGTGAATTTTGTTGCACGACACTCTGATTCTCTCCCTTGTCAGTGGATGGTCCTTTTCTAACCAACTCCGGCTGCACCTCATTTCTCCTCTCTTTTGGTGTCGCATCAGCTAATTACTTTCCACTCCTCAGACTGATGGCATTGACCTGGCGGAGGTTTGTGTCTGTGTCACTGGGTAATCCTCCCTGCTGTCTAGTGTGGTGAGAAGCTGTTATTTGACCCATATGCTTCTCTAGATTGCGGGTGGCCAGCTGCTGATTTTTCAAATCTGATGCCATCCTCGCCTGATTCTCTGCTAATTGGGCCTGTGTCTCCATAATTTTCTGCAATGTCTCCTCAATGTTGCTGCTCAACTGGCCATCATTCTGCCTGTTCTGCTTCTGATACTGTTGTTGCTGACGTTGCTGGTAGCTTTGCCTTTGATTTCCACCCCAAGAAAAATTTGGGTGGCTCTGTCAATTCTTTGTTTTAATTGTTCCCAAAATTCTGATTGTTTCTCTGAACATTCCCAACAAAATTAATCGATTTCGAATTGGCACCGCATGATTCTGCGTTATGCCCATTATTGTCTTAGATTTCACACCAACTTGGAGCTTGTTGAACTGCATTTACCTGACCCTGTTGTTAGTTCATACTCAGTTTCTTGAACTGAGTCATCATCTGATGGTGAAATGATGCTAGCTGTGCCGCCAAGGCATTTACACTATCAATCTCTATCAGCCCTGCTCTCTTTCCTGCCCCTCTCGATGACTCGCTATGCCACTCTGGATTTCCTTATGAATCCTGTTTAGCAAGGTGTACAGCTCATCATAAGTCTTCTCTAATGTCTGCCCACCCGATGCAGAGTCTAGTAAAATTTTTGTGGGCGGGTCTAGACTTTGTACAAAGGTATGGGCTAGCACTTCATTGGACTGCTGATGATGGGGACAATCTCTCAACAATGACCTGAATCTCTCCCAAGCCAATTACAAGTTCTCCTCCAGCCTTTGCTTAAAGCTTAATATTTCACTCTTGAGTTTGGCAGTCTTGCCTGATGGAAAGAATCTGATGAGGAACTTCTTTGCCAAATCATCCCAAGAAGTTATGGAATTCGGTGGCTCGGATTTCAACCACCTCTTTGCCTCTCCCAATAATGAGAATGGGAATAAGGTGAGTCAGACATAATCTATGGACACTCCTATGGGGACGAACGTGTCACTAATCTCAAGAAAGTTCTGTAAATGCTATTGTGGGTCCTCATGAGTCATCCTAGTGAACTGGCCACTAGAATGTAATAGCTGCACCATTTTCTGTTTCAATTCAAAGTTTCCTCCAGGTTCTAGTTTATGGATACTGGAGGTCACATTTGTCGCTAGTGGGATAGCCACTTCGCGAACTGGTCGGGCTGCATGATATCAGGTAACAACTTTGTTTGTCTTGTCTGTGGGTGTTGTTGTAACCTCTCCTGAAGTTTCTTTAGCTTTTGCTCTAGAGCTTCCCTCCTGTGTAAATGAATTTGACGTTCAGGTTCAAGCAACGGTTCCACTAGCTCTCTAATCCTTGCCAGCTCTGTAAGGACAACCTATCACCAGCAATATATCAGACTAAGACCAAGTTTCTCAACACTTACGGAAATTGAAAATCACACAAAAATAGAAAAATTTACAAAACTTCGCCAGTTCCCCGGCAACGGCGCCAAAAACGTGTTGCGCTCCAGCGCACTCGCAAGTGTACGCGGTCGTACAAGTAATACAGTGGCCCTTTTTAAGAGCCAGATGTTGAACCCACAGGGACTGGACCAATTCAGCAAATTATGAAGTTTAACTGTGAGTATAGAAGTTAAAAGCATAGGAGATTACAAAATTACCCCCGAGAAATCGAGTAGAACTAAACAAATGGGTGATGGGCCATCACACGCCCGACGGTCCGTCAATATCTCCATCTCAGTTAAATAGAAGGCCGCATCAAAACCTCCTCCTGACGGTAGAAGTGACCGGTCGTCACTCCTTCGACGGTCCGTCAGGTCCACCGGCAAGCTTTAAACCCGAAAACAACCAATGATGGTCCAAGAGACGGTCCATCGATGGTCTAACAACCGTCACCCTCACCGTCGGGCTGTGATGGGGTGTCAGCCATGATGTCAGACCTAGAAATCACCAGTGATAGTCCAACGCTTGTTTGACGACCGTCACTTTCATCGTCAGGGATGTGACGGTCCATCAGCCACGCCGTCACTCCCTTCACAAGACCTATAATTTCAGTTATTCTTCCTTTAACAAGCTATTTCGAGGTTTGAGGTGGTACAGTATCTCCCCCTTGGGAACATTCGTCCTCGAATGTTGACTTAAGCATACTAGAAGTCTAGGGAAAGGAACTATAGTCCCAAATCTAAACGATTATAGTCGAAAACTAACGGAGTGACAGATTCCGAACTGAAATATATGACTGAACTGAACTCACACGCATATGCATGCTAAACCATGAAAGAAATAAGAGATGTGAACTTGACATGAAACTGAATAGAGTATTAGGTAGGAAACCGATACCTCAAGCTGGAAGGGAATAAATGCGAGTATCTAGCCATCATATCTACTTTGTCTTCTCATGTAGCTCCTTAATAAGCTGATTCCTCCATAAAACCTTAACTGAAGCCACCTCCTTGTTTCTCAACTTCAGAACCTGACGATCGAGGATCTCAACCCGAACCTCCTCATAACTAAGGCTATCCTTTACCCTAGTGTTCTCTACTGGAATAACAAAGCTGGATCACCAATGCATTTCTTCAACAAGGACACATGAAACATCGGATGCACAGAAGCTGAGACTTCTCCAAGGCCTTGTGAACTAAATCTGGCCCTATCAAGTAGCGTCACCTACCTCGAAGAAACCAATAGGTGATTTACCCATAGAGAGCCTCAAACGGAGCCATTTGAATGCTGGAGTGGTAACTCTTACTGTAGGCAAACTCGATGAAAGGTGAGTGATCATCCCAACTACCCTTGAAATCAATCATACACGCTCTCAACATGTCCTCAAGAATCTGAATGGTCCATTTGGCCTGACCATCTATTTGCAGGTCAAAAGCTATGCTAAGCTTTACCCGGTACCAAGTCCCTTCTGAAATGATCTCTAAAACTATGAGGTAAACTAAGTACCTCTATCTGAGATGATGGACAAGGGGACTCCATGCAACTGAACTAACTCCCAAATATACGATCTAGCATAATTCTCAGCTAAATCGATAGTTTTGACCTATAAGAACTCTGCTGCAAATATGTTATGGGTTTACAACATTTTTTACGCTTAAAAATGAGAAAATTAGCATGGTCTTAGGTGTGTTTATACGGATATGATGTACTTTTTTTTGTTTTCATGGAAATAAGGTGTTAGAGTTGAAATCTGCAAAAAAAGGTGAAAAGAGTGCAGAAAATGGGCCAAGTATAGGTCTCAGTATGAGATGAACCTTGATGGTACAAACCGTACTGAGTGTCGTGGAAAAGTCCAAAAGGTGTGCTAAGGCAAAGGCTAAATTACGACTCTTGGTACAAGTCGTATTATCTTGGTACAAGTCGTACCATGGAAGTCATGGAAAACTTCAAAAGAAGCTCCACATTATAGTTTCCTGGTACGAGTAGCAACTACAAATCGTGCTGACTACCTACGACCCATGCCATGGAGTTGTGGCAAAGTTCAGAAGGATTGTGGAATGGCAGATCTCAAGGTACGCAAGGCAATCACTGGTCGTATGATGAAGGTATGAGTCATATCAAGACACTCGTAGAATTATTCAAAGGATGCTAGAACTCACAGGGTCATTCCGTGACAGGATTGTACAACTCGTACAATCGATGTGCGAGTCGTGCCAAGTTCCAACACTTATCTAGATTCAGAGTTTCCAGACATTGTACGAGCATAAGGTATGACTCGTAAAATCATGGTACGAGTCATAGGTGAAGTCGGCGATAGTTATATTAGATTCCCTGTTGATTTATGAAAGGTTTCTAATTATTTCCATAAATATTTTTCTAGGTTATTTTTGTTAGAGAGAGACCAGTAGCGGACAAAATGAATATTATTCGACATTCTTGAACTAAGATCGACTTTTTAGGAGATTTTCTTAGAGTTTATTCCAATGTTATTGAATTTTCTTCATTGATCTTTTGCAATAAACAAGTGGATTTATTCCAATCATCCTTGTAAGTTGATAACTATGCTTTTGTCTATGAATTCTAATTCTTCTCTTATAATTATGAGAGGCTAAAACCTCCTAGGGTTGTGGGAACTATGCTGAATTAACAAACTAGGATTTGCACAAAGTGATTCTAAATCAATGTTAATGCTTGTTTTGTATTCTTTTCATCTTAAACATTTCTTAATAGAGTGCTATGTTAGGACTTGCACGAATTCTCTACTTGCTTGAATCTAGAGAGGTAGAGATTAGGAAAAGAGAATAACAACAAAACCTTGAACTTTATGATTCATTGTATAATTTGAGCTGCGATCACAGAATAGTTAATTTGGAATAAATTGATAATGTGTAAGGTGAAATCACTCAAGAGACCTAATTCGATAATTGAGTATAGTCATCCAATAGGGACGATCACAAGTATAAAATCCTAAGTAGTTATGAACCCATGGAGAACACTTTCCTAGTTAATTGTATCATCTTAATAACAAATAACTTTTTAATATTGTTACGTGTTAAATTCCAAACCCCCCATTAGGAAATAACAGATTTAAAAGCATAAATACTCGCATTATTCTATATCTTGACCATATTCACTGTGGGATCGACCCCAACCTAGTAGGGATCTTTATTGACAGCGTCCGCGTCATACTTCTACAAGAATGTGATTTGAGCATTATCAAAAGTTGCGCCGTTGTCGAGGAATACGGCTTAGGATTAGAGTAATTTCTTCTATTTAACTTTTAGTCAACATTTTCATCATTTACATTTTATTTTATTTTTGACACCCACGGGTTTTCACTTATAGATGCCAAGTACTCGACAAAGCAGAAACTCCATGATTCCATTGATCTTGAGCTAGAATGAACTCTGCAAAAAATGGAAAAACCTGAGCAAAGAGAGGCACCATTGGATGAAGAAGCTCGCCAAGCTAAGTTAGCTCAACAAGCAGCACTTCAGGAAGCAGAAGATGCTCGGGATGAGGTAGTGAATGTTGGCTGCCATGGAAGGTGCAATAGAGGCCAAACATATGCTCCGGGTTTGATGATGATGATGACCTGGATATTGATAAAGTTGGGTTAATAGGAGCCATTGTACCACTTCCATTGCTTGTTGGGGTAAAGTTTGATATCACTAGCACCATGATTCAACTGTTGAACAAAAAAGGGGTGTTTAGTGGTAATGCAGTTGACGATGTGAATCTGTATCTGATGAACTTCGTTGGTATATGCAAGGCGTACAAGTTACCCAGTGTAAGCTAGGATGCTATAAGGTTGAGACTCTTTCCATTCTCTCTCTCTGGAGAGGCCACATTGTGGTTATTAGAGTTGCCCAATGACTCCATTACCAACTGGAGGGAGCTTAAGCAATCCTTCTTAGAAGATTCTTCCCACCCTTCAGGATGTTGCAGCTAAAAGATGAGATATATAATTTCCGGCAGTTGAAGACTGAGGCACTACATGAGACTTGGCTGAGATTTAAGAAGAAGCTGATTAAGTGCCAAAATTCCCAATGACAGTTTGTTGGAAATCTTTTATAGGTCTCTAAACAACAACACTAAGGGTGTGGCAGATACAGTGGCAGGAGGAGCATTGGGGTCATTCATTGGAGCAAGCGACTGTTATACTTGACCGAGTGACCAAGACGAGCAGGGCCTGGAACATTAGGGAAGCAGAAGCAGTTGTAGCTACATATGTTATTAGTATAACTGCAGATCAGCACAGAAAGGATGAGGAGCGTGACCAGGAGATAACTCACACGAGGACATCCTTGGACCTACTCACAAAACATATCATAGGCTCTGGTGCAAAAAAGGTAAATGCAGTTGGGCTCAAGGTCAGGAGCTAGGGTTTGAGCAGTCGAATTCCGAGGATGAGGAAAACTTCTTGGACAATCAAGTGGTGGGTTTTTGGGCCAATGCCCAAGGGTTTAGACAAGACCTTGGTGCCAAGGTTTCAAAAATCAAGGTTGGAACCAGTATTGAGACAACTATAAAAAGGAATGGATATAGAGACAGGAGTAGAGGTCGTGAGGAGAAGGAGAATGGAGAAAGAATGATGGCACTGCAATGACAATGCAGGTTTGTGTGTTCCTCTAAATGCTTGTGAGGGTCAGGCTAGACCCTCAAAATTGGAGAACATGATGGTTGAGCTGCCAAAAAGGGATAAATCAACTGATGAGCAGCTGAAGGATATTAGGGGGGATATATCTTGGATGGGCCAAAAGGTTGAGTCCCATGCCACAATGATTAAGCAGATTGAGCAGCATCTTGGTAAAATGTCTGCACCCCTAAATCGGAGTGTGTGTCAGTACTTTGAATGTACTAAGTATGTAAGGTAAGTAAAACACGCAGAGTAAATGTTAACTGAAATCATGCATATCAAAATAAATCATTAGAACATGAGAGTAAGGATTGCATGCTTAAAACTGAATCCAAGACATCCATAGTCATAAGCTGAGTATCATAACTGAATACAGTGACCCAAGGTTAGAAATATAAATCATATGACTTGTCATAGCTGAAATGGTAAGTAAAAATCCATACATTGATCATTGGGTCAAACCTGTTGTAAAACATAATATCATAAGTCATGAACATGAATAACTAAAATCAAGAGGAATAGTGGGAGACTCATCATAACTGATACCATCACGATAAAGCTTACGTGATTCCCCAACTATCACACTCAAGTGGACAGAGCCGCCCACAACCTTGTCAGGGTTAAGGACGATACCATGATATCGATATCAAGCTGAGGCCCCTTTGGGGGTAGGGAAAAACTCTCAAGGGAGGTCCCAATGTATATGTATACCTATGTTGGCACATAGTTCTGAGATCTAGGATTTACCTAAACCTCTGGTGTACTCGGTGCTAGACACTACTCCCAAAAACATGCATAGTGCTCCCATTATTTTTCAACAAAGCTGAAATCATAATTACATGCATAGTCTGAAATCTGAACATTGGGAGTCCTGGCTCCAAACATATCATAAGCTAAATTACGAGTATTGACTCCAAACCATATGGTAAGCTGATCTTATTAACTTAAGCTAAATCATGAAAACATACTTAACTTGTGTGGGCGTGACCATATATTAAAATCATGCATACTTGAGATAGGCTTCAAAATTAAAAATCATAGATTCATACATGGGTAATTTATAAACATTCATTCATGCTAGATATCTCATCATACTTGAAATCATGAATTATAACTTGACTTTTCATAAAACTTGCACAATAGGACATAATTTCTAATAACATGAAATCATGAATTTATACTCAAATTGTACACAAAATCTTCCAATAAATCTTAAACCATGCTTTGAATTATGAGGGGAATTTACCCATAGACATATCATGGAGAATTTCATAAAATTGGGTTAAAATCCTACAAAATCATATACTTGAATTAGAACTTGAATTCATGAACTTGAGGAGAAATTCAGGCATGAGAGTGAAATAAAACTCTCATTCATATCCCTACATACCTGGGTAGATTGATTCTATAACTATCCTTGAAAGCCCAAGAGAATTGGGGAAGAAATTGAGGGATTCAAGCTTGATCTTCAAAAGGGAATTTTTAAACTTTGCATGAATGGGAGTCTAAAGCATTAGAATAGGTTAAACCACTCTTAAAGCACTCCTTTTAGGGCTTAAAATGACATAATATAGGAGTTAAAAGCATAGGAGATTATAAAATTACCCCTGAGAATCGGGTAGAATTGAACAACTAGGCGATTTGACGGTACGGGTGATGAGCCGTCACACGCCCGATGGTCCGTAAATGCCGCCATGTCCCTTAAACAAAAGGCCACTTCAAAAACTCCTCTTGACCGTAGAAGTGACAGTCATTCACTCCTCCGATGGTCCGTTAGGTCCACCGTTAAGCTCTGAACCCAAAAACACTCAATGTCGGTCCAAATGATGTTGTTGTGTACATGTGTTTTTTATAATTACTTTAAACTTGTTGCACTTTTATGTTCAGGTTTGGTTGTGAGCACTAGTTGGATATAATGGAGAAATATGAGTATGTCTTTTGGAGTTTTCGAATGAACTGTTGGTCGATTTACAACACCGAACTCTTGCTTTGCTCCTTTGATTCTTGTTGTCTTCTTTTCCTAAATAATATGGTCTCTAGCTCTCATTGTATTTACTTTCAGTTAGGTGCACTTAACTCATATCACCAGGTCTTTGGCATGTTTCGATTGTATTTTCCACATTTTTTATATTGAAACATCCTTTTAATTTATCACTATTTATGTTCATAGTAAAATGACCAAGGCATGGCCATGATAATAGTTCAATTTATCACTATTTATGGTATGACCCAGTCTTTGGAATTTTTTTTTATATACGAACTTTTGCATGTGAATAAGGGAAATAGAATAGAATATGGATAATGATTTGCCTACTAGGTTGTGGGTAGGGGCCATCACGGCTTGGGGAATTTTGAGTAGTGACAATTTGGTATCAAAGTACCCGGTTTGCATGTATTACAAGTCTTGAGCAATGTCTTAATAGAGTCTTATTTATGGATATGAAGAGCTCCGTATTCATAAGCAAGAGGCTATATAGAGATATTTTTGAGTCAGTCCAGTATTGTTTCATTCCTTAGCGTGCGTCCTTGGTTTAGCTTGAATCATTAATCTCCTTGTTTCATTCTCTCACCGTTGGTGAGGACATGCTCTTAAATTTACATGCCAATAATTGGAGATAATATCTCACAGTATGGAGCAAGAGGTGATATTGAGAAGGAAGAGGTAGGCCAGTCTAAGGAACATGTGGCCAGATTTAGGCGAAGTTATGATTCAAATATGGATTGAGTGAAATTGTGGTTTGAATTCTTCAGTTTGGTAATATCCATGGGATATGTGAATGATAGTGTGAAGGAATGCAAGATCACAATATCTTCTATGATTAGACTCTTAGCAATGGATAGTACATTTATGGAATAGCCGATATCAAGAAGAGGATTGATGATTTGGAATGTTACGATTAGCATAATAATTAGGAAACAAGTTTCGTGGCATGGAAGACTATAATTGAGGAGGTTTACATAACAAGGATGGGTTACTCGAGGGGTAACAGGAATAGAAATGCTTCAACATCATTTAGAATTGGTGCTACAATTTTGTGACATGAGTGCAATGACAAGGATTTAACAATTCAATGATGGAGCGAGTGTAGATACTAATATATTAAAGAAGAGTGGTAGTTGGGGAAAACAAATAGATCATACAAGACTTCAATGGTCGTGGTAAATCCTGAAAGGAAGTTTCTTATAATTAGATTTGAGGTGGTAAAACTCCTTATAAGGTTCGTATGAAGAGTGTTTGTTCTATCTTATAAAGTGGATGTGCAATGAAAAGAGTTTAAATGGTTTGAGTTGGGTGATATGATAGTCACAGTGGTAAAGTATCTATCTATCTGATAAGAGTCATAAGGTGTGCTACCAGCTGAGGTTTATATTAGGATCAGCATAATATGAGTGGGGTGACAATGATGGTTGAAAAAAGACTAGGAGTAGAGAGTTCTTATAGGAATATGATTGTTGGCTTTAGGCCAAGTGAGCGAAGCTGCCCTTGATGATCGATTTTTATGGGAATATTGATAACGTTCCAATCCACTCCTCAAATGAGAGAGTTACACGGTCGTATGCAATATAATTTACCCAACTAGGAGTCGGGGTCGAATCCATAGGGAATGGAAAGTGATTGCTACTAAAGTTGTAAATCAATCTAAACTAACTAGCATCATTGCATCACAATTTACAATGTAAATGTTTGAGGGGAAAATAAGATCACTATTTGATTTTAATAGCAATCAAACAGGCTAATGTGAATTAAAGCAATAATGAGAGCAAGTACTAGGGATGTTCTATTGACGGGGCATCGATAGGATTGGAGTTAATTGCTAAGTCTCAAGAACCAACTACAAGCATGAATAGACATGGATTAGTTGTGCCCGATGTTTTTCAACCACTTGGGTATATTCTACTTGGATTCTTTCAAACCCCAAGGTCACATAACAAATTATCTATATTGGCTTGGAGAAAAATTAAGCTATTTCTAGCCATTAACCCTTGAATGAGTTACCAAAATGGATCTTGTCTATCTCTAGCCCAACCCCGCAGTTTCATAACTCAATTCCTAACTAATGCTTTCTCGCCATATTCGACTTCTCTTTTTCAAGCAAAAACAAGATAAGTAAACATAATTTATGTTTGCAACCACAAATATTTCAATTAAAACTTAGAGAAAGCATTAGATTCATGCACAAGAAGTGATTCTAATACTAAAACAATCACACCCAATACATTCTAAACCCCTGTCAAACACACACCCCTAGCAATCAATTTAGCTACTCACGAATGGGGATAGGAAGACATTATCAACAAAAGAATCATTAACATTCATCATTGCTAGTAAAATTAAGCTTCAAAGTATGCGTGGTGGGTTCTTACCCTAACAATTTGAAGAAGAATATAAGCTCTCACTTCTCTCTATGTTTCTCTCTCTACAAAAATTGATATTCAAAAAATTCTTCTCTTTCCTCATATCAACGTACGTAGAATTTTGGGAAAATTTGCTCCTTTTTTTGCAACAATTCCCATTTCTGCCCTTCTCAACACGGGCTCACTTGCGCAGCACCTGCATTTCCCCGGTGCCCATCCGCGAGACACACATCTCTCACAGGTCTATTTTAGAGCATCCTGGGTGTGTCCTTCGGATGCACCTGCGTCTCGTAGGTGCTCTTCAGCTCTTGACCAGTGTGATCCTATGCCTCACCTGCGTTTCAAAGGTGCCGACCTGTGAACCGCAGGTCTTCTTCCTCCTGCACGTTACTTTTTTAGGTCAATTCCTCTGTTTTTCCTATTTAAGTTCAATACTTGCAAAAATCAAAGAGAAAGGGCATAAAACTTCCTAAATGAGTTGAAAACAAAGTAAAGCTCATGCTTAAAAACCTAATGAGTTGGTAAATTACCTACTCATCAAACCCCCAAACTTGAGCCATTGCTTGTCCTCAAGCAGTGCAATCCTCACCACTAAGAAATTGACTTGAGCATGTTATATCACAAGAGCTACGCACAAAGGACCTCTAACTTAGGACAACCCCAAAATCGCACACCCGACTCAATACAAAGAAGAGACTCAAACATGTTCCATACCCTTCAAGAGATGACATAAACAATTGGCACATTGCACAAATAATTTTGTGTTCAAAACAAGGGGCATAGTTCATCAAAACAAGCTCAAGTGGCATCTCAAGTCATTGACAGTTCACATTCAAAGTTTGCCTTAAAATTCACTGCACACTTATCTCAATCACATTTTTCAATTTAGAACACACTTAAGTATGTGCCCCAAGGAAATGATGCCACTCACAAAGAGAGAATCCCTTTCATTTTTTATGCATTTCACACATAGGGATTACAGAATAAAGCAGATATGCTCACTCTCACAAAGAAATTCAAGTGCATACAAAATTGACCCATAGCTTGCCCTTCGTGTATCTCGCCACAACTGTAGAGTTTCTACACTCAAAATCACTAAGGACATGTAGGTTATCATGAAAGTTAGGGGTAAAGGTAGGAAAAATGTTTAGCTACAGTGACTAGAACCTCCCTAATGCCTTTTGTAAACACTTTTGGACATCCTACTACTTTAATGAACTCATTCCACCTTATCTCTCCTTATTCAAAATTCTTATTTTTCATCAATAATCAACCTTGTAACCCTTTTGGTTTCACAACTAGCCATATTTTAAGTAAGAGGTAGCACCCTTTCACGAATTCTTTTTATTTAAATGATAGAGGTTTTTCAATCAACCATTTCATTCATTTCATCACAATTTGGTACTAACCCTTGTTGAAGCTTTCATATTCTCCCACCCATCCACCCACCCCTTTTTTCAAACCCCCAAGCTTAGGCTTTTGCATGATTTCTCCCTTATCTCTCCCCATATTTTGGGCTTCAAGGTCCATTTTTCATTTCTTCAACATTAGCAACTAGGGAGGATAGGTGCCAAGAGAGGGATTACAGAAGAATAATAGGCTTGTAATGTGATTTCCAAAGGAAAAAGTTTAAAGGCTCAAACATTGGCTAGCAAAGATAGATGTTCAAGGAGTTCATTTTGGGTAAAGTGACCAAAGAAAGCCTAATATCATGTTCTAAGTGTAGTCATATCTAGTATTTCACCTTGAGTCACACTTATGGAAAGTTCTAGACAATTATGCACACACGAGAATTTAGCTAAATACCTCACCACAAAAAGCATCGTAATCCAAAGAGTTTATATACTTTAAAACTTGCATAACGAGTATGACTTTATTTAAGCTAGAATATGATTTAAAAAGTCAATCAAGGAATGTGCAACTCATGACAAGAGAGTACTCAATTTGCAATTTCAAGAGCCCTTTTTTCTCAAAACTCATTTACGATGCCAATTAAAAAATTTTGGTGGTACCTCTTAAAAAAATGCAACAAAAGACTCAAAAAATACTAGACTTGGCATTTTCCCTTAAGAAAGTTACATCTCAATCAATCATAGAGAAATGCCACCCGGATCGACAACAAAAGAAGCGAAAGAAAGTTTTACTCCTTGGAAAAAAATTGTGGTAAAGAAAACTCTTGGAGTTTATTGTTATCTACTATGAACAAAGACAAATATGAAACATGGGTCATTAAAAATTTGGCAAAGTAAAATTGACCCATCAATGGAAACTCACATTGTCAACACAAGATTCTCTTTTTCAAAACAAACTCGACAAGGGCAACAAAAGACAATAAATAGCCAACATGAGAGACCACACTGTACCCCTAACTAATAGCTTACATTGTCCCCAATATATAAATTAATCACAAAAAGAGAAGGAGGGATCCCTAAGTGATATAGTGAGGGGCACATGGGGTTCATGAGTAGGTGGTCTCGGAGAAGTGCCACGAAGTAATCTCGGCAGGTGAAGGCATCAATGGATTGGGTGGAAGTTCGAGTGGCCTGCCCAGTGCAATGAGCACCTGGCAATCCGAAAGAGTCTGGCTCTCATGATAAGAATACACAGGGGGCCTCCAATATGGATCACCCGGAGTGGCCACCTCATGAACAGTACGCATTCTAAGTAGTGTGGTTTCTGTGATAAACTTCTTCATCTGACATCACCGTAGATAGAATATCACATCCCACACACCAATCATCTGATGGAATCTTGTTTTCCGCTGGTTGTACATTATCGGAGGTCGGGATATTCAAATTGATACCTCCTTGTGACATTAATTCCTTGTGTCTACCCACTTCTTTCCTCATGGCCACCACTTCATTTTCCAATACTTCAACTGTAGAACATAAAACTCCCAATTTGTCAACTACAGGTTTCATAGCCTGTTTAATGGCTTGCTGAATCATAGGCGGGATAAATTTTTCCAATTTCAGCAATTAAGCATTGTGAGCCCGGGCCATTTGTGCCATCTTCTGGAGGCCTTTTTCTAGTGGTAAGTTATTCTTGCTAGCTCATGGTGAAATAGAGGCTTTTCCAGATAATACATAAGGAGGAGGAGTATTCGACCCCAAAGCCAACTTGGTCCGCTTAGAAGCTAGAGCGTCCTTATCCATTTTTTAAGCCAGAATGATCACACCCTCGGCTTTACATGTCTTTTTCACTGATCAGAACAGAGGGTAATTGGCCTGGAGGCAGAGAAAACTAATCAACATGGGGTAAGGCATAGAGGTGGCCTTTTTACCTAGCCTTCTGCTTGAATTTATCCACGATGATTTTCCCCAAATTGATATATCAGCGATCCGTGATGCTTGCAATAAGGATGGCCATCTCAATAGGAATATGTGTTGTGTTTTTTAGGGGAATGATGAAGGAGCACACCAAGTCAAGCCACATTCAAGCCTCAAATATAAGCATGATGATGAATTTTGCCTTTGAATTTTTCCCATTATTATTGGCCTTCAGCGATGATATTGGACACCCATGCAAATTGATTATCCTTTTCAGCTAGCCTGTAATACCTCGAAAGTGCCTAAGAGTAGACCCGGGAGTTAATAGTTGAAAACTATTGAAACTGGGAAAAACATCATAGAACGAGATGTGTAACGACTCGTGGTTAAAACCACGAGCCATTGTTACCAGTCGTGATTTCAGGAGTTTAGGTGGCAGTGGAAGCAACGCCGAGTCGTCGTCTGTAGTCGTGGTGAGAGATGGACTTTAGCATTTGGGAAAATAACAGGTAACCCAATGATCCATCATGAGTAACAATGACTCATTGTCAGCAGCCATTATCTACATGGTAGCTTCCAATGATTCATTGGTATGCCCGTTGGTTAACCTGTGCAGATTTTCAAGCTAAATTCATTAAGGGCATTTTTTACCTTTCCATGTTATAAGGCCCTACACTACGTCGTTTCATGTATTTTCTAGGCATTTTAAGGTAGGTTAAGTCCCTATTGCATAGGTCATTCCCATGCATGCATATTAGGAGAAATTTTGGAGAGATCAAGCTTTTCCATATCAATTAATCCTTGGGCATTCAAGAACTTCAGAATTTGATCTTACCCAGGTATGTAGGGTTACGAATGGGTATTTCCATTCACACCCATGCCCATTCTCTAGTAATTTATGGAAATCTACCAAAAATCTATTGGAGTTTTAATTCAACTTTTATGAAAATCTAATGATTTACAAATGGGTTGTTCAAAATTGTGATTTATATTATATTTTATGAATTTTGATCAGATTTTATAACTATTTTGATTATATAATTGTTGATTTCGAATTCTATTAAATTAAGCCTATCTAAGCATGATCTATGATAAATCGATTTATGATCCTTGCTTCAATTGATAATATTTACAAGCCCAACATATTATGATTTGAAATATAAAATTTATTCAATTACCCATCATGATTTGGTGACTCTCGAGCTATATGCATAATCTACAAGTATGTATGAAACCTATGATTCATGAATTATGTTTTAGGCCGACTCGCAGGTCTTGTTTCATGGCTACTTCACGTATTTATGATCATGTTTATGATTATCATAATTTAAATAGCCTATGAACTCATGCATATTATACTATGAGCACTATATATGTTTTGGGAGTAGTATCGAACACCGAGTAGGCTCGAGGCCTAGGTTCTTCCTCAGATCTCATAAACTATGTGTCACCGTAGGTATGTTGGGACCTCCTTTGTGACTGTCCCCGGCACAAATGGTCCTTTTCATGGTGATATCACATTTTCATGATTCTACCCTTTTGGCAAGGTACGAACACCCTCCCGACTCGGGTCACAAGTCGGGCTTCATGTGTACTCATATAGGGTATGTTGGTTAAGTGAATCTCCCACTGTTCCTCATGATCTATGCATGTTTATGATTATGTATGTTGGCTCAAGAAATGTTCATTTTGTCTTTGCTCTTATGATCATGATTTCAATTGTATTACGAATGCTTTGAAAGCCTTGAGCCTTTTGATATGTTATGTTACGATATTTATGACATGAGCATGATGTCCTACTCTTATAATGTTTTATGAGATTTTACATATTTTAAATGTCCATTTTACTTACCTTGTATACTCGGTACATTCCACGTATTGACCGCATACTTTCTATGTTATATCGTCTTATGATACAGGTTCCGGCTCTCAGGCTCATCCTCATATCTAGATCATCTCAGAGTGTATTTTCAGCTTATTGGTGAGTCCTCATGTTTCGAGGGCCGTTTGACAAACATTCATGCTATTTTATGTTTTAGTACTTGTCCGGCTTAGTTAAGGGAGTTGTCCCATCAACCCATCGTATGTAGTAGAGGCTTTCAGACAGTGTGTAGTACTCAACTTGTGTATGTCTAAGTGATTTCTTTTGTTATGATATGTCATGATTATGTTTACATTTTTCGCTATGCCTTGTGATTAGTCTTCCGCTTATAATGAATGAAGTTAGATGGATGCTTATGCCATGGGTCGACTAGGGGCCTCTCGGGGTTTCTTGTCCTGTGTTACAATCCGAGTCTACGTTCAATTCGTGACAAACTTGGTATCAGAGTAATAGGTTTGAAGTGTCCTAGGATGTCTGAAAGCCGCATTGAGTAGAGTCTTTTTCATGAGTGTGAAGCGCGCCACACTTATGACGAAGAGGCTACGAGACATTTAGGAAATGTTTCCTTCTTTCATGATCTATGTCGTGCAATGAAAATTCCTTCTATCCTTCCAATTTTTTCTATTCGCGACTGCAGAATCATGGTTCCCTGAAGAATGAACGGAAGAAGAAATAGGAATGGTGAAGGCCACGGAGAAGGAAATAATCATGGGCATCAGCAGGCCCTACCTGTTCAGAAGCCCCAGGAACCAGAGCCAGTTGCCCACGCTGAGTTTCGGGCGGCTATCCAAATATTGGCGCAGGCCTTGACCGCTCAGCTCAACCAGCAGGCTATTGCGCATATCCCACAAAATGGCGATGCGGCAGTGGCTCGGATTAGAGACTTCTTGAGGATGAACCCTTCGGAGTTCCTTAGGTCCAAGGTGGATGAGGATCCGCACGATTTTATCGAGAAGATTCTAAAGATCACCTAGGTTATAGGGGTGACAAATGGAGATTGTGTTGATTTGATCTCCTATTAGTTAAAGGGGGCCGACATATGGTTCAAACAGTGGAGAGATACTAGGGCAGTAGGCGCAAGCCCTATCGGTTCGGAAGAGTTCCACACAATATTCTTGGATCGATTCTTCCCTCGGAAGATAAGGGAGCAAAAGGAGTCTGAGTTTGTTAACTTGAAGCAGGGTGACATGTCGGTTCAGGAGTACGCATTGGAGTTCACCTGACTATATAAATATGCACCAGAGTTAGTGGCAGACCAGAGGACTCGAGTGAGTCGATATGTGCATGAGGTGGCGGACTACTTGGATAAGGATTATAGGATCTCCATGTTGCATCGGGGTATAGATTTTCCCCGTATTGTGTTGCATGCTCAGCATATGGAGACAGTGTATTGGAGGCAGAGAGAGGCCAAGAGGGCTAGGACCGATAGTTACAGGACTTTTTAGGTCAGATCAGGGGGTGGACAATGTCAACAGCCTCATCATAGGTCTATTGCTCCAGTACCACCATCGGCCAGTAAGCCATCTAGATTCTGAGGGGATCGGAGGAGCAGGGCTACAGATTTGAGAGGTCAAGGCAGCATGCAAATAGAGCGCACTTTCCTAGCTTGTGCGAAGTGCTGCAAGAATCATCCTGGGAGGTGCCTAGTTGGCTTAGATACTTATTTCGGGTGTGGAAAACCCGGACACAGACTCAGGGATTGCCCTTCAGCCAGATTAGGGTTCGGTGGAGCCCGTATGCTAGCAGCCAGTTTTGCTGCTCCAACAGCACGTCCCCCTTAGTAGGGTGCCTCTACTAGTTCAACCGACGGTCAGCATCAAAATAGGTTTGCTTTAGCACCCCGTCAGGAGTAGGAGGTCTCCCTGGATGTGGTCATTGGTATGTTGTGTGCTTTTCATATTGATGTTTATGTTTTTCTAGATTCGGGAGCTACCTTGTCTTTTGTGACCCCTTACATTGCTAGTCACTTTGGAGTTAGTCCCAAGACTCTGTTAGAACCATTTTTAATTTCTACTCCTATTTGGTGATTCGGTTGTAGCTAGGGGGTGTATAGAGGATGTCTGGTCACTCTATTGCATTAAGTCACCTCCGCAGACCTTGTAGAGTTAGCCATGACTGACTTTGACATTATTCTTGGCATGGATTGGTTGTATGTGTGTTATGCTTCTATAAATTGTAGAACTCGTGCGGTGGAATTTTGTTTTCCAGGTGAATCGGTTTTGGAGTGGAAGAGTAGTTCAGTTGTACCAGTAGGTCGATTTATTTCATATCTTAAGGCTAGGATGATAATTTCTAAGGGTTGTATGTATCATCTAGTTAGGGTTAAGGATGCTGAGTCTTAAACCCCGACTATTCAGTTAGTTCCAACGGTGCGTGAGTACCCATAAGTATTTCCTGATGATTTTCAGGTGTTGCTCCTGAGCGAAAGATTGATTTCGATATTGACCTTCTTCTCCACATGCAGCCTATATCTATTCCTCCCTACAGGATGGCTCCAGCCAAGCTAAAAGAGTTAAAAGAGAAGTTGAAGGACTTGATAGATAAGGGTTTTATTAGACCGAGCAAGTCTCCATGGGGTGCACCAGTTCTCTTTGTCCGAAAGAAGGATGGTTCACTTCGCATGTGTATTGACTATCGGCAATTGAACAAAGTCACCGTCAAGAACAAGTATCCTTTACCCAGGATCGATGATTTGTTTGACCAGCTTCAGGGTGCCAAGTGTTTCTCAAAGATAGATCTTAGGTCTGGGTATCATCAGCTCAGAGTTTGGGAGAGTGATATCCCGAAGACATCCTTCAGGATGCGGTATGGCCATTATGAGTTTGTGGTTATGTATTTTGGACTAACGAATGCTCCTACAACATTTATGGACTTGATGAACAGGGTGCTCAAGAAATATCCGGACATGTTCGTGACTGTGTTCATTGATGACATCCTTATATACTCTCAGAGCAAGGAGGAGCATACGGGTCACTTGAGAGTAGTACTTCAGACTCTCAAGGATCGCCAATTATATGACAAGTTCAGCAAGTGTGAGTTTTGATTGGACTCTGTAGTATTTTTGGGCCATGTGGTATTGAGTGAGGGCATAATGGTAGATTCTCATAAAATCCAGGTGGTGAAGAATTGGCCTAGACCGGTGAATCCTTCAGATATTCGAAGTTTCTTGGGTTTAGCTGGTTAATATTGAAGGTTTTATGAGGGTTTCTCATCTATTGCATCACCTTTGACCAAGTTGACTCAAAAGAAGGCGAAGTTTCAATGGTTGGAGGCTTGTGAGAAGAGCTTCCAAGAGTTGAAGACTCGACTTACTACTGCACCGGTGTTGACTCTACCCGAGGGTACGAACGGTTTTGTGGTGTGTGATGCTTCGAGAATCAGGCTCAGGTGTGTATTGATGCACTGGGGGGAAGATAATAGCATACGCCTTGAGACAATTGAAAGTCCATGAGAGGAATTACCCGTCCCATGATCTTGAGTTGGCCGCAGTGGTATTCTCATTGAAGATATGGCGACACTACTTGTATGGAGTCCATGTGGATGTGTTTACGGACCACAAGAGCTTACAATATGTGTTCACACAGAAGGACCTCATTCTACTGCAAAGGAGGTGGTTAGAGCTACTCAAAGACTATGATATGAGTGTTATTTACAATCCAGGTAAGGCTAATGTCATGGCGGATGCACTTAGTAGGCTCTCGATGGAGAGTGTATCCCATGTGGAGGAAGGAAAGAAAGAGCTGGTGGAAGATGTGCATCGTCTCACAAGGTTAGGAGTAAGGTTGGTTGAATCGATCGATGGTGGTGTTATTGTGAAAAATGGATCAGAATCGTCCTTGGTGACTGATGTGAGAGCTAGACAAGATGAGGATCCGATTTTGGTGAAGCTAAAATAAACCATTTAGAGTCAGAAGGTGGAGGTCTTCTCCCAAGGGTGAGATGGTGTGCTTTGGTACTAGGGTCGCCTATGTGTTCCAGATATTGATAATTTGAGGAGCCAGATATTGCATGAGGCCCATGGATCTAGGTATTCTATCCATCCAGGTGCCATCAAGATGTATCGTGATTTACGAGAAATCTATTGGTAGGATGGCATGAAGAATAATATTGCAGAATTCGTAGCCAGGTGCCCGAACTGTCAGCAAGTAAAGGTTGAGCATCAATGGCCGGGAGGAGTACTTTAGGATATCAGCGTTCTTACTTGGAAGTGGGAAGACATTAATATAGATTTCATCAAAATCCTGCCTCGTACTCGTTTACACTATGATTCTATTTGGGTGGTGGTAGATAGATTGACCAAGGCTGCACATTTCCTATAGGTGAAAACCACAGATTTAGTGGGTGATTATTCCAAGCTATATATCCAAGGGTTGGTTCGATTACATGGAGTTCCCTTGTCCATTATTTCAGATCGAGGTACTCAATTTACCTTTCAGTTTTGGCAGTCTTTTCAAAAAGGGCTTGGGAATCAAGTTAAACTCAGCACAACATTTCATCTGCAAAAGGATGGTCAAGTGGAGCGGACAATTCAAACTCTCGAAGACATGTTGAGATCTTGCATGATGGACTTTAAAGGTAGTTGGGATGATCACTTACCCCTGATCGTGTTTTCTTACAATAATAGTTATCACTCCAGTATCCAAATGGCACCGTTTGAGGCTCTCTATGGGTGGAGATGTAGATCGCTCATCGGATGGTTTGAGGTTGGTGAGGCAGCTATGATAGGGCCTTATTCGGTTCATGAGGCTATGGTGAAGGTTCAGTTGATAAGGGACAGGCTGAAAACCACTCAGAGTCATCAAAAGTCATATGTTGATTTGAGGAGGAGAGAGTTGGAGTTTGAAGTGGACGATTGGGTATTTTTGAAGGTATCTCCCATGAAGGGAGTCATACAGTTTTGGAAGAAAGGAAAACTCAGTCCCCACTATGTTGGTCCCTACTGGATTGTGAGAACAGTTAGCAAGGTGGCATATGAATTGGAGTTTCCCTCAGAGTTATCTTCCATGCATCATGTGTTTCATGTATCGCTTTTGAAGAAATGTTTGGGAGATCCAGCTCTAGTAGTCCTGATGGACAGTGTTGGTGTAAAAGAGAGCCTTAGCTATGAGGAAATTCCCGTGGAAATATTGGATCATCAGGTTCGGAGGCTAAGGAACAAGGAAGTAGCTTCAGTTAAAGTATTATGGAGGAATCCGCATGTTGAAGGAGCTACATGGGAAGCCGAAGCGGATATGGTGGCTAAATACCCACACTTATTCTCTACCGACTCAGTTCCGACTTGAGGTACCAGTTTTTCCTATGACTTTATTTAGTTTTCATGTTCAGTTCATACATTCAAGTTTCATTTATGTGTATAGATGTGTATGTGAAGCATGAGATCAGTTCAACTATGTGATATGAATTGGAGGTAGTCATTCCATTAGTTTTTGGTTTAGATGATCAGTATTTGAATATGATAATTGCATGTTTCTATTTTCTGCTTGTTTCCTACATTCGAGGACAAATGCTCCCAAGGGGGAGATATTGTAATACCGTGGAAGTGCCTAAGAGTAGACCCGGGAGTTAAAAGTTGAAAACTGCTAAAACTGGAAAAAACATCAACGAGAGGTGTAATGACTCGTGGTTAAAACCACAAGCCATTGTTACCAACCATGGTTTTAGGAGTCAGGTTGGTAATAGAAGCAACGACGAGTCGTCGTCTATAGTCATGGTGAGAGATGGACTCTAGCATTTGGGGAAATAACGGGTCACCCAATGATCCATCATGAGTAACAATGACTCGTTGTCAACGGTCGTTGTCTACATGGTCAAATTTTCAGTGGACTTAACGGATGAACACCACGACCTGTTGGAGGAAACAATGAGTCGTGGTGAGACTCGTTGTGAGGAAGTTCAGAAATTTAAGAGCGGCAAGCAATGATCGACTCAGCGACCCGTTGGAGTAAAGGATGAGTCATTCTATCTAACTGTGGTTTGATTTCGAGAGCAAGGCCTGGGCAGTGCAGACGATAAGCCATACCACGAGTCGTGGTAGCTTCCAACGACTCATTGGTACTCCCGTTGGTTAACCTGTGCAGATTTTCAGGCTAAATTCATTAAGGGTATTTTTTACCTTTCCATGCAATAAGGCCCTGAACTACGTCGTTTCATGTATTTTCTGGGCATTTTAAGGTAGGTTAATTCCCTATTGCATAGGTCATTCCCATGCATGCATATTAGTAGAAATTTTTGAGAGATCAAGCTATTCCTTAAGCTTTTCCCTATCAATTCATACTTGGGCATTCAAGAACTTTAAAATATGATCTTATCCAGGTATGTAGGGTTATGAATGGGTGTTTCCGTTCATACTCATGCCCATTCTCTAGTTATTTATGGATATCTACCAAAAATCTATTGGGTTTAATTTAATTTTTATGAAAATCTAATGATTTACAAATGGGTTGTTCTAAATTGTGATTTGTATTATATTTTATGAATTTTGATCAGATTTTATAACTATTTTGATTATATAATTGTTGATTTTGAATTCTATTAAATTAAGCCTATCTAAGCATGATCTATGATAAATCGATTTATGATCCTTGCTTCAATTGATAATATTTACAAGCCCAGCATGATTTATGATTTGAAATATGAATTTATTCAATTACCCATCATGATTTGTTGACTCTCGAACTATATGCATAATCTACAAGTATGTATGAAACCTATGATTTATGAATTATGTTTTAGGCTAACTCACGGGCCTTGTTTCATTGCTAGTTCGCGTATTTACGAGCATGTTTATGATTATCATGATTTAACTAGCCTATGAACTCATGCATATTATACTATGAGCATTATATATGTTTTGGGAGTAGTATCGAACACCGAGTAGGTTCAGGGCCCAGGTTCTGCCCCAGATCTCATAAACTGTGTGCCACCGTAGGTATGTCGGGACCTCCTTTGTGACTGTCCCAGGCCCAAATGGACCTTTTCATGGTGATATTACACTTTTATGGTTCTAATCTTGGCAAGGTACAAACACCCTCCCGACTAGGGTCACAAGTCGGACTTCATGTTTGCTCATATGGGGTATGTCGGTTAAGAGAATCTCCCACTGTTCCTCATGATTTATGCATGCTTATGATTATGTATATTGGCTCAAGAAATGTTCATTTTGGCTTTTCTCTTATGATCATGATTTCGATTGTATTACGGATACTTTGAAACCTTGAGCCTTTTGATATGTTATGTTATGATATTTATGACATGAGCATGATGTCCTACTCTTATGATGTTTTATGAGCTTTTACATATTTTAAATGTCTATTTTACTTACCTTGCATACTCGATACATTCCGCATACTGACCGCATACTTTCTATGTTATATCGTCTTATGATACAGGTTACGGCTCTCATGCTCATCCTCATATCTAGATCATCTCAGAGTGTACTTTCAGCTCATTGGTGAGTCCTCATGTTCTGAGGGCCGTTTGACAGAAATTCATGCTATTTTATGTTTCAGTACTTGTCCGATTTAGTTGAGGGTGTTGTCCCATTAACCATCCTATGTAGTAGAGGCTTTCAGACAGTGTGTAGTTCTCAGCTTGTGTATATCTAGGTGATTCCGTTTGTTGGGATATGTCATGATTATGCTTACGTTTATGCTATGCCTTGTGATTAGTCTTCCGCTTATAATGAATAAAGTTAGATGCATTCTTATACCATGGGTGGACTTGGGGCCTCTCAGGGATCCTTGTCCCGTGTTACGATCCGGGTCTACATTTGGGTCATGACATAGCCTCCTTGGGTATTCTAAACTCGAAGGCACCGGATCAGCCCAATAAATGGAACTAATGTCCTCTAGGTTGATGTTGACTTCCTAACCTCGTACTAGCATGGATGACAAGCACGACATCATATCTACTCACCCACTGTGCTTTAATAGGTCTTGTCGTGCCCTATAAGAGGCATAAAATTCCCACACCAATTTCGAGAAGTAGGGGCTAAAGGCATAGTGAACGGCTCCCAATCATGAATTTAGAATGAGTCATAGATATCAGGGAAGTCTTCCTGAAAGAGTCAATCTCAAATCGAGCCTCTGTTGTAATGGACCATTTCTCCTTGAAGGAGATATAATAAGTTGTCGTTTTCTCAAGCCCAAAGTAGAGCTAAGCAATTTGCTCAGCTTTCACTCCTTGGATTTCTTGGGATGAGCCAGCCGCCATAGGAGCTTTTCCTCTATTTCAATGCCTGGATGATGACATTCTCTTGCATTACCAAGTGAGTTCCACAAACAAGAAAACTATTTTGTGTTGTAAAGAAAAAGGACACATCAATGCTAAGTTAAGGAAAGAAAACCAAACGGATCAGATGTTGGCAAACTGGCAGCACTAGCGTTTCACCTGCGCTTCGCAGGTCAAGACCCGCGGTTTGCAGGTATGGCGCATATCTAAGGCAGAACTTTAGAAAACTTTATAGCTCCTACGTTGCACCTGCATTTTGCAGGAGCCAATCCGCGTCTCGAAGGTGCTTGATAGTGGCCACACCAAAAGATTATACTCCATTTTTCACCAACTTTTCACAGGTATAAGCATATCACATCTAACGAGTACTCAGACTTTCCCGAAAGATTTATCAACCCATTAGCCAACTACAAAGATCATTTGGGACCACTTAACTCTTTTCCTTAAGATGGACGTTACCCCGTCTGTCATTGGGAAACATCAAATGCCCAGTCCAGCCCAAATTAATCAATGTAATTCCCACACATATCTCAACTCATCCACACAGCATATTTGCATTCCTAAATAGCATAAAAGAGAAGAATGATAATTTTCCCTTAAGAAGGACGTCAACACATCCATCATCGAAAAAAATATACATTTCAAGAATATGAGTTACTCAGAATTCACCCCCAAATAGCATTTTAAGACATATGAACACATCAAAGAGCAAGCATAGGGAACAAGAATTCCTATTTACCTATTGCAATTCACACTCCCCCACTACACCCATAACAATTGATGCTATCAAAAGAGTAAAGAACACAAAAATGGGTAAACAGAGGACATAAGACAAGGACAATATTTTCTACTAGTATGCATTATTTTGAGTGACAATCATAAAAGAAAATTTGAAGAAGAAGAATTACAAGTGCACATATCAAATGATATGAGGAAAGAAATGAAATTGAGATTTGAACTTGCTTCTTCCAACTAGTCAACCCAAAACTTGAACTTCTTGTGTTTGTTAGAGAGAATAGTGGGTGATGGTAGAAAGTGGTGTAGGGAGATGGATTTTATATTTAGGGGAAAGTGAATGGATTGGTGTATTTGAGAGTGGGAATAAATGGGTTTAATGGGGAAGATGAAGGAGTTGGTTGAGGAATTATGGGAAAGATAAAAAGGTGAAGAAAATAGGGGTTTAGGTAAGTAGGGAGAAGTTTGAAGGACTTGGGTCAGCCATGGGTTGGGTGTAGTCAACAGGTCAGTCAATAATTTAAATATACCTCTTACCTGTGCTTGTGCTTGACCTGCAGCCGCAGGTGGTCACCTGCGAACCGCAGTTCTAAGCACAGGTGGTTTATTTTCTACCCAGTTCACTATGGGGGACCTGCGAGAGGACTGCATTTTGCGGATCCGCATCTGCGTTTCATGGGTCTCTCGTAGGTCATCTTCTTTTCTTCCATAATTTTCCAAGTCTTCTGTCTTGGTACTAAGTTTGACCTGCGTTTGGCAGGTTGGCACCTGCATTTCGTAGGTCTCTCGCAGCTATTCCCTATTTTCCTTTCATTTGGTAGTTCATCCAATCATCCTACAAAAATCAAAAACAACAAAAGTATCAAAATATTTGAACTCAAAAACACTTAGATTGTCTCCCAAGAAACTCCTTATTTAACGCCATGGCTCGTGAGGCTGCCCTTTCTGCTACGGCTCATCCATGTACATGACCTCAACCATGTTGATTTCTTTCGGCATACCCAAGTACTTTTTAACCCATTGCCTATTCACTTTAAATCTCATCCCATTTTCTCCTTCAATCTCAATAGCTCCATTTTCAAAGACTTGGGATACCCTAAATTGACCCGACCACTTGGATTTAAGCTTCCCAATAAACAACCAAATCTAGAGTTGAACAATAGCACCCAATCTCCCTGAGCAAATTCCTGTGCAAAATTTTCTGATCATGGTAGTGCTTCATTTAGGCCCTGTATATGGTTGCGTTTTCATAAGCCTTCATCCTAAACTCATTTAATTCACTAAGGTTTTTCACATGCCCATTAGCAGCCTTTCTCCAATCAAGTTCAAACTCTTTAGTGCGCAAATGGATTTATGCTCCAACTCTACCGGTAGATGGCAAGCTTTGACAAAAGACCAGTTGATAAGGTGACATTCCAATTGGAGTTTTGTACGCTGTCTGGTAGGCCCAAAGGGCGTCATCTAGTTTCCTCACCCAATTTGTTCTATTGGCATTGACTGTTTTTTTCAATATGGACTTAATCTCTCAGTTGGATACTTCTACTTGGCCACTAGTCTGAGGATGATAAGGGGTAGCAATTTTATGCTTCACATCATACTTTTCTAGCAAGGCATTGAACAACCAATAGCAAAAGTGGAACCTCTGTCACTGATGATAGCTTTAGGGGTGCCAAACTGTGAGAAAATATACTTCTTCGAAAGGGTTGTCACACTTCTTCCCTCATTGTTGGGCAACACCACTGCCTCTACCAACTTAGACACATAGTCTACATCCACAAGAATGTAAGTATTCCCATAAGAGCTCACAAATGGTCCCAAAAAGTCGATCCCCACACATCAAACAGCTCTACCTCTAGAATCGGTGTCATAGGGAGCTCATGTCGCTTTGAGATGCTTCCAGATTGCTGGCATTGGTCACAATGCTTGATATATTCATGAGCATCATAATGGAGAGTGGGACAGTAGAACCTACATTGTAACACTTTTGCAACTGTCCTTACACTTCTGTAATGACCTCCAACTGTCAAAGAATGGCATGCCTTGAGGATTGGTATCATCTCAACTTCTGAGACACATCAGCGAATCATGCCATCAGCACAAATGCGGAAAAGATATGGGTCATCCTAATAGAATTTACGGACGTTATACATAAACTTTTTCTTTTGATGGAATTTTAAACCTCAGGTATGATGTTGTTGGCCAAGAAGTTAGCAAAGTCCACAAACCAAGGTATTAGGTCATGGGAAGCAGCCAAGATTCGCTCGTCAGGGAAAGCATCATGTATATCCTCATCTCTACCCAACCTACCATCTACCTCTAAACGAGAAAGATGATCGGCCACCTGATTCTCGCATCCTTTCCTATCCTTAACTTCAAAATCGAACTCTTGGAACAAAAGAACCCACCTAATGAGCCTTGGTTTTGCCTCCTTCTTTTTTATTAGATATCGGAGTGCTGCGTGGTCAGTGTGTAGCACCACCTTAGTCCCTAACAGGTATGCTCAGAATTTCTCAAATACCTCCACCTTGTTCTGTCATTGTGTAATTGGGTTGAGCATCATTCAAGACCTTACTGGCATAGTATATGGGTGAAAAATCTTTTCTATCCTTTTCCCAAGGATCACTCCTAATGCCACACCACTTGCATCACACATCTATTCGAGTGGCTTTGACCAATCTGGTGTGATGATTATTGGAGCCAATATAAGCTTCTCTTTCAGCTCACGGAAATCCCTCATACAAGAATAGTCAAAATGAAATTTTGCATCCTTTTCCAACAACCAAAATAGAGGATGAGCTACCTTGGAAAAGTCCTTGATAAATCGGCGATAAAAGCTTGTATGACCCAAAAATCTACGAATGCCCTTCACGGTATTTGGAAGTGATAGATAAGATATGGCTTCAATCTTTGCTTGGTCTATCTCTATACCCTTCTCAGAAATTTTGTACCCGATCACAATGCCTTCTTTTACCATGAAATGGCCCCAATTAAGAACCAAGTTTTTCTCTTCACATCTTTTCAACACCTTATTCAAATGAGCCAAGAATTCCTCAAATTAATTTCCCACAGTGAAGAAATCGTCCATGAAGACTTTCATGGTATCCTCCACCATATCCGAGAAAATTGACATCATGCATCTTTGGAATGTAGTTGGAGCATTACAAAGCCCGAAGGGCATCCTTTTAAATGCAAATGTCCTATAGGTACATGTAAAGGTGGTTTTCTCTTAATCTTCAAGGGCAATTGAAATCTGATTGTATCCTGAGTATCCATCAAAAAAATAGTAATATTCTTTCCTAGCTAATTGATCCAATATTTGATCAATGAATGGGATCGAAAAATGATCCTTCTTGGTCCAAGAGTTCAGCTTGCAATAGTCCATGCACGCCCTCCATCCAGTGACTAGTTGTGTTACTATCAACTTATCTTTTCCATTTGGCACCACAGTGATTCCTCCTTTCTTAGATACACATTGGACTGGGCTCACCCACCGCTATCAGTGATCGGGTATACAACTTCTGCGTCTAACCATTTGATGATCTCTTTCTAAACCACTTCTTACATCAGTGGATTTAGATGTCTTTGATTCTCAACAGAAGGACTATAATCTTCTTGAAGTTGATCTTATGAGTGCAAATGCTCGGAGGTATGCCAATAATGTCAGCTATAGTGCAACCTATTTCTCGGATATGCTTCCTTAGGACTACTAGGAATCCCTCCACTTGTTGTTTATTGAGTTTAGCTGAGATGATTATAGGCAACATTTCATTCAAGCCGGGATACGCATGCCTCAAATGAGCAGGCAACTATTTTAGTTCTTAAATT
Source organism: Datura wrightii (assembly GCA_035772735.1). Classification (NCBI taxonomy): domain Eukaryota; kingdom Viridiplantae; phylum Streptophyta; class Magnoliopsida; order Solanales; family Solanaceae; genus Datura; species Datura wrightii. The sequence goes on along the minus strand of JASDFA010000029.1, from coordinate 4,689,538 downwards.
GGCAGTGCGAGGATTGATGGTTGTGATGGTGGAGTTGTCCGATTTTTTAAATCAAGGTCAAGCTTCTTTGGTTGGAAAGAATAGGACCCCAACCTTTTCATAGCCAGGCATACCTCTTCTAACCCTTCACTTCCTCTACCATAAATATTCAAGAGAATGCCTTCTAGCATCTCCTTAAAAATGATTCTTCCACCCCTTATTCTAAATCTTCCTCCTCGACATTATTTGTAATTAGGGTGGTATCTTCCTTAATCGGACCATGGGTCATCATGCTTGCCCTTTCTTCCATTTGAGATGCTAACAAGGTCATTCTCTCCTCTACTTGTCTGATGGAAACTTCATGATCCTTCACCGCAATGGTGAGGTCTAGAAGGTTACCTTCCTAAATCCCTGAATCAGTTGAAACAACTCGGTCTAGCACCACTTCAAGCACTCTTTTAATTAGGGAGTATGAGGACTCTTCGCTTCCCTAACTACTTGACTCAGCTATATAATCATAGTTCCGGCCTTTATTCTCATCACGAGGACACCAATAACCTTGGTTGGCCTGTTGGTACCTTGAGTGAAAATCCATCATACACTTTGCTAGCAGCTCAATTTGCTTCATTACTACTATTAACACAACATCTTTTCTCTCTTCCATTCTCCATATTTCATCCATCAATTGGAGAGATTCAGCATAAGAAGACACCTCAGGGTTTCGGATTAGCCTTTCAAAGGGGCTCATCTTCACACCCCTAATCAGTTAGCAAAAATAATTTTAAAAAATATAGAAACAACACCGGATGCTTAACTAGTTCAAATCAACAAACAACTATAGGCTATCAATGCCCATTTCCCGGCAACGACGCCAAAATTGATAATGTCTAAATCTACTCCTCAAATGAGAGAGTGTACACGGTTGTATGCAATATAATTTACCCAACTAGGAGTCGGGATCGAATCCACAAGGAATGGGAAGTGATTGCTACTAAAGTTGTAAATCAATCTAAACTAACTAGCATTATTGCATCACAATTTATAATGTAAATGTTTGGGGGGAAAATAAGATCATTATCAAATTCTAAAAACAATATCAAACAAGGTAATGTGAATTAAAGCAACAATGAGAGCAAGTACTGGGGATGTGTTGTTGAAGGGGAGTTGATAGGATTGGGGTTAATTGCTAAGTCTCAGGAACCAACTACAAATATGAATAGCCATAGATTAGTTGTACCCGATGTTTTTCAACCAGTTGGGTACATTATACTTGGATTCTTTTGAACTCCAAGGTCACATAACAAATTACCCATATTGTCTTGGAGAAAAATTAAGCTATTTCTATCCATTAACCCTTGAATGAGTTACGAAAATGGGTCTTGGCTATCTCTAGCCCAACCCTACACTTTTACAACTCAGTTCCCCGCTAATGCTTTCTCTCATATCCTACTTTCCTTTTTCAAGCAAAAGCAAGACAAGTAAACATAATTTGTGTTTGCAACCACAAATATTTCAATTAAAACTTAGAGAAACTATTATATTCATGCACAATAAGTGATTCTAAGACTAAAACAATCACACCCAATGTATTCAAAACCTCTACAAGCACATACCCCTAGCAATCAAATTAGCTACTCATGAATAGGGATAAGATGATTATATCAACTAAAGAATCATTAACATTCATCATTGAGTAGTAAAATTAAGCTTCAAAGTATGTTTTAATGGTGGGTTCTTACCCTAACAATTTAAAGAAGAAGACAAGCTCTCACTTCTCTCTATATTTCTCTCTCTATAAAAATTGATATTCAAAAAGTTCTCTTTCCTCATATCAAGGTGTATAAAATTTAGGGTAAATCTACTCCTTCTTCTTGCACGAATTCCTATTTCTGCCCTTTTCAGCATGGGCTCACTTGTGGTGCACCTGCATTTCGCAGGTGCCCATCCGCGAGACAGACGTCTCTCACAGCTCTGGTTCAGAGCATCCTGGGTGTGTCCTGCGGATGCACCTGCATTTTGCAAGTGCTCTTCAGCTTTTGACCAGTGTGATCTTGCGCCTCACCTGCGAACCGCAGGTCTTCTTCCTCTAGCACGTTCCTCTACTATTCCGGTTTAAGTTCAATACCTACAAAAATCAAAGAGAAATGGCATAAAACCTTCCTAAATGAGTTGAAAACAAAGAAAAAGCTCATGCTTAAAAGCCTAATGAGTTGGTAAATTACCAACTCATCAAAATAAGTGGTAATTCTTTAGAAAGGAGCATGATTGTAGGATTGCTTGAGATAAAGACGGAGCTACATGCCATTTTGGGGCAGAGACTGATGGATTTGTGTAATGCAGTGTGATTACTTGACGTGTATAAATGTATTGTGTAATCAAGGTATTACCTTCTCGGTGGTTAAGATGTGGAAAAGTGGTGGATCTAGCAAGCTTTCATGGTGCCAAAACTTGGGTAGACAATTGACTAATGAAACAGGATTTGGTGGATTAACAAGTGGAAAGATCAATTACTTAAGAGTTATCGGATGTCTCACCTATTAGAGAATGAAGATCGACATTGCATTCATTTTTGAAGAATCAGCAAGTTCTACAATCACTATTGATATGACTCTATAGAGTAGGAGGGCTGAAAGGAATAATTGTACGGTCTACCAGATATGTTCTATTTCGGAGCTATAAGACAAGAGGTGATTCTTCCTGGTCAAGAATCACTTTAAGGACACTCGAGCAAGGTGTCAGTTAATATAGGCATTTAAAATGGTGGATTAATGGTAGATGTTAACTAATTCAAGTTTTAAAGTCTACTGCAGAGATTTAATTGAGAGTTAGTATATCAGTTTCATCACCTTAATTTCTCTAGCCTCATAAGCTAAACTATTTACATATAAAATGGTACAGTTGAATTTGTTAGTGTGATTTAAATTGATCTTACAACCCAATAATATTAAAATAAATTATAGTAAAGGAAATATAAAAGAATGTAAGAGCAAAAATATAATTAAGTTATGTATTTAGTCTTGAAAATCAGGCATTGGTGGCTTAAGAACAAAGTGTTTAGAGTTACTTGAGAACGAAAGAACAAGGATCTTTTTAGATTAAGAATTCAGTATATAATATGCGAATCAAAATTCCGAAACTCGTAATATAGAGAACTAAGAGTCTATTTCACTAGAAAATATTGCCCAAAAAATGAGGGCTAATACCGATAGACAAGAAAGTTTTTTTAAATCAAAATTGATGTCCAACCGATGGACTCACAAGCCTTAAAATGCTCGTCGAAATTGACTAACCAACAGACTGTGCCAGTATATATCGCGGGATGTCCCTTGATTTATTTTAATTTTATTTGGTGGGGTTTTTTAACTCCCACCCAATATAAAAAACAAAACCAACAAACAAACTTGATGTTTTTATTTAATTTAATATTTTAAAATTATTTTTTAATCATATTATTATATAAGTGGGAAGCTCCTAAGTTGAAACTTAGGTTACTTTTTTGTCCATCCACTAAATTAAAATTTTATCAATACATAATTAAATATTAGTATTTTATCATATCATATCATATTTATATATTTATTACTATATAAGTGGGAAGCCAAAAAGTGAAAAGTTAAAATAAATAAATAATAATAATGATAATAAATAAATATAAATAATAAATAATGAATAACAATAATAATATAATAATAATTATTATTACTATTATTATATTATACTAAAAGTGGAAAGCCCTTATCTTAATTGTTGGATTATTATTTTGCCCCTGTAGTAAATTAAAATATAAGAAAATATCTAATTAAATAGTAATATTTTACCATTAAATATATATATATATATATATATATATATATATATAAATGAATAAAGTCATTCATTGAACCGGAAAGTTCCTAAGTTGAAAGTTAGATTACCATTTTGCCCCTTCATTAAATTAAAAATTAATTAATAAATAATTAAAAATTAATATTTTATCATATCATATCATATTTATATATTTATCTATATCACATTAAAAGTGTGAAGGCCTTTAAAAATGTTGATTGAACTTTTTGTCCTTCATTAAAAGATATCGCAACAAACAAAATCTTCATTTGCTATTTTTCTTAAATTATTATTTTTAATTGTTGTTTTACCTCTTTAGGTTAGGTTTTCTATTTTTGCTAAAATATTTTATCATTTTAAGTTTTCTATTTGTAGAATAATTCTATATATGATAAACCTAGAACAAAAAATTCCACCAAATTTTCCACCCTAAAAGGTTTCACCAATCATAAAAAATTTCTACGGAATTTTTTTTCCCTTTTTGATAGTCACATTTTTTTCCTTTTTGATATATTTTTTGCTTTGAACTTTTTTTTACCTCTTATGATAGTCACGTCATTTTTTGTAATGTTTTTTTGTTTGGAAGCTTTTTTACCTGTTTTATAAAATTTTTTCCAAATTTTATTTTCCTTTTTGAATATTCACATTTTTTTTCTTTTTGATAATTTTTTTCTTAGAAATCTTTTTTTCTCTTTTTGGCGGTAGTGAATTTTTGTAAAAGTTTTCTTTTCCTCTTTCAATAGTAGTATTTTACTTCTATAAAAGGATTTTTAATTGTATTACTTAATTCATCAACTCTTTTACATCAATACATTTGATTCAATCTCCAACTTTGTATGTTTTCATATTTTCTTGTCTTAAAATCTATCCTTTCTTTTCATGTTTTGAATTTTTTTTTTCATGTTGTGGATTTGAAGAAGACAATAGTAGTTGTTATGCCAGCTCAAGTTGTTTATATTCAAAATAATTTTACTTAGATCGTCTTCTTTAGTTGAGTCTAATATTGATACTATGTCATCTTTTTTAATTGAGTCTAATATTGACATTATGTGATTTAAATATTTATTTTATTTGTAACTGATATTCTTAATCTGCTCATACAGTCATAAGTTTCATCTATTCAAGTAGAGTAATCTCCTCATTTCATAAAATAATATTTTTATAAAATTAGGATTTGAAAAAGACAATAGTAATTGTTAAGCCAGCTCAAGTTGTTTATATTCAAAATAATTTAACTTAGATTGTCTCTTTTAGTAGAGTATAATATTGATACTATGTTATCTCCTTTAACTGAGTCTAATATTAATATTATGTGATTTAAAATTTATATTATTTATAACTGATATTCTTCATCTACTCATACAGTCACAAGTATCATCTATTCAAGTAAAGTAATCTCTTGATCTCATAAAATAATTTTTTTAATAAAATTATATATTATTATAATTATAACTAGTGTGCACAATTTGTTTTAGACACTCTTCTAATGAAATCTAAAAATGATTTTGTGTAAAAAAATAAAGGAAATTATCAAAAATAAAAAAATTAAATATAGTTAGCAAATCTCTCCAATTTGAAAGTCATAATTTTCTTTCAAAATTCTTATATTGTCACACAAACATATATTTTAAATATTATTTATGTTATTTGTATAAATTTATTCTTATTAATATGAGGGACATGCGCGAAGCGCGTACACTAAAGCTAGTTACTTAAGTGGGGAGCCAAAAAGTGAAAAGTTAAAATAAATAAATAAATAAATAATAAATATAAATAAATAAATAAATAATAATAATAATAATAATAATAATAATAATGATAAATAATAATAATAATAATAATAATAATAATAATTATTATTATTATTATTATTATTATTATTATATTATATTATATTATATTATACTAAAATTGAAAAGTCCATATCTTAAAAGTAGAATTACCATTTTGCCCTTGTAGTAAATTAAAATATAATAAAATATCTAACTAAATAGTATTATTTTACTGTTAAATGTCTAATATCGTTCATTGAACCGAGTAAATGAGGAGGATTCTTTTACCTGCCATTAATTTTGTAGGTTACACTTTTATATGTTTTTAATTATTATTTCATATATTACATTTTCATCTTCTAAGCTTCTACCTATTACAATAGTATTTATACACAATCCTCTAATAAAGATCTGTACTATTAAGCAGGCTCAATATGAAAAATATACGTGTTTGTGTCATGATCATACTCTACACCTTTTAATTAGTAATATGTAGTTGTTGCATTCTTTCTTCTTTTTTTTATAGTTTTTCAAATATTTTCTGATTTACCTTCTTATTTTGTTGTTGTTGGAATTTTGGGTTTGTATGAAATCTTCATAAACTTAATAGAAGCAGTTTCAAACCTGCAGATAAAATTTACTCTTGGCGCGTAGCTTATATTATGCCCATCATGTAAACTTGTATTTTATGTAATTCTTGCAATTTTCTGCATAAATGTTGAAAAAAAATCTTATTTTTCATTTTATTAAGGTGATCTTGTCACGTTTTATACTTAATCATCATCAAAGCATAATTTGTAAGTTAAGGTAACCAAAACATCAGTTCAATCATTTTGAATTTACACTTATCGCAACTTTATATTTAATTATTTAATGCGAATATACACATGTGAAGCACGTGTCCAGAAATTAATAAATTAAAAAATAAAAAAATTTCAATCTAGTTGATCATGTCCGTCAATGTGTTTTTCATATCGAAGAATGGACCGACGGACAGGATTGATTTTTGGGGTTTCTACATCTGAATTTTTTCTAAAAAACTGACGGAAAAACCTACCTTGTACGTCGATTTTCTGCAAAAAAAAAAAAAACAGATGAAGAAACTTGTAATTTCTGCATATTCCACCTGCCAAATTAAAACCAATTCAATATCAGCTACATTCTTGCACTAATGACTATCAAATCAATTGTAAATCAACTAGAACATCAACAACATACTAATTATAAATTAAAAGCACCAAATTCAATATAAAAAATCCACCAAAAGAATCTAAAAATTCAGCTAAAATTTAAAACTACAAATATATACAAAGTTGCAATTTGTTTCTATGTTCAACAATAACTATCCTAACAACTAAGGAGTCCGTTTGCCACACTCATCATTATCAGTAGAATTGTCTTCATCAATCGAGGTAGGAGGAGAACGGGGCACACGTCTATGCAGGTCACTTGCTAGAAGGCTACTCACTTGTGCCTTTAGTGTCTCGATGGTATAATACACACTCTTATTTTCAGAAATCCTTCTTGATGCCAAGACACATATAAGGTGTTCAATCTTCTGCGATATAGTAGCGATCTGAACACCATCAACAGCCTTGCTAGGAGGCTACTCACTTGTGCCTTTAGTGTCTCGATGGTATAATACACACTCTTATTTTCAGAAATCCTTCTTGATTCTAAGGCACATATAAGGTGTTCAATCTTCTGCGATATAGCAGCGATCTGAACACTATCAACAGCTTTGGCCTGGCTTAAAGAGCCAACACCTTTCAGTTCCGATTAGATGCATCGAAATGGATTCCTAGAGCCTAGGCTGTAGAATCTCCTTTTTTATCCCCCCCCCCCCCAGCTAAACTAAATATAGGTAGCGACATCGGTGAAAGCTACGTCGACCCGCCCTAGGCTTGCTGAGTTTACCTGTACTTAGACAAGTGTCGTTGGTAATCAATCTACATAATTAAAAGGAAAAATTAGTATATAGATAAAGTCAATTATTACTTTAAATATTTTTTCAAACTTACATAGGCTTGTTTATCCCTTTGCTTGACCCATTCATCCGAATCTGACTCATTATTCTTCTTTTTTATGTGGGTAATCCGAAAGAGCTCCTCCCGAGTTGGGCCGTGGCTTAATTTTTTTGGCCTTCAAATAAAATATAATCAAATTTAATTAATAAAATTTAGTCAAATCTATATAAGTATATAAGTTACCATAAATATATTACTTACCAATTCTCTAACTATCGTTCCTTGACTCTTTACAGCTTCAATGTGCAACAAGCCACTTTTACCTTCCCTCTTGGCCTTCTTCCCTTGTTTAGACTTGGCCAGAAATTTTTTCATTCTCCAATAGGCCTGAAGAGCCTCACAAATATGAGGTAGAATCCAATTGGACTTCTTTTTCTTTTTTCGAGCATCTCTTAACCAATCGAATATTCTGGAACTAGCCTTCCTCTCGTAGGTCATGGAAATTATCTTTTCATGAAAGCAAAGTACACAATATCTACAAATCAAGTGATTAGTGTTAGATGATACATAATGAAAAGTTAATTCAAAATTTTACTAAGTAATAATTAATTTATATACATTAAACAGATCATCTATTTGAGAGTATTTCCATTCTCTTTTCCCGGATTGAAACTGCAAAAGAGACAATAAATATATCAAGTCATAAATAATTAATTAAGATAAAAAATAAATCTAAATTTATTATGAAAACAAAATTACCTAGATCCATCAGGAACGATCACCAATTTACCATGATTGTCTTTATCTCTGGGTTGCAGCTCTCCATCTGTTGGTGTAGGTGTCTGTGCTGGTGTCGAAAGTCTATACGACTGGGTTAAGGGTAGATTATATCTATCATGTGTATTTGACTTAGAGATGCTATCTCTAAGTCGCACACTATATAGGTGGAGAGATGAACTATCCGGGGAAGGAGTATCTGATGATGAATATTTCAAGTTTTCCCGTGGTAAAAGATTGAATGATGTAGGTATGAAAGTGTGAGAAGTAGTAAATGGAGGCACTGAAGGAGAAGTGCCTTGAAGATGTGCAGGATTCACCAGTGTCATACGGAATATAAGACCACTGATGGAGAAGAGTACATATGGTGAGAAGATGAAAGGTCACTTAAATCAGGGCTAGAATCTAGTGTCTCCTAAGTGCTTTCCTACTACTCTTACCCAAGTTAGTACTCCTAACACTACGACCTCGATCACCATCATCTGATGATATCTACATACAAGTTTATATTGATATCTATAAAAAAAAAGTTACAAGTATTAAATAATTGCTTAAAAGAAATAAACCAACTTGCTAGTCGTCATTCTCCCATTCTTACTCCTCGCTTATTTCATTTCCATCATTCTCTCATTCTTCCTGCTCACTTATTTCATAATCATCATTGGATTTTTCACGCCCCGCCTTGGGAGGCATGACTGGCACCTGGTGCCCTATTAGGATCTGAACTGCTGAGTTGACTGAGCCTAAGCACCTCTGGTGCAGGGCTGACTCTATCTCTGGAATCAAGAAAACAACGGGCTATATAGTGGCTGTAAATACAACCCCCGGCCGACAAGGCCTATAGCCCCTGTGAAAATAAACAGCTAACCAAAGACAAAAAAAATATAGGGATTTCTATGCGGGCCGACAAGGCCGCCAATCAACAGCTAAACAGGGCCCCACACGGCCAACACACGTAATCTAAAGCACATATGGGCCCCACAAGGCCGATATAATCTAATCACAGGGAAGTAACATAATTTACAAGCCTCTAGGAGTAATAAGATGGTCGGGACAGAGCCCCAACCTACCCATACTGTACAAACAAAAGGAATAGACCTCTATCACACCAGCCCCGAAAGAAGGGAGCTGACGGTTCTGTACGGCTAATTGGAACTACGAGGGACCTGCTCCTCGTCTATCTGTACCTGCAGGCAAGTAATGCAGCGCCCGGGGAAGGGCATCAGTACAATATGTACCGAGTATGTAAGGAAATAGATAAGCTGAATAGGACTAGAAATAAATAAAAAGAAGAGCCGAAAGATTAACCTGTACGCTTGCTGATTCGTAATCTGCAGCTAACTGACACTACATGTACATAAGCTAAGACTGCATACTTACACATTTATACACTACAGCTAGCAGACAAGAATTCATACAAGAACCCCACCTGGCCCCCATAAGCTGGGAGGTACAATCAGCATGGAATAACTCGTTCAGGCCCCCATAAGTCCTGGCGAGCACATCTCAATCTATATACCCCTGCTAAGGTGTCTATAACTCTACCGGTCTGTAACCAACCTACCAGTCCCTTGGGTCTACAACTGGGCCCATTTAGCCCCTGAACTATAGCTGTGTCTGAGTCCGGAGGACTCCTGATATCCACACCCAGGGCGTAAATGCTCGGCGGGGGTGTGTATAAGGCCAACCACGGCAATATGAGGATCTGGATCCCCATCTTCGTCCCTTGCGGACGGCATGCCACTCCGTAGAGCGACGTATCCTCGCCCCTGGCGGGGGAGTCGACACAGCTATTGTCCGGCAGTTTGCTATAGGGGTTAAAACCGACACGCAAGTGCACGTGGTCAAACAAGTAATAAAGTGGCTAAGTAAGCCAAGTATCGAACCAAGGAGACTTTGGATAAGTAAAATTGCTTCAGTATACTATATTCTAGATTACTTCTAATTATGCTGACAACAACGTAACCAAAAGTTAAATAATTTTTGTTTATAAAGTATATACTAAAACTATTAACAAATATTTACTTTGAATTGAAACTATGGATATGAGCATGCCAAGGTTAAGAACAAGTAATGAATTTGATTATAATCATAATTTGGTTATTCTTCTCTTCATGTTGCTAGCCAAGAACATTAGCCTAGAGATTAATACTCTCGTATTTAATCTCACTTAAGAATCATAAACCATTCGTCTACATTTCTGTGATCAAATGCAATCTATGACCTAGCAATACAATTCCAGTTCCTAAATTGACTAATACGGCTTTCAAGTATATTTCTATCAGGAAAGCACATCAAAACCCAATTTTCCCAAATCAAGTTAAGAACAATACCCTATTAATTCACAACTTTCCAATTTCTTGCTCTCTCGAGTGAAATTGGACTTTTTAGATGTACATTAATATCGGCCACACACTAATGCAGTAGAAACAAGAATTAATAGAACAACATAGAAGAAGAAGATGAAAAACCATACAATTCAATAATCAAAATTCATCACCATTGTTCATAACCTCAGCAAGGAAGAGAATTAGCCACTCATTTGTGGATTAATCATCCTAAAACAAGTGTAAATCATACAAACAATTGATTGAAAGAAGAAAGAAAGAGAGAAAAACCCTTAGCTTTTTTGTCCCTCAACTGCCTCTAACCCACGTCCTTGCTCCACCAAGTCTGAATTAATTAAAAATAAGCCTAAGTGTTCTATTTATACTATTGAGAATTTTTCCCGGAATAACAAGCAACGTGTCACGGAGGCCAATGCGGAGCACTGCCTCCGTGACACGGCGTGGACGCGGACCCTTACTGGAAATCCAGGGTCCGGGAATATAGCCTCAACGTGGCACGGAGGCCAACGCGGAGGCTTCTCTCCGTGCCACGGAGCTGTCGCGAGGCTTCACTGGAAATTGCAATTAAATCACCCTCCAGGCAGTGTACCTCCGCGATGGTAGCGTGGCACGGCTCCATCGCGGAGCCCCTTTACATTGCGCATTCCAATGTCTTTTCCGTGCTCGCATCCAAGTCCAACTCCGATATTGTCCCAACATGCATTTTAGCTCCTAAAAATCATATTTTACCTACAAACAAATGCTAATCATGTTGGTTAGTATAAATTCACATTTTATTACCAATTACATGAAACTGTACACACATTGCACAACAAACAAGGCGAAAATGATACGTTTGAGTATCACTTGGGCATATAAATCTGCCCAAGATCACTTACCCCACACTTAAATCCTTGTTCGTCCTCGAACAACACATACACAACTCATGCAAATTACATCCCAACCTTCGCCACTATGGTGCGACAATTTACGCTACGGTCATAACGATCATTCAATATTGTAAATCATCAAGAAAACATGCATGGTATTAACAATGCAATAACCTTTAATACATCAAGAATTCCTAGACTTTAAGAATCGACTCTCGATATCGGCAAACTCATGCAAATCAGCTAATCAAGATATCCGACACGAAAATCAATCTTTCATCAAGCATGTGCCCTCACAACTCAAGAGAATCTTCCCCTTTATGTTCATGCAACACACAAACATTCAAGTAGGGGCATGTAGAAATTAATTTCACTCTCTCTCCCAAAAGAATTCACATGCATCATGTCATGACCCATAGGCTTGCCCTTAGTGTATTACTCCACTAATATAAAGAAATGCAATTTAAGATCACGTAGGACTTTAATGGGTTGTAATGGAAGCTATGGAACTAGTATATATTGGATTAGCCAATAACAGTCACTAGCATCCTTAAGCGCCTTTTCAACACATTCCCCTCGACTCATGACATTGTTTCTCTCTTTTCTTTTTTCAACATCCCATTCATACTGGTTTACTTTCTTACTGCCCATTTCATCCAACACACTTGACACAATACAAAGGGTTTTCATGCACCTTCATTATCATTTCATTATGATGAGTGCACCCTCCACCTTTTTCTTTTCTTTCCTCACTCTGCTTTTCTTTTTCTTTTCACCCTTCTCACTCTTTGACACTTTGGGAAAATTTTTTCTTTTCTTCTTAAGCGCTTAAGAGTTTTGTATAGACTTTACGGCTAATGAAAAGAAGGAATAAAGCTTAGTTTATACATTTTTGGACAAAAGAAAGAAAGAATTGGCTAAAGGCTCAATGGGCTGACTAGGGTATATAGTCACATAAAAATGAGAGTATGACAAGAAAAAAAAATAGAAACTCTCGGTTAAAACAAAGAAATGCCTACATCCTTTCTAACACTACACCTCCTTCATTTCGTTTTGTACACACACCAAGCAAGTTCTAGATACTTCACAATACCATGGAATAACAATACCTCACTTCACACTTCATGCACATGCTCGATTCAAGATGCATTCACAGACTCTTTAATTAACCAATTACATGAATTCAAAAATTAAGCCTCAATCACCCCGAATCAAATTCTACAGCCTGGGTATCTCAACATATTTACAAAATTGCATGCTTTCATACTAATCACTTTTACATTTTGAACATCAGTTACAACACGCAACCAAAATTTCACAACCAGATAGTAACTACAGGTTCAGTGATGCAATCCACCAAAGAAAAAAACTTAAAATAAATTAAAATCACTACTCCTACCGACTACATTTCCCTTAAGACGGTCGTCATCCATCCATCATAGGGAACGGTCACTAACTATGACGTCGGTTCAATGGGACTATTCTCGGTAAAAGAACCGAAAACAAACTCCGAGAAACCCAAAAATAAAAATTGAAATTGAAAAATTTTGCAACACATCGATCATTTCGATGGAAAAGTATTTACAAAATATTTTAATATGTACAAAATATTTGTCGCAAAATTTTGAAAATTATCGATCATTTCGATAAAGAAAAAACAAATTTACAAAATTTACAAAATTTGCACTGGCAACCACAACCTTTCACAACACACATCATTTACCACAAAAATCTATACACAGATACAACACAAATCAGTTCACAACCACAGGGAAACATAAAAACATACATGCAAAACAAAGGAAGAACATACAGCAGATTAGCCCAGGTCCCAGCACCTAGCTACTCCCCACCCCACACTTAAATCGAACACTGTCCCCAGTGTTCACAAATATTATAAATCACAAAAATTTCGGGTGGTGGAACTCCCTGATCAGTCGAAATATTCGACTTCTTCATCTGGTGCTGCTGCTTCGTCGCCCATGTCCGAGTCTCCTCCATCGTCGTCATCGGACTCCACATCGGAGTCCTCCCGACGTGTCTCCTCGTCCGTGGGGACATCATCGTCAGTGGGCTCAACGAAGGCTGGTCCCACTCGGCACAAAGCTCTAGCGTTCTCGCCAAATGGGTAATCCAGCTCCAGCTGCCATAACTCTTCCTCTGTGGCTGGTCTCCCACCAATCCGGAGCTGAAGCATCTGCATACCAAACATCCGTGCCATGTACTGATCGTGACGAGCATGTCGCTCGCCCAGTGTCAGCACTGGCCCATGTGTGGTGTCGGGGGCCTTAGTTTTTGTCACACCAAGGGCCCTCCGCTCCAACTGCGGGATGTAGTCCAAAGCCTCTTCCTCAACGTCGAGGCCCCGGAGAAAGGTGGTGATGAGTCCGCCGAACCCATATCTGTGGCCCTGGTGTAGTCGGGCTCTCTTCATGGCAGATATGATTACCGCCCCAACATTAATCTCCAGCCCTTTCATAAGGGCATACACCAGGCAGACACGGTCCCGGGTCACATCCGTCATGTGAACCCCTGGGATTAAGCACGAACATACTATTTTCAGCCATATTCTGGCCTCCCTGTTCATCTGCGAATAAGGCAGAGTCTGGTGGTAACCCGCTCCTTATGTCTGCTCCATCGGGCTGTGGATCGAGCCCCACACAAGGTGCGTCTGATATCAGCGTATGGTGGGGTGATGTTCAGCTGGCGGAGAACGTGGGCGTCTGTGTCCCGCGCTCCAATGATGGCATTTAATTGCTGGGGTTCCAGAGTGACAATCTGCCCTCCGATTTTTATTGTGTGGCTTCTGATGGCCGGGTTCCAATTTGCATAGAACTCCCGAACTAAATGTAGGTTGCACTCCTTGGGCTCCTGAAATATGAAGTTGAGCCCAGCTGCCTCGATCCTTTGCACAATACGGGGGAACTCCTGTGCTAGTGGTTCCCGTGCAATATGCTCCTCAGGGAAGTACTTATTCTCCTTATGTTTAGCGTACCACTTCTTCCCTTCATCGGTCACCCACCTCGTTCCGTATTGGCGGCGCTGGCCGCGCGGAACAGCTGGTGCAGCTGGGACTGCAGTGCCCAATCTCATTCGTTTTCTCCCGATGCCTGAAGTAGAAGAACCTTTACCCTTATCCTGCCTACTTGCCATTGTACCTGTCACATAAATAAACAAGCACAAAGTCAAGCTAAATACATGTTAACTTCGGCTAAGATCGGGTTAAACTAAGTTTACCCCACACTTAGTCCTTAGCTACGTTTACGATACTACTGCAAGGATTACTTTATTTACACTAAAACAAACAACTATACAATTTATTGCTTAGTGCGTTCACAAAAAAATTTCGACAGCATAACTTTTAGCGTACTACTCAGACTTCATACAGCTAATCCCAATCCTACTATCGCTAGAAATTCAACCATCGCACTTAGCAATGAAAACAACAAACAAAAACAACGACAAAAATTCTATATACATACGAATCCAAATAATCAAACCAATTTGAACAATTTTCACATTTTCCCAAAAATTCGAGAATTCGTCGTCTATTACACTCTAACAATATTTACAACGACTTATCTCAATTCACAAACACACCCGACATATAATTCACCAATTTAGCAAGTTACCCAATTCGATTTCAACAACCCAAGCCCTAGAATTCAAGTTTACAATCACATTCGAATCATTCAAGCAATCGACAAGTTCAAACGCTAATTACAACAATCCGAACATCTATCAATCAAAGAATAATTCAATATCATGCTAAATTGCTAATTAGGGTGATATATCTCACCTCACATGCTCAAATTCGATTAAAATCGACAAAAACTTGAGAGAAACGAGGAAAACATACCTTTACGTTGAATAACCGAAGAAACTTGACAAATTGTTTGCTTAGTAGCGTGGCACGTTGGTTGGGAGAAGGAGTCTAGGTGTTTGGTCGCGGAGAAGAGAGAAAATGAAGGAAAAGAGGGGTTTTTCGGGGGTTAAAAAGAAGAAAAATACGCGGGTCACCCGGCAACCCGGTGTGACCCGGCACTAATTATAGGGCAACGTGTCACGGAGGGTAACGCGGAGCCCCTCCTCCGTGACACGGAGCTAACGCGATGGCTCACTGGAATTTTTAAAAAATTCATATTTAACCTCAACGTGTCACGGAGGGTAACGCGGAGCCCTTCCTCCGTGACACGGAGCCAACGCCCCAGTGCACTGTCTCTTCATTTTATTCATTTTTCATACCTTGCCTTTTCCTTCCCGATTCCATGCATATTTTTCTCCGGTTGACCTGAAAATCACCTTACTAAACAAAATTGGTTAGATTAATAGATTTCCCTAACTAAAATGAAAAATACTAACTAAAACGAAAAATTTATACCAAATCAAGAAAAAGAAAAATTAAAATAAAAACTATTTACACTTTACTAAATAAAAGAAAGAAAAAAATATTTTTCACGGGTTGCCTCCCGTGCAGCGCCTGGTTTACCGTCGCGGCTCGACGTCCTTTATGCTCAATTATCTACTAGGGTGATGGACGATTTTTCACGATCATTGTCCTCCCCCCAGTAGTGCTCAACCTTATCAGGTGGTCTTCCTATCAACTCTTGGGATTCACTCATTTGATTAGCCTTCCCATGATCAATTACATTGATCACTGAGAGTTCCTCATTTACCATCGGGAGCTTGGGTTCTTTGTACACGTCGAACACTTCTACCTTGTCATGTGCTCGCATTGTAAGTTGACCCGCAGCCACGTCAATTAATGCTTTTCCGGTTGCCAAAAAGGGTCGTCCCAAAATAAATGGGACTTCAGCATCTGGTTCAAAATCCAGAACAATAAAATCAACCGGAAAAATGAGGGATCCCACTTGCACAAGCACATCCTCAACAATGCCATCCGGCCTAGCTAAGGATCTGTCTGCTAGCTGCAAGATTACGGTTGTAGGTCTAGGACTCCCCAGACCTAACTTTCTGAATACCGAAGATGGCATCAGATTTATGCTCGCCCCCAAGTCACATAATCCACGAGCTCGGATACTCTGCCCAATTGTAAGCTGGATAGTAAAACTTCCAGGGTCTTTCAGCTTCGTGGGCAGTCTATTTTGGATCCGGGAAGTGCATTCCTCCGTCAAAGCTACCGTGGCATACTCAGTCAGACGACTTTTGTTGGCCACGATGTCTTTAATATATTTAGCATATTTTGGCACTCCCTGCAAGACATCAACAAGAGGTAAATTAACATGTACCTGTTTAAGCACCTCCATAAATTTCTTGAAACAAGCCTCCTCTTTGTGTTTCTTGAGTCGTTGAGGGAACGGGGCTGGAGGTCTTTTTGCTTCTGCTTCTTTGGTCTTCCCCCTATTAGAACTTTGTTCCTCCTCAACATCTGCTACTCCTGACTTTTGAGGCGGTCTTTCTGGTTCCACCTCCTTCAACTGCAAACCACTCCTCGTGGTCACCGCATTTACCTGCTTCGGATTAGGATCCGTGTCGCTAGGCAAGCCTCCTCTGGGTCTTGTGTTTTGGGCACTAGCAAATTGCCCAAATTGATACTCAAGAGCCTTGGTCGCTAATTGATTATTCTTCACTTCGGCTGCCAATTTAACATAGTCAGCCTGCAATTGCGCCTGATTAGCGATCATGGTCTTGAACATCTCCTCAATGGTCGGTGATGGTGGTGGAGGAGGGGCATTGTGATTTCTGAATTGAGATTGGTAGTTTTGTTGCCCTCCTTGATTCCTGTGCATACCCTGACCCGAACTTTGGCCTTGTTGGTTGTTGTTACCCCACGAAAAATTTGGATGGTTCCTCCAATTTGAGTTGTAGCCACTACCAAACTGCTGCGGATTTCTTTGTGCATTGCCCACAAAGTTAACCGAATCTGGGTTTGCTCCACAGCACTCAGCTGAGTGCTCACTGCTACCACACACTTCACACCACATTTGCTGGACCGCATTGGCTGAAGCTGAAGGCTGGTTCAAGTTCATATTGCTGAAGTGGTTGTTCAACTGATTCTGCAAGGCAGCTATCTGTGCAGCGATAGCTGTAAATCCATCCACTTCCAGCACTCCTGCTGCTTTCCTTGCTCCACCTCGAGATGAATCTGCATTCCATTCTGGATTGCCCTGTGAAATTCGGTTGAGCAAAGTGTACAGCTCCTCATAAGTCTTTTCCAGCGCTTGCCCTCCAGCTGCTGAGTCTAACAAAATTTTAGTATGGGGTTCCAAACCCTCAATAAATGTGTGTACCAACACCTCATTGGACTGATGATGATGAGGACAGTCCCGCAACATGGATTTAAATCTTTCCCAGGCTTGATACAAATTTTCTCCCTCCCTCTGTTTGAAACTTAGAATTTGACTTCTAAGTCTGGCTGTTTTACCAGAGGGAAAAAATCTGATCAAAAACTTCCGTGCAAGATCATCCCACGTTGATATAGAATTTGGTGGTTCAGCTTTTAACCACCTCTTGGCTTCACCAAGTAAGGAAAACGGAAATAGGGTCAGCCGAACATAATCACGTGACACTCCAGCGGGTGTATAAGTGTCACTTATCTCCAAAAAATTATGGAGATGTTGTTGTGGGTCTTCATGAGGGAGACCGGTAAATTGCCCGCTTGTGTGCAAAAGTTGCACCATGTTCTGCTTTAATTCAAACCTCCCTCCAGGATCTAGTTTGCGGACACTAGAATGTACATTGTTGGCATATGGGATTGCCACCTCGCGAACTGGCCTTGCTGCTGCTTCGTCGGGCACTAACACTGCCCTCACAACCGGTGGATTTTGTTGCTCCATAATAGACTGTCTGAGCAACTGCAGCTTCTTTTGTAGAGCTTCTCTGCGTTTACTATGAAATTCACGTTCAGGCTCTGTATAAGATTCCACCAGCTCCTTGTCCTTTGCCAGTGTTCACAGAAATCAAATCTGCAAAATACAGGCTAAGACCAAGTTGTCAACACTTAAGAAAAGAAAACAAAAATACAGTAAATTTACACTTAACACAATTTCACCAATTGCCTAGTCTCCCCGGCAACGGCGCCAAAAACTTGTCCGGTGCATTTGTTAGGTGTTAAAAACCGACACGCAAGTGCACGTGGTCAAACAAGTAATAAAGTGGCTAAGTAAGCCAAGTATCGAACCAAGGAGACTCTGGATAAGTAAAATTGCTTCAGTATACTATATTCTAGCTTACTTCTAATTATGCTGACAACAACGTAACCAAAAGTTAAATAATTTTTGTTTATAAAGTATATACTAAAACTATTAACAAATATTTACTTTGAATTGAAACTATGGATATGAGCATGCCAAGGTTAAGAACAAGTAATGAATTTGATTATAATCATAATTTGGTTATCCTTCTCTTCATGTTGCTAGCCAAGAACATTAGCCTAGAGATTAAAACTCTCGTATTTAATCTCACTTAAAAATCATAAACCATTCGTCTACATTTCTGTGATCAAATGCAATCTATGACCTAGCAATACAATTCCGGTTCCTAAATTGACTAATACGGCTTTCAAGTATATTTCTATCAGGAAAGCACATCAAAACCCAATTTTCCCAAATCAAGTTAAGAACAATACCCTATTAATTCACAACTTTCCAATTTCTTGCTCTCTCGAGTGAAATTGGACTTTTTAGATGTACATTAATGTCGGTCACACACTAATGCAGTAGAAACAAGAATTAATAGAACAACATAGAAGAAGAAGATGAAAAACCATACAATTCAATAATCAAAATTCATCACCATTGTTCATAACCTTAGCAAGGAAGAGAATTAGCCACTCATTTGTGGATTAATCATCCTAAAACAAGTGTAAATCATACAAACAATTGATTGAAAGAAGAAAGAAAGAGAGAAAAACCCTTAGCTTTATCGTCCCTCAACTGCCTCTAACCCACGTCCTTGCTCCACCAAGTCTGAATTAATTAAAAATAAGCCTAAGTGTTCTATTTATACTATTGGGAATTTTTCCCAGAATAACAAGCAACGTGTCACGGAGGCCAACGCGGAGCACTGCCTCCGTGACACAGCGTGGACGCGGACCCTTACTGGAAATCCAGGGTCCGGGAATATAGCCTCAACGTGGCACGGAGGCCAACGCGGAGGCTTCTCTCCGTGCCACGGAGCTGTCGCGAGGCTTCACTGGAAATTGCAATTAAATCACCCTCCAGGCAGTGTACCTCCGTGATGGTAGCGTGGCACGGCTCCATCGCAGAGCCCCTTTACATTGCGCATTCCAATGTCTTTTCCGTGCTCGCATCCAAGTCCAACTCCGATATTGTCCCAACATGCATTTTAGCTCCTAAAAATCATATTTTACCTGAAACAAATGCTAATCATGTTGGTTAGTATAAATTCACATTTTATTACTAATTACATGAAACTGTACACACATTGCACAACAAACAAGGTGAAAATGATACGTTTGAGTATCACTTGGGCATATAAATCTGCCCAAGATCAGCTATTAACCCTGGGGCGGTCATGGGAGGCTTCTAACTGAGGGCAACCCCAACCCAGGTGCTATACTAACACATCAATCTATCTGTATAAAGAGATCGTATCTAGCCTTCTGGGCTTAACACTAATGCTACTCACTTCTGGGATAATCTGTATGGTTGTCTGCAGGCACGCCATGTACCCGTATTTGATCAGAGGATCCTGATAGTGATCATGATCTCTAATAGTCTGGGTTGAATAGAGCGAGGTCTGAAGTGGCCTAACAATACTCTGAATGTCCTACTCGGACATCTATAACCCATGAATAACTGTGGGGTCGAGGATAGCTAACTACTTTATTCTTCTAATTAAACAACTATAGGGCTGGGCTCGATCGAACTTCCTTCTACGCGATCGGCACCCTAGTCCTTCATAGGGAGCTTACCAATCTCCTTAACTTGTGGCTAACACTGTACTAGCAGAGTACTACTCCTTAAGCCTTATCTGGATCCACTCGAATCTGTATTACTATTTTGGGCAATTCCTAATCTTATAGGCAATTCTATATAGACTGGCCCTCTCCTGGCACTCTGTACTTGAATACCTTACAAGAACCGGCTAGGGTGCTGGCTCGTCACTGACTACTGATGTTGACCCCTCCTTGGGGTAACCACGGGTTTATCTGACTCGGACGACTGGGCTGGCTGGCTAGGCATCCTACGTGATAACTGTTAAGACGACTAAGACTGACAATCACTGATAAGGCTAAAGGGATGGCAAACGATCACTCAATGCACTGGACCACCCTGGTGTCGCTAACTCTAGAATATACCTATTCTATCTCTATTTCTTGTTCTAGAACGTGCGATAACATCAATGACCTCTAGGGATGCTTTCCTGCCAATAAAGGCGCCAACTGGTCATTAGACCGCTTAACTGCGCCCATACTGTTTAACCAACTGATTCAGGCCAATAACTCTTACGAGCTTCTGAAGTCTAGGCCTGGCAACAAACATATAAGTCTACCATCACAATAAACTAAGAACTAAAAGAGTTTCTATAGCGTTCATAGCGCGAATCACATTTAACCTACTTCTTTTTAGCGAGGGGTCCTGCAGTACGATCTGTATATGTTTTCTAGCAGCTAACCAGAATTTATGTAACTGTAATCCCTATTAGAAGCTACTCGCAACATATCTGATATTTATATATGTATATCAATGACAGCTAATTACAACATATCAAACTACAATCTAATGGTAGCAACTATCTGCAGCATCTGAGATCGCTATTTCTATTCGAGAACATAAGTCGTAACACTGTACGACTAGGATACTTGCTGAGAGTTAAGCCTTATATACCTCGTTCGCCGTTTTCTGACTAACTGATGAGTATCAGCTCGTGTTCAATTATACTTCTCAACTATAATTATATTAATGTAAGAATAGGGCCAACTTCGTTATTTAAGCCTGTGATCATATTGACACTAGTTTGAAGCAATTCCACCAACTCTGGCTCGGAGGGACGACGATTTGTCAGGCGTATTTTATGAAAATAACTCTGTAGCGATGCTCTCTGCAGCCTTATACTTCACTACCCGGAGTTAACTTAGATTTAGACAGCGTTTAGCAGCGTAATCGGATGAATTCCCAATGTTCTCCTTCGTTCTTACCTCTGCTAGCTGAGGATAAATGAAAAATAATCTAACTTCTAAGTGTGAGGCCTTTATATACTTGAAGCAGCAGACAAGGCAACGTGGCACACTTACTATTTACTTCAGGCAACATCGCCTCGATTCTTATGCCCTTTTCTATACCGGAAACAAAACTATGAGGTTGGAATAGCCTTTTCTTACTGCAATGAAATGGGAATATGGAATTGTACAACATTCAAAATGATGGAGGTGGGAATCCTGCATTTCCCTCTCTTTCTCACATCCATCATGTAATCTAATATTAACTGTTGTCTTGACCAGATCTTGTATATCTAAAGATAAGTCGACTCGTATATATGCTATACTCCTGACTTCATACTCTGAAGTTATAAAAATGAACTGGGGCGGTGCTGGTAGATGTATCACATTGTGAGGTTCCTGGTACCTCGGGAGAGTATTGGGGAGATCAAAGACGTCCTCTCCCGTCCTTAAGCTGACTATATCCCAACTGTGGCGTCTTAATGATACCTCCTCCTGCCGCTATAGTTATCTTGCAACTGGCTGGTGTCTGTCTTATATTAAACATTACCCTAGACAGACATAACAAGGAAAACTTAGGGACTTAACCCTTTACAACTTTGCTCTATAGCACGATCTGAGAAGAAGAAAGAGTAACCATCCTATCATGCCTTGCAGACTCCTGCCTATAGTATGTGGTGCACAACACATCCATAGACAAGACTCTACTTAGCACGGCTTGCAGACTCCCTGGAATACGACCTGCTCTGATACCAAGTTTGTCACGCCCTACCTTGGGAGGCATGACTGGCACCTGATGCCCTATTAGGATCTGAACTGCTGAGCTTACTGAGCCTAAGCACCTCTGCTGCAGGGCTAACTCTATCTATGGAATCAAGAAAAAAAATGGGCTAAATAGCGGTTGTAAATATAACCCCCGGCCGACAAGGCCTATAGCCTCTGTGAAAATAAACAGCTAACCAAAGACAAAAAAAATCATAAGGAGTTCTATGCGGGCCGACAAGGCCGCCAATCAACAGCTAAACAGGGCCCCACACGGCCAACACACATAATCTAAAGCACATATGGGCCCCACACGATCGATATCATCTAATCACAGGGAAGTAACACAATCTGCAAGCCTCTAGGAGTAATAAGATGGTTGGGACAGGGCCCTACCTACCCATACTGTACAAACAAAATGAATAAACCTCTATCACACCAGCCCCGGAAGGAGGGAGATTATGATTCTGTACGACTGACTAGAACTACGAGGGACCTGCTCCTCGTCTATCTGTACCTGCAGGCAAGTAATGCAGTGCCCCGGGAAGGGCATCAGTACAATATGTACCGAGTATGTAAGGAAATAGATAAGCTGAATAGGACTAGAAATAAATAAAAAGAATTGCCGAAAGATTAACCTGTACACCTGCTGATTCGTAATCTGCAGCTAACTGACACTACATGTACATAAGTTAAGACTCCATACTTACACATTTATACACTACAGCTAGCAGACAAGAATTCATACAAGAACCCCACCTGGCCCCCATAAGCCGGGAGGTACAATCAGCACGGAATAACTCATTCAGGCCCCCATAAGTCCTGGCGAGCACATCTCAATCTATATACCCCTACTCAGGTTTCTATAACTGTACTGGTACTGTAACCAACCTACTGGTCCCTTCGGTCTACAACTGGGCCCACTTGGCCCTTGAACTGTAGTTGTGTCTGAGTTCGGAGGACTCCTGATATCTACACCCCGGGCGTAAATGCTTGGCGGGGATGTGTATATGGCCAACCATGGAAATATGAGGATCTGGATCCCCATCTTCGTCCCTTGCGGACGGCATGCCGCTACGTAGAGTGATGTATCCTCGCCCCTGGTGGGCGAGTCGACACAGTTATTAACCTAGGGCGGTCATGGAAGGCTTCTAACTGAGGGAAACCCCAACCCAAGTGCTATACTGACACATCAATCTATCTGTATAAAGAGAGCGTATTTGGCCTTCTAGGCCTACCGCTAATTCTACTCACTTCTGGGATAATCTGTATGGCTGTCTGCAGGCACGCCGTGCGCCCGTATTTGATCAGAGGATCCAGATAGTGATCATGATCTCTAATAGTCTGGGTTGAATAGAGCGAGGTCTGAAGTGGCCTAACAATACTCTGAATGTCCTACTCGGACATCTATAACCCATGAATAACTGTGGGGTCGCGGATAGTTAACTACTTTATTCTTCTAATTAAACAACTATAGGGCTGGGCTCGGTCGAACTTGCTTCTACGCGATCGGCAACCTGGTCCTTCGTAGGGAGCTTACCGATCTCCTTAACTTGTGGCTAACACTGTACTAGCAGAGTACTACACCTTAAGCCTTATCTGGATCCACTCGAATCTGTATTACTATTCTGGGCAATTCCTAATCTTATAGGCAATTCTATATAGACTGGCCCTCTCCTGGCACTCTGTACTTGAATACCTTACAAGAACCGGCTAGGGTGCTGGCCCGTCACTGACTATTGATGTTGACCCCTCCTTGGGGTAACCACGAGTTTATCTGACTCGGACGACTGGGCTGGCTTGCTGGGCATCCTACATGATAACTGTTAAGACGACTAAGACTGACAATCACTGATAAGGCTAAAGGGATGGCAAACGATCACTCAATACACTGGACCACCCTGGTGTCGCTAACTCTAGGATATACCTATTCTATCTCTATTTCTTGTTCTGGAATGTGCGATAACATCAATGACCTCTAGGGATGCTTTCCTTCCAATAAAGGCGCCAACTGGTCGTTAGACCGCTTAACTGCGCCCATACTGTTTAACCAACTGATTCAGGCCAATAACTCTTACGAGCTTCTGAAGTCTAGGCCTGGCAACAAACATATAAGTCTACCATCACAATAAACTGAGAACTAAAAGAGTTTCTATAGCGTTCATAG
The DNA here is from genome assembly GCA_035772735.1 of Datura wrightii. NCBI lineage: Eukaryota > Viridiplantae > Streptophyta > Magnoliopsida > Solanales > Solanaceae > Datura > Datura wrightii. Next base: position 4,664,928 of record JASDFA010000029.1, on the reverse strand, counting down.
CGCGAATCACATTTAACCTACTTCCTTTTAGTAAGGGGTCCTGCAGTACGATCTGTATATGTTTTCTAGCAGCTAACCAGAATTTATATAACTGTAATCCCTATTAGAAGCTACTCGCAACATATCTGATATTTATATATGTATATCAATGACAGCTAATTACAACATATCAAACTACAAACTAATGGTAGCAACTATCTGCAGCATTTGAGATCGCTATTTCTATTCGAGAACATAAGTCGTAACACTGTACGGCTAGGATACTTGCTTAGAGTTAAGCCTTATATACCTCGTTCGCCGTTTTCTGACTAACTGATGAGTATCAGCTCGTGTTCAACTATCCTTCTAAACTATAATCATATTAATGGAAGAATAGGGCCAACTTCGTTATTTAAGCCTGTGATCATATTGACACTAGTTTGAAGCAATTCCACCAACTTTGGCTCGGCGGGATGACGATTTGTCGGGCATATTTTATGAAAATAACTCCGCAGCGATGCTCTCTGCATCCTTATACTTTCATACCCGGAGTTAATTTAGATTTGGACGGCGTTTAGTAGCGTAATCGGATGATTTCCCAATGTTCTCCTTCGTTCTTACCTCTGCTGGCCGAGGATAAATGAAAAATAATATAACTTCTAAGTGTGAGGCCTTTATATACTTGAAGCAACAGACAAGGCAATGTGGTACACTGCCCAACGTGCTAATTCTGCTCCGTGCCACGTTGGCTAACGCGGAGGAGCAGCTCCGTGCCACTTTGCCCCTCTGGGCAGCTTGGTTAGGCCTTCTCTCGCGAAATCCCGACCTGGCACTCGTTCGGCCTTTCCCCGGGCCCTTTTCTCGTACGTATGGCACTCTAAAACTCTCAACAAACATATGAATAGGCTGACTAAACGTTAGAAACTTATGGGGTGTAACAGGATTCTTTCTCCCTACTTGATTCATTTTTATCATTTGATTCTTCCTCAATATTTGTTATGGCAATTACCTCATCATCAAAAACTTCTTTTAATATGTGTTCAGAATATTCTAAATTATTTTTCAACTCAGCATCCACTGTTTGATGAACAATTTTCACATCATTTTGGTACACTACATCTAATACATTATCAATCTCAATTCTACGCATGAACTTAGTCTTTATAACCACTCACAAATCAACCTTATCTCAACGCAAAGGATATGGAGCATAATACACATATTTAGCATTTTGTGCAATGATAAAAGAATCATAATAATTATATTATGTTGTGTACTTAACTTCAATTATATTATGCTATTGATTCATCTTACTACCTCTATGTGATGGATCAAACCACTTACATCTAAATAGTACTATCTTTTTTCTCGGTCATCCAGGATATTTAACATTTTTGATCTTGTGTATCACACTATAATAATCAACAGTTTGACCATTACTGTCTATATCACCTTTAACGTACACTCTGCTATTATTAGTTTTCTTATACTTAGAAATTTCGTCTATTTGATATTTAAAATCATTCACACAATACTTATTCATCGACTGAATTTGACTATCAAGCCCGCGTGCAACATCTCTCACTAGTTGCAAATGATCATCGATACTATTTTTAGTATAAACCTTCATTGTTATACAAAAAATGTAGTCTCTTAGAAAACAACTATATTTTACTTATATCTTCAACATGAGGTTTAACACTTACATGGTCTTTCAGCCAATCGAAAAACCTCGTATATATGACATCATTACTCATTGGCTTATAAAGTAAATGTCCAATAAATTGAGATTTTTGTTAGTTTAACCCTTAATATTTAAATCACATTATCCAATAACACATTCAATATTTACTTAAGATATAGTTAAATCTCGGGGCAGTTGAGCAAAACATGTATCACTGTTGATTGCATCTCTATACTACTCAAATCTCATTTGATAGATTTTTTAGAACCACGATCTGATTATTAAATATTAAAGTCGATAGATGGTTAAGATCACTATCACCATCATCATTGTGAGTTAGCCTATTTCTCATACTTGGCACTTGCTCTAAAAGTAATAACAACAAAACGAGCAGTTTCCGGGTAAGATAAGCTTCACAAATAGATCCTTATATCTTAGACCTCTGTTTAGCAGTTCTTTTGCACTTGCCAATAGTTCTGTATAATTTGATGTTAGTTAGTATTAAGTTAATAAAAAATAACTTAATTCATTCAGGATATATTAAGTCAGAATCGTTACCTCTCGAATAGAAACATCCATTTGTATTGAACTAGGTCTCCAAGATGCGCCTCATGTAAGTGGTGATTGGTCGCTGTTTATCACGTCAAAAAAGCCATATGGCAAGATTTTTTTTCAACTTAGTGGTAATCGCAATATTCTGATCCATCCTAAGTTACCCATCCACAAAGCGTTAGAACACAAATATTTAAAGAACAAATATATCTTTGTGATTGATTTTCATATCCTATCTAGTAGGTTGTTAAACGTGATAGAAATCAAAGTTTTTATGAGAACATAGCAATTATGGATTTTCATACTACACAACTTACCTTCATTCATATCTTCATGCTTCTCCAAATTTGAAGAATAGCCCTCAAACATCCTCAAATTCTTAACCCACCCACAAATCTCTCATTTCTCATCTAATGTGAATGAAAATTTTACCTTGGGCTTTAATAGTTTATTATTGTGTAATTCTTGTAGTCGTAGTTCCTTTTTCTTTCAATATTCCTTTTAGTCCATTGGGTTCTTGAATTATCTTTTGTATTATCCTTAACATCCATCATTCTGTTGAATAAATTATTAAAATAATTTTTTTCAATGTGAATCACATCAATATTATATCATAGAAGATTATCCTTCCAATACGACAACTCTCAGCGTATGTTCTGTTTAGTCCAATGATGTCTAATACCACATCTAGGAAGTCTAGAAGATGTAACTTTGTAACCTTAGGCAACTGACAAGCTCTCTCCCAAATTTCATTTCCTAATAATGATGGAGGTGGAGGATCATTTTCAATCTTATTCTTTCGGAATGCATGTTTTATTTTTCTAAAATCTTTATCAATTGACAATAAACGATGGTGAATATCAACTCATGAATTTTTATGATCATATTTTAAAGGGAATACTTTACTATTTTTCATGCAATAGGTAAGCTATCTTTCCGATAGTCATCTAATCAGACAACATCCCATACGTAAAAAATTATTAATAGTCCACATTGAAAAAGCGTGCAAAATTTTTTTTTGCTTAGTTGATATGTCATATGTCACTATACCTTAGACCAAAATTATTTTTGCTCGTCTATCAAAGTTACAGATAAACATCAATTAAACCTTTTAAATTATGAAGATCCAGGATAATACAACTTAGAAATATGTAGGAACTTGTCATACACATTTCAAGTGGAATATTATACAAAGTAAAAAATGTACGCCAGCAAGAGTAAGGTGCAACAGAAACAGAGAATGGTGTAAAACCACCTGCACACAATCCTAATCTAACATTTCTTGGTTCACTTTCAAAATTAGAATAAGTTATATCGAAGTGCTTCCAAGCTTCTCCATCCGATGGAAGAGACAGAATAGCAGGAGCCCTTCTATTTTCATGGTGTCATCTTATATGAGGAGCAGAACTCATCGACGTGTACAACTTCTGTAATCTAGGTATACGAGGTAAATAATGCATCACCTTAACTGGAACCATCTTCCCACCAGAAATTCGTTTAAAACGAGCATGTTTACTAATGTGTTGTGGATTTACAGCACTTTTGACAGTCAAAACTAAGAAAACAGCATGGACTTAGGTGTATTTATATGAATATAAGGAACCTTTCCTTTGGTTATAGGATAAATTGGTGTTGGAGCTAAAAAATGCAAAAGATAGCCTGAAAAGTGAAAAAATAGGCTCAAATTGTAGTCCACAGTACCTGTCGTAGGAAGGTCCTACAAGTCGTACTGGTGGTCGTGAGAAGTTGCAGAAGGCTAATGTTGAGGAGATGCAGTATACGAGTCTCAGTACGAGTTGTACCAAGCTTGTATGAGTCGTGGTGATGAAGTCATGAAAAGATTCAGAAGATTTGCATAAGAGGCTGACTCCTTCTACAGAAAGGAAGTACGAATCATGGATGAAGGTACGAGTCGTACCATGGTGGTCGTGATGAACTTCAGAAATATTTCAAAGTATCAGAGTCGAGCCATGGAAGCTCAGTACGGATCCATACCAGGATCCAACACTTAGCGAAAATCCAGCCAGTCATACAATGTACGAAAGGATGCTACGACCCGTAGGATCTCACTACGGATCATAGGTTGACTCGTGACGTGGGCGGAATCGAATATGGAATTCACCCTGTTAGCCTAGGAAAAGGATTCTTGTGTCTGTATAAATACGTTTTATATTTTATTTTTCAGAAGATTTGATCAGAAGAGATTTTTTTCAGAGACATTATTGGAGACAACACTAGACAATTGAGAGAAAGAAAGAATTGAGTTGATTGGACTTGTGATCAACCTTTTCTTGAATTCTTCTTGTTCTAGCTATTTGTTCTTCAAGATGTTGCTGATTTATTAAAGGAAGTGTTTTTATCATCCATAATTATAAGTATTGATTTATGTTCTTAATCATGAATGCAATTCACAACCTTACAACTATAAGAGGCTAAAACCTCCATAGCTAGGGTTGTGGGAACCATGGTGGATTAACAAGATAGGGTTGCACAAAGTGATTCTAAAACCAATATAAACACTTATATTGTATTCTCTTCATGCTTAAACGTTTCGTAACGGTGCGCAACATTAGGACATGCCCGAATTCTTTCCTTTCTTAGGTCTAAGATGTCACATCCCACCTTGGGGGGGTATGACGGGCACCTGGTGCCTGCTAGACTCTGGCTCTATTTCAAGAAACGAACCGGCTATATAGCGGCTGTAAATACAGCCCCCGGCCGATTAGGCCTATAGCCACCTGCAATGCACAACAGCTAACTAGAACAATGACACTATAATCTGAAGCAACTGCTATTCACATTTGTGACCGACAAGGTCACTAACTATAACCAGAAGAAGGCCCCACACGGCCAATATCAACAACTAAACACATATATACATGCATGGCCCCACACGACCGGCTCCACCACCACAGGGAAACATCAAACTACAAGCCTCTAGGAAGTAATAAAAGATTGGTCGGGACAGGGCCCCGACCTACCCAAACTATAATAAAAAAAGAAATAGGAAAAACCTCCGACTGTCTAGCTCCGGAGGATAGGAGCTGATAACTCTGCTGACTGGATCACGAGGAATTGACTCCTTGTCTATGTGTACCTGCAGGCAAGCAATACAGTGCCCCCACGGGCGTCAGTACCACAGGTAATGAGCATGTAAAGCAAACTGAAATGGGTAACAACAATAACATGACATATAAGCAGGAAGTAGCTGAGTCAATCTGGCTGAGGATAACTGGGGAGAGTTTACCTATTCTGTAACTAAACTGGGCGTACCTAACGACGTGTCGTCCTACTCTCTATCAGTATCTAATAGCACATATAAATATACATATAAATACACATAATACCTAACCGACCCCCATAAGCCGGAAGGTGCCAACCAACAGAACAATCTATTTACCCCTACCCGAGTTTAAACCAACCAAAAATAAGTCACTCCACTCAGTTGATAACTGTGAGCTCCCCCTACCGGCCCCCTTGGGTACGTAGCTCAACCCTTGGCCTCTGACAATGAACTGTGTCTGAGTCCGAAGACTCCTGCCTCTGGGCGCAAGCGCTCAACGGGGTAATCTGCTGCTGTATCTGTGACTGAAACTGCCCCTAGGTGCAAACACGCAATAGGATAATTTTATAAAAATCTATATCTGAAACTGCCCCCGGCCACAAGCGCACACAGAGTAGTCTGCCCCTATAAACAGGGTAATCTGGCTCAGCTCAAAGCGAACTGAACTACCCCTGCAAGCAGGGTAATCTGGACCGTATTATTATGGTGGTCGGCCATCATTGTCCTCTAGGCGGACGGCATCGCCCAGCTGGGGGCGGTATCTGAATTTGGTATCGACACACCTATAACCCAGGGGCGGCGGGGATGCTAAAGGATGCCCACATGCCATAACAAGTCTCAACATGCAAAACACATATACAACAAGCATGCTCAAATGAAAAATACTAATCACATTCTCTTCTTTTATTTCAAGGCCAGTCCGTATTAAACAACTGATGCTATATTCTGTTTTACACTATTTCTGATTGCTGGGATAACTGCTACCTGGCCTTTATCTGTTTATCTTATTATTGTTATTCGTGATCTGAAGCTATATCAGTTTCTAGAGTCATATCTGTTTCTGGAGCTATATCTGTATCTGGAGCTATATCGGTATCTGGAGCTATTTCTATATCTGATTATTGATCTGATTATATCTGGATATAACTCAATAACATAGAACATGCCATCTATAGCTGGATATAGCTCAATAATATAAAATGTGTCATCTATTACCGGATACAGTCTCAACAAATGTAATACATACTATCTGTAATCTTGCTAATTCATTATACTGCTTTTACAACCTCCATTCTGGGTATTACGTAGGAACATGTTGAGATACTAGCGGATACCACATTACTATTTGAAATCATCTAACTATCCATTATTTGATTATCGCATGATACGTAATGATATACTAGCATGCTTGCTGGAAATTGTACTGAAATTGTTCCTGTACATTGGGTATCTATTAATAGCCTTTATTCTATTTATTTTCTAGACTGTACTTCCTGGCTTGTTGAAAGAATAGCTTTACATACCTGGTTTCTAAGTACCCGACTGACTGATGTGATCTCCGTCGGTACTTCTGCTGTTTCTACCAACTACATTCATATACATGTCAATTAGAACTAAATACATTAATATCTGGGAGAAATTATCACTTTTGATATATATTTATCCCAAGCTTCGACTTATGGGGAAACGGTCGAAAACTCGTTATTTCTCGATAGTCCAGAAGAGATAAATCCTCACTGCAAGGCTAGGAACACATTGGTACTAATTTAAAGCAATTCTATTTACTTTACCTCGGTAGCACGACGTTTCGCCGGCCAAATTTCATGAAACCAACTCTGTAGGATTGCTCTCTGCAGCTTTATACCTCGATATCTAAGCCGGAATGGAGTTTAGACCGCGTTTGATGGCGTAATCGAGCGATAATTTAATAGTACTTTCGCACCCTCTCTGTTTTCTCACGAGTTCTAGAAATTAAATGATGAAATACTGAAATGAACCGAAGTGGAGGCTTTATATACTTGGGCCTGGACAGGGCTAACGTGTCACAGAGCCAACACGGAGGCTCCACCTCCGTGACACGTTGCCATCGCGGAGGGGCTCTGCCCCGGCTCCTTCCGCGATGGTTTGATAGGTTTCTCGTCTGGTCTTTCCCCGGGCCTTTTTCTAGCATGTATGGATTTCAAATACTCTTAACCAACACGCGAATAGGTCATCTATGTGTTGGAAATTTTACGGGGTGTAACATAAGAGGTAGAGATTAGAAAAAAAGAATTACAACGGAGCCTTGATCTTGATTATTATTGTATTAACTAGAGCTGTGGTCGTGGGATGGTTAAATCTAGAACTTAGTGATAACGGATAGTTTGAAATCGTTCATGAGACTTGGTCGAGTAATTGAGTATAGTCATTCAGTAGGAACTGGTCGGTCATTTGAATAAACCTAAGTTATAAATTCTATAAGTAAGTATTGGTAATGATCACGAGTCTATACCCAAAGAAGTTATGAACCTATGGGGAATACAAACCCTAGTTATCTTTTAATATTGATTCAAAATCGAATTTTTGATAATTGTTTTTATTATTGATTTTCTTTAGAAGCCCCCAATTTTGAAGTAACTACCTCACAAGTTCACTTACCGGTTGTAATCTAGCTCTTCCATATTCCCTGTGGGATCGACCCCAATCTCTAGTTGGATTCTTTATTGACAACGTCCACTTCATACTTCAGTAAGAGGTGTGGTTTGATAGTAATGAAAAAGTGGCACCATTGTCGGGAAGTACGGCTAAGACTAGGTTATTAGCTTGTATTTGACTTGTTGGTAGTTACGTTACTTTTTACGCTTTTTCTTTGTTTTTCTTTGTTTTTCTTTTGTGAATCCCTTAGGCTACATCAAAGGAACAACCTTTCACTCGAACACTCAAATGGAACATGATAAGTTGCCAACACCCGTGGAAGAAATAGTGACAAATGATACACTGGCAGCTGTGATAATGAATTATGAACAAGACGGGAACCTAGAATACACAAAAACGGTTAATTTTTTAAATGGGACAGGGTCATATAACTTCAGCCCAAAGAAGTTAGACCTGGACTTAAAGAACCATTCAACACCGCTGGCCAAGCCATCCGTGGAGGTACCACCAATCCTTAAACTGAAAGAATTACCTCCTCATCTCAAGTATGCATTCCTTGGAGAGGACAACACTTTGCCGGTCATAATTGCAGCGAACCTGTTAGATGAGCAGGTGGAAGCTTTGGTTAACATCTTGAAAAGATACAAAAAGGAAATTGGCTAGACCATAGCTGATATCATCGAAATTCCACCAGGCATATGTACCCATAAGATCCAACTTGAACCAGATTGTAAGCCAAGTATAGAGCATCAGCGCCTCTTGAACCCTCCAATGCAAGAAGTCGTAAAAAAGAAGATTATCAAGTGGCTGGATGCTGGGGTGATATATCTCATAGCAGACAGCCAATGGGTAAGTCCTGTCTAGTGCTTGCCAAAGAAAGGAGGGATTACAGTGGTGCCCAATGAAAAGAATGAGTTGATACTGACACGACCAGTCACAGGATGGCGTGTGTGCATGGATTACAGGAAACTCAACCACTGTACCTAGAAAGACCATTTTCCAATGCCACTTTTGGATCAGATGCTTGATAGACTCGCAGGTAGAGGATGGTACTGTTTCCTTGATGGATATTCAAGGTATAATCAGATCACTATTGCTTCAGAAGATCAGGAGAAGACAACTTTCACCTGTCCATATGGAACTTTTGCCTTCAGAAGAATGCCATTCAGATTATGTAATGCACCAGCGACCTTTCAGTGCTGTATGATATCCATATTCTCAGACATGGTAGAGGACACCATTGAAGTATTTATGGATGATTTTTATGTTGTAGGTGATTCATTTGAATCGTGCCTTAATCATCTGGGCAGAGTACTGAAAAGATATGAAGAAACCAATCTTGTCCTAAACTAGGAAAAATGTCATTTCATGGTTAAAGAGGGGATAGTGTTGGGCCATAAAATCTCGAGAAAAGGGATTGAGGTGGATAAGAAAAAAAATGAGGTTATAGCAGGATTGCCACCCCCTATTTTGATAAAAGGATAAGAAGCTTTTTAGGGCATGCAGGATTCTACCAGCGCTTTATCAAGGATTTTTCAAAAATTGCACAACCATTGTGCAAATTACTGGAGAAAACGGTAAAGTTCGTGTTCGATGAGGCATGTCTAAAGGCATTTGAGTGTATAAAAGAAAAGCTCACCACTGCTACTATCATCATAGCTCCAGATTGGTCTCTTCCCTTCGAGGTAATGTTTGATGCTAGCGGTGTTACTCTTGGTGCTGTTTTAGGCCAAAGGAGAGCAAAGATCTTTCATCCAATCTATTACGCTAGCAAAACACTCAATAGAGCCCAAAAGAATTATACAGTCACAGAGCAGGAACTACTAGCAGTAGTCTTTGCATTTGAAAAATTTTGAGCATATTTGCTGGAAACAGGGTGATCATTTATACAGATCATGCTGCGTTGAGGTACCTAATGTCTAAAATAGATGCCAAGAATGATCTTGGGCAGATTTATATGCCCAAGTGATACTCAAATGTGTTATTTTGCCTTGTTTATCTATCGATGTTTGTATATTCTCATGTGAATTGTAATAAAATGTGAATTTATACTAACCAACATGATTAGCGTGGTTTTGCAGGAAAAATATAATTTTACGAAGCTAAGATGAAGGTTGGGAGAGATCGGGAATGGACTCGGAAGCTAGCAAGGGAAAAAGCACAAGGAAAGCACGAAGTAAAGGGGCTCCGCGATGGAGCCGTGTCACGCTGCCATCGCGGATGCATTCTGCCTGGATGCTGAAATTATGCCAAATTCCAATGAAGGTGTGCGTTGGGGCCGTGGCACGTTGGCCTAACCCCACGATGCACGTCGTGCCACATTGGGTGTGAATACTTGGACGACCGGATTCCAGTGAGGGTCCGCGTTGGTGGCGTGTCACGGAGGCAGTGCTCCGCGATTCACTCCGTGACACGTTGCTTGTTATTCTGGGAAAAATTCCCACTAGTATAAATAGAACACTTAGGTTCATTTTTAATAATTCTGACTTGGTGGAGCAAGAACGTGGGTTACAGGCAGTTGAGGGGATGAAAATCTCAGGGTTTTTCTCTATCTCCTTCTTCTTTATTTCAATTGCTTGTATGATTACCACTCATTTAACGATGTTTAATCCACAAATGAGTGGCTAAATCCCTTCTTGCTGAGGTTAAGAACAATTGTATTAAAATGTGATTATTGATAAATTGGTTTTCATCTTTTCTTCCATGGTTGTTCTATTGATTCTTGTTCTTACTGCATTAATGTGTGACCAACGTTAATGTATATCTAAAAAGTCTGGTTTCACTTGAGAGAGCAAGAAATTGGAAAGTTGTGAATTGATAGGATATGATCTTTTCTTAGTTTGGGAAAATTGAGAATTGATTTACCTTCAGGATAGAGATATACCTGAAAGTCGTATTAGTCAATTAAGGAATCGATTTTGTATGGCTAGAACATGAATTTCTTTTTATCAGATGTAGGTGGAAGGTTCATGATTCTTAAGTTGGGTTAAATACGAGAGTTTTAATCCATAGGCAATAATTCTTGACTAGCAACCGTAGGAAAGATTAACCAAATTGTATCGATAATTTATTTTTCTACATGTTCATTTTAGCCTCAGCATGCTCATACTTATAGTTCAAACTCAAATTATATATTCATTTTAGACTTAGTACAAAATTAGGAAATAAAATATCAAACTCTTCTTCACATTGTTGTCTGCAATTTAGAGTTAAAGTTTATTGACACTTGAGAAGATTGTTACCTTAGTCCAGTCCCTGTGGGATCGATACTTGGCTTATTTGAGTAACTTTACTACTTGTTCGACCACGTGCACTTGTGTGTAGTTATACCAAACAGCCCGAACAAGTTTTTGGCGCCGTTGCCGGGGATTGGCAATTGGTAATTTTTTCTTAAGTGTTAGTTTACTATTTCTTCTTAGTGTTGACAACTTGGTCTTAGCCTGTATTTTGCAAATACTAATTTCTGTTGAACACTGGCAAGAGACAAGGAGCTGGTGGACTCATCTTTAGAGCCGGAAAGATAATTCCATCGTCAAAGGAGAGAAGCTCTAGAGAAAAAGCTGCAGTTGCTCAGACAAACAATCCTAGAGCAACAACAGAATCCACCCGTTGTGAGGGAAATGTTAGTGCCCGAGGAAATGGTAGCTAGGCCGGTTTGCAAGGTGGCAATCCCACATGCTAACAATGTCACATCTAGCATCCGCAAACCTGAGCCAGGAGGGAGGTTCGAGCTTAAACAGAACATGGTGCAATTGCTACACACCAGCGGGCAGTTCACAGGTCTCCCTCATGAGGATCCACAGCAACATCTCCAAAAATTTTTGGAGATAAGTGACACGTACATCCCCGCTGGAGTGTCATCAGATTATGTCAGGCTTACATTGTTCCCATTTTCACTTTTGGGAGAAGCTAAAAGGTGGTTGAAAGCTGAGCCACCTAATTCCATCACCACGTGGGATGATCTTGCAAAGAAATTTTTGATACGGTTCTTTCCATCAGGTAAAACAGCCAGACTTAGAAGTCAAATTCTAAGTTTTAAACAGAGAGAGGGAGAGAATCTGTATCGGGCCTGGGAGAGATTCAAATCTATGTTGCGGGATTGTCCTCATCATCACCAATCCAATGATATGCTGGTACATACTTTCATAGAGGGTTTGGAACCCCACAAAAAAATCTTGCTAGACTCAGCAGCTGGGGGATAAGCATTAGAGAATACTTATGAAGAGCTATATACCTTGTTAAATCGTATTTCGCAGGGGAATCTGGAGTGGAATGCAGATTCGTCAAGAGGAGGAATAAGGAAAGCAGCAGGAGTCCTAGAAGTGGATGGTTTTACAGCTATTGCTGCACAGATAGCTGCATTACAGAATCAACTCAACACCCATTTTAGTAACATGAGCATGAACCAGTCTCAAGCCCCAGCGAATGTAGTGCAGCAGATTTGGTGTGAAGTGTGCGGGAGTAACGAACACTCAACTGAGTGTTGTGGAGAAAATCCTGATTCGGTGAACTTTGTTGGTAATGTATAGAGAAACAACCACCTACAGTATGGCAATAGCTACAATTCCAACTGGAGGAATCACCCAAATTTCTCTTGGGGTAGCAACAACCATCAAGGGCAAAGTTCGAGTCAGGAGGCGCAGAGAAATCAAGGAGAGCAGCAGAACTATCAGTCACAATACAGAAACAACAATGCACCTCCTCCACCACCATCACCCAACATTGAGGAAATGTTCAAGACAATGATATCTAACCAAGCTCAATTGCAGGCTGACTACGTGAAATTGGCAGCCGATGTAAAGAACAATCAGTTAGCTACCAAGGCGCTGGAGTACCAGTTTGGGCAATTTGCTGGAGCCCAAAACACCAGGCCTAGAGGAGGACTTCCGAGTGACATTGATCCCAACCCCAAGCAAGTGAATGTAGTGAACACAAGGAGTGGTTTATAGCTTAAAGAGGTGGAACCAGAAAGACCAGCTCAACAGTCGGGAGCAGCAAAAACTGAGAGGGAGAAAAGTGATGAGAGGGGGAAGAAAAAGGATGCTGAACCAGAAAGACCACCACCCCCATTCCCTCAAAGATTAAAGAAACACAAGGAGGAGGCGTTTTTCAAAAAGTTCATGGAGGTGCTTAAACAGGTACACATTAATTACCTCTTATTGATGTTTTGCAGGGAGTGCCGAAGTACGCAAAGTATATTAAGGACATCGTGGCGAACAAAAGCAGGTTGGCTGAGTACGCTAAGGTGGCTCTTACGGAGGAGTGCACTTCCCGGATACAAAACAGGTTGCCCACAAAGCTCAAGGACCCTGGGAGCTTTACAATATAAATTACAATTGGGCAGAGTATCTGAGCTCGCGGATTATGTGATTTGGGAGCGAGCATTAACTTGATGCCGACATCGGTATTCAAGAAGTTGAGACTAGGGAGTCCTAGACCAACAACAGTGATCTTGCAACTAGTAGATCGTTCCTTGGCAAGACCTGGTGGCATTGTGGAGGACGTGCTGGTGCAAGTGGGCTCCCTTATCTTCCCGGTAGACTTCGTTGTGCTGGACTTCGAGCCAGACGTGGAAGTCCCATTTATTTTAGGACGTCCTTTCCTAGCGACCGGGAAAGCGCTGATTGATGTAGCTGCAGGGAAGCTAACCATGCGAGCACACGACAAGGTGGAGGTTTTTTATGTGTACAAGGCCACTAAGCTCCCGGCCATGTACGAGGAACTCTCGGTGATCAACGTGATTGATCGAGCTGATGTTGTCCAGAGCGTTGAGTCACGGGAGTTACTGGGGAAACCACCGGAGAGGTGTAAGCTTGACAGGGGTAAGGACATGTTCGGAAGAAAACGTCCGTCACCCTAGGGGCTGAATGAGCGTGAATGACATCGAGCCACGACGGTAAACCAGGTGCTGCATGGGAGGCAACCCGTAAATTGTTGTATTGTATTTGTACATTAGTTAAGAAAAAGAAAAAAAAGAGAAAAAGAAAAAGAAAAAAAAAATATATATATATATATATATAAATGTAAATATAAAATATATATATATATATATTGTGTTATGTTTTCAAACCTTGGGATTCTAACCGATTTCTTGTTGTAAGATAATTTCAGGTTGATCGGAGGGCAAAATGTAAAGAATCGCAAAGGAGAAAATCGAGGTAAGAAAAAAAAAAATGGCAAAACAGTGAGCCCACGCGATAGCTCCGTGTCACGGAGGAGGGCCTCCGCGTTACCCTCCGTGACACGTTGAAGGCAATTCTAGAATTTTTACAAATTCCAGAACACCTGCGCGATGGCTCCGTGCCACGGAGGGGGTGCTCCGCATTACCCTCCGTGACACGTTGAGGTGTTATTCGCATCGGGTCACACCGGGTCGCCGGGTGACCCGCGCGAAATCCCCACTTTTTAACCCCGAATTCCCCTCATTTTTCCTCATTTTTCATCCCCTCCACGACAAACATCCCAAAAACCCCTTCTCCCTCAATGTGACACGGACCTAGGCACACATTTTCGTCAAGTTTTCTTCATTTCATCGAATTCAAGGTATGTTCTTCAACTCTATCTCAATTCTTATCGAATTTTTCGGTGTTGAACATGTGATGTGAGCAAAACTTGCCCTAAGTAGAAATTAAGCTTAAATTCAATTGAGTTATTGTTGATTGACGTTCGTAGTATCATTGTGATTGTATGAACTCAATAATTACATAGCTTGATAGAATTTTTGTAAAATTATAGCTAGGGCTTGAATTTGAATATGAAAAGGGGAAAAATTTAGTTGAAATGTGAAATTCTTGTTGGGTTGTGTATGTTGGATGAGATGAGTTGGTTGTGCTAACTGTTAATATGCTAAAAGACCGACGGATTTTCGGGGTAACGAAATTGTGATATGAAAGAAATGGGTGAATTGCATAGGTTTATGTAGATAAAATTTTTTCTTTTTTTTTTCCTTGCTAAGTGCTATGTATAGAATTGTGATCGATGGTAATGTTGTGGTTAGCTATACGAAGTCTGAGTAGTACAAAAGAATTTATACCGTCGAATTCTCTGAATGCACGAGGCATATTTGTTGTGTTTTTGTTTTTTATGTAAATTGGAAATAAGTATGATCTTGCCGTAATGTTGTGATTGTGGCTAAAGACTAAGTGTGGGGTGGCCTAGCTTAACCCAACCTTAGTCGAAGCTAATTTTAATTGGAATAATATTGGACCTATTTTGGTTTGACAGAAACAATGGCAAGCAGGCAAGATAAAGGGAAGGGCGCATCTACATCGGGCGCCGGAAGAAAAAGAATCAGACTAGGAACAGCAGTCCCAGCAGCACCAACAGTTTCGCGCGGCCAACGTCGGCAATACGGAACCCGATGGGTGACAGAAGAGGGGAAGAAATGGTATGCAAAGCATAAGGAAAGCAAATACTTCCCCGAGGAACACATTGCTAGGGAATCATTGGCACAAGAGTTCCCCAGGATTGTCCATAGGATTGAGGCAGTCGGGCTGAACTTCATCTTTGAAGAGCCCAAGGAGTGCAATCTGCACCTAATTCGGGAATTCTACGCCAACTGGAACCCGACACTCAGAAGTCACACCATAAAGATAAGGGGGCAGGTAGTCACTTTTGAGCCCCATCACCTTAGTGCCATCTTGGGGGCGCGGGACACAGACGCCCATGTGCTCCGGCAGCTGAATATCACTCCACCATATGCGGACATCAGACGCACTCTGTGTGGAGCCCGGTCTACAACACGGTGGAGCAGGCATAAGGAGAGGGGCTACCATCAGACATTGCCCTACTCACAGATGAACAGGGAAGCCAGGATATGGCTTAAGATTGTTTGTTCCTGCCTGATCCCGGGGGTGCATATGACAGATGTGACCCGGGATCGTGTGTGCTTGGTCTATGCCTTGATGAAAGGGCTGGAGATCAATGTTGGGGCAGTGATTATCTCCGCCATGAAGAGAGCCCGTTTGCATCAAGGGCACAGGTACGGGTTTGGTGGATTACTGACCACGTTCCTGAGGGGCCTGGATATTGAGGAAGAGGCCCTTGACTACATCCCGCAGATGGAGAGGCGGGCCTTAGATGTCACCAAAACTAAGGCACCCGACACCACTCACGGGCCAGTTCTTACACTAGCCGAGCGACATGCTCGAGATGATCAGTACATGGCTCCCATGTTTGGGATGCAGATGCTCCAGCTGCGCATAGGCGGGAGGCTGGCAACAGAAGAGGATCTGTGGCAACTCGAGCTAGACTACCCTTTTGGCGAAAATGCCAGGACTCTATGCCGAGTGGGGCTAGCTTTTGTGGAGCCCATGGATGATGATGTCCCCACAGATGAGGAGACACGTCATGATGACTCCGATGTTGAGTCAGATGATGACGACAGGGGCGATACTGACATGGGAGACGAGGCAGCGGCACCTGACGAAGAAGTGGAATACTTTGATTGATCAGGGAGTTTCACCACCCACTTTTGTGCTATGCTGAATTTTGTGAACACTGGGGCAGTGTTCGATTTAAGTGTGGGGTGGGAGTAGTTAGGTGTTGGTTGTTGTTGTTATTAATGTCTCTGTTCTGTTGTTGTGCTTGAAAAAACTTGACCGTGTGACTTTTGTGTGTATGTCTGTATTGTAATTAATGTGAAGCTGTTGTGTGATGTTGAATGTTGTTAGCTGGTTTTGTAAATATTTTTGTTTTATCGAAATTATCGATATTTTTAAAATTTTTCGTGAAACTTTTTATTTTTGGGTTTCTCGGCGTTTGTTTTCGGTTCTATTACCGAGAATAGTCCCATTGAACCGAAGTCGTAATTAGTGACCGTTCCCTATGATGGATGGATGACGACCGTCTTAAGGGAAATGTAGTCGATAAGAGTAGATTTCTTTTGTTCTTTTTAATTTTTATTTCTTTTGTTTGTGTGTATCCCAAACGTGTCGTTACTTTATGGTTGTCAAATTCTGGTTGCGTGTTGTACATGATATTTAAAATGCAAAGGTGATTCGTATGAAAGCATGCAACTTTGTAAATATGTTGAGATACCTAGGCCATAGAGTTCGATTCGGTGTGATTGAGGCTTAATGTTTGAATTCTTGTAATTAATTGTTGAAGAGTCTGCGAATATGTCTTGAGTTGAGCATGTGCAATGAGTGTGTGGCGAGGTTTCGTTTTTCCCATGCTATTGTGAAGTGTCTATAACTTTCCTGGTGTGTGTACGAAATGAAATGAAGGATGTGTATTGTAGGAAAGGATGTAGGCATTTCTTTGCTTTAACCGAAAGTTTTTTTCCATTATCGTACCTACCTTGACAGTACATCCTAGTTAGCCCATTGAGCCTTTAGCCTAATTTTTTTCTTTTGTCAAAAAGGTGTAAACCGAGCTTAACCCCTTCTTTTCATTATCCGTGAATTTGATCCAAAAGTCTTAAGCGCTCAAGAAAAAAATAATTTTCCCACAGTGTCAGGGAGTGAGAATTTTGAAAAGAAAAGAAAAAGCAAAGTGATGAAAGGAGAGAAAAGGTCGAAGGTGCCCTCGTTATAAATTAAATATAATGAAGATGTATAAATAATTTGTGTTATTAAGTCAAGTGTGCTTAAAGATACGGGGTCAAAAATAAAGACAGACTTCAAGAATGGGAGGATGAAGGAAGAAACAATGCCCATAAGGTTGATGGGGATGTATTGAAAAAGCGCTTAAGGAGGCTAGTTGTTATTATTGGTTAGCCCAGTATTTGCCAGTTCCGTAGCTTACACTACAACCCGTTAAGTCCTACGTGATCTTACATCACACGTCCTTATATTAGTGGAGTAATACACTAAAGGCAAGCCTATGGTTCATGACATGATGCATGTGAATTCTTTTGGGAGAGAGAGAGAAATCTTGTTTATATGCCCCTGCATATAATTTCTTTGAGTTCATGTGATTAACAAGGGGAACATTCTCTTGTGTTGTGAGGGCACATGCTCGACGAGAGATTGAATTTCGTGACGGATATCTTGATCAGCTGATTTGCATGAGTTTGCCGATATCGAGAGTCGATTCTTGAGTCTAGGAGGTCTTAATGTGTTGAAGGTCATTGTATTGATAAGACTATGCATGTTTTCTTGATGATTTGCTATATTAAATAATCGGTATAACAGTAGCTTGAATTTTCGAGCCAAAGTAGCCAGGATTGGGTGTCAATTGCATGAGGTGTAAGATTATTATTCGGGGACGAACAAGGATTTAAGTATGGGGTAAGTGATCTTGGGCAGATTTATATGCCCAAGTGATACTCAAATGTGTCATTTTGCCTTGTTTATCTATCGATGTTTGTATATTCTCATGTGAATTATAATAAAATGTGAATTTATACTAACCAACATGATTAGCGTGGTTTTGCAGGAAAAATATAATTTTACGAAGCTAAGATGAAGGTTGGAGAGATCGGGATTGGACTCGGAAGCTAGCAAGGGAAAAGCACAAGGAAAGCACGAAGTAAAGAGGCTCCGTGATGGAGCCGTGTCACGCTGCCATCACGGATGCATTCTGCCTGGATGCTGAAATTATGCCAAATTCCAGTGAAGGTGCGCGTTGGGGCCGTGGCACGTTGGCCTAGCCCCGCGTTGCACGCCGTGCCACGTTGGGTGTGAATACTTGGACGACCGGATTCCAGTGAGGGTCCGCATTGGTGGCGTGTCACGGAGGCAGTGCTCTGCGATGCACTCCGTGACACGTTGCTTGTTATTCCGGAAAAAATTCCCACTAGTATAAATAGAACACTTAGGTTCATTTTTAATAATTCTGACTTGGTGGAGCAAGAACGTGGGTTACAGGCAGTTGAGGGGATGAAAATCTCAGGGTTTTTCTCTATCTCCTTCTTCTTTATTTCAATTGCTTGTATGATTAACACTCATTTAACGATGTTTAATCCACAAATGAGTGGCTAAATTCCCTTCTTGCTGAGGTTAAGAACAATTGTATTGAAATGTGATTATTGATAAATTGGTTTTCATCTTTTCTTCCATGGTTGTTCTATTGATTCTTGTTCTTACTGCATTAATGTGTGGCCAACGTTAATGTATATCTAAAAAGTCCGGTTTCACTCGAGGAGCAAGAAATTGGAAAGTTGTGAATTGATAGGATATGATCTTTTCTTAGTTTGGGAAAATTGAGAATTGATTTACCTTCAGGATAGAGATATACCTGAAAGTCGTATTAGTCAATTAAGGAATCGATTTTGTATGGCTAGAACATGAATTTCTTTTTATCAGATGTAGGTGGAAGGTTCATAATTCTTAAGTTGGGTTAAATACGAGAGTTTTAATCCATAGGCAATAATTCTTGACTAGCAACCGTAGGAAAGATTAACCAAATTGTATCGATAATTTATTTTTCTACATGTTCATTTTAGCCTCAGCATGCTCATACTTATAGTTCAAACTCAAATTATATATTCATTTTAGACTTAGTACAAAATTAGGAAATAAAATATCAAACTCTTCTTCACACTGTTGTCTGCAATTTAAAGTTAAAGTTTATTGACACTTGAGAAGATTGTTACCTTAGTCCAGTCCCTGTGGGATCGATACTTGGCTTATTTGAGCCACTTTACTACTTGTTCGACCACGTGCACTTGCGTGTAGTTATATCAAACAGCCCAAACAAAGACCATATTGATTCGGTGGGTGCTCTTGCTCCAAGAATTTGAGTTTGAGGTGAAGGATCGAAAGGGAACAAAAAATCAGGTGGCAAATCATCTATATAGGCTTGAGTCTAAAGCGAGGGAGAGGATGGAGATTGATATCAATGATGCCTTCCCAGACGAATAGGTACTAGCTGCATCGCAAGATTTGATTCCCTGGTTTGCCGATTTTGCAAATTACTTGGTTAGCGATATGATGCCAGCAGACCTAACTCCTCAGTAGAATAAGAAGTTCTTATTCGATGCCCGAAGATATTACTGGGACGAGCCATTATTCTGCATTTGTGCAGACGGGATCATTCGTGGGTGTGTCCCAGAAGTAGAGATGCTGAGCATTCTGGAGGCATGTCACTCATATCCTGTTGGGGGTCATCACAGTGGTATCAGAATGGCACATAAGATTTTACAATGCAGATATTTTTGGCCATCTATTCACCAAGATGCATATGACTTCGCCAAGTCTTGTGATCAACGCCAAAGGCAGGGCAATATTACCCGTAGACATGAGTTGCCACTAACCCCCATCTTAGAAGTAGAGTTGTTTGATGTGTGGGGTTGATTTCATGGGCCCATTCATTAGCTCATATGGAATGAAGTATATTTTGGTAGATGTGGATTACGTTTCAAAATGGGTGGAGGCAATTGCCCTACCAAACAATGAAGGCAAGAGTGTTACAACATTCCTTCGGAAACATATCTTCATTAGGTTTGGCACAACTACAGCTATTATCAGTGATGGTGGATTTTACTTCTGCAATCGCCTCTTCAAAACCTTGTTGGAAAAAAATGGTGTCAAGCATAAGGTGGCCACACCCTACCACCCTCAGTCAACTGGACAAGTGGAAGTCTCGAATAGGGAAATCAAGACCATCCTGGCCAAGACAGTGAATACTAGCCGAACGGATTGGTCAAGGAAGCTCGATGATGCATTGTGGGCTTAATGAACAGCTTATAAGACTCCCATTGGTTCATCTCCGTACCAGCTGATTTATGGAAAAGCATGTCACTTACCAGTTAAACTAGAGCATAAGGCATTATGGGCTCTAAAAAGGCTGAACATGAATTGGAACGAAGCTGCCAAGCTAAGACTTAACCAGCTTAATGAGTTGGATGAATTCCGACTTAAAGCTTATGAGAGTGCAGCCATCTACAAAGAAAGAATGAAGATCTACCATGATAAAAAGATTGCAAGAAGGGAGTTTAGCCCAGGTGATTTGATCCTACTATTTTACTTAAGACTCCGATTGCATCCTGGGAAGTTGAAATCTAGATGGATGGGACCTTACAGAGTAGTGCAAGTGTCTCTATATGGTGCAGTGGAACTTGAGAACAAAGAAGGAAAAAAATTTAAAGTAAATGGGCAAAGAATAAAAGTGTATTTGGGAGATGAGGAAGAATTAAAACGAATAGAGGAAGTATACCTTGATGATGCTTGAGGAGTCACAAAAGTCACGTTGTGCCGCGGCGTTAAATCAAGCGCTGCATGGGAGGCAACCCATGGAAGGTGAAGTCTGAGTAGCCCTAGGTATGTTCTCTTCTCTATGTTCTTATAGTTTATGCTTCGGGGACAAAGCTTACTTTTCAAAAAAGGGGTGTCTTGTGATTTTTGGGATTTTTGATTCGTCTAAGGGTTTTTCTTGTCGTGTTTCTTTTCCATCAGACATGCTATCTAGTAGAACCGGCATGTGTAGAATTTTTATTTTTATTTTATGATTTTTGTTTAATTAGAAAGTACCTTAGGAGTACTCAGCGAATAAAAATGCACTAATTTTAGTTTTTGAAAAAAATTGACCCTATTTAAAAAAAATTGATGCATTAGCTATGTATTTGTGACAACATACATGATTCATGTGGATCTTTTGATGTCACTTAGTTTATTAATATGAGTAGTCTTGTTAATCCATGTATAAACCAGACAGGTGAGTGAAAATAGTTCATGTACCATGTATGAGTGAGGTATAGTATTCAGTTCGGTATTGTGTTGAAGATCTAGAACTTTCCTGGTTGGTCTTTGCGTAAACTAAGGATGGTTGGTTAGGATATTATCATAGGCTATTTTTAGCTCACTTTTAGCCTATATTACCCTACCAAATTTGCATGAATCCCTTGATCCCAAGTTTGAGCCCTAATAGACCATGCTTCTTTGATTTACCGATTAACCGTACCCATTTATTTACAATGAATCTGTTTTGGCCCTGGTCCTTCCTTGGATATTGTGAACCTCAACATAAGAAAAATTTTTAAGTTAAGGGTGGCTAGAGTAGGGGTGCGTAAATGGTGGGAATGGGAGAAAAGAGAAAAGAGAAAAGAAATGGTGAAAAATGAGGTGTGGTGAGATGAAAAGAAAAGAGATGAAAATGCTGAGAATCTTGAAAAAGAAAAATCAAAAGAAAATGAAAATGCTAAGAAGTTGAAAACTCACCACACCCATGAAAATGTGTATAAAAAGGGGTGAAAAGGGAAGAAAAGGAAATGAAAGAATAAAGGATGAAATAGGTGAATGGTGTAGCCAATGTATGTAGTGCCAAGAAAGGGATAGTCACTTATAAAACTTCCATCTTTATCATATTCAGCCCTAAGCCTACATTACAAGCCATACCAAGTCCTATAGTGATCCTAACTCGACCATCTGATAAACCAAAGTAGAGAAAATAAGGGCAAGCCTATGGTATCTGACACATAATACTTGTAACTTCTTTGTGAGAGTGAGCGCCTTACTTGTTTAGCCTCATGCTATGCTTGACATTCCATATCTTAGTGGGGATGCATTAGCTTGAGCGTGAGCGCCTTACTTCTTTGTGAGTGTGAGTGCCTTACATGTCTTGATCCCTGTTTATAATGTTTTGAGGTTGCTTGTAATGCATTAGCTGATGTTGTTCCCTGAGAAAGGGTCAGTAGAGTTTGTATAGTAAGTGCAAGTTTTGTTTGAGTATTGGTTGTAGTATCTTAAGTCTATTTTCTAGTTGAGCGTCGTGTTTAGTTTTTCTTTTCTTTGCCTGAGGACATGCAAAAATCTTAAGTTGAGGGTGTTGATGTGCTGTGGATTTACAGCAGTATCGACGCTCAAAACTTAGAAAATAGCATGGACTTAGATGTATTTATGTGGATATAAAAGGCACTTTTCCTTTGGTTATAGGAAAAATTGGTGCTGGAGCTAAAAAATGTAAAAGATAGCCTGAAATGTGCAAAATAGGCTCAAATTGCAATACACAGTACGAGCCGGTGGAAGGTCCTACGAGTCGTATTGGTTGCCGTGAAAAGTTGCAGAAGGCTAATGTTGAGGAGATGCAGTATACGAGTCTCAGTATGAGTCATACCAAGCTTTTACGAGTCGTATGATGAAGTCGTGAAAAGATTTAAAAGATTTGAATAAGAGGCTGACTCCTGCTACAGAAAGGAAGTACGAACCGTAGAATGAAGGTACGAGTCGTACCATGGCGGTCGTGATGAACTTCAGAAATATTTTAAAGTCTCAGAGTCAAGCCACGGGAGCTTAGTACGAATCGTAAGATGGAGGTACGAGTCGTACCAGGATCCAACTCTTACCCAAAATCCAGCCAGTCATGCAATGTACGAAAGGATGCTACGGACCATAGGATCTCGCTACGGATCGTAGGTTAACTCGTGACATGGGCGGAACCAAATATGAAAATTCACCCTGTTAGTCTAGAAAAAGGATTCTTGTGTCTGTATAAATACGTTTTATGTTTTATTTTTCAGAAGATTTGATCAGAAGAGATTTTTATCAGAGACATTATTGGAGACAACATTAGAAAATTGAGAGAAAGAGAGAATTGAGTTGATTGGACTTGTGATCAACCTTTTCTTGAATTCTTCTAGTTCTAGCTATTTGTTCTTCAAGATGTTGCTGATTTATTAAAGGAAGTGTTTTTCTCATCCATAATTGTAAGTATTGATTTATGTTCTTAATCATGAATGCAATTCACAACCTTACAACTATGACAGGCTAAAACTCCATAGTCAGGGTTGTGGGAACCATGGTGGATTAACAAGCTAGGGTCTCACAAAGTGATTCTAAAACCAATATAAACACTTATATTGTATTCTCTTCATGCTTAAACGTTTCTTAATGGTGCGCAACATTAGGACATGCCCGAATTCTTTACTTGGTTAGGTCTAAAAGGTAGAGATTAGAAAAAGAGAATTACAGCGGAGCCTTGATCTTGATGATTATTGTATTAACTTGAGCTGTGGTTGCAGAATAGTTAAATCTGGAACTTAGTGATAACGGATAGTTTGAAACTGCTCATTAGACTTGGTCGAGTAATTGAGTATAGTCATTCAATAGGAACTGGTCGGTCATTTGAATGAACCTAAGTTATCAATTCTATAAGTAAGTATTGATGATGATCACGAGTGTATACCCAAAGCAGTTATGAACCTATGGGGAATACAAACCCTAGTTATCTTTTAATATTAATTCAAAACCGGATTTTTGATAATTATTTTTATTATTGATTTTCTTTAGAACCCCCCAATTTTGAAGTAACTACCTCACAAGTTCACTTACCGGTTGTAATCTAGCTCTTTCATATTCCCGATGGGATCGACCCCAACCTCTAGTTGGGTTCTTTATTGACAACGTTCGCTTCATATTTCAGTAAGAGGTGTGGTTTGAGCGTTATCATCTATAAAACTTATAATTTTACAGATGACCATCATTCATATAGAACAACATGCAATTATTTTCACAACAATGGATTCTATCATATGATAATCCTAACTTGAAAATCAATTTCTTTGTCTAATAGAAATTCTTAGGTATGCTCAAGGTTAACTAGTTCTCCAGAAGAACAATCATATAGTCTATAGTAGCTTGAGGAATACCCCAAGCTGATTTGATATTAATTAGTCTAACTGCAACAGACAACACAAAATGTAGATTCCCTATACATAGTGGACAACTAGCCTCTTCTAATGGTTGATATAAGTGCAATATTTCTTCATTGGGAGTTTTTTTGAAATATTGTTTGCGCTCTGTCTCATATTGTACCTTGAAAGCATCATATACCATTTTATGTACCCTATCATGTTGAACACTATTTTGACCATGTGCAGACCTACTACATTCGCCCACAGAAAATTATAAAATATACCATTTACCCCGTCAGTCTCACCATGATTAGACCACACAAAATATTTAGGCTTAAACCCATTACGATAAATATGAACTATAATTTTATCTAATTTAAAAAATTGTATGCAATTACATTACCTACAAGGACACCTAATCAACCCTTTAATTTGAAAAGGGGTTAATTGACATTGCATGGTCGATAAATCCTCTAACACCTTCAATAAGTTCATCTCTCATACCCCTATAATTTTTATTAGCTCTATCATAAATTCACAAATAATGATTCATCTACAAAAATATAGATATTCAATTATATATTAGATTACATATAAATTTATATTAATTAATTTATATTAATAATTAAATTTTATTATTTAATAGTTAATAGTTATCCTACTGACATCCTCCAACAGTTAGTCGAATTATGATGTAATTATATATTTAGTATTTATTGATTAATTACTAAAATTATGTATGGTTAAGAAATTTGAGTTTATAATGATAAATTATAATTAATAAAATGAACAACACCTTCCTAAATCATTGTTACAAAAATTCTATAATTATTAAATTATGAATACAAAATTTTAATAATTATTAAATTAAAATAATTATATTGTTAGTCTATATTTTAATAATTATTAAATTATTAATCTACATGACAATATCAAGAATATAAATTTTTAACAATATCAAGAACCTAAATTAAACTAAATTTATAATTTCAAATTAACTAACACATTCATATTAAAAATAAACACCAAATACGATTATTTCAAATTTAAAAAAGTCATCACTACACATTTTTAGGCTAATAAAATCTCTATTTTTATCACAAATTTAAGTTAATACATATTAATAACTTGATAAATAACTAGTTAATGGATAAAAATTAACCTAAGTAAACTAATACATTAACATTTAACTTAAAATCTAACAATAATGGTGTGCTTGAAAATTTTAAAAATTCTAATCTTGAATATTGTGGAGGGACACCGGTGAGCTGTGAGGTGCACCGGTGGGGTTCAGGGTGGAAAATCGCTGAAGTGGGTAAAAGAAATGAGAGAAATGAGAAATGGAAAAAGAAAGACCGTCTGGTTTGATTAAATTAAACAAATAGATGGATAGGGTCGGGTTATCTATTAGTTTTCCTATTAAATGAGTTGATTTTTTCTTGACCAAAAAATCGAGGGACTGATTGACCCTATCCGCCGATTTATTGAAATAAACTAAAAATAAAAGTTTTATATTATTATCTTTGTTTTTTAAAATGAATAAATAATTTGATTAAAAAACGATCTTGTCTGTTTATTTTTAAAATAATTTTTAATCCTTTTAATTAATTCTGACCCTATCCATCAGTTTGCTTAATTATATTGCGGTAAAAGTAATCCGTGCAAAAATGCGTAAAGAAAAGGAGTAACCGACGGACAGTGTCAGTTTAGTATGAAAATAATTTTAAAAGAATTAAAAATTAAAAAAATCGAGAGATAATGTCGATTTCTCCACTATTTATTTGACTCCCCCCCCCCCCAGTCTCCAGGTTTTATTGGGTCAGTTTTGAGACAGTTATTAGTAGTGTTTATAGAAAGCCCTGGGAAACAGTTTATGTGGGTTTCGCCCCTTTTGTAATCTCCCACTAGGTCACTAACTCTGTAGTAGTTTATTGGATAGCGAGAATCTCGGCCTCTTCCGTGATTTGTGGACCCATGAGCATATCTCATCTTCATCTTGTCTGATTGTGCCTCCACATTTGGAACTGTACCTTGGAGCTAGATGGGCCACGCTGGTATGACACCAATCTCAATAGTGTTGACTTCGAAATCTTCTTAAATTGAGTTGTGT
Source organism: Datura wrightii (assembly GCA_035772735.1). Lineage (NCBI taxonomy): Eukaryota > Viridiplantae > Streptophyta > Magnoliopsida > Solanales > Solanaceae > Datura > Datura wrightii. Next base: position 4,638,392 of record JASDFA010000029.1, on the reverse strand, counting down.
CCTCTGGTTAGGTTCCGAAGATGTTGTTCAATGCTTCTTATACGTAGCGTCTTGATCGATCACTCTTATCACGTGTCAACATATTATTGATCCATTTGAATAAGATTGACTTTACCCATACAACCCGGCCCTACTTATGTCACGACCCGAACATAGACCCGGACCATAACACGGGACAAGAAGCCTCGAGAGAATCCAAGTCGACCCATGGAATGAACATTCATCTAACTCCATATCATTAAAGCGGAATACTTAACATAACGATCTAGCAGAAGAATATACATATCATAACTTAGTAAGTGGAACATACTACATTCATAACAGCTGAGTACTACTAAAGTCTGAAAGCCTCTATCATATCAAATGAGTTGATGGGACCACATTCCCAACTAACCCGGCAAAACTGAAACTAAAAGGAACATCAGTATCTGAAACATATGATCCTCGGAGAATGAGGACTCCCTAAGAAGCTAGATGCTAAACTCTGAGATAGACTACTGACGGTGCTAGATCTGAAGATCGGGGCCTATATCATAAAACGATACAACATAGAGTATGCGGTGAGTAGTGGAATGCACCGAGTATGCAAGGTAAGTAAAATGGACATTTAAGAAAAATACATAAAAGTTCATAAATGATCATAAAAGTGGGACAACATGCTCGTAACATAAATATCATAAGATAACATAAGGCTCAAGATTTTCAAATCGTTCGTAACACATTCATTATCATCGTCATAGAAGAAACTTCATTAAATCATCACTTGAGCCAAATAACATAAACATAACAATGCATAAAACATGTGGAACAATGGGAGGACTCGTCATAACCGACACCATCATGGTAGAGCCATACATGATGCCCCTACTATCTCACTCAAGTGGGCAGAGTCTCCCCTGGCTTGCCAGGCGAGGGACGTGAATTATGTGATATCACTAAAGAGGGGATCATTATCATTGTAACGTATCATTATAAAACCACGGTGGCATGTGGTTGTGACCAATGTAGTCCTTTGAACGCTGATCTTGGCAGAATTGCATGCCCAAGTGATACTCAAACGCTTCATTTCGTCTTGTTTATTGATTGTTATGTGTACATTCTCATGTGATTTTTAGTAAAAATGTGAATTTATACTAACCAACATGATTAGTGTTTTTTGCAGGTAAAAGGAAATTTTGGAAGCTAATATACATGTTGGTGAAGATCGGGAATGAACTTGGAAACAAGGAGTGGAAAATGACAAGGGAGAGCAACAAAAATAGAGGCTCTGCGATGGAGCCGTGTCACGTTGCCATCGCGGAGGCACTCTTCCTCAGATGAAATAATTTTGGCAATTTCCAGTGAAGGTGCGCGATAGCACCGTGTCACATTGGCCAGGCTCCGCGATGCAAGTCGTGCCATGTTGAGGTGAAATTGCCTGGGGAGCCGACTTTCAGTGAGGGTCCGCGATACCTCCATGGCACGGAGGGAGTGCTCCGTGATACACTCCGTGCCACGTTGCTTTTTATTCTAGGAAAAAATCTCAAGAGTATAAATAGCACACTTAGGTTTTATTTTAAACATTCTGACTGGGTTGAGCAAGAACGTGGGTTACAGGCAATTGGGAGGACGAAAATTCTAGGGTTCTTCTCTATCTCTTTCTCTTTTACCTCAATTGTTTGTATGAATTCTATTTATTTGATGATGTTTAATCCATGAATGAGTGACTAATTCACTTCTTGTTGAGGTTAAGAACAATTGTAGTAGAATGTAATTATTAATCATTTCAGTTTTCATCTTTTCTTCAAAGGTTGTTCTATCAATTCTTGTTTTTACTGCGTTAATGTATGGCTAATGTTAATGTATATCTAAAAATCCAATTTTGATTTTGAAAAGGAAAGAAATTGGAAAGATGTGAATTGGTAGGATATGATCTCTTCTTAGTTTAGAAAATTGAGAATTGATTTACATTCAGAATAGAAATATATCTGAAAGTCTTATTAGTCAATTAAGGAATCGGTTATGTATGGATAGAGCATGAAATTCTTTTATCACAGAAATGTAGATTAAGGTTCATGATTCTTAAATTGGATAGGAGTCGAAAGATCCAATCCCTGGGCAATAATTCTTGACTAGCAACCGCAGAAAAGATTAGCTGAATTGTATTGATAAATTACTTCCTTGCATGTTCGTTTTAACCTCAGCTTGCTCATTACTATTGTTCAGACTCACTTTATAATTTTGCCTTAGATTTTTATTACTTAGTAAACTTAAACTCTCAAAATATTGTTTATTTGGTTGTCTGCATTCGTAAAGATAGAGTTCACTAACGCTTAAGTTAATTAGTACCATAGTACAGTCCCTGTGGGGTCGATACTTGGCTTTACTTAAGCCACTTTACTACTTGTTCGACCACGTGCACTTGCGTGTAGTCATCCCAAGCCGAACAAGTTTCTGGAGCCGTTGCTGGGGACTGGCAATTGGTAAAATTATTTTCTTAGTGTTAGGTTACAAATTCTATATAAGTTCTGACAACTTGATCTTAGCCTTTCTCTTGCAGATATTTAATTCTTCTGAACATTGGCAAGAGATAAGGAGTTGGTAGATTCATATATAGAGCCGGAAAGACAATTCCGTCATCAAAGAAGGGAAGCTCTAGAGAAGAAGCTACAGTTGCTAAGATAGGTAATTCTGGAGCAACAACAGAACCCGCCACTTGTGAGCGCAGTGTTAGTGCCCGAGGAAATGGCAGCAAGGCCGGTTCGCGAAGTGGCAATGCCACATGCTAACAATGTTACATCAAGTATTCGCAGACCAGAGCCAGGAGGGAGGTTTGAGCTTAAACAGAACATGGTGCAATTGTTGCACACCAGCGGGCAATTCACACATCTCCCTCATGAAGATCCACAACAACATCTCCAAAACTTTTTGGAGATAAGTGACACTTATATTCCCGCTGGAGTTTCATCCGACTACGTAAGGCTTACATTATTTCCATTTTCATTATTGGGGGAAGCAAAGAGGTGGTTGAAAGCTGAACCACCTAACTCTATCACCACTTGAGATGATCTTGCAAGAAAATTTTTGATACGATTCTTTCCATCCGGGAAAACAGCAAGACTTAGAATCAAATTCTAAGTTTTAAACAAAGAGAGGGTGAGAATCTGTATCAAGCTTGGGAAAGGTTCAAATCATTGTTAAGGGATTGTCCTCACTATCACCAGTCCAATGATGTGTTGGTGCATACTCTCATAGAGGGTTTGGAGCCCCATACAAAAAATTTTCTAGACTCAGCAGCTGGGGGACAGGCATTAGAAAAGACTTATGAGGAGCTTTATACTTTGTTAAATTGTATTTCACAGGGAAATCCAGAGTGTAATGCAGACTATTCAAGAGGAGGAACAAGGAAAGCGGCAGGAGTCTTTGAGGTGGATGGTTTTACAGCTATCGCTGCACATATAGCTGCATTGCAAAATCAACTCAACACCCACTTCAGCAATATGAGCTTGAATCAAGCACAAGCCCCAGTCAATGTAGTGCAGCAGGTTTGGTGTGAAGTATGTGGGAGTAATGAACACTCAGCTGAGTGTTGTGGTGCAAATCCAGATTCAGTAAACTTTGTTGGGAACGTCCAGAGGAATAATAACCAATAGTATGGCAACAATTACAACTCAAATTGGAGGAATCATCCGAATTTCTCTTGGGGTAGTAATAGCCATCAAGGGAAAAGTTCGAATCAGGGTGTGCAGAGAAATCAAGGGGGGCATCAGAATTATCAGTCTCAGTACAGAGTAAACAATGCACCTCCTCCACCAACCAACAACATTGAGGAAATGTTTAAAACAATGATAGCTAACCAAGCGCAAATGCAGGCTGACTATGTGAAATTAGCGGTAGACATGAAAAATCAGTAGTTAGCTACAAGGGCGTTGGAGTACCAGTTTGGACAACTAGCTGGAGCTCAAAACACCAGGCCTAGAAGAGGACTACCGAGTGACACTAACCTGAATCCCAAGCAGGTCAATGAAGTGACCACAAGAAGTGGACTACAACTCAAGGAAGTGGAGCCAGAAAGACCACCTCAGCAATCAGGAGCAGTGGAAAAAGATAGGGAACATAATGATGAGAGGGGAAAGGAGAAGGCAGCCGAGGCAGAAAGACCACCACCCCCGTTCCCTCAGAGATTAAAGAAACACAAGGAGGAAGCTTGCTTTAAAAAGTTCATGAAGGTGCTTAAACTAGTACACATTAATTTACCTTTGGTTGATGTTTTGCAGGGAGTTCCGCAATATGCAAAGTATATCATGGACATCGTAGCTAACAAAAGCAGATTGACAGAGTATGCTACGGTGGCGCTTACTGAGGAGTGCACTTCCCGGATACAGAACAGGTTGCCAACAAAGCTCAAGGACCCTAGGATCTTTACAATTCAGATCACTATTGGGCAAAGTATCCGAGCTTGCGGACTATGTGATTTGGGAGCGAGCATAAACTTGATGCCGACATCGGTGTTCAAGAAGTTGGGGATGGGCAGTCCTAGACCAACTACAGTGATCTTGCAGCTAGCAGACCGATCTTTGGCTAGACCAGATGGAATTGTAGAGGACGTGCTAGTGCAAGTGGGCTCCCTTATCTTCCCGGTAGATTTTATTATCTTGGATTTTGAGCCGGATGCGGAAGTCCCATTTATTTTGGGACGTCCTTTCTTGGCAACTGGGAGAGCGTTGATTGATGTAGCTACAAGGCAGCTAACCATATGAGCGCATGACAAAGTGGAGGTATTTGATGTGTATAAGGCCATGAAGCTTTCGGCCATTTATGAGGAGCTATCAGCAATCAATGTGCTAAACAAGGAAGAATTTCTTCAGATTGTTGATTCTCAAGATCCTTTGGAAAGAGCTTTGATGGGCTCCGATCATTTCGGAGACAGGAATACTTATGAGATGGTGCAAATATTGAATGAACCAAAATGGTATCTCCGAAAGCAAGACTTTCAGCCATTAATGAGGTCCCTGGAACCAGTGCCAAAACCATCTATTGAGGAAGCACCAAAACTGGAGTTGAAGACATTTCCTCCACATCTGAAATACGTCTTTTGGGGGGAAGATGACACCTTGCCAGCCATCATCTCCGCAGAATTGACGGAGGCACAGGTAAAGGATGCATTGGTGGTTCTCAAGAGGAGGAAGAAAGCAATGGGCTAGCAAATGTCAGATATTAGGGGAATCAATCCAGCTTTTTGCACACACAGAATTTTTATGGAGGAAGGAGCAAAGACAATTGTACAACATCAGCGGAGGTTGAATCCGGTGATGAAGGATGTGTTTAGGAAGGAAGTGATTAAGTGGCTTGATGCAGGTGTGGTTTATCCCATTTCAGACAGCGAATGGTTCAGTCCCGTTTAATGTGTTCCAAAGAAAGCAGGGATGACTGTGGTCACCAACGAGAAGAATGAGCTGATCCCTACACGCACAGTCACAGGCTGGAGAATTTGCATGGACTACAGAAAGCTCAATGAGGCCACAAGGAAAGATCAATATCCTATCCCATTTATTGATCAGATATTGGACAGGTTGGCTGGTCAAGAATTTTATTGTTTCCTTGATGGCTATTTTGGCTATAACCAAATATCCATAGCACCGGAGGACCAGGAGAAGACTACTTTCACATGTCCTTATGGGACATATGCTTTCCGGGGGATGCCATTTGGGTTATGCAATGCACCCACCAAATTCTAGAGATGCATGATAGCGATCTTTCATGATATGGTGGAAGATTTCGTCGAGGTATTTATGGATGATATTTCTGTTTTCGGTAATTCATTTTCTACTTGTTTGCAGAATCTTAATAGTGTGCTAGCTCGATGTGAGGACTCCAACCTTGTACTCAACTGGGAGAAATGTCATTTTTTAGTCAAGGAGGGTATCGTCCTTGGCCATAAGGTGTCTTGCAAGGGGTTGGAAGTCGATCGTGCAAAGATCGAAGTGATTGAAAAGCTACCACCACCTGTGTCAGTGAAGGGTGTTCGCAGTTTTCTTGGACATGCAGGGTTCTACAGATGGTTCATCAAGAACTTCTCTAAAATTTCTAGACCAATATGTAGGTTGCTATAAAAAGAGGTGAAGTTCGAGTTTGATGAGGATTGTGTTAAAGCATTCGAGGAGTTGAAACAGAAGTTGATAGAAGCACCTATTCTCATTTCTCCGGATTGGGAGCAACCGTTTGAATTAATGTGTGATGCGAGTGATGTGGCTGTAGGAGCTATATTGGGGCAGCGGAGGAATAGAATTTTTCATTCTATTCATTATGCAAGCAAAACACTTGACGCAGCCCAAGTCAATTATACAGTCACTGAAAAGGAGATGCTAGCATTGGTGTTCGCGTTTGATAAATTCAGGTCCTATTTGGTGTGTTCTAAAGTAGTGGTGTACGCCGATCATGTAGCGATTCGGTATCTGTTTAACAAGAAGGATACAAAGCCCAGGCTGATTAGATGGATCTTGTTGTTACAAGAGTTTGACCTAGAGATTCGGGACAAAAAGGGGAGCGAGAATCAAGTGGCAGATCACCTATCGCGATTGGAAAGCCGGTCGCATGTGAAGGAAGGTGACAGCATCAAAGAAGAGTTCCCAGATGAGCAGCTCTTGGCAATAAGGGAAGCTAAAATCCCTTGGTATGCAGACATTGTGAATTTGCTAGTGAGTGGAGTCTATCCACTGGAGGCTACGGCTCAACAGAAAAAGAAGTTGAGGCATGATTGCAGGTATTATATTTGGGATGAGCCATAATTGTTTAAGTAGGAACCGGATCAGGTGATGAGAAGATGCATTCTGGAGAGCCAGATTGCAGAAGTTTTGAGGAGTTGTCACTCATCATTGTATGGAGGGCACCACGGAGGCGAGCGGACAGCGCACAAGGTGCTACAGTCAGCTTTCTTTTGGCCTACATTGTTTAGAGACTCTATGGCATATGTAAAAATGTGTGATAGATGTCAAAGAACAGGCAAAATTTGTAGAAGGCAGGAGATGCCGCTGCAGCAGATATTAGAAGTGGAGATCTTTGATGTATGGGGTATAGATTTCATAGGCCCGTTCCCACCATCATTTGGTAATCGTTACATCTTGGTAGCCATGGATTATGTATCAAAGTGGGTCGAAGCAACAACTTGCCCCAGGAATGACAACAAGGTGGTAACAAAATTCGTAAAAAAGAATAGTTTCACCAGGTTCAAGACACCCCGAGCCATTATCAGTGATGGAGGGGTTCATTTTGTAAATGCAAGTTTCAAGAATTCGCTAGCTAAGTATGGGGTGCGCCACAAGGTAGCAACAACATATCATCCCCAAACTAGTGGGCAAGTGGAGGTGTCGAACAGAGAAATAAAGCAGATTCTACAGAAGACAATGAATGCACAACGAGCTGATTGGTCAAGAAAACTCGACGATGCGTTGTGGACTTATAGAACTGCGTACAATACACCCATTGGGACTTCTCCGTACAGATTGGTCTATGGAAAGGCGTGTCATCTGCCTGTGGAGATAGAACATCGAGCTTTCTGGGCCGTGAGGAAATTGAACATGGATCCGGAGCTAGCGGGGAAGAAGAGGATGATGCAACTCAGCGAACTTGATGAGTTTCGTTGGCATGCTTATGAAAGTGCCAAGTGCTACAAAGAGAAAACAAAGAGGTGGCATGATAAGCATATGGTGCATCGGATCTTTGAGCCGGGGAAGAAAGTATTGCTATTCAATTCAAGATTGAGGTTGTTTCCAGGAAAATTGCAGTCCAAATGGTCAGGGCCGTTTGAAGTGGTGAGAATGACCGCACACGGGACAGTGGAGTTGTGGAAAGAAGATAGAAGTGCCACATTCTTAGTAAATGGGCAAAGATGTAAGCATTATTGGGGTGAGGACGTTATTCGAGAGAAGATGTCCATCACTCTAGAGGATGATTGAACGTGAATGACGTCCAGCCGCGACGGTAAATCAGGCGCTGCACGGGAGGCAACCCGTGAAATTGTTGTAATAGATGAGTAGAACTACTTGAAAAAAAAATTTAAAAAAAAAAAGAAAAAAAATAAAATAAAAATTTTGCTTGTATTGAAACCTATGAATTCTAACCAATTTCTTGTGGTGAAGTGATTTTCAGGTGGAACGGAGGGAAAAAATGCAAAGAAACGCAAAGGAAAAAAATTGAGGTGAGAAAAATAAAAATTGACACATTACAGTGAGCCTACGCGATGGCTCCGTGTCACGGAGGAGGTGCTCCGCGTTACCCTCCGTGACACATTAAAGAGTGTTCCAGATTTTTTAAAAATCCAGAACACTGGCGCAATGGCTCCGTGTCACGGAGGGGGTGTCCGCGTTACCCTCCGTGACACATTGAATGTTATTTCGCGCCGGGTCACACCGGGTCACCGGGTAACCCACACGAAATATCACTTTAAAACCCCAATTTTCCTCATTTCTTTCCTATTTTCCCATTCCCTCCGCAACCAACACCCCAAATTCCCTTCTCCCCCAACGTGACACGGACCTAAGCATCAATTTTCTTCGAGTTTTCTTTGATTTCATCAAATCTAAGGTATGTTCTTGAACTCTACCTCATTTTTGCTTAAATTTTTGATTCTTGAACATGTGTGGTGATTCCTTGCCCTAAGTAAGAATTAAGCTTGAATTCACTTAAGTTAAGATTGATTGACGTTCATAGTATCGTTTTGAGTATATGAACTCGATGATTGCATGTTTGATTGAATTCTTGTGAAATTGATAGCTAGGGTTGAAGATTGAATAGGAAGAAGACTAAATTTGTTTGAAATGTGAAAAAATTGGGTTGTGTATGTTGGGTGAAGTGAATTATATTGTGATTAATGTTGAATATGCTAAGTAGACAAGGGATTTTCGGGAGAATGAAAATGGTGACTTGCATAGATTGTTGAGAACAAAAATTTGGCTAATGCTATGATGTTGAAAGTGAATCGATGGCGATAATTTTATTCATTGTACAAAGTCTGAGTAGTACATAGTAATTGTTTTATTGACTCATATGAATGCACTAAGCCAGTTGAATGTTAAGAATGAGGAAAATCATGAATGTCTTGTCGAATTGTTTTGATTGTGGCGAAAGACTAAGTGTGGGGTCACCTAACTAAACCCAACCTTAGTTGAAGCTAATTATGACTTGAATAACATTGAGACTGTCTGTTTGATTGTACAGGAACAATGTTAGGCAGACAAGACAAGGGAAAGGGTGCATCCACATCGGGCGCCGACAGAAAAAGGATACGATTGGGAACAACAGTTCCAGCAGCACCAGCGGTTCCGCGAGGCCAGTGCCAACAATACGGAACCCGATGGGTGACTGATGAGGGGAAGAAGTGGTATGCAAAACACAAAGAAACCAAATACTTCCTGGAGGAGCAAATAGCACGGGAGCCGCTGGCACAGGAATTCCCGCGGATTGTACATCGGATTGACACCGCTGGGCTAAACTTCATCTTCGAAGAGCCCAGGGAGTGCAATCTCCATCTTATTAGAGAGTTCTATGCCAACTGGAACCCGACCCTCCGCAGTCACACCGTTAAAATCGGGGGGAAGGTTGTCACTTTTGAGCCCCATCACCTGAATGCTATCTTGGGGGTGCGGGACACAGACGCCCATGTCCTTGGACAGCTGAACATCACTCCACCTTATACGGACATCAGACGCACTCTATGTGAAGCCCGATCGACAGCAAGGTGGAGCAGGCACAAGGAGAGGGGCTACCATCAGACATTGCCCTACTCTCAAATGAACAGGGAAGCCAGGATTTAGCTAAAAATTGTGTGTTCCTGCCTGATCCCGGGGGTGCACATGATAGATGTCACCCGGGATCGAGTGTGCTTGGTGTATGCCCTGATGAAGGGGCTGGAGATCAATGTTGGGGCGGTGATCATCTCCGCCATGAAAAGAGCCCGGCTACATCAGGGGCATAGATACGGGTTCGGTGGTTTGCTTACCACGTTCCTAAGGGGCCATGATATCGAGGAGGAGGCCCTAGATTACATCCCACAAATTGACAGGCGTGCCTTGGATGTCACCAAAACCAAGGCACCTGACACTACTCATGGGCCGGTGCTCACACTAGCCAAGCGACATGCTCGGGATGACCAGTATATGGCCCGCATGTATGGGATGCAGATGTTGCAACTGCGCATTGGCGGGAGGCCGGCAATGGAGGATGAGTTGTGGCAGCTCGAGCTGGATTACCCATTCGGCGAGAATACCCGAGCTTTATGCAGAGTGGGGCCGGTGTTTGTGGAGCCCATAGATGATGATGTCCCCACCAATGAGGAGACACGCCAAGAGGACTCAGATGTTGAGTTAGATGAGGACAGCGGGGGCGATTCTGATATGGGAGACGAAGCAACGGCACCTGATGAAGAAGTTGAATACTTCGATTGATTAGGGAGTTTCACCACCTACCTTTGTGATATGTTGAAATTTTGTGAACACTGGGGACAGTGTTCGGTTTAAGTGTGGGGTGGGAGTAGTTAGGTGGCAGCTGCTTTGTTTATGTTTATGTTTATGTTTTGTTGTTGTGCCTGTGAAAAATGTGACCTTGTGACTATGTGTTGTGTGTTCTGAAATTAAATTGGTGTTGTAATGAATGCGAAAGCTGTTGTGTGTTGTGTTGAGTGTGATGTAAATATGGTTCAAATTAAAATATTTATCTTTTTCTATCGAATTTTTTTGAAATTTTTTATGATTGGGTTTCTCGGCCTTTGTTTTTGGTGCTTTTACCGAGAATAGTCCTATTGAACCGAAGTCGTAGATAGTGACCGTTCCCTATGATGGATGGATGACGACCGTCTTAAGAGAAATGTAGTCAATAGGAGTAGTTTTTTTCTTTCTTTTCTTTCTTTTGTTTGTGTCTCAAACGTGTCGCTACTTCATGGTTCGGAATTCTTGTTACGTGTTGTACATGATATAATGATGCAAAGGTAATTCGTATGAAAGCATGCAAATGTGTAAACATGTTGAGATACCTAGGCCATAGAGTTCGACTCGGTGTGATCGAGTCTTAATAGTGAATTCTTTGTAATTAGTTGATTGAAGAGTCTGTGAATATTTCTTGAGTTGAGCATGTGCAATGAGTGTGAGGTGAGGTTTCGATTATTCCATGCTATTGTGAAGTGTCTAGAACTTTCCTGGTGTGTGTACTAAACGAAATGAAGGATGTGTAGTGTAGGAAAGGATGTAGGCATTTCTTTGATTAAACCGAAAGTTTTTCCATTATCATACCTACCTTGAATGTACATCCTAGTTAGCCGCATTGAGCCTTTAGCCTAATTTTTTTCTTTCTTTGAAGAGGTACAAACCGAGCTTAATCCCTTCTTTTCATTAGCCGTGAATTTGATCCAAAACTCTTAAGCTCTCAAGAAAAACAATTTTCTCACAGTGTAAAGGAGTACGAAATGGTGAAACGGAAGGAAAAGCGGAAGTTGTGAAAGTTAAAGAAAGTTCAAAGGTGCACTTGCTGAAATTAAATAAAATAAAGATGTATAACTAATCTTTGCTAGTAAGTCGAGTGTGCTTAAAGAAATGGGAACAAAAAAAAATTCAAGAATGAGAGGATGAAGGAAGAAACAATGGCTGTAATGATGGTGGGATGTATTGAAAAGCGCTTAAGGAAGCTAGTTGCTATTATTGGTTAGCCCAGTATTTGCTAGTTCCTTAGCTTACATTACAACCCGTTAGTCCTACGTGATCTTACATCACGCGTCTTTATATTAGTAGAGTAATACACTAGAGGCAAGCCTATGGTTCATGACATGATGCATGTGAATTCTTTGGGGGGGAGAGCGAAATCGTATTCATATACCCCTACATGTAGTGCTTTGGAAATCATAGGATAGCAAATGGGGTAATTCTCTTGTGTTGTGAGGGCACATGCTTGACGAGAGATTAAATTTCATGTCGGATGTCTTGATCAGTTGATTTGCACGAGTTTTCCAAGATAGAGAATTGATTCTTGAGCTTAGGAGATCTTAATGTGATGTACTTCGTTGTATTGATGAGACCATGCATGTTTTCTTGATGATTTTCTATATTAAATAATCGGTATAGCCGTAGATTGAATTGTCGAGCCAAAGTAGCTATGCGTGAGTGTCAATTACATGAGATGTGAGAGTATTGTTCGAGGACGAACAAGGTTTTAAGTGTGGGGTAAGTGATCTTGGGAAGAATTTCATGCCCAAGTGATACTCAAACGCTTCATTTCGTCTTGTTTATTGATTGTTATATGTACATTCTCATGCGATTTTTAGTAAAAATGTGAATTTATACTAACCAACATGATTAGTGTGTTTTTCAGGTAAAAGGAAATTTTGGAAGCTAATATACATGTTGGTGAAGATCGGGAATGAACTTGGAAACAAGGAGTGGAAAATGACAAGGGAGAGCAGCAAAAATAGAGGCTCCGTGATGGAGCCATGTCACGTTGCCATCGCGGAGGCACTCTGCCTCAGATGAAATAATTTTGGAAATTTCTAGTGAAGGTGCGTGATAGCACCGTGTCACGTTGGCCAGGCTCCGCGATGCAAGTCGTGCCACGTTGAGGTGAAATTGCCTGGGGAGCCGACTTCTAGTGAGGGTCCGTGATACCTCCGTGGCACAGAGGGAGTGCTCTGCGATACACTCCGTGCCACGTTGCTTGTTATTCCGGGAAAAATTCTCAAGAGTATAAATAGCACACTTAGGTTTTATTTTAAACATTCTAACTGGGTTGCGCAAGAACGTGGGTTACAGGCAGTTGGGAGGACGAAAATTCTAGGGTTCTTCTCTATCTCTTTCTCTTTTACCTCAATAGTTTGTATAAATTCTACTTATTTGATGATGTTTAATCCACGAATGATTGACTAATTCACTTCTTGCTGAGGTTAAGAACAATTGTAGTGGAATGTAATTGTTAATCATTTCAGTTTTCATCTTTGCTTCAAAGGTTGTTCTATCAATTCTTGTTTTTACTGCATTAATGTATGGCTAATGTTAATGTATATGTAAAAATCCAATTTTGATTTTGAAAAGGAAAGAAATTAGAAAGATGTGAATTGGTAGGATATGATCTCTTCTTAGTTTAGAAAATTGATAATTGATTTACATTCAGAATAGAAATATATCTGAAAGTCTTATTAGTCAATTAAGGAATCAGTTATGTATGGATAGAGCATGAAATTCTTTTATCACAGAAATGTAGATTAAGGTTCATGATTCTTAAATTGGATAGGAGTCGAAAGATCCAATCCCTGGGCAATAATTCTTGACTAGCAACCGAAGAAAAGATAAGATGAATTGTATTGATAAATTACTTCTTTGCATGTTCGTTTTAACCTCAGCTTGCTCATTACTACTATTCAGACTCACTTTATAATTTTGCCTTAGATTTTTATTACTTAGTAAACTTAAACTCTCAAAATATTGTTTATTTGGTTGTCTGCATTCGTAAAGATAGAGTTCACTAACGCTTAAGTTAATTAGTACCATAGTTCAGTCCCTGTGGGATCGATACTTGGCTTTACTTAAACCACTTTACTACTTGTTCGACCACGTGCACTTGCGTGTAGTCATCCCAAGCCGAACAAACGCCAAGCTGCTCGATGCTAGACACGGCTCCCAAAAACATGCACATTAGGCTTATATGTAAATCAATAACATCATTCATTAAGATTCATGAATAAATAAACATTATCATCATTGATCCCCATTAAATACATGATTAGCCAAGAATCAAGGGCCCTTTAGTCGGCCAATATCATAAATCAATAAATCATGAGATCCGTTTCATAACTTGTAAATCATTCTTAAATATGTGGGTATTGCCCAATACTTTACCATGCTTGAAAATACTCAATTCATTGGAAAACATGATTATAAATGCTTTTCATCATCAATAATTCATCATACATGAACATTCATCATAATCCTTGACTTTCATGAACTTTTCATAAATGGAAATTTTAATTTATAAAACTTGAAACATGATTTTTAATGAAAAACAACATAAAACTTGCCCATAATTTGTAATTCAATAATAGTAACTCAATTAGATCAAGCCCATGTAGAGAAATCGAATTTTCATGCATTGGATAAAACCCCCATGGAATTTAGATAGGAAATTTCATGATTTGAAAGAGATTGGGCATGGGTGTGAAAGGATCCACCCATTCATAATCCTGCATACCTAGTGAAAATCAAATCTCACCACTCCTTGAAAGCCCAAAGGAAAATTTGAAGAAGACCTTGAAGAACAAGTGTGATCACCTCCTCAATTCTCTAACTTGCATGCATGGGTTAGGAATATATTAGAAGGGTTGAACCTATCTTAATACACTCAGAAAATAACTTAAAACGAGGTAGTTTAGGACCTTAGAGTGTAGAACTAATGAAAATACCCTTAATGAAAACCTTGAAAAATCCGCACTAGGTAAACTAACGGACCATCCCACGAGTCATCACCTGGTACCACGACTCGTGGTATTGAGCCGTTGGATCCACTGCCCATTTCATACTTTCAGATCCCCTTCCTACGACTCAACAAGATGAGTCATTCTTTCAAATGATGGGTCGTGGTGATGTCCAAGGTTTCCCTCTTCAGGTTCTATACTAATCCTTCCCACGACCCTCACCACAACTCGTTACTTCCCTCAATGAGCCGTGGTTAGCTTTCGTTATATAAACTGGAAAAATATTGATATTCCATCCCACGACTGGTGACCACGACCTGTTACTCCCACGGGGGGTCGTGGGATGACTCGTCACTTTCCCTTTAGCTGAGGACCAATTCCCACCACGGCTCCATACGACGACTCGTTGTAACAAACGAGTCGTTACTTCGCTCGTTACTTCCCACTGTCACCAGGCCAACCTTCCCACGACTACTTCCCACGGGTCATTGGTTGGACCAATGATCTGTTGGGTCATCCATCCTGTGGGATTTTTTCCAATTTCAGCCAACTTCCATTTTTAAATCCCGGGTCTAATATTAGGCACTTCTAGGGTATTGCAATATCTTCCCCTTGGGAACATTCATTCTTGAATGTTGGAAACATATAGAAAACAGAGAAATGCAATTATTATACATAAATACTGAGCATTTAAATCGAAAACTAACGGAATGACTATCTCCGATTCAAACTACAAGCTGACTTGAATTCATGATTCATATACACATTCATATACATACAAGAAATTTGAACACATGAACTGAACATGAAAACGGAATAGAGTTTTTGTGCAAAAACTAATACCTCAAGCTTGAACTGAGCCGGTAAAAAATAAATGTGGGTATTTGGACATCATATCCGCTTCGGCTTCCCTCGTAGCTCCCTCAACATACTAATTCCTCCATAACACTTTAACCGAAGCTACTCCCTTGTTCCTTAGCCTTCGAACCTGACGATCCAGTATTTCCACCGGAACCTCCTCATAACTAAGGTTGTCTTTCACACCAACACTGTCCACTAGAAAAACTAGATCTGGATCACCCAAACACTTATTTAAGAGTGACACATGGAAAATAGGATGCACAGAAACTAATTCTAAGGGCAACTCCAACTCATAGGGCACCTTGCCAACTCGTTTCATAATTCGGTAGGGGCCAACATAACGAGGGTTGAGTTTTTCTTTCTTTCCAAACTGCATCACTCCATTCATGGGAGATACCTTCAAAAACACCCAATCATCAACTTCAAATTCTAATTCTCTCCTTCTCACGTTGGCATAGGACTTTTGGCGACTCTGGGCAGTTTTCAGCCTGTCCCTTATCAATTGAACCTTCTCCATAGCCTCATGAACCAAATCCAGCCCTATTATTGCTGCCTCACCAACCTCAAACCACCCTATGGGCGATCTACATCTTTTCCCATAGAGAGCCTCAAATGGAGCTATCTGGATGCTGGAATGATAGCTATTATTGTAGGCAAACTCGATAAGGGGCAAGTGATCATCCCAACTACCTTTGAAGTCGATTACGCATGCTTTCAACATGTCCTCGAGAGTCTGAATTGTTCGCTCCGCTTGGCCATCCGTTTGCGGATGAAATGTTGTGCTAAGCTTAATCTGAGTACCTAGTCCTTTTTGAAACTACTTCCAAAACTGAGAGGTAAATTTGGTACCTCTGTCTGAAATGATGGATAAGGGCACTCCATGCAATCGAACTAGCTCCCGGATATATATTTTGGCATAATCTTCTACCGAATCCGTGGTTTTTACCGACAGGAAATGAGCAACCTTGGTCAACTTATCTACCACAACCCAAATAGAGTCATATTGTCAACGAGTGCGAGGTAAACCTATGATGAAGTCCATATTAATTTCTTCCCACTTCCAAGTAGGAATGCTGATATCCTGAAGCACACCTCCCCGCCTCTGGTGCTCGACCTTTACTTGCTAACAGTTTGGATACTTAGCCATGAGTTCTGCAATATCATTCTTCATGCCATTCCACCAATAGATTTTTCGTAAGTCACGGTACATCTTGGTGGAACCTAGATGGGTAGAATACCTGGATCCATGAACCTCATGCAATATTCGGCTCCTCAAATCATCAACATCAGGAACACATAGGCGACCCTAGTACCGAAGCACACCATCTCCCCCTTTGGAGAAGACCTCTACCTTTTGATTTTGAATGGCTTACTTCAACTTTAACAAAATAGGGTCCTCATCTTGTCTAGCTTTTACATCAGTTACAAAGGACGATTCTGATTCGTTCTAAACAACCACACTGCCGTCGGTCGAGTCAACCAACCTAAATTCCAACCTTGCGAGTCGATGCACATCATTCACCAGCTCCTTCTTCCCCTCTTCCACATGAGACACACTCTCCATAGAGACTCTACTAAGCGCATCCGCTACTATATTAGCCTTGCCCGGATGGTATAGCACACTCATATCGTAGTCCTTGAGCAACTCCAACCACCTCCTTTGCCAAAGATTGAAATCCTTCTGAGTAAACACATATTGCAAGCTCTTATGGTCTGTAAACACATCCACGTGGATCCCATACAAATAATATCGCAATATCTTAAAGGAAAATACCACTACGACCAATTCAGGGTCATGGATCGGGTAATTCTTCTCTTGAACTTTTAGCTGTCTGGAGGCATATGCTATAACTTTCCCATGCTGTATCAATACACACCTAAGTCCGATCCTTGAAGCATCACAATATACTATGAACCCATCGGTACCCTCAGGTAGGGTCAACACTGGTGTTGAGGTAAGTAGAGTCTTCAACTCTTGGAAGCTCTTCTCACAAGCCTCTGACTATTGGAATTTCACCTTCTTTTGGGTCAATTTGGTCAAGGGTGCAGCAATAGATGAGAAACCTTCAACAAATCTCTGATAATAGCCAGCTAAACCCAAGAAGCTCCGAATATCCGAAGGATTCACCGGTCTATCTATTTTCTGAGAGTCTACTTGTATGCCCTCACTTGATACCACATGGCCCAAAAAGGCCACGGAGTCCAACCAAAACTCACACTTGCTAAATTTAGCACATAATTGGCGATCTTTGAGAGTTTTTAGCACCACCCTCAAATGAGCGACATGCTCTTCCTCGCTCCGAGAGTATATCAAGATGTCATCAATAAACACGACCACGAACATGTCCAGATATGGCTTGAACACCCTGTTCATCAAATTCATAAAAGCTGCAGGAGCATTCATTAGTCCAAAAGATATAACTACAAACTCATAATGACCATCCCGCATCCTGAAGGTTGTCTTCGAGATGTCACTCTCCCGAACTCTGAGTTGATAATAACCGGATCTGAGATCTATCTTCGAAAAGCACCTGGCACCCTGAAGCTGGTCAAATAAATCATTAATCTTGGGCAGAGGGTACCTATTCTTGATGGTAACCTTGTTCAATTGCCAATAATCAATACACATACAAAGGGATCCATCTTTCTTTCAGACAAAGATAACTGGTGCACCCCATGGGGACTTTCTCGGTCTAATGAAACCCTTGTCTAACAGGTTCTTCAACTACTCTTTCAACTCTTTTAGCTCAGCTGGAGTCATTCTGTAAGGAGGGATAGATATAGGTTGCATATTGGAAAGAAGGTCAATACCAAAATCAATTTTCCTCTCGGGAGGAACACCTAGTAAATCATCAGGGAGTACTTTTGGGTACTCACGCACTACCGAAACTGACTGGATAGTCGGGGTCTCAGACTCAACATCCTTCACCCTAACTAGATGATACATACAACCCTTTAAAATCATCTTCCTGGCCTTAAGATAGAAAATAAAATGGCCTACAGGCACGACCGAACTACTTTTCCACTCCAAGACTGACTCACCTGGAATGCGGAACTCCACCGCACGGGTTCTACAATTAACAGAAGCATAACACACATACAATAAATCCATGCCCAGAATAATATCAAAGTTAGTCATGGCTAACTCTACAAGTTCTGTGGAGGTGACTTTATGCAATATAGTAATTAGACATCTTCTACACACCCGCCTAGCTACAACTGCATCACCAACGGCAGTAGAAATTGAAAATGGTTCTAACAGAGTTTCAGAACTGACTCCAAAGTTACTAGCAATATAAGGTGTCACAAAAGACAAGGTAGCCCCTGGATCTGTAACACCTGAAAAGTTTCCAAGATTTAAAACCTGGAGTTTGAAATGAGATCAACAGTAAATCTACAAAATGGCTTTAGAACGACTCGTGTCATTAGTCCCTCTAACGAGCCATGGGTTAGAGGAGGGTTCCTAGTCAGTGGCAACAGATAGTTGTAATGGGTCGTTGGAGCTAGTAATGATCCGTGGTGTCAATCGTGGGAAGGTTCATAAGGCTTGGTCTAGTGGGGGGTGACGGAAGGATATGACGAGTCGTTATATATGGCAACGAATTGTCACGTCAGTCGTTAGATGGGAGGAGCTGAAGACGTGAGGTAGTTCTAGTGTACCTAATGAGTGGGTTCAACAAGTCGTTAGAGCAGGTAATGACTCATTGCGTTGGTCGTGGGATGAAGGAGCTGAAACTGTGTAAGCAGACTAGTGCACCCAACGGAAGGTCACCACGAGTCGTGGTGAGGACCAATGACTCGTGATGAGGGTCGTGGTTCCAGGTCGACGAATTTTTCATGTTTTTCTTAGAGGTAATTTGGTAAAATCCTATGCTCCCGGTTCTTAAGTGACATTGTTTTAAGTATTTTAGGGGATGTTTTTAAGGGTTTTGCTAAGACTAATCTCTCATTCTCTCAAAATAATCTCTCAAACCCTTCTTTCTTTTCTCTCTCAAGTTCAAGGATCCTTCAAGGAAGATTTCAAGGACTTCAAGGTCATCCTTAAGTGGGTGATTCTTCGAAGAAGGTATGCATGTTTTCAACAAGGATATTCTGTCATCCTTGTGACCCAAAATATTTTTATCAAAAGCCCAATTTCAATTATTCTAGAAAAGCATGACCTAGGGTTTTAAATTGATGGGTGAATTCTTCTATATTTCTTTAAATTCCAATAGCCATTATGATTATGAGTTAATGATAATGTAAAATAATTGGTTTACCTTGAATTATGTGTTGGATGATGAAAAAAGTGAGATTATAGAATGTTCTTCATAAATGGCTTGAACTTTGAATGAGGCTTTATTATCGTTCACTCGATTATTGTAATTACTTACATCCATGTTTAAATATGTGAAGATCATATGATTATCCCTAAGACTTGAATGTGTCATTGATAGACATGTTGAGAAGAAATTAGATTTCATGGGCTTGAATAATTGAGAGTAAAATATGCATGTCTCTTATGCTTTCGATGGAATTGATTGGGTATGAGGTAAATTTATGGTAATGGCCTAATTAATGCATCCTTCTCACGAATTGGATTAAATGTCGAAATGGGTCTTATGAAATGAAAATGTATGTTTCTCCCATTATCTTGTTGTAAATGTATAAGTTATAAGTTAAGTATATGACTTCCCATACATCTAGAATATATGAATCAGTGTATGCATGTTAAGATACTAATTGGACCTATGGATCATGAATGACTCTATGATACATGTTGAATGATATGAAGCCGGAACTTAATGTAATGGGACTGTAATGCATGATGTGAATCTATAGATACTCCCTAATATAAGATGTTCGAAGAAATATTGATGTGGCTCCATGATGATATGAATTATGATAATGAAGTATGATATTGATATTTTCAGAATGTTGGGCTTGTTGTTAGTAGAAAGTAGCCCCGATCCTTCCGAAATGAATGTTGTATGATGAAAGCAGCGTATGTTTATGTTTTTGACTAGCCGTAGTAGCATAGATCAGATAGATGATGTCAAATCAGTACTCCTTATGTCCTTATTATCCAGGGATCCTCCATAACAGAGAGTGACTCCCTAGTTTAGTTGGGATCCTCCATAGCAGAGAGAGACTCCCTAGCTCAGTTGGGATCCTCTATAGTAGAGAGAGACTCTCTACTTCAGTCGGGATCCTCCATAGCAGAGAGAGACTCCCTAGTTTAGTCGGGTTCCTCCATATTAGAGAATGACTCCTTAGTTTAGTTGGGACTCTCCATAGTAGAGGATGACTCCCTTAGTTATATTATTAGCATAATTCAGTTCCATATGATCCAGATTTCATATTATAATAGACTTAATTTAATGATAATCAGTCTCAGTTATCAGTAGTGATCCAGTACAGTGTGTGATGCTAGATTCAGATTCAGCTCTTATTAAATGTTTAGAACTTGACCCTTATGCATGAGCTCGATGATGTTACATCAAATGGGATCTAAAGGAAAGTTTCATGTATACATATGTGTATGTGAATCATAAGAGGATAGTGGCATGTTAAATCAGTTGTGTTAATGTACTTGGTTTTTTCCTTATTGTATATTTGTTTATTTAATTATCTATGTTATCCCGCATGTTCAGTACATTCCAAGTACTGACCGCACGCCTTTTGTGCTATATCATTTCATGATATAGATTCAGGTTTCCAGACTCAGTCTCGTGGTTAGATATGCTTCATTTCCTCTCAACTGCTAGTGGTGAGTCCTCATCCCCTGAGGACTTGATTTATGTTCATACTTTCTTTATGTTTCAGTTTTCATATTTAAGAAGTTAGTTGGGGGGGCTTGTCCCAGCAACTCATCAGTTTAGTAGAAGGCTTTCAGACTTTTCTAGATAAACTCCGCACTGTATCAAGTGTGTCCAATTGTCCTTATGGTTTCTTATTAGATTCTTGCAGTTAGCTTCCGCTTATTCATGTTGTTGATTTTTTATATTGTCAAGTGATATTCTATGATTATGCCATGGGTTGATTTGGAGCCTTTCGGGGTTCCTTGTCCTATGTTACAGCTAGGGTGCAAACTCGGGTCATGACAGGATCTAACAAAGCATAAGCATCAAGGTGAAACATCATAACATACCAATAACCATATCCAGTGAAGTCTCCTGCTTCTGACGCGAGGTGAGGGCATAGAATTTGTTTTGGCATTGTCCGCCACCCCCACTAGTAGATTCCCCCTGCGGAGCTGAACGTGATAGGGTGCTACTAACTTGGTAGTTTGTGCACAGCCTGTATCATCATCCTGTCTAGAAAAAGGACACACTCAACGCATGTGCCGGATCTACCACACCCATAACAAATATTTGAGTCGAGTAAGCACTCCCTGACATGACTCTTGCCGCACTTCCCGCAGGCTGGAAAGGTGCGCTCTACCTGCGTGCCCCTCGATCCTGAAGCCCTGCTCCTCTGATCATCCTTGGGTCTGGATGGAAGACTAGATGATGATGGTGCTGGAGCTAGTGACCTTTGCTGAAACTGAGGGCAGTGACCACCATCTGATCTCTGATGAGTAAACCCATGGCTATCCGTCCGAGCCCTTTTGGCCTCTCTCTCCCTTGTATGAGCCACCTCTATCTTCTGGGCGTACAAAACTATCCGAGGGAAATCCATGTACTGGTGGAACATAGAGGTCCTGCAATCTTTGTCCAAATAGCCCGCCACGCCATGAACTAATCGGCTCACCCGCACCCTCTGATCAACCACTAACTCTAGGGCATTCTTTGACAAGCGAGTGTACTTGAGAGCATACTCTTGTATGGTCATCCTCCCCTGCTTTAGATTTACGAACTCAGCTGCCTTCATCTCCCTCATCTCACGAGGGAAGAACCGATCCAAGAATGCAACATGAAACTCCTCCCAAGTGACCGGGCCTGCTTCGGTGGTCCTGCTATCTTTCCATCGGTGAAACCAGATGTGCACGACCCCTTTCAACTGGTAAGAGGCCAACTCCCTGCACTCAACTTCATTAACCCCCATGACTTGGGTGATCTTCACAATCTCATCTATAAACTCATGCGAGTCATCATCTACCTTTGACCCGAGTAACTCTAGCGGGTTCATTCTCAAAAAGTCCCTGATTCGAGCCGCCGCTGCATTGCCATTTTGCAGAACATGCGCAATCGCTTGCTGATTGACCTAGGCGATCAAGGCCTGGGCAAGAATCTGAATAGCTGCCCGAAACTCAGTATGGGCAACTGGCTCCGGTGCCTGGTGCTCCTGAACTGGTGGGGCCTGCTGGTGCCTATTACCATTGTCATCCTAGTGGCCATCTCTGTTTCCGTTCCTCCTACCATTCATTCTTCAGGGAGCCATGATTCTGCAATCGTGATTATCACGAATTAGAAGAATAGAAAGACATTTTATCGCACGACATGGATCATGAAAGAAGGAAATATTTCCTACGTCTCGTAGCCTCTTCGTCATAAGTGTGGCGCGCTTCACACCCATGAAAAAGACTCTACTTAACGCGGCTTTCAGACACCCTAGGACACTTCAAACCTATTGCTCTGATACCAAGTTTGTCATGATCCGAATGTAGACCCAGATTGTAACACGGGACAAGAAGCCCCGAGAGACTCCAAGTCGACCCCTAGCATGAACATTCATCTAACTCCATATCATTAAAGCGGAATACTTAACATAACGATATAGCGACATAACATAACTTAGTAAGGGAACATACTACATATATAATAGCTGAGTACTACATAAAGCCTAAAAGCCTCTATCGTATCAGATGGGTTGATGGGACAACATCCCCAACTAACCTGGAAAAACTGAAAACTAAAAGGAACATCAGTATCTGAAACATATGGTCCTCGGAGAATGAGGACTCACCAAGAAGCTAGATGCTAAACTCTGAGATGGACTACTGATGGTGCTGGATTTGAAGATCGAGGCCTGTATCATAAAATGATACAGCATAGAGTATGCGGTCAGTACATGGAATGTACCGAGTATGCAAGGTAAGTAAAACGGACATTTAAGAAAAATACATAAAAGTTCATAAATGATCATAAGAGTGGGACAACATGCTCGTAACATAAATATCATAAGATAACATAGGCTCAAAGTTTTCAAATCGTTCGTAATACATTCATTATCATAGTCACAAGAGAAACTTCATTAAATTATCACTTGAGCCAAATAACATAAACATAACAATGCATAAAACATGTGGAACAATGGGGGGACTCGTCATAACCGACACCATCATGGTAGAGCCTTACATGATGCCCCAACTATCTCACTCAAGTGGGAAGAGTCGCCCCTGGCTTGCCAGGCGAGGGGCATACATTATGTGATATCATGAAAGAGGGGATTATTATCATTATAATGTATCATTATAAACTCATGGTGGCACGTGGTTATGAGATACCGACGTAGTCCTTTGAACATCGGGCTGCTCAATGCTAGACACGGCTCCCAAAAATATGCACATTAGGCTCATATATAAATCAATAACATCATTCACTAATATTTATGGACAAATAAATATTATCATCATTGATCCCTATTAAATACATGATTATCCAAGAATCAAGGGCCCTTTAGTCGGCCAACATCATAAATCAATAAATCATGAGATCCATTTCATAAGTCGTAAATCATTCTTGAATATGTGGGCATTGCCCAATACTTTAAGATGCTTGAAAATACTCAATTCATTGAAAAACATAATTATTAACATAGGTAACTTGAAAACATGCTTTTCATCATCAATAACTCATCATACATGAACATTCATCATAAACCTTGACTTTCATGAACTTTTCATAAATGGAAATTTTAATTTATAAAACTTGAAACATGATTTTTAATGAAAAATAATATAAACTTGCCCATAATTCATAATTCAACAATAGTAACTCAATTAGAACAAGTTCATATAGAGAAATTGAATTTTCATGCATTTGGTAAAAACCCATAAAATTTAGATAGAAAATTTCATGATTTGAAAGAGATTGGGCATGGGTGTGAAAGGATTCACCCATTCATAACCCTACATACCTGGGGAAAATCAAATCTCACCATTCCTTGAAAGCCCAAAGGAAAATTTGAAGAAAACCTTGAAGAACAAGCTTGATCACCTCCTCAATTCTCTAACTTGCATGCATGGGTTTTGAATAGGTTAAAAGAGCTTAACCTATCTTAATACACTCAGAAAATAACTTAAAACGACGTAGTTTAGGACCTTAGAGCGTAGAAATGATGAAAATGCCCTTAATGAAAACCCTGAAAAATCTGCACTGGGTGAACTAACGGACAGTCCCACGAGTCATCACCTGGTACCACGACTCGTGGTATTGAGCCATTGGATCTACTGCCCATTTCATACATTCAGATCCCCTTCCTATGACTCGACAGGACGAGTCGTTCTTTCAAACGACGGGTCGTTGTGACGTCCGTGGTTTCCCTCTTTAGGTTCTGTACTAATCCTTCCCACGTCCCTCACCATGACCCATTACTTCCTCCAACGAGTAGTGGTTATGTTCCGTTATATAGACTGAAAAAATATTAAACTGGTGACCACGACCCGTTACTCCTCATGATGGGTCGTGGGATAACTCGTCACTTTCCCTTAAACTGAGGACCAATTCCCACCACGGCTCCATACAATGACTCGTTGTAACAAATAACGAGTCGTTACTTCCCACTGTCACTAGGCCAACCTTCCCACGACTACTTCCCACGGGTCATTGGTTGGACCAACGATCTGTTGGGTTGTCCGTTCTGTGGGATTTTTCTCAATTTCAGCCAACTTCCATTTTTAAATCTCGAGTCTAATCTTAAGCACTTTTGGAGTATTATAACTTATAATTATTGGGTCAAGGTGTTAGGGATATAAAATGAGAAATATCCTCTAAGTGTAGCTTAAAAAGATGAATTGAGTTATAACTAAAATTCTTTTGGGCAGTGATACATGCAATAGGTTTTTAGCTCATAGATACATAACTTCGAGCTAACTTCATTGCCATACCCTCTACCTCTAGTTTATCAAAATTTTAGAGTCTAATCTTTTCAATTTAAAATAATTTCCTCATTTCAAAATACTTGCTCTTAGAAATATTTATATGGCGCCATAAATCAAGTAGGTTCTAATTTTATCTTTTGTAGATTAATTTAATTAATGCTAATTTTCACTTCACAAAATATATATTATTATCTTTGTTTGTGTTTCTTGGTTTTTCAAGATTAACAACATGACACGAGGTTAGTAGAAAATATTAGGAGTCATTTGATTCGAAGATAAGTTACATAGAAATTAATTTTGCAGAGATTATAATTCAAAAATTAGTAATGCATAAATTATTATGCAAGGGTTTATAATATAATTATTTTTGAGACTTGTTTAACTTTCTAACGTTGAGAAAAGTTAGAGATTGAGTCTTCAAAGAAAAAGAAAATTAGGTGGAGGGTCAAAAGATTAATAATATCCCTAATTTTCTACTTAATTATTCTTCTCGATCCTATCGTCTGGTTGATGATTAAAGGACACATGTTAGAGAAAAATTACTTTTAGTTGAGCTCACTTTACAAAAATCTTGAAACAGCCTTAACCTAGCTGTGATGCACTTTAATGAATACAATTAGAAGGACCCCCTACATATTTTATAGAGTAATGATTGTTAAGAATTTCACTTGCTTTTAACAAACTTTCAAGCAAGAGTGAAATGCCAAGATATGTATATATCTTTCAGTTTTTATTTTTGTGGGTGGGCCAGATAAAAAAACAAGGTGAAAATGGAGAAAAAGTCAAGGAAACCATCTTAAACAAAATAATTACATATTAAGAAAATGCAATAAATGTAAAAGAATTGTTCTCATTCACTAAAAATCCATTGTGCTTTTAATTTTTTTTTCCCAAAGCACCCTAATGCATTCCTTTCTTTCTTTTTCTTTTTATCCTAAAGAGATGAGCCAATATACGCCTACCAAATCCTATTTTCTAACTCAAGCCTCTTAATCCTTTGGTCTTCTCCCATTCCCTCCCCCTCCACTCTTTCCTCATGGTGTTTTTTTCTATTACCCTTTTTTTTTTTTTTTACCTTTTATGGAGGGATTGGAATTGAACAAACAAGTGATGATACCATTCAAATTTATTTGTTACGGAGATTGAAAAATTAATGACAACTATAAATGTCATTATTGAGTATGAGATGAGCCATTGGTGATGTTCATGCTCCTCACGTCTTTGGCTAATTCATCATTTTTTGAGCTGTTGTTGGGCGTCCTTAATCATCTGTCGCACATCCTCATTTTCTGGCGTCTCCTTCATCAACGTTTCACATTCTTGTATGCATGCTTCCCATTTTCCCATCTGGTATTATAAATCACACATAAAATAATGCACATCAAAATCTTCAGCTGTTTTAATAAAAGAAATAAAAACAGAAAAATAATCAAATAAATGTTTCGTTTTCCAATTATAGAATGAGGGTCAACTATGACGTACTTTGTATTAAGTTGTGCTCAACCATGTCAATTTACTAGGATAACTGCTAATTTGTTATACGGGTCAGACCGTTCAGAAAAGAATGATATATTTAAAATATGAGAATGAGAATGTTTCGTTCATATTTTTTGGAATAAAAATTAATTGTTTTAAAACTACATAAAAATGTACTCTTAATATAAATAGAATTTTAAAAATAAATAAATAAATATTGTACGTAGTAAAAGAGAAAAAACAACTTAACTCCTCAGATGTCTATGTATTTATATGCGATCGAGAGAATATATGAAATCTAGTAGCATGCTTTGTATCGTTGTAATTCTATGAGTACTTAACCATATTAAAAGGCTAATGGTTCACGAAACAAGTATTGTGTTCTTAAAACAAATTTTAGAGAAGTTAAATAGTGTCGTCTTCTTGCTGCCAAACAAGCCTACTATGATTCATTAAATATATTGAAATAATAGGTCAACTAATTTTAGAAACACAACTACAATAGACATGTTAAATCTCTCTATAATGACGTCGTTTGTTTCGATATCTTTTAGCTACTACAGCAAGATGGTGTTGTTAGAAAATATATAATATAGTGTAACATGAAAGGACGGTTTCATAAAAAATATAATTATTATAGTGAGATATTGTTATAGAGGATGACCATTATAAAGAGGTATGACCGTAATACATCGTAATTTAAATTAGTGTCAAAGCATAAGGAAAAATGAAAAATCACCTTAAAATAACAATCAGCCTTCCTCAACCTAGCTTTGGTGAAAGATGGTCGGACATTAAGGGCAGTACTGCAATCCTCAAGTGCTTTCTCAAACTGACCAAGTTTTGACCGGCAAGCTGCTCGATTGCACAATAGAACAGAGTTGTGTGGGTCATGGTCTAATCCTTCACCATAAGCAACACTAGCATCTGCATATCTTCCTGCCTTAAAGAACTCATTGCCCTTTGTTCTAGCACTTGCAACTGTCCTTGTCCTCCTGACGACCGTGTTTACTTCCTTGTTGTTCCCGTCTAGCTGGGCTGCTCGTTGAGCCGCTGCTAGGGCATCATCGATCCTATGGTGTAACAATCATAATAAGCCAACGAGTGATGATCGAAAAATAATGTTTTAGTCAATCATTTAGTATTTGAACGGGATGAGTCTCTATAGATTTAGAGCATTCATATAATTGACATCAAATAGTTTGAAACTGAGACATAATCGATTGATTGAATCTATCAGTTTTGTAATTTATGTAAGACAATTATCCATAGAAGGAATATCAAATAAGCAACATCTTAAAATCTTTGAAAATCAATTCTCATAGATTGATTAATTTGGTTCTATAAAGTCTATAGGTCAATATGGATCAACCTTCCATTCCTATTGGATACACATCAATGGGACCCTCCAATAATTCTATTAGAATTGGCTATGTTCAATACAATCTTAGCGTTCATACCTAACGAATTAATGTAAGAGTCAAAACGAAAGATTAGGAGTTTAAAAAATTGGCAAGCATGACTATTGATTGAGGGTGATTTAAAGCATGAATATTGATTGAGGGTGATTTACATATGTCAAATTGCACCTAACGAGAAAATATATACTCAAGTACCCTTCTTCCGGTTTCTCTTCTCTCCTACATGCCTTTCCCTTTTGAGTTGTTAGCTAAATCAAACACTTTATTTGTCCAAAAAAATCCAATATTAATTAAATCTTTAATTTCTGTCCTAATGCTGGTCATTGGCATCTTTAGGACCACAAAATGACATAGATTGATTACATTTTTGTCATTTTCTATTTAGAGGGTGGGGGTATGAAATTATGTATGGTTTGAATAATACTTTTCCCCTCCAAAATTAAATGTTTACATTTTCTAAAACATGAATACTAACTAACCTGCCAGCAGCCATGTCAACTTGAGCTTGAATGACTAGCAAGCCTGCACTGCCTATAGGGCCAAAGAACTTTATACATTCGTCAATATCAAAATTCGGACCATTCTTCAAAGTTTGATCTGCTTCATGGTATCTATGGAGCTTCACGGAGGCCTCGGCTTTCAAAGTAATTATCTTTTTTTTGTTTAACATCAAGAAGAAAAATTAGCACACGACAGCATGTTAATTTTACTAAAAAAAGAAAAGGTTAATAAAAAGAGCAAATACTTGTGGTTTAATCAGTAAAAGAGCTAACCTGAGGTGCAGAATCAGCGCCAGCAGATATGGCGAGAGCGGATTCTTTAAGAAGAGTGTTCCAATCTCGCTGCCTTTTGGCCTCAGTACACTTGTTGAGATGAATTTGAATATTTTTCGCCTTTGTCATAACATCAGGATCAGCTTCTGATGCAGCCAGTTTGTAATGGTACATAGCCTTCTCTGTATCTCCTAATCTAAACATCAAAAGAACAGTCAGCTCGACAATTGTAATAATAATTAAAAAAAAAAACAAAAAAGAGATCATGAAATTCACGACCAAAATTAGCACAAACCTGACACATAGGGTGGCCAGACGATTATGAGCTCTTTGATAATGAGGATCAATTGTGATAGCTTCTCTGCACTCAAAAACAGCTTCAAGAAGCCTTCCTAAAGCGGTCAAAGCAGCAGATTTGTTGCTTCGATAAGAAGCCTTATTGGGATCAATTGAAATTGCAGCATCATACAAAGCCAAAGCCTCAGCAAATCTTCCATTCTTGTAATCCTCATTTCCAAGAATCTTCAATTGCTCAGGGTCCATTCTTGTGGACAGAGCACGGCAAAGGGAAACAGAGCCACCCGTTTTCCCCTGCTCGTGATCACCCTGTTTCCTCACCACATTACCCATAACGCTCGTCGGATATTTCCCATTCTGAGATGGTTTTTGTGGTTGTGGTGGTGGTTGTTCTTCTTTAGCCGTTCTTGGCAAGTAATCAAGAATATGATTAGCTGTTGAAGTTATTGTCGGACCAGTACCGTTGCCCCCACCTTGCTGCCTAATGTTACCCAAATTACCAAACAGCATCACGTTGCTAGACGATGCACGGACTAATGTATTAGCACCCTTTGATCTTTGATGATCTTGAATCATGTTTTCAAGCTCACCTGATATCCCTGTTGAGGCTGGAGGTACTTTTCTTGCTTGATTATTATACCCTTGTACCCCCTGACCATTATTTTTCTGCTGATTATGAACAGGTGCACCTTGCAAATTAGCCTTATTCTGAGCGGCCTTTGATTGGTTCGGATTAGGTCTTGGTATGATCCTGTCTACTTGTTTCTCCAATTGGTTTTCGCGCGAGTCTAAAAAAGCCTCGTTGGAGCCATTCCGATGCTTTTTAGAACTTTGAGTGCTGGAAGATCGTGTTATATTGCTAACATTGTTGGAATTTTGTGTAGGAAGTGAACCTGTGGATGTTGATCTTTTCGTCCAAATGTTTCTTCTTCCAAAAACAGCATTCAACAGGCCACAACCTGTTTTCTTTTCAGGAGAAGAGTCTCCCATATTGGATACTTGAGATATCTTTCAATGTTTTCTTGGATTCTTTTATAGAAACTGGTGATGATCAAGAAATGTGGCACAACATGCAAGATTCTTGAAATTATACTTATCAAAGGAGCTTCTTATGTAAGAAATAAGACTTGTAGGCCAAGCTAAAAATAGATAACTCACCAAGAAAATAAAGGACCCATGTAAAAGAAAAAGATATTACATTTAAAGATATGTAAAAGAAAGAGAAATGGGGAAAAAATGAGATTGGTTGTGTGAAAAATGTTTAGTGCCCCCCAGGAGAAGAATACATAATTGTCATAATCTGTGTAGTTCTATATGATCTCCTGGAGTGCTTGCCTTAAAAAACAATATCTCTTATTGTTTTCTTGTTTCTCTCTCTTTCTGGTTGTGGAGTGATGGAAATGGAATGATTGCATGAGAGAGGGAGAAGAAAAGAAATTGGAATGTGAAAAATGATAAGAGGGGGGGAAAAAGAGAAATAATCAGCTCTTTTGGGGGGTAAAAGACACAAAAACAAAACTAGTATAAATGTATGCAAAGGGAATATTTCAACACCTTTCTTTTACATTTTTCTGCTTTTCTGTTTGGTTAAAATTAAAATTAAAATTGTTTCTTCTTCTTTTCTTTTTTGTGTTGGTTTGGTGTGTGTGGTGTAAAAGGGGAGACCAAAAGACCCGGTCATGGAACGAATGAGGATCTCAAGATATTTAGAGGAAAAACAATTTAGGTGTTGGGAGAATCTTCTGTTTCATTATTTTAATTTCTATTTTCTTCTTTTCTTTTTCAACCCCTCCCAAAAGGAATCTCTCATGTCCTAATACAAAATGTTACACCGTTAGATAAATGATCGAACGGCTTAAAAGTGAGGCATAGTTTCAACAAAGTCAAATTAGAGAGAGGAGTTCACGTAGTAGACTTTGAGCAGTTCACGTATGGCTGCCAGATATACTCTTTGCATTATTTTTCCCCTTTATTTAATACTTATTTTGGTGGAACATTTTTTATAATGTTAATTTCCCTTGTCTTCCATTTTCCAAGTAAAGCAAAAGAAAATAGTAAGATATGTCACCATTTTCTGGACACCCTTCCCTGAATGAACTTCTTGTCTTCCTTAACTTAGATGTCTTTTTGGTAGATTCTTTAAACTTTGAAAAGATAATACCCATTCATCCACTCTTTGAGAGTCGATCAATATAGTTTTTAGTGCAAAGTTCCACCACTAATTTAGTTTTTAAGATAGATAATTTAAATACTACAAAACTACATGAAATTTTTTATAAATCTTAATTTCATGTATTTGAAAATACTTTTTTTTCAAAAAAAAAAGAAGTCAAATATAGAATTATTTAACTCTCTGAAATACTCGCTCCATCTCAAATAATTGTCTTAAGTTATTTATCATATTAGAAATTCAAGACAAAAATAACTACATATTATTTATTTTTTTACCCTTAGTAGTAATCGTTTCTTAAAGACTACAAACACCCTGATAGAGTAACTATTTAATGAAGGAATTATATCTTACAAACATAAATAAGGATAAAGTAGTCCAAAATTTCCCCTAATTAATGTTTTTAAGAGGTGCATAAAAAAGAGAGACTGACAAATAATTTGTGATGGGAGAGTAATAGAAAGTATCTTTCTTTGTTGTGACATGAATACTTGTTATGCATATTCAAGGAATTCAGTAAAAGAAATAAAAAAGAGGCTTTAGAAACTCAAAATTCAACATTGGAGTTCATCCATTAAATCATTCCAAAGTCTCTTATTTCGAAATCGTCTGCATGATTCTTAACATTGCCTTGAATTTCATTTTCTTGTTTTCACTTCCCTTGTACTCCCAGGACAAAAGTAGCTATTTTGTCAACAATCAGGTTGAAATTCATGCTCCCAAGTCACCCTTTTGCAACATCAAAGTCCTCTTTCAGTTAATGTTTTCAAACTTGACTCTGTCTGGTCTCAATAAATTATATAAGGAAACTTTTGCTAGCAACCAAACAACCACCTACTTTGCATCACCCATCGACCAGGTCCAATTTCATTAAGCCCAGAAAAAGAAAAGAGGTGGGAAAAAGTATCAGAACCAATTCACTTTATCTGAAGATATTGCTAGTGTTTCCCAGCATCATCTGAGCATCTTAGCATCAGAACAATTTCTGTTCAAAACTTTTTTGTGAACTACTAAATTGTTGAGAGACGACTAGCCCACCTCAGCTGCTGCAAAGGCTGCAAATCTCCACAACAATATGCAAAAATTGAACGTCTGGCTCCACCTATTAAAGGACATGTAAATGTCAAATGGAAGAATGCAGAAAAGCTTAATTATGGGACATGTAAATGTCAATTGTGAGAATCTCAGCAAGGTTTCATACAAGATTCAACTATTAAGGGACATGTAAATGTCAATTATGAGAAAGTCAGCAAGGTTTCATACAAGATTCAACTATTAAGGGACATGTAAATGTCAAATGTGAGAAATCACACAAAATAGTAAGGAAGTTTGTGATGATCCTTTCCCCCTTCTATTGATGCCTTTGTCGGGAAACAATATTCCAAACGCGAGAATTAATAGGACAGATAATGATTAACATTTTTTGAATTATTTTGTTACTCGAATAAAACTTCCCTGAATGGATTAGGACTCTTGTTATTTCAGTTTTATAGGACTTTTGCTATTTCTAATTTGTTAAGACTCTTCTACTGTAAACCTCTATTTTATAGAGTTGACTTTATTAATAAAACAAGTTGGATTTTTTTCAAGTCACAGAGATTAGGGGTGGGCGTTCGGGCCATCGGATTGGATATGAGAATTTCGGTTTGGATATTCGATTTTCGGATTAAAAAAAGTACAATCCAAATCCAATCCAAATAAATTTGAATTGGATTGGATTTTTTAAGTTTAGGTTTGGATTTTTCGGATTTTCAATTTTAACTTTTGAGTTGTTTAGGTAGACCATAACAATTAACAACCTTAATCCACCAAATAGTTTGCTCCTTGAAATTTATAACTCTCTATAATTAACAAGAAGAGAGGTGACTCTACCGCCCATATCGTGTACTAGACTTTATTTGCTCATGAAATATTTTACATTTTTTATATTTGATTAAT
Organism: Datura wrightii; assembly: GCA_035772735.1. Taxonomy (NCBI): domain Eukaryota; kingdom Viridiplantae; phylum Streptophyta; class Magnoliopsida; order Solanales; family Solanaceae; genus Datura; species Datura wrightii. Next base: position 4,605,010 of record JASDFA010000029.1, on the reverse strand, counting down.
AGAAAATTTCATATTGATTTAATATTGTGATGGGTCGTAGGTATTAATCTATTGGATCTTGAAAATTGGAGTTATTAGTATTGGACACATATGATATGGGTAATGAGTAGGGTTAAATATAGGGTATAAAAATTTCGGATTTTGGATAACCAAAAATCCATAATGTTAAATCCGATATCCAATTCAAAATCCATAAATTTTAAAAATAAAATCCATAATCCAAAAACCCAAACCAAATATCCAAAAAATTCGGATTTCGGTTTGAATTTCGGATTGGCCCAAACTATGCCCACCCCTAACAGAGATTAAGAACTTTCTCAAACAAGTTCCCAGCTCTGCAATTCCCTAAATGAATTGCAAAATTCAGCAATCATAGGTAGGTCAAGGAACAGGAACAAGATGGGGCTTGACTTTCTAGTTAATTTTCCAGCAACTCAATCCAAAATTAGGGACCTTAACACCTCCCCCCACACCTCCCGCCCCCCACACACATAAAAACAGCAACATACCCATTATGGGATGGGTATGGGGAGGGTAGGATGGGCGAAGAGGAGGAGGCTAGCGCCTCCCTCTCCCGCATAAGGTGGGATAATCCTCAGCTATCTGCTACCTTCTATCCTAATCCTCAACCTCCATACTTTTTTATCTAGGGTCATCATATGCTTAGTAAGTTGTCTAATCACCTCCCCCCTCCCAATTCTTTTTCAGCCTACGTCGACCTCTCCTAACTCCTACCATAGTCAACCTCTCACACCTCCTTATTAGTGCATCCGCGCACTTCTTCACATGCCCGAACCATCTCAACCTTGCTTCCCTCATCTTATCCTCCACGGAGGTCACATCCACTTAGCCGCATATAGCTTCGTTCCTAAACATATCTCTCCTAATATATCTACACATCCATCTAAACATCCTCATCTCCGCTACCTTCATCTTCTTAAGATGGGTGCTCCTGACTAGCGAGCACTCTACCTCATACAGCAAAGTCAGTCTAACTACCACTTTATAGAACATACTTTTAAGCCTTGGCGACACATTCTTGTCATAACAAAGGATATACAATGTTCTTCTATGATAGCAAACAAAGAGGATAAAAAAGTTAATATACAATGTTCTTCTGTGATAGCAAAAGAACTAAGGAACTGGCTCCTTTCCAATACTTCAGCACTTCTTTTATTAAGTAATTCTGCCTCAAACTCTTAACCAATCTGCAGCTGACTCTCATTCTGCAGACAACTGTTTTTCTTTTATTTTCATTTGATACACTAAACCCCACGGCCAGACCCCACTCAACTTAGGAGTCAAGAGTTGTTCTTTCCCCACTTGCTCCCTTGGTGAGTCGGACCCCCTAATGTCAAAGTTGAAGACGGACCATCCTTTCCACTATATATGCCAAGAAAATGAAAGAAAACGTGCTCTACATGCTAAAAGCTATCTACTATGGCAGTTTAATTAAATAATGATAGATTTTCCGCAGCCATCATATTTGGGACAATAAACCATTTTGGTGACATTTTTCATGTGTTGTTAAAAATATAAAATAGAACTAAAACATATGGATCAACCTTTTTCCCCAACTTCTTTACAGTAAAATGTAAAACTAGACTTAGGATTAAAACAAGACAACAAAGAAACTGACAGCATCACTATTGGGAGAGAGAAGAATAAAGGTCCATTACTATGTCTCTTAAACGGGTTTCATAATAGAAGTAGTTCTATAACCAATACGTGACTTAATGGAGCCCTTTTACAAATAATCTCTCATGAATTTATTGGTGTTGCATGTTTTTCTTGGCAGGAACAACTTTTGATAGAACCATCAATCTTCTCTCTTTGTTTGTGTATCTTCAGTATTGACAAAAATTTAGCAGGATTTCTGTTATTATTTCACTGTCTTCATAATATAATGTTTGTAGGGTCTTATGCAGATAAGTGAAATCCTTTTCGTTTTTTTTATGACGGTGGTGTCAACCAGCTTGCACACACCTTGACCATTCTATCGGGTACCTGCTGCAGACAGCCATAGATTGGCCAAGAAGATGATGATACAACATTTAACAAAGAATTGTAGAAGATCTGACACGAAAATGGATAACAAAGTTACTGGCACTTATATTTATTTTCTGTAATTAAGTTGTACATTTAACTGGTATTATTTCGAAGCGGAGCCTTTGGCATAGCTGGTAAAGTTGTTTCCATGTGACCAAGAGGGTCACGGGTTCGAACAGTGGAAACAGCCTCTTGCAGAAATGCAAGGTAAGGCTACGTACAATTGACCCTTGTGGTCCGGCTCTTTCCCGGACCCCGCGCATAGCGGGAGCTTAGTGCATCGGGCTGCCCTTTTAAGTTGTACATTCAGAAAAAATAAATGAACCACGACCCTTAGAAACCATTGAATAAAATATGATGATGAAGAGATGTAAGGATAATATAAGAACCTAACCTAAGTATCGTACTTGCTTTGCCAAATCCACCCCAAGTATTGCTATGTCTCGGCTTTCTTTAGCTCCTTAACTATTGCATCAGCCAGTTCCTCCCCACTGTATTCAACACCAAAGCATCTAACTACTTCCATTTTTGGATTCACCAAATACCTATTACATCAATAGCCATATCTGATTCAGTCAAACTGCCCTAGCGCAGTTTATTCTTCTGTGATTGTAAAGAGAGTGCTGCTTATTTGACAATATTGGACTTGAGGCTTACATGTTGTGAGAAGATTCTACCAGATAGTCATCTCCTTCTTCATCAACCTTCTTAAAGTAAACTCGGTATTCCTGTGTCATCTGTCTAACAGCAGCAACTGGTCCAGTTAATCCCATTATTCTTGGGTCAAACTCTGCATTTCATACAAATAAAATCAGCAAAGCTAAAGTGTAAGAAATAAACATCAAATGAAAAAGGAGATAACTATAGGATTGAACCCCATTCTCTTCAATCCCATGACCCCCGGGATGAGATCTCTTTCCACAATTCTTTCAGTAAGACATCCATTCTAGAACCTAGAGAAAGAAAGAGATCAGAGAAGCTAGATCCAGACCGTTAAGATAAGCTCGAAGATGCGAAGGTGTATCACGTTGAGGATCAATTGTGACAAATACTGGGAGAATCTTATGATCCTGTTTTGACCCTTGTTTACGTTAAGCAGAAAGGACCACAAAGCAAAGGAGAAAATAACATCAGTAACATAAGTTAGTAAATGAGAAAATATCATATCCATTCAAAGAACCCAATTGAACCTAGAATATCAATAGTTTTAGCCATCTTTTGGACTTCTGCTGGACCAACATCAGGAGATGAAGTATAACCAAAGTAGAGAATAACCCAGTTTCCCAGCAAGTTGCGCTGTGTTACCAAATGACCTTCTGTATCAATCAAGCTGAACGGGCCGCCAATGATTGGCCCTTGGATTGCACTTCTTTCAAATTTCTCGCCTTGACCTGAAAGTCATGAAAGCTTTACATTGTATACCAATCATTAAAATTTATGGCACTACAAAACTAATCAGACAGTAAATGCATACGGTACTGCACAAAGAGCATGATTCAAGTATCTGCCATCTGTATGATGCTTCAATGACTTATAAATCTGTGGCTTTGGTTAGGTTGATCAAGTCACCACTGCTTTTTGTCAAGCTTAATAGTGATGGTAGCTGGACAAACATACCAACACTTTCTGATAAGGAAAAATAAAAAGAGAGTAAAATGGTCCAATGAACTATTCTGTTAAACTAGAAAAGATATCGAGACTGCCATGAGAAGTCTATCAATGAGCCCAGTATGCAGCTTTTTGGCTCAATGATAAGCAGGACTCTGGGAAGAAAACAATTGTAGCCTGTAATTCTGGTAGATTAGAAGTTTAGCAATCAAAAGAGGCTTTAGTTCTTGTGCTTCATTATTAAACAAAAGCTGATAACCACTTTTAGCAAGGAGCTATGATAGTTCCAAGTCAGTACATCTTTTCAGGTACAGAAGCAGTACAATATATGGACTCATCCATTTATCATGGCTTTTATGGAATGTCACATTCTGAAAGAGGATCATACCACTTTTTAATTCACTACACACCTACGTCCTTAATTCATTTCTTCTTTTTTTTGGTTTCCATCTAAAGAGTTAATTTCAGCATTCAAAGGCGCATAAGAGATTGAAGCGTAGTTGGATTGCAAGGGACATAAAGTAGTTCCAAGGTCAAGTTAAGATGATAAGGCTTTGATAAAAAAATTCCGGAGCCCCACCTTTTGGAATTGCTCTCCTTTCATCATTATAATGAAGAAAAAGGATCACTCCACCAAATCCTCCCAAAATAGCTCCAGGCTGCAAAGTAGAAATAAGATGAAGACAGCTGAGATAAAGGAGCCATAGACAACTGCACAGAGCACATGCAACAACAGTCACAAAACACTTCAAAAGGAAAATGGAGTTCAAATGCAATACTAATAAATAAGGTTTCCAAGATTTTGATGCTGGGGATGGTCCAGTTAATAAAGGCTGATCATTAGTCTTTCTAGCAGATCTCATGCAGCTGGCTGAATGGAAGCGCTTATGTGGGATAAACCTACACATGAAACAAGTAATCAGATAAATTGCAGTACACTCCAGAATTTGCAAATGAAATGGTTTATTTTTATCCTTCCTGTCTACATGCATTTGAGTCGTTTCTTTCCTCTCTTTTTTCCCCCATTTCTTTTTGAGGGGGTAAGGCAGTATCATGGCAAGCATCAGCGATGAACTTACGGGGCTTGATTTTGAATCAACAACACATCATAACTTTGTTTAGGAATAAAACTTGAAACGACCTGTTCCAATTTCAATTGAAGTGAATGTCTATATAGAGTTCCTCTCTTCTTGCAAATTCGGATTCTTTTGCCAAGATAATTGCAAGTAAACTTCAAAAAAAAAAATTACATCTTAATTCCATTCTGAGCACTCACGTGGTAATGCATTATGCATCTCTCTCCTCATAGATACATGTTATGCCAGTGTTCAGGGAAGCGTAAAGCGGAAAAAAGCGACAAGGCCCTGCTTCTCTTAAAGCGTGAAGTGTGAAGCGAAGCGCTCGATTCATTGAAGTGAAGCGTAATTTTAACGAAAAAAGGCCAAAATAAATAGAGACAATATATATTAGCAAATGTTCAAATTAAAAGCCCAAAAGTACATATCACAAAATACAATAAGATAAACAAAAGCAAAGCCAGGTTACACATTTTTAATAGCTGTTAGGATTAAAGAAAAATCTATCAATATAACAGCAACAAAACATAGCAGCAGGCAGCAGGCAGCAGCAAACAGAGAATTAAACTATCAGTATGACAGCAGCAGCTGCTCTGTTTTTATGCTTCCTGAAAACAGCTGAACCGAGCAGAAAAGAGAAGAAGAAGAAGAAGAAGAAGAAGAAAGAAGAAGGAAGAAGAAAAAAACCTGCGCACAAACAGAGAGTAGAAAAAAAACTGAAGAAGCAGGAGAAAGAAGAAAAAAGAAGAAGAAAGAATAAGTACGTACCTGAAGGTGATGTGAAGAAGCAGCCGATGTGAAGAAAGAGGAACAAGCAGCCGATGACAAGAAAACCCTAGTCGTGATTGTTTTTTACGATTGTTTATCAAAGACTCTGAAATATCGAGAACTCTGTTGTTGGTTAAGTTTCGATTGTTTTTTAATTTAAAATAGGACTTTTAAAAGACAAAAACAGAGAAGCGACGCTTCTCTGCGCTTCACGCTTCTGCCATTGAAGCGTGCGTTTTATTTACCTGAGCTCGCTTCAAGACACTGCAGCGACACAGTCACGCTTCGCGTCGCTTCACGCTTAAAGCGATGAAGCGACCGCTTTCCTGAACACTGTGTTATGCATTCAAAATGGACATTTTCTGCAGAAGATAGAAGCAAAAAAGCTCCATCTACACTCCCCTACTTTTAACACATCAAGCTCACAGCAGTGAAAGTTTCATCTTCTTTTCGATACTTTACAGTCACATGAAGCTGACGCGCTCTAAACCAACTAAAACTATGGACGAGTATAACTGCAACCTTGGATGAGACAAATCTTACAAAATCTGAATCTGATGGAGCGTTACTTTAAGGCATACTCCACATCAAGCTTTCGAAGATTGGAAACTTACAGTTCTTTTTGACTTTCTACAAAACAACCTCTTTCCCTTTCCTTATAGCAACAAAACACTGAAGTTCCCCCAACTTAACCTCTATGTGAAGCAGTAGTAATTATTTGCTACATTTTAGACTTATAAGTTTCTTCCTTATTTTCCGGATGGAAGTTGCAACTAGTCATTTACTCGAAATCAAATTTCGCTCATGATGGATCTTATAACCTTACAATTAGCAAACTCACTAAGGGAGAAATTAGAAAGAGAAAGTTGGCCAATATAAGAAGTACATAGCTGCAAGTGGAAGTAAAAGTTTGTTACGCATGAATTGAAACTTCACAAAGATTAATTATAAAGAGCCCTCCAAGTCTCTTGGAGGAATCCATGAGCCACATAGCGTGTTTAATATATCTAACCAAGACAGTCTCCCCTGCTACCCATTGAAACTCACGAACCCAAGACAACCACAAGTAATGCATTAGGTAAGACCAGTTTTAATTTTACAAGACTCCTTAACCAATGTTTATCAAAGGAAACTTTAGTAAGCCATGTTTTAGCTCAACTTAGACATAAAAGCAACTTCGATAATGCCACTTATATTTCCTACATTTCTAACAGCCATAGAATTGGAATTTTGCCTAGATATTTCAAATTTTGTTTTATATTTAGTATCTGCGAAGATACTCTCAACATTATTCTCTCTATTGTTCAAGTTCAAGGGAAAGATGTAATTAGCTCCACGTAAACCATATTAATGCAATGGAACACCAAGTGATAAGAAGGTACCACCAAAACTTAGAGGCAAATTCTACAGAGTTATGGTTGGACCGGCTATGTCGTATGGAGCGAAGTGTTGGCCAGTCAAAAACTCCCTCATAAGATGAAAGTTGCAGAGATGGAGATGTTGAGATGGATATGTAGGCATATAGGAGAGATAAAATTAGAAATGAAGATATCCGAGACATGGTAGGAGTAGCCGCGAAAGAGGACAAGATGCAGGAAATGAGGCTGAGAAAGTTTGGGCATGTGAAGAGGAGATGTACGAATGTCCAAGTGCGGAGGTGTGAGAGGTTGGCTATGGATGGTCATGAGAAGTAGAGGTAGGCCAAAGAAGTATTGAGGAGGAATGATTAGACAAGAAATGATGCAACTTCAACTTACCAAGGACATGACCTTAGATAGGAGGTTATGGAGGAAACGAGTTAGGGTAGGAAGTTTGATAGTTAAGCGTTGTCACGTTTATCCTTCCGTACTACTAGCTGCACTATTAGACATAGTATTACTCTTGTAGTTTCTTATCCTTTGAGTTTGGTTACTATTTGTTGTTTTTTGCACTTCGATTATCACATTATCTTGTTGTGATTACTGTTCAGGAGGATTTGCAAGGTTGTCTATAGTAGTTTTGCCACGACTCCTTCATTTCATTATTTCTTTTTTTGTACTGCTTTAGACTCTTTTTTCTTGAGCTGAGGGACTATCTAAAAAAACCTCTTTACCTCCAAGGTAGGGTAAGGTCTGCATACACTCTAGCTTCCCCAGATTCCATATTGTGGGATTACACTACGTATGTCGTTGTTTTTTTGTTGTAGAACACTATAACCAGTGTGTTCTTCAAAATTTGTTTCTCCTACTCTTCAACCAAGCATCAATAATATCATAATTAGAGCTTTCACTAACATTTTGTTCTCTCACAACCCTATGCTTGGTTAGTGAAAAAAGAAGGGGTTGGAGGACTAGCCGTTAGAATACAAATGGAGGAGGGCATCATTTCTAGGGTTTGCTAAGAAAGTGAAACTGAAGAATTTTCATGTCAACTTTTCTGAACCATCCAATTTAGGAGAAAATATACCAATTTTACTTTCTCCAACTGCACTAGCAACTGGAAATAAATTAATAAGTGCTTCTCACCAAGGATAAGTAGATCATTTTATTTTCCTCTCCTCTTCCTTCTCTTCCCCCTTCCAACAACCAAACATAGTGTAAAAGGTTTGAGGTTCGTCAAGGGAACAATCTTCTCACAAATTTTTCATTCTACATCTGAGTAAATTTCAAAATCTTAAGTAGATTTGTAACATACTAACAGATAGACAAAGAACATTTGGAGTTACAACACTACAAAAAGCATATTTGAATTTATCACATAGTTGGGATTTAGAATAAAGAATAAACTAAATCAAACTATGAAATGCACAATCCATAATTCAATAACACTAGAAAGAATACAGAAAAAAGGTTACAAATACAAATTACCCATAAAAGTCAAAGCCATAAAATTTCAAGAAGACAAAACCCATTAAATTTCAACACTGTCACATTGAGTATAGATTATACAAATGCCTTACCTTTCATATTGATTCAGGGTCTGTATAGAGCGGTTCTTGATTGAATTTAAGAGAGACCTGGATACTTGCATTTCGTATTAGCACTAACTTGACAATATATGAGAAGTAAAGGGACTAAATAAAACTGGGTATCTTAGAAATGAAACTTATGGGGCAAGAAATTGTAGGGGTTAAGCACCATTGTGTACTATCTGCTTTCCTACTGAATATCAGCTGCAAGTGACGGGGTGGAAATCCTGTGAGGAAGGTGATGAGCGTGACGGCACCGTTTTGGTGACTTTTGCCACAAGACAATTTGGTGATTTCTACTGTCTCGTCACTTTGAGAAATCGGATATGCAAATTTGAAAATTTATATTTCCAAGGCCTAGTGCTTTTTAAAAAGGAAAAATGTTTAATTTACCATTTGTTATAAATATATTATATTATAAATATTCATTATATAAATTTATAATTAGATAAATTTGGGATTGGATGAATTTGAAATCAGTTAAACTCTTAATGTATATTTGTATTATAGTGAATGTCTAAGTTAGTATTAATCTTCTCCTATAAATAGAGGGGTTTTCCGTTCATTGTATTTCATCTACTTAATCCCTCAAGAGAAATAAGAATTATTCTTTCTTCTCTCTTTTCTCTTTCTCTACAATATTCTTCCTCTTACTTTATTATTTTATAATACGTTATCACCACGAGACTTTACCGTCTCAAAATTTGAATGCTAAGGTATTATTTTCCTCTTCCTTTTAATATGGTTAATCTTACGAAACTTGAGTTCGTTGCCCTTTAAAGTTTGGGTAAGAATTATCTTTCATGGGTGTTGGATGTTGAAATTCATTTGAATGCAATGGGTCTTGGAGATGCTATTAAAGATAAACATAAAGCATCAAACCAAGGTCATGCTAAGGCTATGATATTCTTGCGTCATCATCTTGACAAAATTCTGAAAATTAAATATCTCACGATTAAGGATCTACTTATTTTGTGGAATAGCCTAAAAGAAAGTTATGACCACCTGAAGATGGTCATCCACTCAAAGACACGATATGATTGGATGCATCTCAGGTTTCAAGACTATAAGTCTGTTCATGAGTACAACTCAGCAATATTCAAAATTATTTCTCAGATGAAACTATGTGGAGAGACTATTAATGATGTTGATATGATGGAATATGTGGTAGTACACAAAATTAATTGAGAGCTTCGGAAGAGCTAATGTGTTACTACCCGGAGGAATGAAATTATTCATAGTATCAGTATTGTAGTAAGTCTCAAAAGAAACTTATAAGTTTCAAAGACATTGAAAAAAATTGAGACTATAAATTATGGGAAGATGTAATATCTTCATATTACTCTAATTCAATTGAAGCGGGTTATAAATATTTATGCAAAAGAGTACCCAATGTTTTTTTTGTTTATAAGTACATAAATATGGGTGCGATGATGAAGTCACATGCAAAAGTAAACTAGAAGTTTACTGAAATAAAGATAAGTTAGCATAACTGGTTTGCTATCCCGGTTCAAATGTGATGCAAAAATAATTGAGAACTCACTTGATTATATGTTGAAAAAATAAAAGATTCTTCAAGAATTCTTTTGTGTTGCTTGTTCTCGTGATAGAATGATCATTATATCAGCTAAGATTGGGATTATATTTCCTGAAAGTTTGGAACTTATAAAGAAGGTGAATAGATGGGCCTGTTCACCTGCCATGTGAACCGTTTGTTATTATATAATTTTAATAGATGCATCTATGGTATGATCACATGTGCTTTGATATCAACTTGCAATTGGTTCTTGCAAGGTTGTTTGCTCGAATAGTTAAATTAAGAGCATGGTTCAAAATTATAAAATTATGTTGATAATGTTGGTTCATATCTAAGTTGGTTTAGTAGAAATTGTATGCCTCCAATTATAGCTAAATCATTAATTATGAGAATAAAATTCCCAATTAAAATTTGGTATGACATATGTTTATTCAACATGTAGCAACACTTGAATGCATTGAGCTAACAAGGTTCCCCTATCACAATTGGTTCAGGGTCAGCAACTAAATAATTCCATCTAAAAATTTGAATTGTGTGGTATATGGTTCAATTGCTCCATCACCACGCATAAAGATAGGTCCCGAATAAGGTTGGAGGTAAATGTTAGTTTTTCCTAACATTAGGGAAAAAAGTGATTAGTAGCTGAAATTGTGTATAGGATGAATTGTCTAGATCCTCGAAAAAAATGTGAACTTAAAGTTCAAGAGATAATTCACTTGCAAAATATTATAAATTAACTGCCAGATGTATTTATTGACCCTATTTTATAATTCAGCTGCAAATACTCTAATGAAAATTAGAGTCCTTGAAGGAAAAATCTATGACACACCTGAAGTGTGATAGATCAATTAATTCTAGGAATAAAAAACTCCTTGAAAAAAGAGAAGAGCAAATGATAAGATTGTCAGTATAATGAGGCAAGTGCTTTAAAAAGAGCACCACGATATAGTACTTCATAAAGCCTTGGCAAAGGTTCAGGTACCTAAAATGATGAAAAATGAAGAGATCTTGATAAGTTATGCCGTATTGGACCGATATCAAAATGATCATCGATGATACCTTTGATATAATGTAGCGCTCAATATTATAAATGTTGACGAGGATGTTGAATACAAATCTATCAAAAAATGTGGACAGATAAATGATTGGCCAGATAAAAATACGTAATTCAAGTGTTATGTCAGTGGGGTATAAATGAATTATTATGCGAAAGGTGAAATAAATAAAATCGCAAAATAGTACGACTTGTGCCTTGTGGCATACAAATTTTATCCTGACATTATTATATGGAGAGGTACTATGATGGATGCATTTATTTTGAGGTTGCTCATAAGTATGACAATGCATGAAAAACTTGATATGCGTATAATGAAATTATTTTCATATCTAGATAGACAGTGAAGGATATATGAAAATCCTTGAAGGAATTAAAAGGTTTTAAAGCGATTCTATTGAATACCCAATGGCTGTGAGATCGCTTAACATAAATAAAAATCAATTTCGATCTTAATGAAAATGGTTAGAAAGTAACAGTATTTTAGTGCAATTGGTGTACTTATATATCCTGCTATTACTGTCCATGAGATAAAATTTTTATAATATGCAGAAAAAATATAATTTCACTTTTATTAGTAGAGATATGAGTGAATGAAAATACCGATATGAGTTTATTATTTCTAACTAATATTATCAAAAGATTGTTGGTTATGCAATGCAGGAAAGTTATTTAATTTTATAGGAAGATAATGCAGCATGCATTGCAAAACTAAAGGGAGGATTCATAAAAGGAGATAGAACAAAACATATTTCGCCAAGATTTTTCTACACACATGAGCTCCAGAAAAATGGTGATATCAACGTGCAACAGATTCATTCAAGTGACAATGTGACTTATATATCACCAAATCTTTACCAACTTTAACTTTTGAGAAAATGATGCACAAGATTGGGATGCGAAGATTAAAGTTTTTGGATTGATGTTCTCGTCAGGGGGAGTTAATATGCATTGTATTCTTTTTTTCTTGCAAGGTTTTTGTCATGCCCCACCTTCACCCAATGCGACACTGGGACCTGGGTTGACCTAGTGGGCATATGCACCTCTGGTGCCTTCCAACAACTCAAAATCAAGAAACAACCAGCTATATCTCGGCTGTAAACATCCCTCGGGCCGACAAGGCTACATAGTAAACCTGTAAAAGAAAACAGCTAAACCAACAAGCATAACAATAAAGGGGATCCTATGTGGACCGATAATACCACCATGTTGTCTAGTCATAACAGAAGGAAAGCAGGCAATCATATTCGTACTATAGCCGATAAGGCTGCTAAAGAGCAACACTAGGCCCCACATGACCAACACGTAAAATATAGCATACATAGGCCCCACATAGCCAACGACCACCAAAAACTAAAAACTGTATTCCACAAGCCTCTAAGAGTAGAATAGTGATCGGGACAGGGCCCCGATCTATCGAAAAATTGTACAACAAAAAGAGAAAATCTTTCTAACTGTCAACTCCGAAAAAGGGAGCTGACTCATCTGCTAACCCTGGCTGATGGATAAAAGGTCCTAAACTACATCTATCCGCACCTGCAGGAAAGTGTGCAGTGCCTCATAGATGGGAGTCAGTACAATATGTACCGAATATGTAAGGAAGTAATGAAAATGACTGAATAAAGCCGATATAAGAATTGAAAGTAATCAATAAGAAGAATAAAAATTATAACCTGAATAGCTAAAAATTTTAACCTGAATAGCCTCACAACCTGAAGTATAACTAACAAGTAAGTATACAAACAAGAACCTTATCTGGCCCCCATAAGCCTAGAAGATACAATAAGCATAGAATAACCTACCTGGACTCCTATAAACCCTGACAAGTACAATTCAATCTACATACCCCTAATATGGTCACATATGATTCAATTGGTGACTATAGCCAACCTTCCTAGCCTTTGGGTCTGCAACTGAGCCCCCTGAGCTCCTATAGCTGTGTCTGAGCCCTCTGGGCTCCTATGACTGCACCTGGGTACACAAGGCTCGACGGAGGGACAGTAATGTCGTTATGGCATAAAAGAAGTCCATTCATGGATGGACTGTAATATGACCTTATAGGCCTAAATATAGTCCTTTTCAAACATCATATAGCTCTTCTGAGCGATCTATAGCCCCGTAGGCAATGACACAGCTAACAACCCTGAGGTTGGTCAACAAAAGACTATATTAGGTGGGGCCAATCCCAACCAAAATGCTAAACTTTAATCTCAAAACTATATGTAACAACTAATCACAATATTCATGCTCGCAACTTAGTTACAAGAATGCAGGTCATATTACTATACAACAGGAATAACTTGTCGAAGAGGTTAGCCTTAACATACCTCGAATGTCGATTTTCGTTCACCCAAATAGATCCAACCTGAAGGTGGTATTTTCACTCAATTGCAGCCTTTACGCTGAGACAATAAGACTATTTTCAATACTAAGACTCGACAAATAACAATATCTTTCAACAACATTAACTACAACTCAACTTCGTTCATTTCGACCGGAAACTCATAAATTTTCGAGAGTTTAGAAGGTAGAAATTCTTACCTATCACTTGTAGCCACTTAGGACTCAATTAGAAGTGATTTCTACAACTTTTACTAGGTGGAGTTCCGGTACTCCGAGCGAATTTTCAAGAAATAACTGCGTAGGGACATTTCTTGTAGGGCTGAAACTCGTTATCCAAGGTGAATTTGCGTTTAGATGGAGTTTAACGGCGTAATTCAGCGAAAATCACTTGAAATAGGTACCCAAGTTCTCTCTTTTGCCGTGGGGAAATGTTAAGAATGATTATATCAAACATGAAGGGGCTTATATATAGTTGAGGCGGTGGTAGGGGGTGGCACAGCACGCTGGGCCACTAGTGCGGCACGCTGGGCCAGTGCATGGCATGTGCAGCACGACGCCCAGCCTTCTTGCCTGGCCTCCTACTCGCTCGATATCATGCTCGTATACTCACCCCGAGCCCTTCTCCATATGCGTCGTACTCCAAAACTCTCGACATACGTACGCACGTATCGGTTAAACCATATAAACTTACGGGGTGTAACATCATCCCCCTTTAGGAACATTCATCCTCGAATGTAATCTTAAGCTCAAGAGGCTCAACTCCCTTAACTTGTCACGACCTGAATATAGACCCGGATCGAGACACGGGACAAAGAACCCTGAGAGGCTCCAAGTCGACCCATGGCATGAACAAGATTTCTAAAACTCAATATAAATAAGCGGAAGTCTAATATACATAATAGTGGAAGTCCTGCATACATATCAAGCTAACACTGAATAAAAAATGACAAGCTGATTTCTACATAATGTCTGAATAGCCTCTAACATAACTGATGAGCTGATGGGACAACATCCCCCAACTCGCTCGACAAAATTCTGTAACTGAAAGAGCATAACTATAGATAACTGAATGTCCTCAAAGGATGAGGACTCATCAACATTGGCTGAGGGATATGAACTCTGAGAATCGGCTAATGGCGGGGCTGAACCTGAATGTCAGAGCCTGTATCATGAAATGATACAACATAGGGTATACGGTTAGTACTTGGAATGTACTGAGTATGCAAGGTAAGTAAAATAGACAGTTAAAATACATAAAAGTTCATAAGAGTAGGACAACATAATCATAAAGTACATATCATAATGTAAACATAAGGGCTCAAGTTTTCAAACCATTCATAAACCAGTCATAAGAGAAAAATTTATAAAATATAACTTGAGCCAAGGTAACATAACATAACCATGCATAAATCATGAGAAACAATGGGAGGACTCGTCATAACCGACATCATCATGATAGAGCTTACATGATGCCCCAACTATTTCGCTCAAGTGGGCAGAGCCGTCCCAGGCTTTCCAGGCAAGGGACGTGCACAATGTGATATTAGAGGGATCCAATAACATTAACATTTATATATATAAACCTACGGTGACATATAGTTCTGAGACCACGGGATTTGCCTGAACGTCGGGTCTACTTGGTGCTAGACACTGCTCCCAAAAACATGCACATGAGGCTCATAACATAATCATAAATCATTCATGAAGTTCATGGACACTTACCACATAACATACTTGATCACACTCGAAATACATGATTTGTCATGAATAAGGGCTCATGAGTTGGCCAAGAGTCATAAATTCATAAATCATGAAATCGATGCATGCTTGTAAAACATGTATATACTTGATATTCATAAATCTATAATGAGTACTTGAGAGAAATCATATCATAAATCATAAATCATAAATCATAATTTAGGGCTTAAGAAGATCAAGATCATAATGGAATCATAATTTGGCTTTTCATGAAGCATACATAATTGGGCATAGTTTAATTAGAATTTGAAACTATAAATTAATAATGAAAATAATTATAAAATCTTCCCAAATATCATAAAATATGATTTGATATATGAAGGGAATTGACCTATAGATAAATCATAGAGAATTTCACAAGAATTGGGATAAACTCCATAAGATCATGAAGCTAGATTCTAGAATTGAAATTCATGAAAATTGAGAAGAATTTAGAGCATGAGAGTGAAAGGAAATCTCATTTATAGCCTCATATACCTGGATAAATCTGATTAACACCCCCTCTTGAAAGCCCAGGGAAAGTTGAAGAGAATTTGGAGAGATTCTTCAAACTTGATCTTCAACGAAAGGCTCTAAGTTGCATGCATGGATTGGAAATGCTTAGAATAGGTTTAACACCCTTAAAACCCTACTAACTGAGCTCAAAACAATGTAGTTTAGGACCTTAGGGCTTAGAAATGATGAGAATACCCTTAATAAAAAACCTGGAAATTCTGCACTGCCAGAACAACGACTGGTACAACGAGTCGTTACTGGCTCCAACAGGTCGTTACCTCCCTCGTTGTTTCACCCCATTTTCAAATCACAAGTCTGCTATCACGACCGTACACGATGAGTCGTTATCAATCCCAATGACTTGTCATTACTATCCGTTGTCACCATTTCCTATTTTCCAAAAATCCTTCCAATGGGAGCATACACCATGGCTCCAAATAACGAGTCGTTCCATGACCCGCGCCTGCTCCCCTTGATTATGACCACTCTCATAACTACACTCTTCCAATGACCCGTTACATCAATCTACATGTTGCCCTTAGACTCATTGTCACAGATCTCCTCACAGCAGAACCCAACCATGACTGCTTCCCACAATTCATCGAACCTACCAACAACTCGTTCCACGAGTCATTCAGAGGGAAATTTCTAGTTTCGCTGCTACTTTTCATTTCAAATCCCGAGTCTAGTCTTAAGAACTTTCAGGGTATTTGATAACATCCAAAATATATCTTTCATGCAAAGAATATACACGATCGAAGTATCAAAACAAGTAATCCGACGGGTGTCGGGGTCAAATCCCACAAGGACTAGTGAATGATAAATACAAGTGTCAGTTGAGAAATTAAAGTTAGCTTGCACCAGGTAGAGTTAACATACAAATAAAATAAATTGGAGAAATTGGAACTTATAGTGAATTATGTTTGGTAATTTGGTTGAATAAAATAGCAAAATAAGCAAGGTTGTCAACAAAAATGTGAAAGACTAGAGGTGTGGTGTAGATGATATACTAACTAGATAGGGATATGCTAGGTCATCTTATAAGTTCAATTAGTGTAAATAATTTCTGGAAGTGGGTAATTATAGATTTTCAGCCTTATAACTACCTCTTACTAGAGTTTTGTCAAACCTCTAGCCACTATTTAGCTCAACCCGATTAGATTTGGATTAGTAGCTGCACTAATTTCTAGCTATTATCCACTAATGAGAAGTGAGACTGCAATTTTAGCTATTTCTAGCCCAATTTCACAATCTCTCATCCATACCTACTATTAAATTCTCTTTCAACACTTAATTATTCTTTCACAAGCAACAATCAAGCAAGAATAAATAGACCCATATCATAATCAATGGATCTTCCTTTATAGATTGAAGAGAATCTAATAGATTTACACTTATTTAAACAATATGTAGATGACTCTAGCAATACCCACTCTAATTAAGTTTTCATCATCACACACGTCTAGTTAATGATTTAGCTACTCATGATTAAGAAATTCAAAAGCGCATTCATCAATAAACTCATTGAATTTAATAACAAGAGTAGTAAAATCAAATTCACAAATAGTCTCCAATAATGGTTGTACCTTACTATTAAGAAGAAGAAGTAGAGTAGAGTACATTTTAAAGTCTACCAATCAAAATCTCCTTTTCTCTGCTAAGAGAATGTTCTAAAGCTAAGAAAGGAAAAGATGATGTGATATGCTCTGCTCTCTATATAGTCTAGTACACAATACTTTCTCTAGTATTTATACCCAGGAAAATAGGGCATCTTCTATCTCTTTTTCAGTGCTGAACAATTTTACCCCTGAGCATCGTTCTGGAATCGACGGAGGCATCGGCGATTCACCAGTTCAAATTCGTGAACCGCCGGGTATCTTATCTGAGCCATCACTAAACTCCAGTGAGCATCGGCGATTCATCCAGCATTTAGCTAATCCCAAACCATGAACCACCGGGTCTTTGTTCTTCATTCCAGAAAATCGGGTGTCCTTCGGTGATTGGACCGGCGAGTCACCGTTGGCAACTCGCGTTTCACCGGTGGCATTTTTCCTCAAAGGCAGTGATAATCGGCCTTTGACTGGCATTTCACCGGTTTCCATTAGTAGACCACCGATTTGTTCTCACTTCCTTCTTTTTGCTCCATTTTGCTCTTTTCTATACATTTAGGCATTTGCACACAACAAAGGCAAAAAGGGCATAAAATCCATATAATCAACTCAAAAACTAAGCAAAAACTCAAGCTTAAGAGCCTAATAAGTTGGTAAATTACCAACTCATCAAACCCCCAAACTTGAACCATTGCTTGTCCTCAAGTAATGCAATTCTCATTCATTGAAAAACATGCCACTTCTACACAAAATTAAACATCACCAATCACCTAAGCTATGAAAACCCAAAAAATGCTCACCAATCTCACTGAGAAAGAGAAGTAAATACCCCAAAACACCAAAACAATGAAGATATTTCAATAGGATACCACTTTCCACCAACAAGGTTCATGAAAGGATTCATTTAATAAAACAAGGGCATTGCTCAACCATGAAATACACATAGCATCTCGTTATAATCAGTGCGTATTCAAAGCTTGCCTTAGAGTTTATACTTCTCATGCCCTATTCACACATTAATTCTGAATGCCCTTGTTTCCTCAAAAAGGGATGATGCCACTCACCAAAATAAGAATCCCTATTCTTCTGTCATGTAATCATTGAATGCACACAAGGGATTGTTTGGAAGAGGTAATCACACTCACTCTCCCAAAAGAAGTCTTCATGCACACACTTGACCCATAGGCTTGCCCTTCATGTAATTCGCCACTAATGTAGAGCAACTGCACTTAGAATCATTTAGGGCTTGCGGGTTATGATGCAGACTCGGGTTAAGGGTGGGATGAAAATTTGGTTGTAGTGACTAGATCCTCCCTAATGCTTTTTGTGAACATACCTCCCATCAACTCCTTCCACTCACTTCACTTTGTTTCACTTCTTTCGTTATTTCTGACTTTCATTTCTTAATAACCCTCCTTATAACCCCTTTGGCTTTAACAACTAGCCTTATCGCCTTAAGAGGAAGCACTGATTCACACAAATTAATTTTCTCTTTTCGATTTATCCTTTTGTGCATTTTGACACAATGTGACACCACCTCAAACTGAAATTCTTATTTTCCCTTTTTTGCACACCCCTAAACTTAGGCTTTTGCCTCATTTCTTATTTTTTATCACTCCATTTTTTTAGTCTTAAAGCCTCATTTCATCACTATCTTATCACTAGCATTTGGGGAGGATGGGTGCCAAAGATAGGTATTAAGAATAGTCTTAAGGCTTGTAATGTGGTTGCCAAAGAAAGGGTCTAAGGCTCAACATTCGCTGACAAGGATCAATGCTCAAGGAGGGTATATGGGTGAAGTGGCTAGCAAAGGAAAGCCTAAAATCATGTTCTCAATGCAACTACATCTAGGATTTCGCCTTGAGTCACATTTGGAGCAAGTTCTAGACAAGAAGTCATGCATGAGACTCATTAAAAATTCCTCACCACACAAGGTATCAACCTTAAAGGATTCACAAGAGTCATTCTCATTACAAGATTTCAAGTTAGGACATCAAAGCAGGCAAAATCATAAGTCAAGAAAAGAATTTACAACGTATGACAATGAATGCTACGCTATTGTGTCAACATTTGCTCATTATCTTCATTTTCATGCCCGCATTTTAAAATTCCATTTCAATAATTTTTTTCGGTGGTGCCTCTCAAAGCAGCTTCATAAGAGACTCAAAACAACATGGCATTTTCCTTAAGAATGTCGCTACTCAATATATCATTGGGAAATGCCAACCTGGTTCGACAAGAAAAATAAAAAGAAACATGCTTCTCGAAAAAGAACTGTGGTCTAAAGAAAACCTTCGGAGCTTTGATTACTGATGTGCTGTGGAATTACAACACTATTGATGCTCAAAACTAAGAAAATAGCATGGACTTAGGTGTATTTATGTGGATATGAGGCACTTTTCCTTTGATTTCAGGACAAATGGGTGTTGGAACAATAAAATGCAAAAGGAAGCTAAAAGTGTGCAAAAAAGAGGAAAAAATGCAGTCCATAGTACGATTTGTAGGGTGGACCTACGAGTCGTATTGAGGGCCTTGATAAGAAGCTGAAAGTTTAACCTAGAAGATTGATTCCATGAGACTTGTCACGGATCGTACCATGATAGTACGAGTTGTGGTAAGTCAGTCGTGATGAAATCCAGAAGAATTGCACAGGAGGCTGATTCTCAATATGAGAGTACCCTACAATCCGTGAGATGAAGGTAGGAGTCGTACCATACCAGTAGTGGTAAAGTGCAGACAAAGGTTCAAAGTACCAGGATCAAGCCACAGGTGCAATGTACGAGTCGTAGGATGTAGGTACGAATCGTACCTTGGCCCAATACTTGGCTAAAATTCAGCCAACACTTCAAGCCACGAGTCGATGCCACGGTCCATGAGAAGCCCCTACGAGTCGTAGGTGGACCCGTGATGAGGTCGGCTACAGATATGGAAAGCAGTCCTATTAGTTTAGGAGAAGGATTCTTATGTCTCTATAAATACTTTTTATGTTTTATTTTTCAAAAAGGACGATGAATAGACTTAATTTTAGTAGGAAAACATTGTAGTAAGCAATTTTACATGATTGAAAGAGAGAATTGAGTTGGTTCAACCTTGTGATCAACGTTTTCTTGGATTCATATTGTTCTTGCTACTTGTTATTCAAGATTTCGTGGATTAATTAAAGGAATCATTTTTTTTCAATCATCTTTGTAAGTATTGTTTTATGTCTTCAATCATGAATACAATTCACAACCTTGCAACTATGAGAGGCTAAAACCTCCATAGCTAGGATTGTGGGAACCATGGTGGATTAACAAGCTAGGGTTGCACAAAGTGATTCTAAAACCAATAGTGATTACTTATATTGTAGTCTCTTCATCTTTAATGATTCTTAGCGGTGCGCAACGTTAGGAAGTGCCCGAATTCTTTACTTGCTTTGGTCGAAGAGGTAGAGATTAGGAAAAGAGAATTACAACAGAGCCTTGATCTTAATGATCATTGTAATAACTTAACCTATGATCGCATGATAGTTATATCTGGAACTTAGTGATAACGGTTAGTTTGCAAAACTCATGAGACTTGGTCGAGTAATTGAGGATAGTCATTCAATAGGGATTGGTCAATCGTTTGAATGAACCTAAGTTATTAATTCTTTAAGTAGGTATTGGTAAAGATCACGAGTGTATACCCAAAGCTGTTATGAACCCATGGGGAACACAAACCCTAGTTATCCTTTGATTATTGATTTACAAATATAATCTTGACTGCTGGTTATTTCTATTATTGATTTTATTAGAATTCCCCCATTGTAAAGTAATTACCATACGAGTTCATCTACCGGCTGTAATCTAGATCTTTCATATTCCCTGTGGGATTGACCCCAACCTCTACGTTAGGTTCTTTATTGACAACGTTTACTTCATACTTCAGTTGGAACTGTGGTTTGAGCGTTATGAATTACTACACTACTATTTACAAAGGCGAAAAAGAAACAAGACTTTGGGTCTTTTCATGTAAAATTTCGCAATTTAAAGCAAACACCCCATTTAATCACTAACCATCAACTATCAAGAAAATTTCAGCATCACAAAAACAAAAATTTCAACATCCCACCCCCAAAGTTAAATTATACATTTCCCCCAATGTATCCAAAAGAAAAGACAAAAAGATGAAAGAGGCTTCCTGATTGAGTTAGTGATTGGGCCGCGACTTCCAAGTATATGTGGAGGCATCAAAATGCCAAGAAGCCGTCTCTTCAGCCGTAGGTTATCGTGGATCAGGTGGGAGTGCCACTGGTTTCCCATCCTGACACTACCCAATTGTTTGGCAAAGTGCAAGCTCATGGTAAGACGTCGTTGCCACTCCACCTGGTACCCAAGAAGGATCGACATCATACACCGAGCGTGTTGGAGGTGGAGAAGGTAGACTATGATAGGTTTCCTCATCGGACACTATCTCTGAATCACTTTCATATCCCACCCACCAATCATCCGGCGGACTGCTGGGTGCGTGGGGCTGCGCGGGCATCGCTTTAGGTTCACAAGGAGTTGGGTGGCCAGTGGATGGAGGTGCACTGAGTGCAGCCACCTCTTGTCTTAAAGTACCCACTTCGCTTTCAAGGACGTTAACTGTAGAGCATAGGCTTGTCAATTTGTCTTTAGCAAGTTGCAATGCCTTCTTGATGGCAATCTTTATCATGGATGGAATAAACTTGGCTAACCGCACAAGCTGATTCTCATGCATTTTGGCCCTTTGTGCAATGTTGAGAAAATCAGGAGGCATGGGACTGTGGAAGTCATCTGTATGGAGCGGGGCAGCTGATGTGTGATTGTATGCCGAAGGTGGTGGCAGGGTTTTGTTCCCTGTATACTTTGCCCTCTTCATAACTAGAGCCTTTTTGTCAGTTTTGGTGGCCAATGTAATCACACTATTGGCCTGTACAGTCCTATCCAATGGTCGGAACAAAGGACAAGTAACCCGCATACATAACATACTCACCAGGTTAAGGAATGGCAATGTTGTGTCTTGTTGCTTGGCCTTTCCTTTGAACTAATCAACAATAATCTCTCCCACATTGATGTGTACATGATCCATTATGCAAGCAAGGAGAATGGAAACTTCAATTGGGACTTCCGATGTATTCCGAGGGGGTATTAACCTCGCATAAACCAAGTCTAACCACATGCAGGCTTCGAATTTCAAATCACACAGATGAATGAGGCCGCTAGAGATAGCCCATTGTGGTCGACCTTTTGCAATCAAGTTGGCTACCCATTGGAATTGGTTTGCTTTTTCCTCCACTTTCTTGCAGAATATTAGGTGTGATGGGATCGACTCATCCCAATAAAGCAACTTGATCGCTTCTGGAGTTACAGGCACCTCTTGATCGTGCACCCATACTGATGTTAGGCACGAGAATGCTTTAGTGCACCCCTTATGCTTTAGCAGTTGTTGCCTTGCTCTATATGATGTGAGAATTCCCACACCAGTTCTGGAAAATATGGGTCAACGGGTATGGTGAATGGGCCTCAATCTCGCATCCTAATATGGTAGTAGATATCTGGGCATGTAGTCTTGAAATATTTCGCATCAAATTAGGCTTCTGCATGGATGACACATTTCTCCTTGACAGCACTATAATACTCCTCCATTCCTTCCAAACCGAACCGAACCTGTGTGTTGCTGGTGTGCACTGATGCTTGGCCTGTGTGAGAGTGCGAGGAAATAGACATGATGCTGCAAATGAAGGTTAGTATTGTGCCACTATTTGCAACCCCAGAACAAGGCAAAAAGAAGAAATCAGATAGGAATGTGATATGCTCAGGTGACAACGGCGAACCATCGGCTAGAGGCGGTTGCATTTCCGCAAATCGCCGATGGGCACAGTAAGTTAAAATCTGTGTCAGGTGCAGTGAAGTCTCACTGGTGAAACTCCATTGGTGATCTGCTAGCAGCCTTTCTGAGTATATTCCACCCACCGGCCACCCCCATATAGATGCACCAATCACAATCTTTTCTCAACAAAAACTATAAATTGCCCTTAAGAAAAGTGTCAATCAATCTATCATTGGGAAATTTGAGGGGGGTTGGTCTTACTCATATTACACCCGGATACTTAGTGACCACAACAAAACCAAATTCACCCACATATAGCAGAGAAATAGCATAAGATAAACACAACAAAAGCAAAGTATCACTAATATCATTAGGAACCTTAAAACATGAGTGAAAGAATTCTTACCACCACTAGATGTGCATGTACTACTACTAAGTTAAGTTTCGTGGCGGAATGAAGAAGATGAAAGTAATTTGGTGGTTTTTAAATTGAAAAGGCGGAGAAGTTGAATGGGTGTTTGAGGTGGTAGTTATTAATAGAGGTTAGGTAGGAAGTAGTGGTTCTTTGGGGAGAGTGAAATCTAGGGAGGAAAAAGAGAAGAAAAATGGGGAAGTGGAAAAGTTTTGGGTATTTTTGAAAAGAAAACAAGGGTATTTCACCATGGGGCACACCAACGATAGCCAAAATGGATCGGAGATTCGCCAATGGGTCCATCGAAATGGACCGGTGATTCGCCGATGGGTCCATCGCTAACATTACCTGTACAAGACTTTGGGGGCAAGATTGGCGGCAGACCGGCATTTTGCGAAATGCTTCCGACATTTTGCCGTGTGAGAAACTGATGCCCGATCCGTTGCCAGGTATACTGGTTGACAGCAGCGACAAACCAACGATCCACGCTTTGACGTGGCACTTCATAGGTGGGGCCGCCGATTCTCCTTGAAACCTTCAGTTTTCTAGATAGGATTGGTGCCCCAGTGGCGCTTCACGAAGTACCATCGGCATTTTGCTGGTTTGGGTCGTCAATGTGCCTTGAATCCTTTATTGCACTGGATGGGTCGGCGCCTAACTGACATTTCACGAAATTTTGCCTGTGTTTCACCGATTGTAGCATCGGTCTACCCTGCTCATGCTTTTCCTGAAGTGAACCAACCCATCCTAAAAAATCAAAAACAACAAAACATATAAGAATAATTAGAAAAAAACAAAAGATTCTTAGGTTGCCTCCCAAGGAGCACCTTATTTAACGTCGTGGCATGATGAAAGTCCCTCAAGACCTACGGTTCATCTAGATACACAACCTATGTTCGACCAACTTCTTCCAACACCCCTAAATATCTTTAAACCCGTTGGCCATTTACTTTGAACTTGCTCCCATTCTCTCCATGGAGTTCGATGGCCCCATTCTCGTACACCTAAGAAACCTTAAAAGCCCCTGACCATTTAGACTTTAGTTTCCGGGGGAATAGCCATAGTCATAAATTGAACAGCAACACCCAATCCCCTAGAACAAAACTACACTGCAACACTTTTTGGTCATAATAGTATTTCATTCTGGCTTGGTAAATAGCTGTATTCTCATATGCCTTCATTCTGAATTCATCCATCTCATGTAATTATGGATTTGACCTTGGACAACTCTTCCCGATTCAAGGTTAAACTTTTCAATGCCCATAAAGCTTTGTGTTCTAGCTCAACCGGGGGGTGACATGATTTACCAAACACCAACTGATAAGGAGACATTCCAATCGACATTTTAAATGCAGTTCGATATACCCAGAATGAGTCATCTAACTTTTGCGCCCAGTCAGTTCTGTTCACATTGACTGTTTTAGTCAAGATGGATTTTATTTCCTGATTTAAAACTTCAACTTGTCCGCAAGGTTTGTTGGGTGATAAGGTGTGACTACTTTGTGTTTCACACCGTATTTAGCTAGCAGTGTACTAAACATTCAGTTGCAAAAATGAGAACCTCCATTGCTAATGACGGCTCTAGGAGTACCGAACCGCGAGAAGATATGTTTCTTTAAAAAGGTTGTTACACTCCTCCCTTCATTATTTGGTAGTGCAACAGCTTCCACCCATTTGGAGACATAATCAACCACCACCAAAAGGTATGTGTTCCCATAAGAGCTTACAAAAGGGCCCATGAAGTCGATCACCTATACATCGAACAACTCAACCTCTAAGATTGGTGTTAGCGGAAGTTCATGCTGCCTTCAAATACTCCCTGTTCTTTGGCATCAATCACATTTCTTCACAAAGTCATGGGCATCTTGATGTAATGTAGGCCAATAAAACCCATATTGTAACACCTTAGCTGCTGTTCGCACACTCCCATAATGATCCCCAACAGGGGAAGAATGACAAGCATCTAGAATTGCGACCATCTCTACTTCTGGAACACACCGCCATATTAACCCATTTGCACAACTTCGGAAGAGTTAAGGTTCATCCCAAAAGAATTTCTAGACATCATGCATGAATTTATTCTTTTGCTGAAAGTTCAAGCCTTCAGGTACAATGTTGTTGGCCAGGTAATTAGCAAAATCGGCAAACCATGGTGTTAGATCATGGGTTGTGTCTAGGATTCACTCATCCGAAAAGACATTGTTGATCTCTTCATGTATTCCTGGATGCCCACTTGTCTCTGCACGATAGGTGGTCGGCCACTTGATTTTCACATCCCTTATGGTCCTTCACCTCAAAGTCAAATTCCTGCAACAACGAAACCCACCCGATCAATCTTTGCCATTAGATACCTAAGCGCTGCATGGTCCGTGTGCACCACCACTTTAGTTCCTAGCAAGTATGCCCAGGACTTTTCAAGTGCAAACACAACAGCTAGTAGCTCTTATTCCATTACTATGTAGTTTTTTTGTGCATTGTTCAGGGCTTTGCTAGCATAGTAGATTGGGTGAAATATCTTGTCTCTTCGCTGACCAAGGACCGCTCCTAGTGCCACCCCACTTGCATTGCACATGACTCAAATGGTTTTGACCAATCAGGTGCTACAATGATTGGAGAGGAAATCAACCTTTCCTTAAACTCCACAAAAGCCTTCAAACAATCTTCATCAAAATTGAACTTTGCCTCTTTCTCCAACAGCCGAAATATGGGATGAGCTATCTTAGAGAAATCTTTAATGAATCGGTGGTAGAAACCCGCATGTCGGAGGAGACCCCTAACACCCTTCATGATACACGGTGGAGGTAACTGAGCAATGGCATCTACTTTGGCTTGATCCACCTCAATCCCTTTTTCAGAAATTTTGTGTCCCAACACAATCCCTTCTTGGACCATGAAATGAAAATTTTCCCAATTAAGGACCAAATTTGTCTCAGTACATCTTTTTAATACCTCGTCTAAATATGTCAAGCAGTCATCAAATGAGTCTACCATAACTAAAAAGTCATCCGTGAAGACTTCCATAGTATCTTCCACCATATCAGAAAAGATGGACATCATGCATCTATGGAAAGTGGCAGGGGCATTGCAAAGACCAAAAGGCATCCTCTTGAATGCGAAAGTGCCATAGGGACATGTAAATATGGTTTTTTTATTGATCCTCGAGTGCGATTGAGATTTGATTGTATCCCGAGTATCCATCCAAGAAACAATATTACTCTTTACAGGCCATCCAGTCTAGCATTTGGTCAATAAATGGCACTGGAAAATGATCCTTATTTGTCCAGGAGTTTAAGTTATGGTAATCCATGCAAACTCTCCATCCAGTGACTGGACGAGTAGCTACCAATTCATTCTTTTCATTCAGAATAACCGTGATGCCTCCTTTCTTTGGCACGCGTACCGGGCTTACCCAACTACTGTCTCCGATAGGATATACCACCCCTGCATCTAGCCATTTAATAAACTCTTTCTTGACCACCTCTTGCATAGGTGGATTCAACCTCCTTTGATGTTCAACTGATAGGATGCAATTTTCTTGAAGATTGATTTTGCGAGTGCAAATCCCCAGAAGTATACCAATGATATTAGCTATTGACCATTCTATAGCTCTAATGTGCCTCTTCAACACCTCAATGAGTTTATCTACCTGCAACGGGGTGAGCTTCACTGAAATGATAACTAGGAGCATTTCATTCTCCCCCAGGTATGCATATTGTAGGTGAGTGGGCAAGGGTTTGAGCTCCAGCTTTGGTGGTGTCACAATAGATGGTTGTGACGAAGGAGTTGTATGATTCTTTAAATCAAGGTCCAGCTTTCTTGGTGGGAAGGGATAATTTCTTATCTCCTTACGCACATGATGAACCTCCTCGAGTTCTTGACCTTTCAAAAAATCATCGGCAATAAGTTCTCCAACCACCTCTTCCTCCATTTCCCACTCGAATATATCATTATCCATAATGGCATGCATTGGGGCCGTGTTGATTTTTATTGTTTGAGCTGCCTGTCACGACCCAAGAGTATACCCAGATTGTAAACATTGGACAAGGAGCCTCAAGAGACCCCAAGTTGACGCATGGCATGAGCATACATCTAAACCATTCACATAAAGCGGAAGAATTAACATGATAACATGATATAGAGGACATCATGACATGAAATAGAAAATATGACGATACATGATTCATACAAAACAGCTGAGTTCTACATATAGTTTGAAAGACCTCTAGTCATAATAGATGGGTTGATGGGACAATACCCCAACTAACCCTAAGTACTGAAACTGAAAGATGCTAGAATCTGAACATAAGGCCCTCAAACCATGAGAAGTCACCAATACGGACTGAGAGCAAAAGGCCAGGAGCATGCTAAGAGCGGCGCTAAATCTGAGAACCGGGTCCAGTATCATAAAACGATACAACATAGAAAGTATGCGGGTCAGTACTTGGAATGTACCGAGTATGCAGATATGTAAAGCAACATTTAAAAACATAAGATTCATAAGAGTAGGACATCATGATCGTAAGCACTGAAATGATAAGTATATCATAAGGCTCAAGATTTTCTAAAACATTCGTAAACCTTCCATAATTGTAACATGAGAGAAAGCATTTCATAAAACATGACTTGAGCCAAAGAGACATAATCATAACATGCATGAAAACAATGAGGAACAGTGGGAGATTTCTATAACCGACATACCCCATATGAGCACACGTGGAGCCCGACCTGTAAACCTAGTCGAGAGGCCGTTCATACCTTGCTAAGGGTAGAACCATGAAAGGCGTGATATCACTCATGAAGACCCCACAGGGCATAGAGACAGTCATTGAGGAGGTCCCAAACATAACCTACGGTGGCACGTAGTTTTGAGATTCGAGGTGTAACCTGGGCCTCGAACCTACTCGATGTTAAGTACTACTCCCAAAACATGCACATGCTCATAGAAATTCATACATGGAATGCATGACTAGTTAAATCGAGATAATCATAACATGCTTGGAAATTCGTAAACTAGCCATGAAATCGGGCCCGTGAGTCGGCCAAAATCATAATTTATGAATCGTAACCAACATGTGGGCATTGCCCAATATTCAACATGCTTGGAATACTTATATTTATAGAAAACATGATCATAATAACATGGGTAACCGGAAACATGCTTAAAATTTGAAAACTCATATCATACTTGAAGGATCACCATATCTATGAAATTCAATGGAAACCTCATGATTGGGCATTTAAATCCTTAAACATTAGGTCATCAAAACATTGAGTAAAACAAGTGAAATCAGCCCAATAATTCGAAACCCATAATTTAGACATGCAACAACAAGTTCATATCGATTTTTGAGGAATCATGCAATTGGGTTTAGACCCATAAGAATTTAGTAATTAATGCCATAGATTTGGGAGAATTTGGGCATGGGTGGGGACTAAACCACCCATTTAAAACCCCACATACATGGAAACACTTAATTTTTAATCTTCCTTGAGAGCTCAAGATGGAATTTAGAGTAATTGAGAAAGAACACCTTGAATCACCTTCTAATCTCCTCTCTATACTCTTGCATGCACGAATGGGGCTTAATATGAACTTAACCCCCCTTAAAAGACCCTATTCAGACCTTAAAACGACATAGTTTAGGCTTTAGGAACTTAGAAATTACGAAAACACCCTTACTAAAAATGCAGAAATTTCTGGTTTTCAGTCCCCACGAGGGACCTCATGAGTCGTTGCCAAGGGGCACGACTCGTGGCCGGGATCCATCATGCTCACTGCCCAAAATACTCAGCAGACCCCATGAGGGACCCCACAAATCATGGTGGCTGACCACGACTCGTGGTCACCACCCATGATCCCCACTGCCCAAAACCTTGACCAAACCTCCAAGGTAGACCACGGGGAACCTCACGAGTCATGAGGTCTGACCATGACTCGTGGTCATGCTCGTGGCCTCCTCAACCTGAGCCTGGCATCCTTGCTAACCACGAGTCACCTCACGACTCGTGGTTACTCCTCACGACCTACCTCACGGGTCTTCCTGAGATCTGGTGAGAATTTTTCAGTTTTTTTCCGTTTTGACTCCCGGGTCTGATCCTTGGGTTCCCGGGGTATAACATTATCTCCCCCTTGGGAACATTCGTCCTCAAATGTTAGAAACATGCAGAAAACTCAGAAACAAGCTATCACCATATACAAATACTCATTTAAGCTGAAAACTGATGGATTGACTACCTCCGAAAAGAACTACATAACTGAACTGAATTCCGACATCACATACATATACCATATCATAAAACAAACTTGTATGCATGAACTGAAAATGAAAAATGATTAGAGGTTTAGAGAAAAAACTAATACCTCAAGCTGAAACTGAGTCGGTTGGGCACAAATGAGGGTATTTAGGTATCATATCTGCTTCGGCTTCCCACATAGCTCCCTCAACATGCTAATTTCTCCATAACACCTTCACTGAAGCTACTTCCTTGTTCCTTAGCCTCAAAACCTGATGATCCAAGATTGCTACTGGAATTTCCTCATAACTGAGGCTATCTCTCACACCAACACTTTCCATTAGAACGACTAAGGCTAGATCTCCCAAGAACTATTTCAAGAGAGATACATGGAATACGGGATGAACTGAAGCTAACTCTAAAGGTAACCCTAACTCATAAGCTACTTTGTCCACATGCCTCACAATTCGGTATGGGCCAATATAGCAGGGACTGAGTTTCCCTTTCTTGCCAACTTTCATTACTCCCTTCATGGGAGATACCTTCAAAAACACCCCATCATCGACCTGAAACTCAAGCTCTCTTCTCCTCACATCTGCATAAGACTCTTGGCGACTTTGAGCCATTTTCAGCCTTTCCCTTATCAACTGGATTTTCTCCATAGCCTCATGGACTGAATCTGGACCCACCAATGAAGCCTCACTGACTTCAAACCAACCAATGGGAGACCTATATCTCCGCCCATAGAGAGCCTCAAATGGAGCCATCTGGATACTGGAATGGTAGTTGTTGTTGTTGGCAAACTCAATAAGAGGAAAATGATCATCCCAACTACCCTTGAAATCAATAACGCAAGCTCTCAACATATCCTTAAGGGTCTGGATAGTCCGCTCTGCTTGACCATCTATTTGCGGATGAAATGCCATGCTAAGCTTAACTTGAGTACCAAGTCCCTTTTGGAAAGATCTCTAGAACTGAGAGGTGAACTAAGTACCTCTATCCGATATGATGGACAAGGGAACTCCATGCAATCTAACCAACTCCTGAATGTATAATTTGGAATAATCCTTCGTTGAATCGGTGGTTTTGACCGGCAGAAAATGAGCAGCCTTGGTTAACCTGTCCACAACAACCCAAAAGGAGTCATACTGTATCCGAGTGCGGGGAAAACCTGTTATAAAGTCCATGTTGATCTCTTCCCACTTCCAAGTAGGAATGTTGATATCTTGGAGTACACCTCCCGGTCTCTGATGCTCAACTTTCACTTGCTGGCAATTCGGGCACTTGGCTACGAATTCCGCAATATCCCTCTTCATGCCATTCCACCAATAATTTCCCGCAAGTCATGATACATCTTGGTGGCACCTGGATGGATAGAATATCTGGATCCATGAGCCTCATGCAACATCTGACTCCTCAAATCACCCACGCCGAGAACACATAAACGACCCTAGTACTGAAGCACACCATCTCCCCCTTTGGAGAAGACCTCTACTTTCTGATTTTGAATAGTTTCTTTCAACTTTACCAATATTGGATCTTTATCTTTCTTAGATTTCACCTCAGTTACCAAGGGCAATTCTGATCCGTTCTGAATAACCACACCACCATCGGTCAAGCCAACCAACCTAACTCCCAACCGTGCAAGTCGATGCACCTCTTACTAGCTCCTTCTTGCCTTCACCCACATGCGACACACTCTCCATAGGGAGTCTACTAAGTGCATCCGCTACCACATTGGTCTTACCCGGGTGGTAAAGGACACTCATGTCATAGTCCTTAAGTAGCTCCAACCACCTCCTTTGCCGATGATTGAGGTCCTTCTGCATGAACACATATTGCAAGCTCTTGTGGTCCCTGAGTGTATCTACATGAACCCCATACAAGTAATGTATCCATATCTTCAAAGAAAATACCATCGCGGCCAACTCAAGATCATGGGTTGGGTAATTCCTATCATGAATTTTCAGCTATCTAGAGGCATATGCTATGACTTTCCTATGCTGCATCAATACACACCCCACTCCAACCCTGGAAGCATCAAAATATACTATGAATCCATCAGTACCCTCGGGTAGTATCGTTGTTGAGGTGAGTCGGGTCTTCAATTCTTGGAAGCTTTTCTCATAAGCCTCCGACCACTGGAACTTTATCTTTTTTTGGGTCAATTTGGTCAATGGCGCTGAAATGGATGAGAAACCCTCAATGAATCTCCGATAGTAACCTGCTAAGCCCAGGAAGCTCCTAATATCTAAAGGGTATACTTGTCTGGGACAGTTGTTTACCGCCTCTATTTTCTGGGAATTCCCCTTTATACCTTCGCTTGACACTACGTGTCCACAAAATGCAACTGAATTCAACCAGAACTCACATTTGCTGTATTTGGCGTATAGTTGGCTATCCTTGAGGGTCTGGAGTACTACTCTCAGGTGTGTGGCATGCTCCTCCTCGCTCCTGGAGTATATCAATATGTCGTCAATTAACACGATCACGAACATGTCCAGATATGCCTTGAATACCCTTTTCATTAGGTCCATAAAAGCTGCAAGGGCATTGGTTAGTCCAAAAGACATAACAATGAATTCATAATGGCTATACCGAGTCCTGAAAGCGGTTTTTGGGATGTCGCTCTCCCGAACCTTGAGCTGGTGATACCCAGACCTGAGATCTATCTTGGAGAAACATTTGACAACTTGAAGCTGATCAAATAGGTCATAAATTCTGGGTAAAGGGTATCTATTCTTGACGGTGATTCTGTTCAACTGCTTATAGTTAATGGACATTCGAAGAGAACCATCTTTCTTCCGGACGAACAACACTGGTGCTTCCTATGGAGACTTACTCGGTCTAATGAAACCTTTATCCAATAGGTCCTTCAACTGTTCCTTTAACTCTTTTAGCTCGGCTGGAGCCATTCTTTAGGGAGGAATCGATATGGGTTGAGTGCCGGGTAGAAGATCAATCCCAAAATCAATCTCCCTCTTTGGAGGAACACCTGGTAGGTTATCTGGAAATACCTCAGGATACTCACATACCACGAGGACTGACTGAATGGTTGGGGTCTCGGACCTGGCATCCTTAACCCTAACCAGATGGTAAATACAACCCTTAGAATTCATTTTCTGGCCTTGATATAAGAGATAAAGCGACCTACAGGTACCGTTGAACTACCTCTCCATTTTAAAGTTGGTTCACCCTGAAAACGGAACTCCACCGCTCGGGTTCTACAGTTAACAAAAGCATAACATGCAAACAGCCAATCCATGCCCAGAATAATATCAAAATCAGCATAGCTAATTCTACTTAGTCTGCAGAGGTTACCTTATGCAATACTATAATGGGGCAACCTCTACATACCCGCCTAACTACAATTGAATCACTAACCGGAGTAGATACAAAGAACAATTCTGACAAAATTTTAGGACTAACTCCAAAGCTACTAGCAATGTAAGGTGGCACAAAAGACAATATAGCTCCCGGGTCTAACAAAGCATAAGCATCAGTATGAAAGACTTGCAACATACCCATAACCACATCGCGAGAAGTTTCCTGCTCCTATCGAGAGGCAAGTGCATAAAACCGGTTCTGGCGCTGACCGCCAGCCGAACTAGTCGAAGCATCCTGCTGAGGAGGACGTGCCACTGGGGCTGCTGAACTGACGGTTGGCGTACGAGCTCCACCACCCCCTGACCTGGCTGCAGGGCAATCCCTGAGTCAGTGTCCGGGTCTGCCACACTTGAAACAAGCATCTGAGCCCACCAAACGCCTCCTTGGGTGATTCTTGCCACAACTAGCATAATATGGGAATGTATGCTCTGTGCGATGCTACTCTAACCCCTCAAACCTGAGGCCCTTCTCCTCTGATCATCTCGAGGCCTGGACGGGGTACTAGCTGAGGGATGGTGCTAGTGTTATAGACCTGTGTTGAGATTGCAGGTTCTCTCAGCGAGGCCCTCTTGACCTCTCTCCCCCTCATGTGAGCCGCTTCCATTGCTGGGCATAAAGAACTATACGGGGATAATCCATATCCTAGTGAAGGATAACTGTCTTGCAGTCCTTATCTAGATACTCGGCTACTCTGTGCATGAATCTGCTCACTCACGCCCTCTGGTCCACCACTAACTTCGGGGCATACTTTGACAAGTGATTAAACTCAAGTGAATACTCTAACACTGTCATCTTTCCCTGTTTGAGGTTGATAAATTTCTGCTGCCTTCAACTCCCTCATCTCCCGAGGGGAAAACCTATCAAGGAAGGCCATGTGGAACTCGTCCCAATTGATAGGGCCCGCTCCTGCTGCCCTACTGTCTCTCCATTGCTTGTACCATATGTGGGTGACCCCCTTGAGCTGATAAGTGGTCAAATCAACACACTCCCCATTTGCCACCCCTATAACCTGGGTGACCTTCAAGATCTTCTCGATAAACTCGTGTGGATCCTCATCCACCTTAGAACCCGTGAACTCAGGAGGGTTCATCCTCAAGAAATCTCTTACCCTTGCTGCCGCCGCATTCCCATTCTGAGGGTAATGCGCCACTGTCTAATGATGAACCTAGGCAGCTATGGCCTGCGCCAGTATCTGAGTCACTGTCCAGAACTCGACATGGGCAGCTGGCTCTGGTGCGTGCTCCTCATGAACAGGTGGGGCTGGCTGATGCCCACCACCATTGTCTCCCTCACGATCATTGCCATTTCCATTTCTTCGGATTTTCACTCGGCGTGGAGGCATGATTTTTGCAGACGCGAATAGCAAGAATTAGAAAGATGGAATACTTTTAATTGCACGACATAGATCATGAAAGATGGGAACATTTCCTAAACGTCTAGTAGCCTCTTCGTCATAAGTGTGGCGTGCTTCACACCCACGAAAAAGACTCTGCTTAATGCGGCTTTCAGACTCTCTAGGACACTT
This sequence comes from Datura wrightii, assembly GCA_035772735.1. Lineage (NCBI taxonomy): Eukaryota > Viridiplantae > Streptophyta > Magnoliopsida > Solanales > Solanaceae > Datura > Datura wrightii. The sequence continues at coordinate 4,570,393 of JASDFA010000029.1, read as the reverse complement.
CAAACCTATGGCTCTGATACTAAGTTTGTCACGACCCGAGAGTATACCCGGATCGTAAACACGGGATAAGGATCCCTGAGAGATCCCAAGGCGACCCATGGCATAAGCATATATCTGAACCATTCACATAAAGCGGAAGACTTAACATGGTAACATGATATAGAGGACATCATGGCATGAAATAGAAAATACGACGATACATGATTCATACAAAATAGCTGAGTTCTGCATATAGTCTGAAAGGCCTCTAGTCATAATAGATGGGGTGATGGGACAATAACCCAACTAACCCTAAGTACTAAAACTGAAAGATACTAGAATCTGAACATAAGGCCCTCGAACCATGAGGACTCACCAATACAGAATCAGAGCAAAAGGCTGGGGCAAGCTAAGAGTGGGGCTGAACCTCAGAACAAGGTCCTATATCATAAAATAATACATAATAGAAAGTATGCAGGTCAGTACTTGTAATATACCGAGTATGCAAGGTATGTAAAACAATATTTAAAAACATAAGATTCATAAGAGTAGGACATCATGATCGTAAACACTAAAATCATAAGTATATCATAAGGCTCAAGGTTTTCTAAAACATTCGTAAACCTGCCATAATTGTAACATGAGAGAAAGCATTTCATAAAACATGACTTGAGCCAAAGAGACATAATCATAAAATGCATGAAAACAATAAGGAACAGTGGGAGATTTCTATAACCGACATACCCTATATAAGCACACATGGAGCCCAACTTGTAAACCTAGTCAGGAGGCCGTTCATACCTTGCCAAGGGTAGAACCATGAAAGGTGTGATATCACTCATGAAGACCCCATAGGGTATAGGGACAGTCACTGATGAGGTCCCAAACATAACCTACGGTGGCACGTAGTTTTGAGATTCGAGGCGTAACCTGGACCTCGAACCTACTCGGTGTTAAGTACTACTCCCAAAACATGCACATGCTCATAGAACTTCATACATGGAATTATGAAACACCCTTACTAAAAATGTAGAAATTTCTGGTTGCCAGTTACCACGAGGGACCTCACAAGTCGTTGCCAAGGGGCACAACTAGTGGATGGGATCCGTCATGCTCACTGCCCAAAATACTCAGGGGACCCCATGAATTGTGGTGGCTGACCATGACTCGTGGTCACCACCCGTGATCCCCACTGCCCAAAACCTTGACCAAACCTCCAAGGCAGACCACGGGGGACCTCACGAGTCGTGAGGTCTGACCACAACTCGTGGTTATGCCTGTGGCCTCCTCAAGTTGAGCCTGCCAACCTTGCTAACCACGAGTCACCTCACGACTCGTGGTCACTCCTGACGACCTACCTCACGGGTCGTCTTGAGATCTGGTGCGAATTTTTTAGTTTTTTCTGTTTTGACTCCCGGCTCTGATCCTTGGGTTCCCGGGGTATTACAGTGCCACCTGAGATGCTAACTCATTCATCGCTCCTCCAATTATTGAATTATTACATCATGACTGTTCACAGTGGTTATTAGGTCCAAGTGTTTACTCCGTAAATCTTGAACTCCCTCTTCAGTCGAAAGGACCTTTTCAAGCACCACTTTGAGAGTACTTTCCATATAGGGTGGGACTGACTCATTTCTCTCTTGGCTACTCGTATCGACTGACCAGACATTGTTCCATCCTTGGTTTCCATAATAAGCATACTCATAGCCATGGTTGGCTTGGTTGTATCTTGCATGGAAACCCTTCATATAGTTCGTCAACAACTCCATATGCTTCATCATGACTAGCAATAATGCGTCTTTCTTCCCCTTTCTACCCACATCTTTTCTACTAGCTTGATGGTCTCCACACAAGGCACCCCCTCCAGGTCTCATGACCATCCTCCAAAACTGCTCATGAGCCACTCACGATAGGTTAGTAGCAACCACTGTGGTGCGGAACTAATTCAAGTTAACAACCAATACAAGAATATCAAGCGCTAGTCCCCGGCAACAGAGCCATTTTTGATAACGTCCAAAATATATCCTTCATGCAAAGAATATACACGACCGAAGTATCCAAACAAGTAACCAGATGGGTGTCACGGTCGAATCCCACAAGGACTAGAGAATGATAAATACAAGTGTTGGTTGAAAAATTGAAGTTAGCTTGCACCACGTAGAGTTAACATAAAAATAAATAAATTGGGGGATTGGAAATTGTAGTGAATTATATTTGGTAATTTGGTTGAATAAAATATCAAAATCAGCAAGATTGTCAACACGAATGTAAAAGACTAGAGGTGTGATGTAGATGATATACTAACTAGATAGGGACATGCTAGGTCATCTTATAAGTTCAATTAGTGTAAATAATCTCGTGAAGTGGTAATTATAGCTTTTTAGCCTTATACTTACCTCTTACTAGAGTTTTGTCAAACCTCTAGACACTATTTAGCTCAACCCGATTAGATTTGGATTAGTAGCTGCACTAATTTCTACCTATTAGCCACTAATGAGGAGTGAGACTGCAATTTTAGCTATTTCTAGCCTAATTTCACAATATTTCATCCATATCCACTATTAAATTCTCTTTCAATACTTAATTATTCTTTCACAAGAAACAATCAAGCAAGAATAAATAGACCCATATCATAATCAATGGATCTTCCTTTATAGATTGAAGAGAATCTAACAGATTTATACTTATTTAAACAATATGAAGATGACTCTAGCAATACCCACTCTAATTAAGTATTCATCATCACACACCTCTAGTTAATGAGTTAGCTACTCATGATTAAGAAATTCAAAAGCGCATTCATCAATAAACTCATTGAATTTAATAACAAGAGTAGTAAAATCAAATTCACAAATAGTCTCCAACAATGGCTGTAACTTTTTATTAAGAAGAAGTAGTACTTTTCAAAGTCTACCAATAAAAATCTCCTTTTCTCTGCTAAGAAAATATTCTAAAGCTAAGAAAGGAAAAGATGATATGAAATGCTCTGCTTTCTATATCCTCTAGTAGACTATACTTTCTCTAGTATTTATATCTAGGAAATAGGGCATCTTCTATCTCTTTTTCAGTGCTGGGCAGTTTTACCCCTGAGCATCGTTCTGGAATTGGTGGAGGCATCGACGATTCACCGGTTCAAATCCATGAACCGCTGGGTATCTTATCTGAGCCATCCCTAAACTCCAGTGAGCATCGGCGGTTCATCCGGTGTTTAGCTGATCTCAATCCGTGAACCGCCGGGTCTTTGTTCTTCATTCCAGAAAATCGAGTGTCCTTCGGTGATTGTATGGGCGAGTCACCGTTGGCAACTCGCTTTTTGCCAATGGCATTTTTCCTCAGAGGCAGTGATAGTCAGCCTTTGACCGGCGTTTCTCCGGTTTTCATCAGTGGACCGCCGATTTATTCTCACTTCCTTCTTTTTTTTCCATTTTTGCTCTTTTCTACACATTTAGGAATCTACACACAAAAAAGGCAAAAAGGGCATAAAATCCATATAATCAATTCAAAAACTAAGTAAAAACTCAAACTTAAGCACCTAATGAGTTGGTAAATTACCAACTTATCAGTATTACAATATCTTCCCCTTGGAAACATTCGTCCTCGAATGTGTGTATACATACTAAAAAGCTAAGAAATGCAACTACTATGCCAAATACTGAACATTTAAGCTGAAAACTAACGGAGTGACTAACTCCGGACTAGATTACATGACTGAACTGAATTCCTGAATCTTACATACATACATTGACATGAAAGAAATTAAGGCACATGAATTGAACATGAAACTGAATAGAGTACTAGCGAGGAAAGTGATACCTCAAGTTGAAAATGAGCCGAGAGGGAATAAATGCGGGTACCTAGCCATCATAACTGCTTCGGCTCCCATGTAGCTCCCTCAACGTGCTGATTCCTCCACAACACCTTCACTGAAGCTACTTCTTTGTTTCTTAGCTTTCGAACCTGACGATTAAGTATTTCCACCGGAACCTCCTCATAGCTAAGGCTATCCTTCACACCTATACTCTCCACTTGAACAACCAAAGCCGGGTCACCCAAGCATTTCTTTAAGAGCGATACATAGAAGACTGGATGAACTGAAGCCAATTTTGAGGGCAACTACAACTCATAGGCCACCTTGCCCACACGTCTCATAATTCGATAAGGACCAACATAACAGGGACTGAGTTTCCCTTTATTTCCGAAACTCATCACTTCCTTCATGGAAGATACCTTCAGAAACACTCAATCATCAACTTCAAACCTAAGCTCCCTCCTCCTTACATTCGCATAAGACTTTTGGCGAATTTGAACTGTTTTCAACCCATCCCTTATAAGATGAAATTTCTCTATAGCCTCATGGAATGAATCTGGTCCTATCAACACAGCTTCACCGACTTCGAATAGACCAATAGGCGATCTACATCTTCGCCCATAGAGAGCCTCAAATGAAGCCATCTGAATGCTGGAATGATAATTGTTGTTATATGAAAACTCAATGAGAGGCAAATGATCATCCCAACTACCCTTGAAATCAATCACACACGCTATCAACATATCCTCAAGAGTCTGAATGGTCCGCTTTGCCTGACCATTTATTTGCAGGTGAAATGTTGTGCAAAGCTTGACCTGAGTACCAAGTCCCTTCTACAACGATCTCCAAAATTGGGTACCTCTATATAATATGATGGAAAAAGGCACTCCATGCAACCGAACTAACCCCCAAATGTATAACATAGCATAATCCTCTGATGAGTCGGTAGTTTTGATCGATATGAAATTAGCTGCCTTAGTCAACCTATCCACAACCACCCAAATAGAGTCATACTGTCAGCGTGTATGAGGAAAACCTGTAATGAAGTCCATATTGATTTCTTCATTTCTAAGTACGGATGCTAATGTCTTGGAGCACACCTCCAGGTCTTTGTTGCTCAACCTTCACCTATTGACAATTCGGACACTTAGCCATAAACTCTACTATGTCCTTCTTCATGCCATTCCACCAATAGACTTCCTGTAGGTCACAGTACATCTTGGTGGTTCCTGGGTGAATAGAATATCTAGAACCATGAGCCTTATGAAACATCTGATTTCACAAATCATCAACACCTAGAGTACACAAATGACCCTAATATCAGAGCACAGTATCTCCCCCTTGGGAGAAGATGTAATGCCTCGAAAACTCAAAGACTAGATCTTAAGACTTAAATTAGAAAATACGGGAATCTATAGAAAATGCCTAAGAATGACTTACCTAACGAGTCGTTATGAGACCTAACGATCCGTTAGGTGCCTCGTGGTCAGACCTGGGTTAAATGTTAAGGTGTGAGGCAGTGTACCCCACGATTCTTCACCACGACTCATTATGTGTGACCACGAGTCGTGGTTTCACCCCTGGGGATTGATCACGGGCAAAATAGCATGCCCGTGATACGCTTTATACCTTGATATAGTCTTGTTTATCTAAATTATTTTACATAATCTCATGTGATTTTATATAAATGTGAATATATGTGCTAACCAACATGATTAGTCCTTGTTTTGTAGGTTAATAATGCATTTGAGGAACTAATTCGCAAGTTGGTGAAAGGAAGGAATGAAGTGGAAGCAAGTGGCGAAAAGTCGGCAAGGGGCATGCCTTGGCAAGGCTGGCCGCGCCAGGCAGCGTGCCACGCTGTGCGTGTGCCACGCCCAGCACCGTGCCACGCCCTTGCCAAGCGCACGAGGAAAGGCAGCAGCAGGCAGCAGGAGGCAGAGAACCAGCGCGGCAGCACCGTGTCACACTAGGCAGCCTGCGCGACAGCAGCTTGCCAACGCGCTGCATAGGCAGCGTGCCACGTTGGCCAGCGCGGCAACCCTCGGCAACTTGGTTTCCTGAGGCAATTTCAAGAGAGCTTTCGTGTTGTCTCCGTGTCACGGAGGCAGTGCTCCGTGATGCACTCCGTGACACGGAGCCGTTCCTGCTCAGGCTAAATTATGCACGTTTTCCATTTACTATAAATAGTACCCTTAGCTCCTAAAATCATGGGGTCACGATTGTATTTTGAAAAACCACCTCGGAGTGAAGGGAGAAGTGGGAGAACTCATCTAGGGTTTATCAAATTCCCTTCTCATCTACCAAATTCATGTAAGTATGTTAGTTTAGTATTAGTTAATTGTAGTTTTACGAACATGAATGGAAAGAACCCTTCCTCTAGGGTTGAAGCCATGAATTATGATTGTGCTTTTGTGAATTTATTTTGGAATTAAGTTATTGATTGTTGTTTTCGTCTTGCATTCTGGAGTGTTGGTTGTTTTTATGATTGATCACCATGAAAGCATATTTGTTAGCTTGAGTAATAGCTTGAGAAAGCATTACCTAGGTCAGGACATGAGAATGTAAGGAGCATGTTTGTCTCTAGGGAGAGATATTGTGTTAGGATAGAAATATACCTCACACCTTTCTTGGTTGACACACGGGGTTTATGAAAGACCAACTTGGGATGTCACATCACCACTCGAAGAAGTAGTTGTGAGGCTAAGTTGAGTTAAATGGTTAGATGTACGAAAGTCCCTAATCGTTTCCCCGTAAACCACAACATAATTGATTGCCCGCGACTAGAAAATTAAACTCCTCGCTCACAATGATGCAGTGAGGCTAGATTGCCGTGTTTAGAGGCTCGAAAGACCATAAACATGCAATTATAATTATGTGAAATAACAATTGATAGTTCCATGCTTAACCCATTGCAAATCGTAGGATCGCATGATTAATTGGTTTTAACTCTATGTTGCTCCTAGAGTGATTTCAGAATATTTCGTTGACCCAAACTTAGACTTAATTAATCTCAATCGAAAATGTCTATAACCAACACTTGAGGTATTTAAGATCACAATAGAAATGGATAGTTAGATGAATGGGTCCAGTCCCTGTGGGTTCGACAATCCGGTTCTTAAAAAGAGCCACTATATTACTTGCACGACCCGTACACTTGCGGACGCGCGAATCGGGCACGTCAAGTTTTTGGCGCCGTTGCCGGGGACTCGGCGAAGTTTTGATAATTTATCTATTTTTGTGTGATTTTTACATTTCTCTTAAGTGTTGAAAAACTTGGTCTTAGTCTGTTTGTTTGCAGGTGACAGGTTGTCCTGCCGAGCTGGCTAGAAATAGAGAGCTTGTGGAACCGTTGCTTGAACCTGAACGTCAATTCCATTTGCAAAGGAGAATAGCTCTAGAGCATAAGCTGAAGAGACTTCAAGAAAAGGTACAACAACAACCACCCGCGGGACAAGCACAATTGTCATCCGAAGAAATGGAAGCAAGACCAGTTCGCGAAGTGGCTATCCCACTAGCGACAAATGTGACCTCAAGCATTCTTAAACCGGAGCCTGGAGGGCACTTTGAGCTTAAACGGAACATGGTGCAGCTGTTACATTCTAGTGGTCAATTCACTGGGATGGCACATGAGGACCCGCAGCAGCACCTACAGAGCTTTTTAGAGATTAGTGACACGTTTGTCCCCACCGGCGTGTCCACAGATTATGTCCGAATGACCCTCTTCCCATTTTCACTGTTGGGAGAGGCGAAGAAGTGGCTGAAGGCTGAGCCACCGAACTCCATAACTTCATGGAATGACTTGGCTAAGAAATTCCTTATCAGATTCTTCCCATCAGGCAAAACTGCAAGGTTGAGAAGTGAAATACTCAGTTTTAAGCAGAGGCCTGATGAGAACCTATATATGGCTTGGGAAAGATTCAAGTCATTGTTGAGAGATTGCCCCCATCACCAGCAATCAAATGAAGTGCTGGCTCATACCTTTGTAGAAAGTCTAGACCCACACACAAAAATATTGCTAGACTCTGCATCGGGTGGGCAAGCCTTGGATAAGACATATGATGAGTTGTACACTTTGTTGAACAGAATTGCACAAGGAAATCCAGAGTGGCACAGCGAGTCATCGAGAGGGGCAGGAAAGAGACCAGGGTTGATGGAAGTAGATGGTTTGAATGCCTTGGCAGCACAGTTAGCTTCGTTCCAGCATCAAATGATGACTCAGTTCAATAAACTGAGTATGAACCAACGCCAGGGCCAGGTTAATGCTGTTCAGCAAACTCCGAGTTGGTGTGAAATTTGTGGTAATAATGGGCACCGTGCAGAATCTTGTGGAGCCAATCCGGAGTCAGTCAATTTTGTTAGTAATGTGCAGCGCAACAATCAGAATTTTGAAACCAGTTACAACAGAAATTGGCACGGCCACCCGAATTTTTCTTGGGGTCGAAACCAAAAGCAGAATTTTATGCAACCTCAACAGCAGCAGTATCAGCAGAATAGGCAGAATGATGGGCAATTGAGTAGCAACATTGAGGAAACATTGCAGAAAATTATGGAGACCCAGACTCAGTTAGTGGAAAATCAGGCGAGGATGGCAACAGACTTAATGAATCAGCAAGTAGCCACCCGAAATCTTGAAAAACAAGTGGGTCAGATAGCAGCTGCTCAAAACATGAGATCGCAAGGGGGATTACCAAGTGACACAGATCCTAACCCCCGGCAGATCAATGCCATCAGTCTGAGAAGCGGTAGGCAATTAGCTGATGCAGTGCCAAAAGAGCTGAGCAAAGAGGTGCAGCCGGAGTTGGTTAGACCAGGACCATCCATCAACATGGGAGATAATCAGAGTGCTGGGCAACAAAATTCACGACCTCCAGTGCAGCCAGCACAAAGACCACCACCACCATTCCCTCAGAAATTCAGAAAGAGCAAGGAGGAGGAATGCTTCAAAAAGTTCTTTGAGAGTTTCAGAGAACTTCACATAAATTTGCCTCTTCTTGATGTTTTGCAGGGAATGCCCAAGTATGCTAAATACTTGAAGGACGTGATGGCGAACAAAGTGAGATTGGTGGATGTCCAAACGGTAGCACTGACTGAGGAGTGCAGTTACAGGGTATTGAGCAAAATGCCAAAGAAACTCAAAGACCCAGGGAGTGTTACCCTCCCCATACAAATTGGTAAAGCTGAGGTGCTACGAGCTTTATGTGACTTGGGGGAGGCAGTTAATCTAATGCCCCTATCCTTATTCAACACCTTGGGGTTGGGACAACCAAGGCCAACAAGGTTGATGCTGCAGCTGGCTGACAAGTCGCGAGTGACACCTGATGGAATAATAGAGGACCTTCTCATCAAAGTAGGTAAGTTCATTATACCTGCTGATTTTATTGTCTTAGATTTTCAGGTTGATGACCAGGTACCCCTGATCTTGAGACGGCCATTTTCGGCCACTGGAGGAGCGGTGATTGATTTGAAAGCAGGGACCCTGAAAATGAGGGTTGAGGATGAAGAAGAAATCTTCCGCGTGTACCAAGAAATGAACCCATCTGCACACTATAGAAACCTTTGTGAGGTTAGTGTGTTGGCAGAGGATAAGTGTGGGGTGGGGGATTCCACAGGTGTAGGGCCGAAGGCTATAACAAATGTTCAGCCCGAGTCTGATAAAGGACTTCAAACTGAAAAGAAGTTGGAGAAAGAGAGGAGCAGAGTGGAGGCTGTTTCCTCTAAACAGCAAAAGAAAAGGAGATGGTTCTCGAAAGAGAACCCAGGTATGAGGATGTCCTGAAAAGGATAGTCCACGTCGGGCCACGACGTAAAATAAGGCGCTACTTGGGGGGCAACCCAAGGGTACCACAGGTATCATTTTAATTTCTGGCATTTGTGTTGATTTTATTTATTTTTCATCTTGTGTTGTTTCTGGTGGAAAGTTAAGCACAGATGGAGGGGAAGTCTGAGTACCCGTGGAAGAGGAAGCTAACAAGCATGGAAGAGAAAAAGTGTGGGGTTGAACACCCACTTGTGCAAGTTGAAGAGAGGCATGTTGTTAGCTAAGCCTAAAGGCCTCAGGGAGTATTTCTCACCCTTTTTAAATTTTAATTTGATGCTATGAGGACATAGCATTATTTATGTGTGGGGTGAGGGAAATTTCAAGGGAATTTCAAAATTTTTTGTGCTTAACAAGTTTGTGGTGAATGTAATGCTGAAATTTGAAATATTTGAAAATTTTTCTGAATTAAGCATGACTTCATCACCCGTTGGTTTTTCTTTTCGATTCTTTTCCGACGGGGGGTCTTTGAACCGAAGAATAAAAAAAATTTCTTTTTCTTTCTTTCCTTTGTCTGTATATAGTTTTTCTAGTCATAGTTAGGGACTGTTTCCGACGATGGATGGATGACGACCGTCTTGAGGAAAAATTAGTCGGTAGGTGTTTGGTTTTGTTGAAACCATAACTAATTGGTGCTTGATGTTCTTGTTATGTGCTATGCATGATTGTAAGATGCGAGTATGTTCAGTGTGAAGCATGCAAATGTATAACTTTGTTTGAGACACTTAAGCTCTTGAATTTGACTCAATATGATTGAAGCTTAATCTGAATTCTTGTGATTAGCTGAGTAAGAGTCTGATGAATGTGTCTTGAATTGAGCATGTGCCATGAGTGTAAGGTTTTTGAGTATTTTGTGCTATTGTGGATTGTCTAGAACTTGCCTGGTGTGTTTATTAAACGAAATGAAGGATGTGAATTGTAGGAGATGATTTAGGCATTTCTTTGAATGAACCAATTGTTATCCCTCGTTTTACCTACCTTGAGAAATTAATCCTAGTTAGCCCTGTTGAGCCTTGAGCCTATTCTTTGATAGCTGCAACATAAGCTTAATCCTTTTTCTTTCATTAGCCTTGAACTTGATCCAAAATTCCTAATCGCTTGAGTGAAAAAATCCGAAGGAGTAAAGGAGTGAGAAGAATGAAAAGAAAGGAAAAGTAGCAAGTTGTAGAAGTGAGAAGAGGACAAAGGTGCACTTGTGTGAAAATGGTTGATTGTTAGTAAGGAGCAAGAAAACAAATTAATGAAAAATTATTTATAGAACTCCTTACTAATAAGTTAAAAGTGCCTAAAGAAATGGGGGAACATAAGAGGAACAAGAAAGATGAAAGGAGAAAAAGGTAAAGTAAGGGAGGGGAAGTTCGTAAGGAGGGCGTAATGTATTAAAAGCGTTTAGGAAAGATAGTCACTATTACTGGCCATAATAGTACCTACCTGTCCCTTAGCCTACATTACAACCCATTAAGTCCTACTTGATCTTACATTCACACATCCTTAAATTAGTGGAATAAAACACTAAGGGCAAGCTTATGGGTCATTACATGATGCATGTGAATTCTTTGTGAGAGTGAGTGTAATTCTATTTATTTACCCACACATGTTGTGATGTAAAAATGATTTTTGCGTGTGATTGGGTAACTCTCCTTCCGTGAGGGCACATGTTGAAGGAAGGATATAATTCATGTGGGATTTCTTACTCAGTTGATTTGCATGAGTTTGCTAAGATCGAGAGTCGAGTCTTGAGGCTAAGAAGTCTTAGCATTGTTGTATTTCATCTCGGTGATTAAATTGTGTATGCTCTACCTTTAGCTTGTTATCTTATGGAATCATTATAGACGTAGCTTGAATTATCTTGCCAAATTAGTTATGTGGGAGTCTCCATATGTATGATTTGTAAAATGTTGTTCGAGGACGAATAAGGCTTTAAGTGTGGGGTTGTGATCACGGGCAAAATAGCATGCCCGTGATACGCTTTATACCTTGATATAGTCTTGTTTATCTAAGTTATTTTACATAATCTCATGTGATTTTATATAAATGTGAATATATGTGCTAACCAACATGACTAGTCCTTGTTTTGTAGGTTAATAATGCATTTGAGGAACTAATTCACAAGTTGGTGAAAGGAAGGAATTAAGTGGAAGCAAGTGGCGAAAAGTCGGCAAGGGGCATGCCTTGGCAAGGCTGGCCGCGCCAGGCAGCGTGCCACGCTGTGCGTGTGCCGCGCCCAGCGCCGTGCCACGCCCTTGCCAAGCGCACGAGGAAAGGCAGCAACAGGCAGCAGGAGGCAGAGAACCAGCGCGGCAGCACCGTGTCACGCTAGGCAGCCTGCACGACAGCAGCTTGCCAACGCGCTGCATGGGCAGCGTGCCACGTTGGCCAGCGCGGCAACCCTCGGCAACTTGGTTTCCTGAGGCAATTTCCAGAGAGCTTTCGCGTTGTCTCCATTTCACGGAGGCAGTGCTCCGCGATGCACTCCGTGACACGGAGCCGTTCCTGCTCAGGCTAAATTATGCACGTTTTCCATTTACTATAAATAGGACCCTTAGCTCCTAAAATCATGGGGTCACGATTTTATTCTGAAAAACCACCTAGGAGTGAAGGGAGAAGTGGGAGAACTCATCTAGGGTTTATCAAATTCCCTTCTCATCTACCAAATTCATGTAAGTATGTTAGTTTAGTATTAGTTAATTGTAGTTTTACGAACATGAATGGCAAGAACCCTTCCTCTAGGGTTGAAGCCATGAATTATGATTGTGCTTTTGTGAATTTATTTTGGAATTAAGTTATTGATTGTTGTTTTCGTCTTGCATTCTGGAGTGTTGGTTGTTTTTATGATTGATCACCATGAAAGCATATTTGTTAGCTTGAGTAATAGCTTGAGAAAGCATTACCTAGGTCAGGACATGAGAATGTAAGGAGCATGTTTGTCTCTAGGGAGAGATATTGTGTTAGGATAGAAATATACCTCACACCTTGCTTGGTTGACACACGGGGGTTATGAAAGACCAACTCGGGATGTCACATCACCACTCGAAGAAGTAGTTGTGAGGCTAAGTTGAGTTAAATGGTTAGACGTACGAAAGTCCCTAATCGTTTCCCCGTAAACCACAACATAATTGATTGCCCGCGACTAGAAAATTAAACTCCTCGCTCACAATGATGCAGTGAGGCTAGATTGCCGTGTTTAGAGGCTCGAAAGACCATAAACATGCAATTCTAATTATGTGAAATAACAATTGATAGTTCCATGCTTAACCCATTGCAAATCGTAGGATCGCATGATTAATTGGTTTTAACTCTATGTTGCTCCTAGAGTGATTTCAGAATATTTCGTTGACCCAAACTTAGACTTAATTAATCTCAATCGAAAATGTCTATAACCAACACTTGAGGTATTTAAGATCACAATAGAAATGGATAGTTAGATGAATGGGTCCAGTCCCTGTGGGTTCGACAATCCGGTTCTTAAAAAGAGCCACTATATTACTTGCACGACCCGTACACTTGCGGACGCGCGAATTGGGCACGTCAGGGATCTTTAGGTATCTTGGGCAGTGTGGTCCACGACAAGTGACCATGAGTCGTGGTCACTCACCACGACTCGTTAGGTCCCTCGTGGTGGCCTTCAGGGATTTCCAGGAACTGTACTCAACGAGTGTGACCATGAGTCGTAGTCACCGATCATGACCCGTTAGGACCACCTGAAAGTTTTTCCCTGCCATTTTCAAAGGGCTATTTAGTAATTTCCTTCTCTCCTAAACTTTAAAATACGTCATTTTAGACATAATTTTAGAACTACTAGTTGGAATGAACGGCCTCTCCCCTCATTCTCCACATTCATTCTCAAAAAAATCATCGAAGAGTCTCTCAAGAAACTTTCAGAGTAAGGTCCAGGGTTTTTCATTCATCTCAGAAATTTGAGTTTCCTAATCAAGGGAATTTCTAGCCATGTATGTGGGAATTCAACAAGGGAATAGTTCTTCCCATGTGGCCCCAAAATCCCTCTATAATTTCATTCTATAAAATCCTAGCCCTGAGTTTTCGATTGTGAATTGAATTCATGAAATTTTCCTTGAATCCACCTAGAATAATATCTATGATAATATTTTGTTATGGTTTCCATCACTTCATGATTTATTTGGTGATTATTTTCACAAAAGTAAATTCTAGCCCTGCAGACATTTTGAATATTAAAGAACTTCTTGATAGACCTCATTTAATTCGTGAGGAATATTATCCTGTGTTGATTATAATTATTTTTCTCCAATTTGTGGTATCAAAAATGATAAGTATTGTGAGATGAAAAATTTAGCCATATTCATTGGACTAGAAAATCTTGAACTCTGCAGAAGTGTTAAAATATTGAACCTTAGCTCGAACTTACCATTGTGGGAATCCCCATATTGATAGTAGTAGTGAGTCTCGATTCAATTATTGTTAGTTTAGTTTTAGTAAGAACTTTAGAATCCTCAGACTCAGTCAGAAAATTTCAGTTGATCAGTTTGACTACAGAAATTCCCGAGGTGTTAGTACCACCTCCTAGTTACCAAAATCAGTCTCAGAACACCAATTTTCATTGGTCCACGAGGTGGTCATGACACCCAGGCAGATTGCTCTGACTAGTCCTAGGACCCCAGTTCAGATTTCAATTTGTCCTTAGACACTTATGACGCTTCTAGATAAGCAGCTCTGACCAGTCTATAACCCAGTTTCAGAATTTGGTCTGATAAGATTCTCCGGGTACTTTCAGTTATAAATTCCTAGCTAGTCTTGGACCCCAGTTTCGAGCTATCAACTTAGTATTCAGTTTAGGTTTTCTAGTGGGAGTAGGACTTAGCGTCGAGCAGACCGGGGTTCCAGCGCACCCAGGTTCCCAAAACTACGTTGTTAGCGTAGGTTATAGTAATTATTGGGATGATTGGCCCCAGACTTATGTGATCACCTAGTTCATGCATTTATACCCTAGAAAGGTATATTGGGTCCTACCAATGGGGTGTATAAATCAGACTCCACATCTAGCTCACGTTATATGTCGGTTATAAACTCTCCCACTAGTCAGCTCAGTTCAGTCTGAGATTAGTCAAGTTCAGTTTAGTTCATTTTAGATCAGTTCAGTGTAGTATCTCAAAATTAGTATTTCAGACTTAGGATATGTCTTTGACCACCACACAGGGTCATCCTGACCATCTCAGTTTACTTCAGTTGTCTCAGTTCAGTACATTAGTTGGTCATTGCATGTCATTTCAGTTCAGTCATTTATATCTAGCATCATGTTTTCTCTCACTTACTCAGTACATTCAAAGTACTGATGCATATTTTTATGCTGTATCGTTTCATGATACAACCGTAGGTGCTCAGACTCAGCGTCGATAGTCGCCGCAGTTCAGATCCTCCTCAGCAGTAGAAGTGTGAGTCCTCATCTTTCGAGGGAATTATTTCAGTTCTTTCAGTCATTTAATTACTTTCAGTTAGACTTAGAGTTAGCTGGGGGGATTTTCCCAGTAACTCATCTGCTAATGGCTTTCAAACACATACTTGATGTCAGATTATTAGTATTGTTCAGCTGTTTTACACTTTATGTTTTCAGTTTTAGCTTTCATAAATGTTTTTATATTATTATTTCAAAGCTTCTGCTATGCAGGTTTTACTCAGAATACCAGTGTATGACAGGCCAAGGGTTTACTTGGGGTTATTTGTGACTCCAGGTACCGTGTTCCGTCCAGGGTGCGGACTCGGGGCATGACAAACTTGGTATCATAGCCCTAGGTTTAGAGTATCCTTGGAATGTCTTAAAGCCGCATCGAGTAGAGTATTTTTCATGTGTTTGAAGTGTGCCACACTTATGACGAGGAGGGTACGAGATGTTATTAGGAAAACTCTCTTTTGTTCATACTCTTTATCATGCGTTAAAGTTCAAACCCAGAAACGTCCTTCTAACTCGTGCGCTATTTCATTTCAGTGAATCATGCTTCCCAGACGCGGTAATGGAAGAAGGGTCGGTAACGCCAATAGACTTGCCCCACCAGCCCCGTTAGCTCCTCAAGATGATTTGGTATCTACCGCCGAATTAAGGGCGGCCATTCAACTACTGGCCCAAATAGTCACCAACCAGGTGAACCAGTAGGTGGTGTCGATGAACAACAATGGGTCGGCAGAAACTGCTAGGGTGCGAGACTTCACTCGTATGAATCCTCCATCATTTCAGGGATCCAAGGTGGGGGAGGACCCCCAAGAGTTTGTGGATGAGATCAAGAAATTACCTGCATTATGGGTGTCAGCTCCTCTGAGAGTGTTGATCTGGTTGCCTACCAGCTAAAAGGGGCAGCTCAAGTCTGGTATGAACAATGGAAAGAGGGGTGGCCAGCGGGAGCAGGACCGGTAGAGTGGGAGGAGTTCAACACAGCCTTCCTGGATAGAGTTTTCCCTTGGGAACTAAGGGAGGAAAAACTGGTCGAGTTTATGAACTTGAGAAAAGGGAATAGAATAGTGGAGTATTATGCTCTGGAGTATACCAGGATGTCTAAGTACGCTCCAGAGATGGTAGCCGATCCAAGGGCTTGCATGTTGAAATTTGTGAATGGAGTGTCGAATCTGGTCCTTAAGGAGTGCAGGACAACAATGTTGATTAAACATATGGACCTCTCCATCCTGATTGTCTATGCCCAGCAGATTGAGGCTGAAAAACTGAAGGACATGGAGCAAAAG
This sequence comes from Datura wrightii, assembly GCA_035772735.1. Classification (NCBI taxonomy): domain Eukaryota; kingdom Viridiplantae; phylum Streptophyta; class Magnoliopsida; order Solanales; family Solanaceae; genus Datura; species Datura wrightii. Next base: position 4,554,083 of record JASDFA010000029.1, on the reverse strand, counting down.
AACAAACGGGCAAGGACTGGCCATTCAGATTACAACCATTAGAGGTCTAGCGGTAGTAGCCGCCCACAGCAGCAGTAGCAGCAACAACAACAATAGTAGAGAACCCTAACACCCAGCTCAGCCAGTGCCCTAACCTTCCGGTCCTGTCAGGATCGGAGGGGTGGAGCATTTGGCACTTAGTCTCAGAGCCACAGTGCTGAAAATAGATATCCAGCTTGCCCCAAGTGTGGCAAGAACCACTAGGGAGAGTGCCTTCAGGGTCGATAGGGCTGTTTTGGTTGTGGAAAGCTCAGACATTGGCTGAGGGAGTGCCTATTAGCCGTGCGAGGGAGATCATAATCCACCACATAATCAACTCTAGAAGGTCGACCAACTCAGCAAGCCAACACATCAGGTACAGATGGTGGTCAACGCCAAAGCCGTTTCTATGCATTGTCTTCCCGTCAGCATCAGGAGAGTTTACCTGACATATTCATGGGTATGTTACGCCTCTTTCACTTTGATGTGTATGCCCTTCTAGATCCAGGAGCCACTCTTTCATTCGCGACTCCCTACGTAGCAGTCCAATTTAATATTAGTCCAAAGGTCCTCTCAGAATCTTTCTTAGTCTCCACCCCTGTTGGCGAGTCAGTTAGAGCCAGCCAGGTGTACAGAGACTGCCCAGTCTTGATATTAAATAAAGTCATTCTAGACGATCTCATAGAATTAGACATGGTCTATTTTGACCTTATCCTTGGCATGGATTGGTTACACTCTGATTATGCCTCAATTGACTGCAGAATTAGAGTTGTCAGTTCCAGTTTCCAAATGAACTAGTGTTAGAATGGATGGCCAGTAGTTCAGCGCCTAAGGGTAGGTTTATTTCCTACCTTAAGGCCCAGAAACTCATCTCCAAGGGATGTATTTATCATCTAGTTTGGGTCAAGGATTTCAACTCTGAGACCCCAACTATCCAGTCAGTTCCTGTGGCTAGAGAGTTTCCAGATATATTTCCTGAGGATCTTCCTGGAGTTCCCCTTGAACGAGAAATAGACTTTGGGATAGACCTTCTCCCAGATACTCAGACCTTCTCCCAGATACTCAACCCATCTCCATCCCTCCTTACAGAATGGCTTTAGCTGAGCATAAAGAATTGAAGGAGCAGTTAAAAGATCTTTTTGACAAGGGTTTTATCATACTCAACATCTCTCCCTGATGTGCTCCAGTACTATTCGTGCGTAAGAAAGACGGTACCCTCAGAATGTGCATAGATTACCGTCAGTTGAACAAAGTCACAGTTAAGAACAGGTATCCCCTACCTAGAATTGATGACCTGTTAGACCACTTTCAGGGAGCTAATTGATTCTCAAAGATAGATCTCAGGTTGGGGTACCATCAGGTAAGGGTTAGAGAGTGTGACATATCGAAAACAACATTTAGGACTTGGTATGGTCACTACGAGTTTGTGGTTATGTCCTTTGGGCTAATGAATGCCCCCGCAGCCTTCATGGACCTGGTATACTCCAGAAATGAGGAAGAGCATTCTAATCACCTAAGGATAGTGCTTCAGACGCTTAGAGACCACCAGTTGTTTGCCAAGTTTAGCAAATGTGAATTTTTGTTGAAGTCCGTGACCTTCCTAGGTCATGTGGTCCAGGTAAGGTATTCAGGTTGATCCTCAAAAGATGGCAGCAGTGAAAGATTGGCCTAGACCTACCTCTCCGATGGAAATCAGGAGTTTTCTAGGCTTAGCTAGTTATTACCGACTGTTTGTGGAAGGTTTCTCCTCTATAGCATCTCCTCTGACTAAGTTAACTCAGAAGAAAGTGACGTTCCAGTGGTCGGATGTGTGTGAGAAGAGTTTCTAGGAGTGGAAGACTCGATTCACTACTGCTCTAGTTTTGACCTTGCCAGAAGGAACAAATGAGTTGGTTGGTTATTGTGATGCTTTTAGATTTGGACTCGATTGCGTTTTGATGTAGAAGGGCAAGGTGATAGCCTACGCCTCCAGACAAGTCAAAGTTCATGAGAAGAATTATCCAACTCATGATTTGGAGTTGGCAGCGGTTAGGGGTGCATTTGGTGGATTCAGCTGAAGGTGGAGTAGTGGTGCAAAGCGATTCCGATTCTTCTTTGGTTGTGGAAGTCAAGTCTAGAAAAGACGAAGATCCCATCTTACTCAAACTTAAAGAAGCTGTTCTCAAAAAAGAAATAGAATCTTTCTCCAAAGGGGGAGATGATGTGCTCTGTTACCAGGACAGACTGTATGTACCGGATGTTGGTATGTTGAGACAGCAGATAGTAGCTGCAGCACATAGCTCGAGATACTGCATTCACCTTGGTGCTACTAAAATATACCACAGTTTGCGGGATATTTACTGGTGGAAGAGCATGAACAGACATCACTAAATTCGTAGCCAAGTGCCCGAACTGCCAGCAAGTCAAGGTAGAGCATCAAAGACCAGGAGGCATGACTTAGGATATCAGCATACCCATGTGGAAGAGGGAAGAGGTAAACATGGACTTCATGATGGGTCTACCTCGGACTCGTCAGCAACATGAATCAATTTGGGTAGTAGTAGACCGGATGACTAAGTCAGCACATTTTCTCCTAGTTAAAACCATAGATTCAGCTGAGGACTATGCTAGACTTTACATCGGAGAGTTAGTTAGACTTCAATGGGTGCCATTATCTATCATTTCAGATAGAGGAACTCAGTTCACCTCTCACTTCTGGAAGTCTTTTTATATGGGACTAGGCACTCAGGTCAAGCTTAGCATAACTTTTCACTCGCAAACAGATGGGAAAGCTAAGCGGACTATTCAGACTCTAGAAGATATGTTGAGAGAGTGCTCGATCGATTTCAAGGGCAGTTGGGATGATCATTTGCCTCTGATAGAGTTATCTTACAACAACAGCTACCACTCTAGCATTCAGATGGCCCCGTTTGAGATTGTATGGTAGGAGGTGCAGATCTCCTATTGGGTGGTTTGAAGTGGGTGAAGCTGCTATAATTAGGCCGGACTCGGTTCATGAAGTTATGCAGAAGGTACAACTCATCAGAGAAAGATTAAAAACAGCTTAGAGCTGTCAGAAATCTTATGCGGATGTGAGGAGAAGAGAATTGGAGTTCGCGGTGGATGATTGGATTTACTTGAAAATTTTGCCCATGAAAGGGGTGATGTGATTTTGGAAGAAAGGAAAGCTTAGTCCGAGGTATGTGGGACCCTACAGGATTCGAAGGCAAACTGGAAAAGTAGCTTATGAACTGGAGTTACCTACAGAGTTGACATTCGTGCACCTCGTATTCCATGTGTCATTCTTGAAGAAGTGCATCGGAGATCCAACTTCAGTGGTGCCATTGGACAGTGTAGAAATAAAGGATAGTCTCTCATATGAGGAGGTACCATTCCAAATCCTTGACCATCAGGTTCGTAAGATAAGGAACAAGGAAATAGCTTCAATCAAGGTCTTATGGAGAAATCAGCAGGTTGAGGGAGCTACGTGGGAGGCCGAAGCAGATATGATGGCCAAATACCCGCATTTGTTCTCTACCGACTCTGTTACAACTTAAAATATTAGTCTTGCATTAGAAACTGATCTAGTTGTTGGGTTCAATTTATGTGTTTAAGTTTCCTTTTTATGATTTTAGATGTATGTGTGAAAGGTGAATTCAGTTCAGTTATGTATGTTGAAACGTGGGCATTTATTCTGTCAGTTTTGGAGTTAAATGAGCAGTATTTGATCATTATGATTGTTATTCCCTGCTTTGCTGTGTGTTTTCCAACATTCAAGGATGAATGTTTCCAAGGTGGAGATATTCTAATGCCCCCGAAACTCAAAGACTAGATTCGGGACTTAAATCAGAAAATCTAGGAATCTGTTGAAAATGCCTCAGAATGACTCACCTAATGAGTCGTTATGAGACCTAACGACCCGTTAGGTGCCTCATGGTAAGACCTGGGTCAAATGTTAAGGTGTGAGGCAGTGTACTCCACTAATCCTCACCACGACTCGTTATGTGTGACCACGAGTCGTGGTGTCACCCATGGGGATCTTAGGGATTTTGGGCAGTGTGGTCCAGGACAGGTGACCACGAGTCGTGGTCACTCACCACGACTCGTTAGGTCCCTCGTGGTGGCCTTCAAGGATTTCTAGGTAGTGTACTCAACTAGTGTGACCACGAGTCGTGGTCACCGATCACGACCCGTTAGGTCACCCGCTAAGACCACCTGACAGTTTTTCCTTATGATTTTCTAAGGGCTGTTTAGTAATTTTCTGCTCTCCTAAACATTAAACTACGATGTTTTATGCGTAATTTCTTACCTACTAGTGGGAATGAACGACCTCTCCCCTCATTCTCCACGTTCATTCTCAGTAAAATCATCGAAGAGTCTCTCAAGAAACTTTAAGAGTAAGGTTAAGGGTTTTTTATTCATCTCAGAAATTCGAGTTTCCTCATCAAGGGAATTTCTAGCCAGGTATGGGGAATTCAACAAGGAAATAGTTCTTCCCATGTGTCCCCAAAATCCCTCTCTAATTTCACTCTATAAAATCCTAGCCCCGAGTTTTCGATTGTGAATTGAATTCATGAAATTTTCCTTGAATCCACTTAGAATAATATCTGTGATTATATTTAGTTATGGTTTCCATCAGTTCAATATTTATTTGGTGATTATTTTCACAAAAGTAAATTCTAGCCCTGCAGACTTTTAGAGTGTTAAAGAACTTGATAGACTTCATTTAATTCGTGTGGAATATTATCCTATGTTGATTATAATTATTTTTCTCCAGTTTGTGGTATAAAAAATGATAAGTATTGTGAGATGAAAAATTTAGCCATAATCATTGGACTAGAAAATCTTGAACTCTGCACAGGTGTTGAAATATTGAACCTTAGCTCGAACTTACCATTGTGGGAATCCCCATATTGATAGTAGTAGTGACTCTCGATTCAATTATTGTCAGTTCAGTTTTAGTAAGATCTTTAGAATCCTCAGACTCAGTCAGAAAATGTCAGCTGATCAGTTTGACTACAGAAATTCCCAAGGTGTCAGTACCACCTCTCAGTTACCAGAATCAGACTCAGAACTCAGTTTTTCATTGGTCCAAGAGGCGGTCATGACACTCAGATAGATAGCTCTGACTAGCCCTAGGACCCCAGTTTAGATTTCAGTTTGTTCTGAGACGGTTATGGCGCTTCTAGATAAGCAGCTCTGACCAGTCTAGAACCTAGTTTTAGAATCTGGTCTGATAAGACTTTCCGGGTACTTTCAGTTATAAATCCATGATTAGTCTTGGACCCCAGTTTTGAGCTATCAGCTTAGTATTCAGTTTAGGTTTTCCAGTGGGAGTAGGACTAAGCACCGAGCGGATCTGGGTTCCAGCGCACCCAGGTTCCCAGAACTGCGTTGCCAGCGCAGGTTGTAGTATTTATTAGCCTGATTGGCCCTAGACTTATGTGATCACCTAGTTCATGACTTTATACCCTAGAAAGGTATATTGGGTCCTATCGGTGGGGTGTGTACATTGGACTCCACGTCTAGCTCACGTGGTTATGTGTCGGTTACATACTCTCCCACTAGTCAGCTCAGTTTAGTCTCAGATTAGTCAAGTTCAATTCAGTTCAGTTCAGTTTAGTTCAGTGTTGTATCTCAGACTCAGTATTTCAGACTTAGGACATGTCTTTGACCACTAGACAGGTTCATCCTGACCATCTCAGTTTACTTCAGTTGTCTCAGTTCAGTATATTAGTTGGTCATTGCATATCATTTTCAGTTCAGTCATTTATATCCAGCATCATGTTTTCTCTCACTTAGTACATTCAAAATACCGACGCATATTTTTATGCTGTATCATTTCATGATACAACCGCTGGTGCTCAGACTCAGTGTCGTTTGTCGCCGCAGTTCAGATGCTCCTCAACAGCAGAAGTGTGAGTCCTCATCTTTTGAGGGTATTATTTCAGTTCTTTCAGTCATTTCATTACTTTCAGTTAGACTTAGAGTTAGCGGGGGGCTTGTCCCAGTAACTCATCTTCTAGATTGCTTTCAGACACAGACTTGACGTCATACTATTAGTATTATTAAGTTGTTTTACACTTTATGTTTTCAGTTTTAGCTTTCATAAATGTTTTTATATTATTATTTCAAAGCTTCCGCTATACATGTGTTACTCAGAATACCAGTGTATGACAGACCAAGGGTTGACTTGGGGTTATTTGTGTCTACAAGTATCGTGTTCCGTCCAGGGTGTAGACTCAGGGCGTGACAGAAGACCTCCACTTTCTGATTGCGAACGGCTTCCTTCAACTTTACTATGATAGGGTCCTCGTCTTGTCTAGCTTTGACCTCGATCACCAAGGAAGGTTCTGATCCATTCTGAACAATGACACCTCCATCTGTTGAGTCAACAATACGAACTCCTAGTCGTGCAAGATGATGTACATCCTTCACTAACTCTTTGCTTTCCTCATCTATATGGGTCACACTTTCCATAGAAAGCTTGCTAAGAGCATCTTCCACCAAATTAGCTTTGCCCGAATACACTCATATCATAATCCTTCAAAAGCTCCAACCACCACCTCTGACGTAGATTCAGATCCTTTTGGGTAAACATGTACTATAGGCTTTTGTTGTCCGTAAACACATCCACATGGAGCCCCTACAGATAGTGTCTCCAAATCTTCAAGGCAAATATTACCGCTGCCAATTCGAGGTCGTGAGTCGGATAGTTCTTTTCATGGACCTTCAGCTGTTTGGAAGCATAGGCTATAACCTTACCATGCTGCATTAGTACACAACCAAGGCCGATCCCTGAAGCGTCATAATATACCCCAAACCCATCGGTACCCTCAGGTAGGGTCAACACCAGTGCTGAGGTGAGTCGAGTCTTCAACTATTGGAAGCTCTTCTTACAATCCTACGACCATTGAAACTTCACTTTCTTCTGGGTCAATTTAGTCAATGGGGCTGCAATGGATGAAAACCTTTCAACAAATCTCCGATAATAACCAACTAAACCCAAGAAACTCCTGATATATGAAGGACTAACTGGTCTAGGCTAATTCTTCACCACTTCTATCTTTTGAGAGTTCACCTGCATACTCTCACTTGACACCACATGACCCAAAAATGCCATTGAGTTCAACCAAAACTAACATTTTCTGAACTTATCATACAACTGGCAATCCTTGGGAGTCTGTAGCACCACCCCCAAATGAGCGCATACTCCTCCGAGAATATCGTCTATGAACACAATTACGAACATATCCAAGTATGGCTTGAACACCCTGTTCGTCAAATCCATAAAAGCTGCAGGAGCATTCCTCATTCTAAAAGACATAACTACAAACTCATAGTGACCATACCGATTCCTGAAGGTTGTCTTCAAAATGTCACTCTCCTGAACCCTGAGCTGATGGTATCCAGATTTGAGGTCTATCTTTACAAAGCACTTAGCACCCTGAAGCTGGTCAAACAAATCATCAATCCTAGGGAGGGGATACCTGTTCTTGATAGTGACCTTGTTCAATTGCCGATAATCAATACACATCCGAAGGGAACCATCCTTCTTTTGTACTAAGAGAACTAGTGCACCTCACGGGGATTTGCTCGGTTTGATGAAACCCTTATCTAAGAGATCCTTCCACTGCTCCTTCAACTCCTTTAACTCGGCTGGGGCCATTCTGTAAGGAGGAATAGATATAGGCTTTGTATCGGGAAGAAGGTCAATACCAAAATCAATCTCCCCCTCGGGAGGAATCCATGGTAAATCATCTGGAAACACTTCTGGATATTCGCACACCACAGGAACTGACTAGATAGTCGGGGTTTCAGATGTAGCATCCTTAACCCTAACTAGATTGTACACACAACATTTAGAAATCATCTTCCTGGCCTTAAGGTAGGAAATGAAGCGACCTACAAGCATAGCTGAACTACCCTTCCACTCCAAGACTAGCTCACCCAAAAATCAGAACTCTACCGCATGGGTTCTATAATTTACTGAGGCATAACATGCATGTAGCCAATCCATTCCGAAGATAACATCAAGATCGGTCATGGCTAGCTCTACAAAATCTTCTGAGGTAACTTTCTGAAGAACTGTGACAGGGCAATTTCTGTATACTAGCCGAGCTGAATCACCAACTGGAGTAGAGACTGAGAAGGGTTCTGATAGGATTTTGGAACTGACTCCGAAACTACAGAAACATAAAGCATCACGAAAGATAAAGTATCCCCTGGATCTAACAATGCATATACATCAAAGTGGAATACTCGTAACATACCGGTGACCACATCTGGTGAAGTCTCCTGCTCTTGTTTGGATGCAAGGGCATAAAACCTACTCTGGCACTAGCCACCACCTGCACTGGTGGACGCCCCTTGCTGGACTGGGGCTGCTGCTAAACTGGTCGCCTGAGCACGACCTCTGCTACCACTCTGTCTAGCCAACGGACACTCCCGGTGCATGTGGCCGGATCTACCATACCCAAAACAGATATCTAATCCCATCAAGCACTCCCCTATATAATTCTTGCCACACTTTCCACAGGCCGGGAAGGTACGCTCTGTCTACATGCTACTCTGGCCCCTCGAACCTGAGGCTCTGCTCCTCTGATCACCTCCCGGTCTTGATGGTGCATTGGCCTATGATGGCGCTGGAGCTAATGACCTTTGATGGGACTGTTGGCGATGTCCGCCCCTTGAGTAGTGAAAACCCATAACTGTTTGTCCTGGACCACTTGGACTCTCTCTCAAGTGTACCTCCTCCATCTACTGGGCGTACAAAACCAACCAAGGAAAATCAATGTCCTGTTGAAGCATAGTGGTATTACAATCCTTGACCAGGTAGTCCTCTACTCCATGTCCAAACCTGCTCACCCGAGCTTTCTGATCAGCCACTAGCTCTGAGGCATACTTGGACAAATGAGTGAACTCCAAAGTATACTCCTAGACTGTCATGTTACCCTACCTTAGGTTCACAAATTGAGCTACTTTAATCTCCTTCATCTCATAAGGGAAGAACTGATCCAGAAATGCGGCATGAAACTCATTCCAACTAATGGGTCCTGCTCCAACTGTCTTGCTATCGTTCCATTTCCTGAACCAGATATCCTTTTAATTGATACGAGTCTAGGTCTGCGCACTCCTCCCCAGTCACCCCCATGATCTAGGTGATTTGAAGCACTTCCTCAATAAACTCATGTGGATCCTCGTCCACCTTTGACCCAAGGAACTCCAGAGGGTTCATCCTCAAAAAATCTTTGACTCTCGCTGCCGCCGCATTCCCATTTTGAGAAGAATTATAACTTACATAATAGCAGAAGTCCTGCATACCTATCAAGCTAACACCGAATAAAACATGATAAGCTGATTTCTACATATTATCTGAATAGCCTCTAATATAATTGATGAGCTGATGAGATAGTATCCCCCGACTAGCTCAACAAAAGTCTGTAACTGAAAGAGCATAACTATAGATAACTGAATGTCCTCTAAGGATGAGGACTCACCAACACTGGCTGAGGGATGTGAACTTTGAGAATCGGATAATGGCGGGGTTAAACCTAAATGTCAGAGTCTGTATCATAAAATTATACAACATAGAGTATGGGGTCAGTACTTGAAATGTACTGAGTATGCAAGGTAAGTAAAACGGATAGTTAAAATACATAAATGTTTATAAGAGTAGGACAACATGATCATAAAGTAGATATCATAATGTGAACATAAGAGCTTAAGGTTTTCAAATAATTCGTAAACCAGTCAAAATCATAGTCATAAGAGAAAACATTATAAAACATAACTTGAGCCAAGGTAACATAACATAACCATGCATAAATCATGAGGAACAATGGGAGGACTTGTCATAACCGATACCATCATGATGGAGCTTATATGATGCCCCAACTATCTCGCTCAAGTGGGCAGAGCCGTCCCTCTCTTTCTAGGAAAGGGACGTGCATAATGTGATATCATGGGGATCCAATAACATTAACATTTCTATATATAAACCTACGGTGGCACATAATTCTGAGACCACGGGATTTACCTGAACACCGGGTCTACTCAGTGCTAGACACTGCTCCCAAATATATGCACATGAGGCTCATAGCATAATCATAAATCATTCATGAAGTTCATGGCCACTTACAACATAACATACTCGATCACACTCGAAATACATGATTTGCCATGAATAAGGGCTCATGAGTTGGCCAAGAGTCGTAAATTCATAAATCATGAAATCCATGCATACTTGTAAAACATGTATATACTTGATATTCATAAATCCATGATAAGTGCTTGAGAGAAATGACATCATGAATCATAAATCATAATTTAGGTCTTAAGAAGATCAATGTTATAATGGAATCATAATTTGACTTTTCATGAAGCATATATAATTGGGCATAATTTAATTAGAATTTGAAACTATAAATTAATAATCAAAATAATTATAAAATATGCCCATAGATCATCAAACATGATTTGATACATGAAGGGAATTGACCCATAGATAGATCATAGAGAATTTCACAAGAATTGGGATAAACCCCATAAGATCATGAAGCTAGATTCTAGAATTGAAATTCATGGAAATTGAGAAGAATTTAGAGCATGAGATTGAAAGAAACTCTCATTCATAGCCTCACATACCTAGGTAAATCTGATCAACACTCCCTCTTGAAATCCCAAGGGAAATTGAAAAGAATTTGGAGAGATTCTTCAAACTTGATCTTCAAGGAAAGGCTCTAAGTTGCATGCATGGAATGGAGATGCTTTGAATAGGTTTAACACCCTTAAAACCCTACTAACTGAGCTCAAATTGATATAGTGTAGGATCTTAGGGCTTAGGAATGATGAGAATACCCTTAATGAAAAACCTAGAAATTCTACACTGCCAGTGACAATGATTGGTACAACAGGTCGTTACTGGCTCTAACGGGTCATTACTTCCCTTATTTTTTCACCCTATTTTCAAATCACAGGTCTTCTACAATGAATGGATACGACAATTAGTTACCAGTCTCAATGACTCATCATTACCATCTATTGTCACCATTACCCATTTTTTGGAAATCCTTCCAACGGGAGCATATAACGACCCGTGGCTCCAAATAACGAGTCATACCCGTGGCTCCAAATAACGAGTCATTCCATGACTCGTGCCTGCCCCTCTTGATCATGACCACTCTTACAACGACTCCCTTCCAATGACCCATTACATCAACCAACGGGTCATCCTTAGACCTGTTGTCACAGAACTCCTCATAACAGAACCCAACCACGACTGCTTCTCACGATTTGTCAGACCTACCAATGACTCGTTCCATGAGTCACTCTGAGGGAAATTTCTGATTTCTCTACTACTTTTCATTTCAAAATCTCGAGTCTAGTCTTAAGAACTTTCGGGGTATTACATAACCAAAGTAGAAATTTTTTTTTTGGGCAGAGTCTCTTTTGTAATCTGGACTATCCAGAAACCTGAAACGCAAAAAAGTCTAGCATATGCGCCTCATAGGACGCCACAAGCAATGATACAACATAGTTCCATATCATAAAAGCAAATAACTAGATAATACTGATAAGATAAGCAACATGACATTGACTAAACAATAATCTCACCTCAACTATATAATCTGAGTCAAGCTTGAAATAAGTGAGGATATTTAGACCTCATATTGTACTCAGCTGCCCAAGTCATATCCTTTGTATTTTTGTTCCTCCATAGGACTTTAACGGAGGCTACATCTCTAGTTCTCAAATTACGAACCTGTCGATCTGGTATAGCAACTGGAGTCTCTTCATAGACAACTCCTCATTAACTTGAACATCCTCAACTGGAACAACACGGGACGGGTCTCCTATGGACCTTTGTAGCATCGACACATTGGAAACTAGATGAATAGTTTCTAGTCCGAAGGTAGTTCTAACTCATAAGCTAATCGGCTATTCTTCGGAGGATTCAACACAGTCCAATGAACCTAGGGCTAAGATTTCCCTTCTTACCAATTCTCATCACCGCCCTTCATAGGCGAAACCTTAAGAATACCCAATCATTAACATTAAACTCCAAGTCTCTATGCCGCACATCGGAATAGGGCTTCCGACGACTCTGGGCTGTTAGCAACCATTCTCTGATAAGTTTTACCTTTTCTTCTGACTGATGTATCATACCAAGTCCAATTAATCCTGATTCCCCTCCTTCAAACAGTCCTACGAGGGACCTATATTTCCACCCATATAAAGCCTCATAAGGCGCCATCTGAATAGCAGAATAATAACTGTTATTGTATGCAAATTCAATAAGGGGTAGATGCTCGTCCCAACTCCCTCCAAAGTCTAGCACACACATTTGTAGCATATCCTCAAGCGTCTGAATGGTGCGCTCTACCTGGCCGTTTGTATGGGCATGGAAAGCTGTACTCAGATTAATCTGCGTCCCCAATCCTTTTTGAAACGACTTTCAAAATCTAGCTATAAACTGTGCCCCTATGTCAAAAATAATAGATTCTAGGATGCCATACAGTCGAACTATCTCCTCTGAGCAACATCATATAGCTCCTTTGAGCAACATCATATAGCTCCTCTAAGCGATTAATAGCCCTATAGGCGATGATATAGTAGCAAGCCTGAAGTTGGTCAATGGAAGTCTATCCTAGGTGGGGTCAATCCCAACCAATATACCACATTTTAGTCTCAACCTAGCCACTCAAAAGGCGTATATGGCTTTTAAGGTCTAATGTGGCCGCTACTTGCCCCTAGAATAGTCTGTATAGCTGCCAACAAGCACACCCCGTGTGCCTACATCTGATCGGAGGATCCTGGCGGTGATCATAATATCTAATGGTCTGGACAGGATAGGGCGAGATATAAAGTGGCCTAAACGATACTCCGAATGTCATACTAGGAAAATGATAGCTCATAAGCGAACCGTATGGTTGCGGACGACCAACTATTTAGTTCCTTTGCTTAGAAAAACTGTAGGGCTGCTACTAATCGAACATGCTCTTGAGCAGTCAACCCCTAATCTTTCATAGGCCGCTTACTATAATTCTTAGCCTGAAGGTAATACTGTACTACTATGGTTCTATTCCCTTAGACCTTAACTTAGTCTGTTCAGATTTCATGTATCTTTTCTGGACGATTCCTTGCCTCGTAGTTAGGTTTATCTGGATATGGTCACTTGCAGCAACCTAAACTTGTGTATCTATATGAGCAGGCTGGACATTGGCCCCGCATCCAACTACTAATAAGGTCCCCTACTTAGAGTATCCACGGGTCTATCTGACTTGTACAACTGGGATAACATCCTGGGCATCCTGTATGACAAGCACTAAGTCGATTGGAACTAACAGTCACTGGTAGTAGATAACTAGATGGCAGGCTGTCACTCATTTCACTAGGCAACCCTGGTGCCGCTGACTCTAGGGTAAGACTATCTTATCATAATTCTAGCCTTGTAGGCATCAAGGTACACCAACGGCCTCTGGTCGAGCTTTATTGACAATACAGGCACCAAACTGATAGTTATATCGCCCGACTGCGCCCTATGCTGTCCAACTTACCAACTCAGGCCCAACAACTAATCCTAAACTTCTAAGGCCTTGGCATGACAGTAAAACACCAGGATTCTACTAATACAGTGAACAGAAGAACAGAGGAGCTCCTATGATGCTCCTAACGTGAGTCGCACTTAACATATTCTTTTCCGATGAGGGATACTGCAATATACTCTCAACACGTCTTTTAGCAGCTAACCACAACCTATATAATCATAATCTACTAACTGAAGCTAATTACAACATATATAATCGTAATCTACTCAGAACAGCTAATCACAACATACATGATCCGTATCTACTAGTAGTAGCTAGTTATAACATATAGGATCGTTATTTCCGTTCAAGAACATAGGTTGTATCATTATACAATGAGAATAACTTGCATCAGCCTTAACATTCCTCGAATGCCGACTTTTGTTCATTAAATAGTTTCCCACCTGAAGCCGGTAATTCCACTCAATTGTGGCCCTTACGCTGAGAGAATAAGTCTATATTCGATACTAAGACTCAACAATCAATGATATCATTCGGTACTACTAACTATAATTCAACTCCATTTAATTCGACCGAAAAATCACAATTTTTCGAGAGTTTAGAAGGTAGAAAGGCTTACCTATCACCTATAGCCGCTTAGAACTCAATTTGAAGCAATTTCAACATCTTTTACTCGGTGGGATTCCGGTACTCTGAGTGAATTTTCAAGATAAAACTCTGCAGGGATGTTCCTCGTAGGCCTAGAACTTGTTATCTAAGATGAATTTGCGTTTGGATGGAGTTTAACGATGTAATTTGATGAATAACCAAAGAAAATATCGCCCAAGTTGCTCCTCTGATTTTGGGGAAATGTTAGAATGAATCATTAAACATTGAAAGAGGTTTATATAGTTTTGAGGCGGTGGCAGGGGGGCGCGGCACACCGCTCGTAGCACCATGAATCGGGCGCAACACACCACTCAACATGGTGCTATCCATGGTTCTAGCTAATCCATGCCCATAATTACATCAAAATCAATCATTTCTAGCTCCACTAAATCAGCTAAGGTCTGGCAACCGACAATCTTTACTGTACAACCCTGGTAAATTCTATTAGCAATAATAGAGTCATCGACGGGTATAGACACCAAGAATGGTCGTTGGAGAAATTCTAGTGTTATACCAAATTTCTGTGCCACTAATTGAGTAACATAGGACAAGGTAGAACCTGGATCTATTAAAGCATAAACCGGGTGAGAGCAAACATCCAACATACCTATCACAACATCTGGTAATGACTCCGACTCCTGTCGCCTTGGTAAGGCGGAAGTGTGATCCAGACCACTGCTAGAACTAGATGCCCCTGATCTACCTCTGCATCTGCCGGGTGGAGCTGAGGGTCTGCGCTTGCCGAAGGTGCTGGAACATGTGATCCTACGGAGGACCTGTTCTGCTGGTCCAGGTCACCCTGATCTCCGGTCGGACAATTCCTCATCTTATGACCCTCTTTCCCACAAGTATAACAAGCAGTATAGCCGTATCTACATCTCCCAAAATGTCATCGGCTGCAAATGCTATAACGCGGTGCAATAGGCCTGCTCTAATATGATCCCTTCTGCTGTTGGGAGCCCGATGCTCGTGAACTCTCACCGGGACTTAACTGTCTGCGATGATCTGATCTACTGCCCTGCTACTGCTGAGGTGTAGGTCTAGGTGGACTACCTGATACCCGCGTCCTAGGTCCGCCCTGAAATTCTCCCTGCATATCAGTGGGCCTAGTCCTCTGGCGCTGCTCCTAATTTGTTCTTTCTACCTCATGCTGATGCCGCCTAATCACTTCAATGTTTTGAGCAAAATCCTGAATGCGCGCAATGTCCATGTCCTCCTATAAGGTAGCTGTAAAACAGGTTTTCACATATTTTGGAAGAAGCCCCATGATGAACCGATATACCCTGGCTGACATGGCGTCCAGAAATGCTGGCGCATATCTTGCCAAAGAGTCAAACCTCATTGCATACTCTCGAACACTCATTGTACCTTGCTCCAGGTGCAGGAGCTGATCCACCCGGGCCTGTCGGATCTCTCAAGGCAAATAATGATCTATGAAGGCCTCTAAAAAACTGGACCAAGTCAGAGGGGGTATGTCTCTGCCTCAGGACCTCTCCTAACTCTCGTACCACAACACCGCTATGTCTCATAGCTAGAATACTACCAACCTCGACTGAATCTGTGCGTGTAGCATGCAACACCCTAAATATCCTCTCTAATTGATCCAGAGAGTCTTGAGGATCCTCTCAGTGGTCTATCCTCGTGAACTGCAAAGGACTCAGGGCAAGAAACTCTCGTACCCTCGAACTTCCAGTTCCTCCAGTAGATTCAATGACAACTGGTGCCACGGGCTGGCATTGAGCGGCCATTATCTGAGCCAACATATAAAATGCTCTACTAACCTCCTGATTTGATGGTGTAGGGATTACTGGGGGTGTTAATGACGTATATGCTTCACTGGAGGGCTCCTGATGTGGAGGAGAACGCTAGGGAGACCGAGGTGATGTCTCCCTTTCGCCTTTTGGTCGGGCCGTCTCTAACTGTAAGACTCTGTTAGTGCCCTCTCCTACCGTAATATCCAATTCCCTACTGATGTGCCGTGATTTTACAACACTTTCAATGCTTAAAACCAGGAAATTATGCAGATTCAAGGTATGTTTATATAGGTATGATGTGTTTTGTGCTTAATATTGCAGGAAAACAGGTTCGAGAGTGAACTGGTCAAATTAATGCTGAAAACAACTGAAAAGGTGACTGCCAGACACTTCATGAGTCGTTGGCAGGAGGCACAACTCGTTGCTTAAGGCGTGGGAAAATATGGATATTTGAAGATGCAAGACAGTGTACCTGACGAGTTGAGGAAACAACTCGTTACAAATGGTAACGAGTCATGAGGTCAACCGTGAAGGCTGAGAGAAGAAATCTTAACAAAGTGACCTGTGTAGTTGACGACGAACATCACGAGTCGTCACATGAAGGAACGACTCGTTGGAAGATCACCGGACCAATCATAAGGTGCACTGGACTTTTGGAGGAATGAGACTACGAGGGACCTAATGACTCGTGCTTAGGCACGACGAGTTTTTAGCTGACCCATTGCCACAACTAGGTATGTAGCTGAGGACGACTGATTTATGCAAGGAACGACTCGTCAGAGGGCCAAACGAACTGTCACCAAGCCCGTTGCCACTGCCGACCTGGTTTTCAGTTTTAATTAGGAAAAGGATTTCTTGGAACTATAAATACACAATTTAGGTTTATTTTTGCAGGACGATTATTCTTACAGTTATAGAGTAATTAAGAGAGCCAATTTATTTTAGTTTTCAACTAGAATTTTGGTATTGATCAATTGTTCTTGATTCAAGAAACAAAAGCAACATTGGAGTTTATTCATCTATTGTGGAGTTTTTATTCAATCTATGTGGTTTTTATTCTACAATAATTTGTAAGTTGCAATTATGATTTCTTCAATAATTTGTGATTGCGATAATACAAGCATGAGTATCTAAACCCATAACTAGGTTTTTGGAAACCAAGATGAACTAACACACATAGGTAAAAACACTTAGTGATTCTTAAATGGGGTTTTATGCATGTATTGTTTTTCCCTTCGTTTTGATTGATTCTTGACGGTTACAAACGTTAGGACTTGCCTTATTCTTACTTACCGAATCAAGGAGGTGAATAATGGGAAAAGGGATTAACAACAGAGATTTGAGACTATCAACCCTCATCTAATAGCTTGGACTTTTTCGGGGATAGCTAATCCGATATTAAGGGTAAGGGTCAACTAAAGTACACCCGTATACGGACAAAGTTGCGTGGTGATAATCATCTAGATATGGGACCAACCATTTAGATGAACCTAACTTACCAATATTGCATGTTAAACACCGGGATAGATCACTAGTGTATAAGCTTTGTGGTTATGA
Organism: Datura wrightii; assembly: GCA_035772735.1. Taxonomy (NCBI): domain Eukaryota; kingdom Viridiplantae; phylum Streptophyta; class Magnoliopsida; order Solanales; family Solanaceae; genus Datura; species Datura wrightii. The sequence goes on along the minus strand of JASDFA010000029.1, from coordinate 4,536,577 downwards.
AATCTTGGGGAACACAATCCTAGTCAAGTCGTTAATTGAATACAAACCAAATTTGATCTTAGCATTCAACAAGTTTACTTTGTTTATTATTCTATATTTTTCCCCCTTCGGAAATAAGTAACTCAATAGTAATAGTTATTCGCATTAACTTAAGTTCTTACCATATTCCCTGTGGGATCGACCTCAACCTTTGTTGTGTTTTAGAACATACAATCGACCGCTTATATCTCAATTACGAGGTGTAATTTGGGCGACATCACCGACCCGCCGTAGTTTGTCATGTATCTGACATTCTCTCTATAGATAAGTAGAATAACGTAAGCTTAGGGACTCAACCCTATATAGCATAGCTCTATAGCACGATTGGAGAAGGAAGGAGGGTAACCACTCTATCATGCCTCGTAGTCTCGTGCCTATAGAATGTGGTACGCAACACACCCATAGACAAGACTCTATTAGACACAGCTTGCAGACTCCCTAGGATACGACGTTGCTTTGATACCAAGTTTGTCACAGCCACTTTGGGGGGCGTAATTGACACCTAATGCCGCACTGGGACCTGGGCTGACTTGGCTGGGCATATGCACCTCTGGTGCCTGCTAGAAACCTAAAATCAAGAAAACAACCAGCTATATCTCGGTTGTAAACATAGCCTCGAGCAGACAAGGCCACACAGTAAACCTGTAAAAGAAAACAGCTAACCCAACAAGCATAATAATAAAGGGGATCCTATGCGGGTCGAAAAGACCACCATGTTGTCTAGTAATAATAGAAGGAAAGCAGGCAATCATATTCATACTATAGCCGACAAGGCTGCTAACTAAGAGCTACACTAGGCCCTACACGGCCAACACGCAAAATATAACATACATAGGCCCCACACGGCCAACAACCACCAACAGCTGAAAACTATAGTCCGCAAGCCACTAAGAGTGGAATAGTGGTCGGGAAAGGACGCCGACCTATCTAAAAGATGTACAACAAAAAGAGCAAACCTTTCTAACTGTCAACTCTGGAAAAAGGGAGCTGATTGATTTGCTAACCCTGGGTGATGGCTAAAAAGGTCCTGAACAATGTCTATCCGCACCTGCAAAAAAGTATGCAGCGCCTCATAGATGGGCGTCAGTATAATATGCATCGAATATGTAAGGCAGTAATGAAAATGACTGAATAGAGCTGATAAAAGAACTGAAAGTAATAAATAAAAAAAATAAGAATTATAACCCGAATAGCCTCACAACATGAAGTATAACTAACAAGTAAGTATACAAATAAGAACCTTACCTTGCCCCCATAAGCTTGGAAGGTGCAATCAACATAGAATAACCTACCTGGACCCCCATAAACCCTGGCAAGTACAATTCAACCTATATACCCCTAATACGATCAATATGATTCAACGGATAACTATAGCCAACCTACCTGGCCTCTGGGTCTACAACTGAGCCTGCTGGGCTCCTTTAGCTATGTCTGATCCCTCTAGGCTCCTGTGATTGCACCCTGGGCGCACAAGACTCGATGGAGGGTCAGTGATGCTGTTATGGCATAAAAGAAGTACATTCATGGATGGACTATAATATGGACTTATAGGCTTGAATATAGTCCTTGTCAGACATTATATAGCTCGTTTGAGCGATCTATAGCCCCGTAGTCGATGACACAGCTAGCAACCCTAAGGTTGGTCGATGGAAGGCTATATTTGGTGGAGCAAATCTCAACTGAAATGCTAAACTTTAATCTCAAAACTATCTATAACATCTAATCACAATATTCATGCTTGCAACTTACTTACAAGAACACAATTCATATTACTATACGATGGGAATAACTTGCCGAAGAGGTTAGCTTTAACATACCTCGAAAGCCGATTTTCATTCACCCAAATAGTTCCGACCTGAAGCTGGTATTTCCACTCAATTGCAGCCTTTATGCTGAGAGAATAAGGCTATTTTCAATACTAAGACTCGGAAAATAACAATATCTTTCAACAACATTAACTACAACTCAACTTCATTCAATTCGCCGAAAACTCACAAATTCCTGAGACTTTAGAGGGTAGAAATGCTTACCTATCACTTGTAGCCTCTTAGGACTCAACTAGAAGTGATTTCTACAACTTTTACTTGGTGGGGTTCCGGTACTCCGAGCGAATTTTCAAGAAATAACTCTACAGGGACGTTCCTCGTAGGCCTAGAACTCGTTATCCAAGGTGAATTTACGTTTGAATGGAGTTTAACGACGTAATTTGGCGAAAATCACTTGAAACAGGTGCCCAAGTTCTCTCTTCTACCGTGGGGAAATGTTAAGAATGATTTAATCAAATATGAAGGGATTATATATAGTTAAGGCGGTGGCAGGGTGTCATGCCCTACTTTGGGAGGCATGACTGGCACCTAATGCCACACTGGGATCTGAGTTGACCTGGCCGGGTATCTGCCCCTCTGGTACCTAAACGCAACTCAAAATCAATAAAACAAACTACTATATCTCGGCTACAAACACAGCCTCAGGCTGACAAGGCCACGCAACACCTGTAAAAGAAAATAGCTAACCCAGCAGCACAATAGTAAAGGGATCCTATGCGGGCTGACAAGACCATCATGCTTTCTAGTTATAACAGAATGGAAACAGGCAGTCAAATATATACTACAACTAGTGAGACTACCAACTGGAAGCTATACTAGGCCCCACACGGCCAACATACAAGGCATAACACATATAGGCCCCACACGGCCAACAAGAACTTCTAACTGAGAACTTATGCAAGCCTCTAAGAGTGAAAAAATTGGTCAGGACGGGGCCCCGGCCTACCCAAATGCTATACAAATAAAATACAGGTAAACCTCTACAACCTGGAAACTCTAAATGAAAGGAGCTGGCCAATTTGCTGACTCTGAATAGTTGTGAAGAGATCCCAAAACTCGCCTGTCTAAACCTGCAGGCAAGTATGCAACGCCCCATTCGTAGGCCTCAAGTACAATATGTACCAAATATGTAAGGAGATAATAAAAAGCTGAATAGAAGCTGATAAAGACTGAATGTAAGTAGCAAGAAGGGACAAAAGATAACCTGTAAGCTTTCTTATCCATAACCTGCATGTAGTAAATTATTACACGTATATGAGTTGAAACTATACAACTACACATTCATAGGCTATGGATAGCAAGAAAGTATACAAATAAGAACCTAACCTAGCCCCCATAAGTCTGGAAGGTACAAGCAACACAGAAACAACCTACAGGGGCCCCCATAAGCCCTGGAAAGTACAATTCAATCTATATACCCCTATCCAGGTTCTTATGATTCTACTGGTACTATAGCCAACCTACCTGGCTACTGGGTCCGCATCTGAGCCTGTTGGACTCCTGTAACTGTGTCTGAGCCCATTGGGCTCCTGTAACTGTATCTTGGGCACACAAGGCTCGACGGAGGGTCAGTGATGCCAATACAACATAAGAGTAGAAGCCCATTCGTGGATGGACTGTAATATGGCCATTGGGCCTGAATATAGTCCCTTAGGACATCATGTAGTTCCTCTGAGCTACATTATATAGCTCCTCTAAGCGATTAATAGCCCTATAGGCGATGACACAATTGGCAGCCCTGATGTTGGTCAATGGAAGGCTATCCTAGGTGGGGTCAATCGCGAGATCTAGAGTGGCCTAAAAGACACTCTGAATGTCATACTAGGACAATGATAGCTCATAAGCGAACCATATGGTCACGAACGACCAACTATTTAGTTCCTTCGCTTAGAACAACTGTAGGGCTGCTACTAATAGGACATGCTCTTGAGCAGTCATCCCTAATCTACCATAGGCCGCTTACTATAATTCTTAGCCTGAAGGTAACACTGTACTACTATGTTTCTAGTCTCTTAGACCTTAACTTGGTCTGTTCAGATTTCATAAATCTTCTTTGGGCGATTCCTAGCCTCGTAGTTAGGTTTATCTAGACATGGTCACTCGCGGCAACCTACACTTGAGTATCTATACGAGCAGGCTGGGGCATTGACCCCGCATCCAACTACTAATAAGGTCCCCTCCTTAGGGTAACCCGGGTCTATCTAACTTGTACAACTGGGATAATTTCCCAGGCGTCCTATATGACAAGCACTAAGTCGACTGGAACTAACAATCACTGGTAGTAGCTAACTAGATGGAAGACTGTCAATTATTTCACTAGGAAACCCTAGTGCCGCTGACTCTAGGGTAAGATCATCTTTTCAAAATTCTGGCCTTGGAGGTGTCTAGGTACGCCAATGGCCTCTAGGCGAGCTTTACTGACAATATAGGCGCCAAACTGATAGTTATATCGCCCGACTGCGCCCTATGCCGTCCAACTTACCGACTCAGGCCCAACAACAAACCCTAAACTTCTAAGGCCTTGGCATGACAGTGAAACACCAGGATTCTACTAATAGTGAACAAAAGAACAGAGGAGCTCCTGTGACGCTCCTAGCGTGAGTCATACTTAACATATTCTTTCCCGACGAGGGATACTGCAATATACTCTCAAAACGTCTTTTAGCAGCTAACCACAACCTATATAATCATAATCTACTGACTGAAGCTAATCACAACATATATAATCATAATTTACTAATAGCAGCTAATCACAACATACATGATCCTTATCTACTAGCAACAACTACTTACAACATATAGGATCGTTATCTCCATTCAAGAACATAGGCCGTATCATTATATGATGAGAATAACTTACATAAGCCTTAACACACCTCGAATTCTGAGTTTTATTCATTAAACAGTTTCCCACCTGAAGCCAATAATTCCATTCAATTCCGGCCCTTACGCTGAGAGAATAAGGCTATATTCGATACTAAGACTTAGAAAACAATGAGATCATTCGATACTATTAACTATAATTCAACTCCTAGTAGTCGAGTTTAGAAGGAGATATGAAGAGTCGGACGAGACATTGGCTACGATGATGACCTAAGTTGATTTGATGGCCAAGCACATGTTGCAGTCCATAATCAAAAGGGTTGACGCAATTGGGATCCAAGGCCACAATTCATATGAGGAGGATGTTCCATAGCCAAGATATGATGAGGAGTGTCAGTTCATGGTGGGAAAAATGATGGGTTCTCATCAAGGATATCAAGGTTCAACCAAGGCCTTTGGTGTCCTTGTGACGGAAATCAAGATTGGAGAAATAGAGATGATCAAGGATGGGGAGATAAGGATAATCGATAGAGAAACTGTGAGCCTAAATAGGATGGGCATAGGTACCACCGAAGTTCAAACCCATACATTCCTCCTCCTAAAGCTGATGTAGCCCCAATGCATCCTAGTGTGAGTGATGTGGGTAATTCCAAGATTGAGGAGATGCTGGAGAGAGTATTGAAGAAAGTCGAGTCCACCAATGCGGTGTCAAAGAATTAAAAGGGGAGATGTCCAACCTTTCCCAAATAGTGAGCTCCCACTCAGTTTCAATCAAGCACATGGAAGCCTAAATAAACCACTTATCCACCTAAATGAATTCAAGAACAAAAGGAACCCTTTCAAGTGACACTATGCCAAATCCAAAGAAAGATGTCCAGTATATGGTGATAGTCACAAGGAGTAGGAAAATAGTCACAAATACAAGTAAGAAACCCAAAGTGGTTATTGGATCCAAACCAAATGAAGAGGAATGATGTGGTTCCAAATGCACCTATTTGTGTTAATGATGAAAAAGTGTTAGAGGAAGAAGACGTTGAGACTCCTAAAAATGTGGATGCTGATAAAGAGGGTGAGGAGGCCCCAAGTGCTAAGAGCCAAGAACCTAAAGTTCCACCCCCTTACCCCCCATGATTGACCTAGAATAAAGAGGATAACCAGGTCAAAAAGTTAATTAATATGTTTAGCAAGTTGTCTATAAATATTTCATTAGTTGATGCTTTGCTCCAAATGTCGTGATATTGCTAAATTTATGAAGGAGCTTTTAAAGAATAAAAGAGTTATGAATGTGGGCACAGTGGAGGTGTCACATCATTGTAGCACATTCATTGCTAGTAACCTTGCTCCAAAAAGAGATAATCCTGAAGCATTCACTATTCTGTGCACCATTGGGATATATGTGTTCAACAAAGCTCTCTGCGACCTAGGGACAAGCATAAATTTGATGCCCCTTGTGATCTTCAAAAAGTTAGGATTGGGAAGTCCTAAGCCTACCACAATGAGGTTGCTCATAGCAGAGTGGTCTATTTGGCGCCCCATCGGAATACTTGTTGATGTGTTGGTCAAAGTAGACAGATTCATCCTTCTAGCTGATTTCGTTGTGTTGGATTGTGATGTAGACTTGGAGGTTCCCATTATCTTGGGGAGAACATTCTTGACCATAGGGATAGCTCTAGTGGATGTTGAGCTAAGTGAGCTAAAATTCCAAGTTGTTGGTGATGAAGTAACCTTTAATGTATACTAACCAATGGAACCACTCGATGAGTGCAAGGTGATAGCTGTGATGGATGATGGAGATATCAGGGGAATGATCTTGATATGGAGGACAAAGCTTCGTATGATTAATAAAATTGTGAGATGAAATGATCGTGCCGCGACATTAAATCAAGCGCTTCTTGGGTCTTTTTACTTCACATTTTTATTGTTTGTTTTGTTGTGTAGGATGATTGAATTGTGAACAAAGTGGGAGAAGTAGAGTATGGGCATCTGCATTGGACCTGTGAAATACAGGTACCAACTCACAGAGCATAGGTCCAAACACACATGTGATCCAAAATATATGAGAAAAAGGTGAGCACCTGTGCCACACCGACAAAATGCAAGCAAGGACTTGCAGAACGCAGGTATAGTGCAGGTCAGAGACAAAATACCTGGGCAAAGATCGTTCAAGAATAGGTAATATGTGTCTTACCTATAAAATGCAAACACAGATTTTTGAGACACAAGTTTAGCATATATCCAAGACAATGCACTGGGAAATTAGAGGTCTACCTGTGTTTGACTTGCGGCTTGCAGATCCAAATTTGCGGTCGCAGGTCTATCACAAGCGCAGGTATGAGTAATTTAACAAAAATTTGACCGCCAGTTTGACCAACCTGACCCAAATCCAACCCATAACTTTTCAGTTTCTTCCCCCACTACCTAAAACCCCTAATTTTCTACACCACACCATTTCCTTAACCCCCAACTATCATTTACATTTCAGACATTCCTCTATTAACTCACCATTAATTCCACCCAACCTCTTCACCATCTTCCCTCTTATAAATTCCACCACCTCTTTCATTTTCTACCATCACAAACCAACCTTCAAACCCAAACAAAGCAAGGAGCTGGTCGGTCTCATCTTGTGGAACAAAAGCTTCAAGTTTCAATTTCATTTCTTTACTCACTCTATTTGGTATGTATTTAATTTTCATCTTTGTTTCTTTGAGCTTGATGATATGTGTAGCACAAAAAGCATGATAGTCTTCATTTTCCTTGACCCACATTTCCCCCCCATTTTCCCCTTCTATGTTCTTCATGTTCATTGTGCAATTGATTCTTATGGGTATTTGAGGGGTTTTTCAAAATGTCAAAAGGGGTAGATTTTATTGTTTCATGATACTATATCTATTGCAGTATGCTACATCTCTTTGAAATTTTAGTTGGGGGGTGAAGTCTGAGTAACTGCTTGAGATGAATGATTTTTCCCAATGATGGAATGGGTGGCATCTTTCTTACAGGGAAATCATCCTTTCTTATTGTGTTCTTGATAATATGGATGAAAATGTGGTCATGATTGTGAGTTGTGTGGATTGTTGAAATTAACTCGACGAATATTGGTTGAATTAGTCATTTGATGTTTTTCGATGATAGATGGGGTAGCATCCTTCTTAAGAGAAAGTCATAAAAGGATCATAATGGTTAAAAGTGTTGTTGATATTGTTGGTAAATCTTTTGAAAAAGTCTGAGTACCCATTAGATAATGAATTTCTTCATACTTGCTGAAAAATTGGAAATGAAAGCATGTGAGGTTAATTTTAGACATTGTTGAGCAACTGCGTGCCGCAGATTTTGCGGAATGCAGGTTGGGTATTGGGCTTCAGGCTCACAACCTTACACTTGCGTTCCACCTGCATACCATAGATCCCCATCTGTGAAACATAGATGAAATGCAGGAGCTAATGCCAGATACAGTGATTCTGCCTTGCACCTGCGATTCAACTGCAGGCTGCAGGTCCACACCTGCGAAATGCAGGTGCAGTGCAGGTGCTGTTAGTGAATTTTATTGGTTGCTTCACTTTGCTTGCTATCCAATTTCTTTCATTTTTCTTTCGTTAGTCTAGTGTAGCTTCTTTCTTTTATTTTCTTTAAGAAAAATACAAAAAGAAAGTGGTTTTGGGTTATGGCACTCATATTATCTTACAGGAAAATGTCCTCATCCAGGTGTTGAGATAAAGGAAAAGCCACACTGAGATAAAGGTAAAGCTCTTATAGTGGCGGCACACACTAGGAATTTGATCTAGAAGAGGAAAAGAGAATCTCCTGACTCTTCTTTGAGCTTGAAGGAACGGAGGCTTCCAATCTCTCCTTTAAGGAAAAGTGGAGCTATTACAGAAGAGGCCAAATTTAATGTTGACTCTTTCAAGGCTGACTTCCTCGATATTGATAGATAATTCCAAATACGGGATTGGGAGCTTTTCACTCAGCCCTTGGATCCCTACTTTCAAAGTTGGTGTGGAAGTTTTATACCTCCTATAGGGCCCGATAGGACATTCTTAAGCACAAAGGCCGAGAAGACATGATGCCTTGCTTATCATCCGTGCTAGTGTAGGGCCATGAAGTAGACATCACCCCTGAGGCAATCAAGTCAATTTATTAGGGAGATCCAATCCGTCCTGACTCGGGGTTTTACAAGGAGATTGACAGCAAAAGAGAATCAATATGCACGGGTGGCAGGTATTACTGATGAAGGTCATCATCAATTGGCAGTTATGAGGAGTGATATTCATTTCCATGATCTGAAATTTGAAGCTAGAATGTGGCTTGACCTGGTGTGTACCTGTATTATTCCCTCCTAAAACAAAGCACATGTTCTAATTGAGATAGCCATCCTCATAACATGCATAATGGGTAGGATTCATATTAATGTGCAGGAGATCATAGCTGAGAAATTCAAGAGAAAGGCTCGACAACAAGCTAATTCCATGCCACATCCGGCCCTCATTAGCTTGCTATGCCTATGGACCGACTGCCATTTTTAGAGACTGCTAGATAAAATGCAGTGGGCATAAGGAGTCATTTATTTGGACACAAATACAGACAAGGACGCTCCAGCTTTCAAAAAGCTGAAGTTGACTTCGGAACAGAGTGGTCTTCTGGCCATTGAGATGTCTAGAGATGTCCCTGTTTCACCTATGGCTGATAGATAGGTCTCTCTACAGGCAAGTGGTCTTTTCATAATAGCACAAATGGCTCATGCCCATAATGCTCAATTATTGATATTAGCCAAAGCCATCCCTCCCATAATTCAGAAGGCAATAAAAATGGCTATGCAGCCAGTAGTTGACAGTTAGGATGCTTGTACGCTCAAGTAGATGTGCTTAGGGAAGAAGTGGTTGCTATGAGGGAAGAGCTGGATAGATGAAAAGATAGGATCCCACCAATGGATATCAACTTGAACATTCCGACAGTAGGGTGTGACTCACCTATTGTGAAAAGGAGTCTTCCAAATGATTGGTGTGTCGGGTAAATCCCATTTGAAGTTACAGCGGCAGGGGAAAGTCAAGAGGTTGCACCACCCTGCAATGAGATGCCTCCTACTACTGCTGCTGCCTACCACGGGGATCCATATTGGGTGCCACTAATATATTATTACCATGAGGCTAGGAAACTTCCAGATAAATGGGTGGTTGCTTCGCCACAAGAACCAATTCACCAGACCCTTTGATGCTTTTTGTTGCTGAAATAACTTCGTGGCACTTCTCATAATGGACCTACGCTACTCTTTCACTCATTACAAGGATTCCTCCTAATCCCTTTTGTTGTTTATATGCCTTGAGGACAATGCATGATTTTGTTGGGGGAAGTGGATGCCTTTGTCAGGCTTGTGATGTAAATGAATTGAAATGGTGTTTGGATGAATGAATGCCCCCATGGGGCTAGTTTCTAATTGATTAAATTGTTGGGATGATTTTCTTATTTTGATGAAATGAGTTGCCATTGATGGTTTAGTTTTACATGCAAATTAATTCAAGACTCGTGCTTAGCAATATATTTTGTAGATAGCAGATAGCAATAAACTACCAAGGATTTTCTTCATACCATGATTCTTTTCTAAGGAGAAAATTTTGTTTTTCTTTTTATGTGTTGAATCGGGTGTCATTTTCCTATTATAGATTGAGAGCTGACTTTCTTAAGGAAAAATGTCAAGTTTAGTTTATCTTTTTGAGTCATGCTTGCTCTTACTTTGAGCGGTACCACCAAAATTTTTTATTTTCATAGCACAATGATTTTTGATGTTGAAAGGGGCACATGAATTTGGAAAAAAACGAGCTTTCTCTTATCATGAATTGTACATTCTTTATTTGGCTTTTGATTTGCAAAACAATTATGAAAAACTCGAAGCTTGTCTAGATTCATGCCTTTGAATTGCCTTGTGTGGTAAGGTTTTATCTTGATTCTTGTGTGTGCATATTGTCTAGAACTTGCCCCAAATGTGATTCTCAAGGCAAAAACTTGGATCCAACTGCACTTGGAAAATGATTTTAGACTCTTTTTGGTTAGCCACTTCACCGCAAAATGACCTCCTTGAATGTCAACCCTTGTTAACCACTGTTTGAGACTTAAGCCTTTTTTCTTGGAAACCACATTACATGCCTTATATCCTTTTTAATCTTTTTCTTTGGCACCTGTCCTCCTTTATTTCTAGTGATGAAAGAAAAATGGGGCTTGAAGCCCAAAATTTGGGGATGGAAGAATGAAATGTGATGTAGGCAAAAGCCTAAGTTTGGGGGTGTGCAAAAAGGTAAAAGAGGAATGAAATTCAATGTGAGGTAGCACTAAATGCTTGATGAAAAGAATAAGTTAGTTGAAAAACCTTTAATCAAAAGAAGAAAGAAACAAGTTGAATGGTGGTATCTCTTGTTTACATGAGGCTTAATGTAGAATCCAAGGAATTAAAAGGGTGGCTCTTGAGGAAAATTATGAATGATGAGTCGGGAGAGAAAAGGTGAAATAAACATGCTAAGTGTAGTGGGATGTTTGAATGTTCTCACAAAAGGCATTAGGAAGGTTCTAGTTACTAGAGTTAAATGTTTTCATACCCTTACCCCTAGCTTTCATTGTGACCCGCAAGTCCTTAGTGATTCCAAGTGTAGCAACTCTACATTAGTGGCGAGTTACATGAAGGGCAAGCCTATGGTTTAACGGGTATGCACTTGAATATTTTTGAGAGAGTGAGTGTCTTTGCATCATTTTATAATCCCTATATGTGAATTGGATGAAGGTGAGTGAGATTCTCTCTTTTGGTGAATGGCATCACTTCCTTGGAGTAAATGCTAAAATTGTGCTTTCAATTGAGAGGTATCAATGCGACAAGTTGTGGAGTGAACTTCTAGACAAACTTTGAATGTTGATTGTCAATGACTTGAGATGCTTAGTGATCTTGATTTGATTGAATATGTCCCCTGTTTTAAATTGAAAGAATGAGAGTGAGTTGTACAAAATATTTATGGTTACCAATTGAACTTGTGCAACATGTTTTGAGTCTTTTTGTTTTTTTAGTCGATATGTGATTTTGTGGTTGTCTTAAATTTTAGTAGTCTTATGTGCAGCTCTCATGATGTGATGTGATTTATTTAATTTTAGTTGTGGGTGAATACTTTGCTTGAGGACAAGCAATGGTTCAAGTTTTAGGATTCGCTGAGTTGGTAATTTACCAACTCATTCAACTTTTAAGCATGAACTATTGCTTTGTTTTCACACAAATTAGGATGGTTTTATACTTTTTCTCTTTGTTCGTGTAGGTATTTAACTTAGGAAAGGAAAATGTATAAAATGAACTAAAAAGCACTCTACTGGAGGCAAAGAACATGCATGTCGCATATTGGCACCCGCGAAACGCAGGTGCCATGTAGTTGGCACCAGAGGATGAGTTGAAATGCATCTGCAAAATACAGGTTGGAACCTGAAAAATGTAGGTGCCAACGCAGATGGCTTCCAAACAATTCTGATTCAACCTGCGAGTTGCATATTCGCAGGTGCCATAAAAGTGACTCGAATGCTGACAAGGGAAAGATCATCCAGATTGGGCACAAATGTATTTGAAAAGCTATGCAAAAGGAATGTGCAAATTTTTTACCCCATTTGTATTCACACAACATATCATATCATACAAGAGAAATTTGTAGAGAGAAATAAAGAGAGATAGAAAGAACAATTTCCTTCTTCTTCTTCTTCTTCTTCTTCCTCCTCCTTCCTCCTCCTCCTCCTCCTCCTCCTCCTCTTCTTCTTATTATTCTTCTTTTTATTCTTAAAGAACACCATTATTGCAAATTTTAAAAGCTTAATTTGTTATTAATATGATGATTGTTGAGGAATTTTTCCATGGGTATAATTTCTCTTTCTACATTCATGAGTAACTAAATTATTAGCTAGGGGTGTGCAGATGATGAGTGTTTAAACTTGATTGGGTGTTGAGGATTAGTTCTTAGATTCAATTTATAAGCATGGATCTATTGTTTTCTCTAAGTTTTCATTGAAAAATAATGGTTGCAAATATTGATTTAGCTTACTTATCTTACTTTTTGAGAGAGAAAAGTGAAATTTGGGTGAGGAATCAATTGTGAGAATTTGGAGTGTAGGTATGTGGGCTTGAGTTAGAGACTGTCAAGACCCATATCTCCACTTCACTAGAGGGTTGAGGCTAGAGATAGCTTAACCCTTCCTCAAGTTTTTTGGCTGATTTGTGATTGTGACTTTGGAGTTTGAGAAAACCCAAAGCAAAAGCACCCTTGTTTGAAAAATAAGAGGTGTGGCGTTATCCATTACTATCCATGCTAAAAATTGAGTTCAAGGCATTTTAATCAACTCTAATATAGTTGACACCCCATTAATAGCACATTCCTAGTTCCTTCTATCAACTGCAATAATTCAATTGCCCAATTTCGTTTTACTATTTGAATTCAATATTGTTTCACTTTTCCCCCCAATTTTTACTTTTCACATGTTAAACAATGATTCTTTCTAGTTTGAATTAATTTATTACTTTTGAATTATCTTTCTCAATTTCTTGTGGGATTTGACCCCGACAACCATTGGGAATTTTATTTTTTGACAATGACCACTGTCACCTCCTTTAAACTGGAGAGATATATTGACCGTTATCAAAAGGTAAGTGAAATTTGGTATTTTCAACATTTTGAGAGCTAGAAAGCTCGGATTGAGGCTATTTTTGAATAATATTTCTTGTATAAATATGGGGCACATGATTATGACTCAGTTTTGATCATTTTTCAACAATATCCATTATTTATTTTAATGGTTATGAATTTGAAAATTGTGATACTATCCCTAGTTGTGAAAAGTATGAATTTTGGGCGATTTTGCAAGCAATCTTCATGTTTTGGCTAGGGGTAAGATTCTAAACTTGATTTTGGTATTTCTCGGTTATTTCATCATCTATTTATCATTAGAATACATATATTTGATTGAAAAATTGGGATTTTTCTCCCTAAAGTTGGAAAATGGTATTTTATCAATTTGGAGGTAAATACAAACTTTATTTATTTGAATGAAATTTGAAATTTAAGACCCAAGGTCTATATGTAACCTTATTTTGCAACCAAACTATATTTTTGACCTCGGGGGTTCGAGGTTAACATTTTAGTTGACCATTTGGGCTCGGGTCAGTAATATAGAAATATGGATGTCTACGGTATCGTATTCTTATGTAGATTATGTATTTAAACATATTAGGATCCTTCAAAAGTGTTGTGTATAGGAAAGTCCATCGTGAGCTTTGGTACTTCAAAACTAAGGTAGGTTAAGACCTTTTAGACTCCTACTGGAGGATGTTTTCGTAATTGATAATGATAATGGCTTGGGATAAAGGGGTACCAAATTAGTGATGTGACGAGCACCTATGTAATACTAGGTGACATGTGCGGTAATTACATAAATCTTTAGCTGCTTATGTGCTTAATTGATTATGTCTGGAGCCAATTGAGAAGAGGGTTATATGACTTGACTGAGGCCAGGAGAGCCTAATAGTTTTATGCATATTTGATTCTTTTTGAGACTGTTGTGCAATGAAAATTCATAATTTGACCGTGGCCAAAAAATGGCTAGATGATTTGTGAATTATTGATAAGACTCATGAATAACTCGCACAAAAAGAATAAATTAATATTGGTTGACTGAAAAATGATGTATAAGTATAAGGTTCATGCATAATCACAATGTTCATATAAATACGTGATTCTGGTACTTATAAAATTTTAGTCTAGGTTTGACATATTTTAAAGCTTCATAGCTGGGTTTGGAATATGTTGTAGCTTCATAGCTTGGTTTAGCATATTTTGCCAGCTTCTTAGTTGGGTTTGGCCTTTTTCAAAGCTTCATAACTGGGATTGGCATATTTTACAACTGTAGGCCTGGATTTGACATATTTTACAACTTCATAGTTGGGTTCATCATATTTTACAGCTTCATAGCTGGGTTTGACATACCTGAATTGGCATATTTTCTAAAAGTATTATAGCGTAATGTGATCCCGGATAGCCTAAACTGGTGTAATGATCCACATTGTTATATTATGCTTTTGAACCCTTCTCTTCATTTTGACCTTTCTTGTAGCTTTATAATGTGATTTATGACTTTTGTGGATGGGTGGAACTTTTTCATGGGTGATAGAGTGCATTTCTAAGAAGAAATTCTATTTTTGGAAGTTTGGAAATAAAAAGTTTGACCAAAGTCAACATATTGAGTTAAGGAGTTTGGATTTGAGTGCTAACGACTCCCTTAGTTTTATATGTTGGTTTATGACTTATTCAGATGATTTGTATTGGTCCTTTTGAACTTGGGAGTGATTTGAATCATTGATTGAATTTCTAGTTCAATAGGGTTAACCACGATATACATTTGATCTAGAAGACCTTGGATTAGTGTTTTGAGCATTCTGTCGGCTTCATAACATATTTTATAATTGATATGTATATTTTGTATGTTTCCAAGGAGTTCCGAATGAGTTTCGCACACTCGAGTTGCATTTAATAGAATTTAAAGTTAACAATTGACCTCAGTAAAATAATTTACTCAATGAGCTCGAATTCAGGTTTGAAAGTTTCAGCAGGTTTGAATGATGATTTTGGACTTGTCCATAATATTTTGTGATATTCCAATGAGTTTCAAATTCATGATTTGAATATACCACATTGAGAAAATGAGCTTTAAATTGTGTTTTGATTGAACCATTAGATCCTTATCTTAATCTCGTAATCAGAACAAAAAATATGGTCAAATTCTGAGTTCATATGAGAGTGTTATGGTCTATTTTAGCAAAATTAGTTGTTCTTGGTGCTGGTTGGGAACACCAAAACTATACCTCTGGACAACGTATAAAATGATCATTAATCAAGTATAAAACCCAACCAGGGTTGCGGTCGATCCCACGAGGAATATGGTTAAGATCCCTAGTAATGCAGTTATTTACACTTTTAGTCAAGTTATTTCTGAATAGGGGTTTTTGAAAGAACAAGTATAAATATTGTCAGAGTGTGTTGTTATAACTGGATGTAAAATACTAGAGATATGTTCCCATGACTTCATAACTACTTATACTTGTGATCTATCGCAATGTTTAGCCTACAGAATCGATAAGTTACATTCACCTAAATGACTAGTTTGCCCCTTTTAGATGACTGTCCTCAATTACCAAAACAAGTCGCATGAGTTTTGCATTCTAACCCTCATCATTGATTCCAGATTATATTTCCCGCGACTACAACTCAAGATATTGATTGAAAGTTGATAGTTTCAAGTATCTGTTGCTAATTCCCTTTTCCTAATCTCTACCTCTCTAGGTTCAAGAAAGTAGAGAATGCAACAAAGTTCTAATGTTGTGCACCATTAAAAAATGTTCATAATGAAGGGAATAACACTGCAAGCATACACACTGATTTATAATCAATATATATGTAACCTACTTTGTTAATTCGTCATGGTTCTCAGAACCCTAGTTGTGGGATTTAGCTATACATGTTTGTAAGAAAAAAGGAGAATTCATAATAGAAAACACGATTATCAACTTACAAGTTGAACAGAGTAAATCCAAAATAATAATGATATTAATCCTCCAAACACAAGATCACAATGGCATTGTTTATTTCTTCGGCCTTAAAGGGGCGTGTTAATTACGAACACTCAAGACAGCTCGTGGTATAATACCATGAGTCATGACTTTTGGTCATGGTTCACAATCCCGAAGTGTACTTTCTTTGAACATCACACCACGAGTCTTTAGTATGACCTGTCCTTTGTTGGTACGATTCGTGGTGGCTGGTTGTGACATGAAGGTGTCGTTTTTGCTACTTCTCTGCTTCTCACCACCGAGCTTCAGTACAACCCATTATTTGATATGACGGTTCGTAGTATCTAGCAGTCACTTGATGGTGTACTTTTGATTACATTATGTTTCTCACCACGAGGCTTCAGGATGATTCGTGCCAACTTGGTACATATCATACCATGCCTCATCAATTCCATTTCCTATCATTTTTTATTCTTTTCTGAAGTTGTAACACCCCAAAAATCCATAAGATCAGACCTAAGAATTGAAATGAAGAGAGCAGGAAAATCTACACCAGGTCACAGAACGAGTCATGGAGTGACTCGTTGTGTGACCTGATGAGTCGTTAAATGGCCCGTCGTGTGTGTATCAATTGGTAAAAGTTGGGATCTCCTGGGGACTTAACGAGTTGAGGGACGAGTCATGGTGCCACCACATGACTCGTCAGATGAGTCAGTGAGGGATGGTAGGATGGAAAATGTCCAATGGTCACAATGAGTCAAGATAACAAGTCATTAGAAGGAGTAACGACCCGCTTGTGAGTTGTTAGGGGGAGTTCAGAAATATGTCAAAAACATTTCTAGTGACCAAGGGTGGAACCAACAACTCATTGTCTTGCCTAACGAGTTGTTGTTTCCATCCGTTGGTCAAGCCTAGAACTAGCAGTTTGAAAGCCTAGTACCAACGACTGGTCCCAACGAGTCATGGTCACCACCAACGACTCATTGTGTGACCCATTGGATTCCGATGAGCAATTTTCCAAACGTTTTCTCAGGGGCATTTTTGGAACTTCCCATTATTTTAATGACTAAACGTCATTTGGGGGTGTGTTTTGAAGAGGATTTAGGGAGTTGATCAAACATTTCCTCTCATTTTTCATCATCCCCAAAAGTCAGTACATAGAAACTCAGTCGGAAGTGCAGAGCAAGAATGAGGGTTTCACTTTCCTTCTTTGATTTCTCAAGGATTTTCTTAGGGATTCTACTACAGGTATGTGGTTTCAACAAGGGAATATATTTTACCCTTATGTCCCAAATTCTTACAGCCAATCTCTCTAGTTCTAGCTATGTAGAATATCGAAACTAGCGTTTCCTTTCAGATAGTTTATGAATTCCCTTATTTTGATAATTCTTGAGTTTTCTTAGATTATTGCCAGTTGTAATTTATGCTTGGTATCTTGTTTCATACATTATGTATTTTAGGCCTAATTTTTAGATGTGCTTTAAATGGGACTTATATAAAGGAGAATTCAGACATGAATATTGCTTGACCAAAAATTCCTTGTAAATTACCAATGTTAGTATAGATACATGATTAGAAGCTAGTAGTTGATTTACCCAGTTTCAGAGTTTCAGCTAAATCTCAGTATACTCAAGAGTCTTACAGAAATGTCAATTGATTAGTTTGACTACTTTTAGTCTTAAGAAACTCAGTAACCTCACTAGTACCGGTTATTAGTTTGCTAGTTGTTCCTTAGATCGTTATGACACTTTCAGAAAAACTAGCTCCGTGGAGTCTTGGAACATAGTTGTCTCCAGGTTCTTAGACTCTCAAAACACTTCCAGACAAATAGTTCTAACTTAAGTCTTAGGGCATTAGTTTCGAGCTATCAGCCAAGTTAAACATAACTAGAATTTCAAGTAGGAGTAGGATTTAGCACCGAGCGGAGCCGAGGTTCAGCGCACCCAAGTTTCTAGAACTACGTCGCCACTATAGGTTATTAACTCAAATAGGCACCAAACAGTGATCGTCCAACTCAGCTACTATACCCTAGTAAGGTAGTGGGCCTTCTCCGGTGGGGGGTATACATCGGACTACACATCTAGCTCGCGTGGTTATATGTAGGTTATAGTTTCTCCCACAATTTAGTACGACACAACTCAGTCCAGTGCAGTCCCAGTCTCTAGTTCATTTCAGTATTCCACAACTCAGACATGTTATGACCTTTAATTGATTATTAGTACTTACAATGTTAGTAGCTCTTCAGATGCTTTCAGTATTTGAAATCCAATATGGTCATTGCATGTTCTTTTAGTACAATTTATAGCTTTCTGTATCTTTACATTTATTTCATATCTCACTTACTCAGTACATTCCAAATATTGATGCATACTTTCTATGATGTATCATCTTATGATGCAGGCGTAGGTTCTCAGTCTCAGCACCGTCAGTAGTCCTCTCCGATGACATTCAGCAGACCTCTATGGTGAGTCCTCATTTGCCAAGGGCTAGAGTTTCACTCCAACTATTATATTTTGTTACTTTAGTTTCAGACCTTAGAATTAGATGGGGACTTGTCCCAGTAACTCATCAGTTTCTTAGTTGGCTTTCGAACAGAGTTAGTAATTCAGTATGTCATTAGATATTTGTTGTTTAAGATATTTTCATCAGTTAGGTTTTCAAGCTTCTGCTAATAGATTTCTTCCAGTTATTCAGAATTTCAGTAGTATGCTATGCCGTGGGTTAGCTTTGAGTCACTTGTGGCCTTAAGTACCATGTCACATCTAGGGTGTAGACTCAGGTCATGACAAACTTGGTATCAGAGCATTAGGTTTAGAGTGTCTTAGGATGTCTGAAAGCCGCATCAAGTAGAGTCCTTTTCATGGGTGTGAAGCGTGCCACACCTATGAGGAGGAGGATACGAGGTGTTTTTGGGAAAAATTCGTGCGTAGAGTTTTAGACTCTAATACATCCTCCTAACTCGTGCTTTACCTTTTCAGTGATAACGATGCCTCCCAAAGGAGGAGATAGAAGGAGAATCAATAATGCTAACCGACCAGCCCCACCAGTTCCGCAGCTCCTCAAGACGACTAGGTGTCACACGCAGAATTTCAGGTTACCATTAAGATGCTGGCACAGGCGATGACCGATCAGGTCAACTAGTAGGTTGTGGTGCCTGTGAACACAAATGGGTCTCAGCTACGACCAGGATCTGGGATTTCACGCGAATGAATCCCACAATTTTCCAAGGGTTTAAGGTAGAAGAGGACCAGCAAGAGTTCAAGGACGAGATCTAGAAAATCACCCAAATCATGGGTGTCACCTCTACAGAGTGTGCTAATCTAGCAGCCTACCAGTTTAAAAAGGGTGGCCCAGATTTGGAACAAGTAGTGGAAGGAAGGAAGATAGAATGGAGTAGGTTCGATTGAATGGGATGAGTTCGTTACAGTATTTCTAGATAGGTTCTTTCCTCGGGAATTAAGAAAAGCCAAGGCAGCTAAGTTCATGAACTTGAGACAGAGCAACATGATAGTGGAGGAGTATGCATTGAAATTCACTCAATTGTCGAGATATCCTTCAGAAATGGTTGCTGAGCCGAGGGATCACATGCTTAAGTTTGTTAACAGAGTCTCGGATTTGGTACTTAAAGAATGCAGAACCACTATGGTCATCAAGGATATAGACCTTTCTAGTCTCATCATTCATGCCCAGTAGATAGAGGTAGATTAGTTGAAAGATATAGAGAGGGAGAGTAAATGGGCCAATATCGGTTAGTTCGAGTACTCCCAGTAGAGGTCAAGTGGTGGTAGTCGGCCCCAAAAGCAGTAGAGGCCTCCAACACCTTCCTTATCCAGTGCCCCATCCTTTAGGCCTCGTTAGGATAAGAGGGGTGAGACGTCAGGCTCCTAGTCTCAGAGCCATGTCTCTAGCAGCCACACATTTCTAGCCTGTCCTAAGTATGGTAAGAATCACCACGTGGAGTGCCATCTGGCAAAGAGGGTTGTTTTGGTTGTGGTTAGCTGGGTCACAGGTTGAGAGAGCGCCCGTCAACAGGACAGGGAAAAGCCCAGTCTTCTACATTAGCAGCCCCGGCAGGTCGCCTAGCTCTACATGCCACAGCTCCAGGTAGGGGTGGTGGTTAGCACCAAAATCGTTTCTACCCTCTATCTTACAGGCAGGATCAGGAGAGCTCACTGGATGTGGTTACGGGTATGTTGCGCCTTTTCCACCTTAATGTATATGCTTTGCTAGATCCAGGAGCCACTCTTTCCCTCGTAACTCCTTACATTGTAGTTCAATTTGATATTAATCTTGAAATTCTCTCCAAAACATTTTCAGTCTCTACCCTGGTTCATGAGTCACTTCGAGCTAGTGGGGTATACAGAAATTTTCCAGTCTTGATGTTAAGTAAAGTCACTTCAGTTGATCTAGTAGAGGTAGACATGGTCAACTTCGACCTTATCCTTGGCATGGATTGGTCGCATTCTTGTTATGCTTCAGTCGACTGCAGAACTAAGGTTGTGAGGTTTCAATTTACTAATAAACCAGTCTTAGAATGGAAGGGTAGTACTTCAATGCCTAAGGGTTGTTTCATTTCATACTTTAAAGCTAGGAAAATGATTTCCAAAGGGTGAATCTACCACATGGTTAGAGTCAAAGATTCTAGTTTTGAGACCCCGACACTTCAGTTAATTTCGATAGTGAATGAGTTTTGTTGATGTGTTTCTCAAAGATCTCCCAAGGGTTCCTCCTGAATGGGAAATAGACTTCGGAATAGATCTTCTTCTGGATACCCAACCCATCTATATTCCTCCTTATAAAATGGCTCCAGTTGAGCTTAAGGAGTTGAAGGAACAATTGAAGGACCTTCTAGATAAAGGATTCATCAGGCCTATTATCTCTCAGTGGGGTGTCCCAGTCCTATTCATGCGAAAACAAGATGATATCCTCAGAATGTATATCGACTACTGTCAACTAAACAAAGTCACAGTTAAGAACAGGCATCTTCCCCAGGATTGACGACTTATTCGATCAGCTTTAGGGAGCTAGTTGTTTCTCCAAGATAGATCTCAGATCAGGATATCACCAGCTAAGGATTAGAGAATGTGACATCCCAAAAACAGCTTTAGAACTCGGTATGGTCACTATAAATTCATAGTTATGTCTTTTGGACTAACGAATTCTTCTATAGCTTTTATGGATCTGATGAATAGGGTATTTAAGCCGTACCTAGACACGTTCTTCATTGTCTTTATAGATGACGTCCAGATTTATTTCAGAACAGGGAGGAACATGCAGGCCATCTGAGAATAGTTTTACAAATACTTAGGGACCGCCAGTTGTTTGCCAAATTTAGCAAGTATGAATTCTAGCTAAAATCAGTTGCCTTCCTCGGTCACATGGTCTTTAGAAAGGGTATTTAGGTGGATCCTCAGAAGATAGCAGCAGTTAAGGACTGGCCAAGGTCTTTAGAAAGGGTATTCAGGTGGATCCTCAGAAGATAGCAGCAGTTAAGGACTGGCCAAGGCCCACCTCTCCGACAGACATCAGGAGTTTCTTGAGTCTAGCCATCTATTACAGACGGTTTGCCAAAGGATTCTCCTCTATTGCCTCCCCTTTGACCAAATTGACTTAGAAGAAGGTGAAGTTTCAGTGGTATGATGAATGCGAGAAGAGTTTTCAGGAGTTGGAAGACTCAACTCACTACTGGTGGAATGACATGAAGAAGGACATTGCCGAATTTGTGGCTAAGTGTCCAAACTGCCAACAGGTCAAAGTTGAACACCAAGACCTGAGGGTATGACTAAGGATATCAGTATTTGATCTTGGGCAAATTTATATGCCCAAGTGATACTCAAAAGTACCATTCTCGCCTTGTTTATCTATCAATGTGTATACATTCTCATATAATTGGTAATAAAATGTGAATTTATACTAACCAACATGATTAGCATTGTTTTGCAGGTAAAATGTGATTTCAGGAAGCTAAAATGCATGTTTGATGATATCGAAGTTGGACTTGGATGCGAGCAAGGGAAAAGGCATTGGACAACATGAATTAAAGGGGCTCCGCGATGGAGCCGTGTCACGCTGCCATCGAGGAGGCATTCTGCCTGGATGGGGAAAATTCGCCCAAATTCCAGAGAGGGTCCGCGTTTGCTCCGTGGCACGGAGCCAGTGCTCCGCGATGCACGTCGTGCCACGTTGAGCCTAAATTCCCGGACCCCCAGTTCCAGTGAGGGTCCGCATTCGTAGCGTGTCACGGAGGCAGTGCTCCGCGATGCACTCTGTGACACGTTGCTCGTTATTCCGGGAAAAATTCCCAGCAGTATAAATAGAACACTTAGGTTCATTTTTCAATATTCTGATTTTGTGGAGCAAGGACGTGGGTTACAGGCAGTTGAGGGATGAAAATATCAGGGGTTTTTCTCTCTTTCTTTCTTCTTTAATTCAATTGCTTGTATGATTAACACTCATTTTAAGATGTTTAATCCATAAATGAGTGGCTAATTCCTCTCCTTGCTGAGGTTATGAACAATTCTAATGAAATTTGATCATTGATTCTTTGGTTTTTCATCTTTTCTTCCATGTTGTTCTATTAATTCTTGTTCTTACTGCATTAATGTGTGGCCTACGTTAATGTACATCTAAAAAGTCCGGTTTCACTCGAGAGAGCAAGAAATTGGAAAGTTGTGAATTAATAGGATATGTTCTTTACTTGGTTTGGGAAAATTGAGTCTTGATTTGCTTTCAGGATAGAAATATACCTGAAAGTCGTATTGGTCAATTTAGGAACCGGAATTGTATGGCTAGGACATGAATTGCATTTGATCACAGAAATGTAGACGGATGGTTCATGATTCTTAAGTGAGGTTAAATACGAGAGTTTTAATCTCTTGGCAAATGTTCTTGGCTAGCAACTGGAGGAAAAGATTAACCAAATTATGATGATAATCAATTTCATTACATGTTCATTTAACCTCAGCATGCTCTCATTCATAGTTCAGATTCAAAGTAGATAATTGTTTTTAGCTTTAGTATAAAAAATTATAAAACAAATTATCAAACTTTTGGTTACACTGTTGTCTGCATTTTTAGAGGTAAAATATAGTACGCTTGAGCAAATTGCACTTCATCCAAGTCTCTGTGGGATCGATACTTGGCTTACTAAAGCCACTTACTACTTGTTCGACCACGTGCACTTGCGTGTCGTTTTATATACCCACAATCACGCGAACAGTATTCCTACTTGAAAGTGGAAAGAAGTGAATATGGACTTCATCACAGGTTTACTTCACACTCGCCGACAACATGACTCAATTTGGGTGGTCATGGATTAGATGACTAAGTCAGCATATTTCCTGCCAGTTAAGACCATAGATTCAGCAGAGGAATATGCTAGACTATACATCCAGGAGTTAGTCAGATGGAATAGAGTTCCCTTGTCTATCATCTCAGATAGGAGTACTCAGTTCACCTTGCACTTTTGGAAGTCATTCAAGAAAGGACTCGGTATTTAAGTTAATCTCAGCATAACTTTCCACCCATAGATAGATGGTCAGGCCAAGCGGACTATTCAGACTAAAGAAGATATGTTGAGGGCATGCGTGATCGATTTCAAGGGTAGTTGGGATGATCATCTACCTCTCATCTAGTTTGCATACAACAATAGCTATCATTCCCGTATTCAGATGGCCTCATTTGAGGCATTATATGGTAGGAGGTTCAAATATCCTGGAGTGTGGTTTGAGGTTGGTAAAGCTACCTCGATAGGTTCAGATTCAGTCCATGAGGCCATGCAGAAGGTGCAAATTATAAGAGAACGGCCGAGAACATCCCAAAGTTGATAGAAATCATATGCGAATGAAAGGAGAAGGGAGTTCGAGTTTGCTATGGATGATTGGGTATACCTGAAAATATCACCTATGAAAGGGGTGATGAGATTTAGGAAGAAAGGAAAGTTCAGTCCCAGATATATCGGCCCTTGCAGAATCCTGAGATGCATTTGTAGTGTGGCTTATGAGTCGGAGTTGCCTATAGAGTTAGCATCGGTGCACCCAGTCTTCCATGTGACTATGTTAAAGAAATCCAACAGTGACCTAACATCAGTAGCACGTCTAGAGAGTGTTGGTGTAAGAGATAGCCTCTCTTACGAAGAAGTTCCAGTTCAGATCCTAGACCGTCAGGTTCGTAAGCTGATAAACAAGGAGGTTGCTTCAGTAAAAGTCTTATGGAGGAACCAACTAGTTGAGGGAGCTACATGGGAAGCAGAAGCAGACATGATGGTTAAATTCCCTCATTTAATCCCTTCCAGTCTAGCTTTAGCATCAGGTACTAAATTCCTCCTCAATACCCTATTCAGTTCCATACTTATCAGCTCTATTTGTGTTTTAATGAGCATCCTAGTTGCGTAAATTCAGTTTGTATGTCTATCTCTGTTCCAGTCATGTATCCCAGTTCGGAGTTAATCACTCCATCAGTTTCCAGTTGTAGTTGTTTAGTTTTGGGCTTTAAGATACCCTCCCTACTCTTCAAGTATGCTTATCCTACATTCGAGGATGAACGTCCTCGAGGGGGAGATATTATAACACCCAAAAGTTCATAAGATCAGACCTAAGAATTGAAATGAAGAGATTAGGAAAATCTACACTAGGTCATAAAACAAGTCGTGGAATGACTCGTTGTGTGACCTGATGAGTTGTTAAGTGGCCCATCATGTGTGCATCAGTTGGTAAAAGTTGAGATCTCCTGGGGACTTAACGAGTTGGGGGATGAGTCATGGTGCCACCTTACAACTCATCAGATGAGTCATTGTCCTGGAAGGATGGTAGGATGGAAAATGTCCAGTGGTCACAATAAGTCGAGATAACGAGTCGTTAGAAGGAGTAACGACCCGTCCAGTGAGCTGTGAGGGGGAGTTCAGAAATTTGTCCAAAATTCTTCCAGTGACCATAGGTGGAACCAATGACTCATTATCTCGCCTAACGAGTTGTTATTCCCGTACATTGGTCACTTGCCGAGGGCCTTCTTCAATTAGTTCTTCTCTGGCGACATTCAGCAGACCTCTATGGTGAGTCCTCAATTTCTAAGGGCCAGAGTTTCACTTCTAGCTATTATTTTTTGTTACTTTAGTTTCATACCTTAGAGTTAGATGGGGACTTGTCCCAGAAGCTCATCATTTTCTTAGTTGGCTTTCATACAGAGTTAGTAATTTAGTATGTTATCAGATGTTTGTTGTTTAAGGTATTTTCAAATCAGTTATGTTTTCAAGCTTCCGCTTATAGATTTCTTCTAGTTATTCAGAATTTCAGTAGTATGATATGCCATGGGTTAGCTTGAGGTCACTTGTGGCCCTAAGTAGCGTGTCGCGTCCAAGGTGTAGACTTGGGTCATTACAGAAGTCTAACTCCCAGAACCTGTTTTCCCTGCAAAATCAACAAAACACATCAAAACCACATAAATATGCCTAAGTATTAGCTTATTTTCTATGTTTTAAGAGTCGAAAGTGTCGTAAAACCAAAACACATCAATACCCTCAACTTAGAATGTTTGCATGTCCTCGGGCAAACAATACAAAACTAAACATAACAACACTTAATTAAAAAAAACCTAGAAGACTTATGACAGTCACATCAATTCCTGGCACATATGATCTGTAAGCATTACCAACCCCCCTCCGATAAAATCAAAATCAAAACCACTGTATGTACATAGAGATACTTATCATGACATAAAGGGATCTAAAGATGGCATTAAATTATCAACAGACAATCGAGTAGGTACTAATGAAACTGACCTAGAAAACTAATAGCTAACAATGCAACCCATGCACCTCCCATACAATCATAGTACACAAATGTATGTTAAAACTGGGACTGACAATGAAGCACTGACTCTCTCAAATAAGTTCAAGTAGTGTGCGTGAAATACCATAGGCTTGCCCTTATTTTCTTTATCTTGATTTTTGGATGGTCGGATTAGGATCACTATAGGACTTTTATTGGCTTGTAATCTAGGCTTGGGGACGGGTATAGTAGATATGGGTAAACTGACTCAACTCTCCTTGATACTGCACTATTTTTGGCTCCACTTCGAACCTTTTTCTCCTTTTTTGTTTCTCTTTTTCTCCTTTATTCATTTTTCCAACTCACGGGTGTGGTTTTCACTTTGATTCTCTTTTTACTATTCAAGATGCCAATATTTTTCTTTTATTTTATTTGTTTTCATTTGTACTTTGATTTTCTTTTTCTTTTCTTTATTTTTCTCAACCACACCACACCCGTTTCTTTTTAAAAATTAGCTTCTTGTTTACAAACCCAACCTTTTTATGTACCCCTACAGTAGCCACCCTCAACTTAGGCAATTTGCCTTAATTGAGGTACATAATGTCCAAGGAGGGACCATGTCCAAAATAAGTTCATTATAGATACCGTGGGAAGGTGAATTGGCTAATCAAAGAAAAGGTCTATTTTGGCTCAAAGTTTAGGATCAAGGGATTCTTATTTCATTTGGTAGGAAGATTTAGGCTAATAGTGGACTATTCAAGAATGGTCTATGATTCATTCCTAATCAACTATCCTACAACCCAGGTAAGACTAACCGGGCAAATTCTAGATTACACACACAAAGAAAAATTGAGTAGATACCTCACACGCACATGGCACATGGCTATATTATAAACTACTATCTATTCGATTCATGCACAGTTAAGCTACAGTTATCCTGTCCATACTTCTAATGCTAAATAGAGATTCATAATAGTCATAGCTTGAAACAAACGCACACAACTCAAAATTTTTAGGGGGGTTATCTTTAAAGCACCAAAACATTCACATGTGCACTTTTTATTCGACCGCCAAGTTCTCCTAATGTCCTTCTAATTAAACATAATTAAAAAATCCTAAACATGCCGGCTTTACTAGAATACCCGAGGGAAAATAAACACGAAAACAAAACCCTTAGGTGTACAAACAAACAACCAACTACAAGTACTCCCCCCATCAAAATAGCATGCATTATCCCCAATGCATCAAAAAATTAAAATAGGGAGTCGGAACATACTTGTGGCACCCTAGGCTCTCCTGTCCAACTTTATACAAGGGAGAGGTGGTGCACCCCCCCATGTCAGAACTCGAGGTGCCAACAGTGGCCAACACACTCAATGGTGTGATAGTTGTGGGGGCTACCTCCATACCCCTACCTGTCTCGGTCGTAACAGTGACCTCAACATCTATCGGGACTGAATGTGGCTCACCCAAGGGTTCCTTGCCACCCACAATCAGCTAGGGTTAGCAGCTAAGCTCCCAGCTCTTCTAACCCTCTCCTACAACTCAACCATGTGCAGGTCGTGGGCTTATTGACTAGCCATCTCAACCTGTCACTTCTCTTTTCTTGACTTCCTTCTTTTCTTTTTCGGGGCCTGCTCCTCCGCCGCCCTATTTGTCTTTATCTTTTCTTTTTCCCTCGAGGCTGGATCGTAGGACCAAGAATCAACTTTCTCCTCATCCTCCACACGCTTGTCTTTGAATGGTGAGATAGTCAGAGCTAGTAATATTGATGGCTGGTGAGATGATAACTCTTTAACTTCCCTTCTGAGGGCGTTCAACTCATCCCTCATGCTTTCTAAATCAAGGTACGATCACCAATCTATCATTGAGGTGTAGCTCAAACCCATCTAACCTTGTGTGCAATCCTCAAGCCGCCTATTTAATCTATGCCTTGACCCACAGTTTTACCTGATCTATCAACATATCAACTTTCCTCTCTATGATGGTCAACCATTTGACCATTTTCTGCAAAACCTCCTGGGGAACCATTGATCTTGGGCAGAATTGCATGCCCAAGTGATACTCAAATGCTTCATTTCTACTTGTTTATCTATCGTTATGTGTACATTCTCATGTGATTCTTAGTTAAATGTGAATTTATACTAACCAACAAGATTAGTGTTGTTTTGCAGGTAAAAGGAAATTTTGGAAGCTAATATATATGTTGGTGAAGTGCGGGAATGGACTTGGGAACAAGGAGTGGAAGTTGACAAGGGAAAGCAGCAAAAATAAGGGCTCTGCAATGGAGCCGTGTCACGCTACCATCGTGGAGGCATTCTGCCTCGGATGAATTAATTATGTCAAATTCCAATGGAGGTTCGCGTTACCCCCGTGGCACGGAGGGAGTGCTCTGCGATACACTCCGTGCCACGTTGCTTCTTATTTCGGGAAAAATTCTCAATAGTATAAATAGTACACTTAGGTTTTATTTTAAACATTCTAACTTGATTGAGCAAAAACGTGGGTTACAAGCAGTTGAGAGGACGAAAATTCTAGGGTTCTTCTCTTCCTCTTTCTCTTTAATTTCAATTGCTTGTATGAATTTTACTTATTTGACAATGTTTAATCCACAAATGAGCGGCTAATTCACTTCTTGCTGAGGTTAAGAATAATTGTAGAGGAATGTAATTGTTGATCATTTCAGTTTTCATTTTTTGTTCAATGGTTGTTCTATCAATTCTTGTTTTTACTGCATTAATGTTTGGCCAATGTTAATGTATATCTGGAAATCCAATTTTGATTTTGAAAAGGAAAGGAATTGGACAAAAGTGAATTGGTAGGATAAGATCTTTTCTTAGCTGTAAAAATTGAGAAAAGATTTACATTCAGAATAGAAATATATCTGAAAGTCTTATTAGTCAATTACGAAATCAGTTATGTATGACTAGAGCATGAAATTCTTATATCACAGAAATATAGATTAAGGTCTCATGATTCTTAAATTGGATAGGAGTCGAAAGATCCAATATATAGGCAATAAATTCCTGACTAGCAACCGAAGAGAAGATTAGCTGAATTGAATTGATAAATTACATTCCTGCATGTTTGTCTTAACCTCAGCTTGTTCATTGCTATTGTTCAGACTCAAATTATAATCTTGACTTAGATTCTCATTACTTAGTAAACTTTAACTCTTAAAACATTATTTATTTGGTTGTCTGCATTCATAGAGATATAGTTCACTGACGCTTAAGTTAATTAATACCGTAGTTCTGTCCCTGTGGGATCGATACTTGGTTTGAAATAAGCCACTTTACTACTTGTTCGAACACGTGCACTTGCGTGTAGTTCTTGTACCGAACAAGTTTTTGGCGCCGTTGCCGGGGAGTGGCAATTGGTAAATTTAATTTCTTAGTGTTAGTTTACAATTTTAATATAAGTGCTGACAACTTGATCTTAGCCTTTCTCTTGCAAGTATTGAATTTTTCTGAACGCTGGCAAGAGATAAGGGGTTGGTGGATTCATTTATAGAGCCGAAGAGACAATTTCATCGTGAAAGAAGGGAAGCTCTAGAGAAAAAGCTGCAGTTGCTAAGACAGGCAATTCTGGAGCAACAACAGAATCCACCACTTGTGAGGGCAGTTTTAGTTCCTGAGGAGATGGCAGCAAGGCCGGTCCGCGAAGTGGCAATCCCACATGCAAACAATGTTACATCTAGTATTCGCAGACCAGAGCCAGGAGGGAGGTTCGAGCTTAAACAGAACATGGTGCAGTTGTTGCACACCAGAGGGCCATTCACAGGTCTCCCTCATGAAGATCCACAACATCTCCAAAACTTTTTTGGAAATAAGTGACACTTACATTCCCGCTAGAGTATCATCCGACTATGTGAGGCTTACATTATTCCCATTCTCATTATTGGGGGAAGCAAAGAGGTGGTTGAAAGCTGAACCACCTAACTCTATCACTACTTGGGATGATTTTGCAAGAAAGTTTCTGATACGATTCTTTCCATCTGGGAAGACAGCCAGACTTAGAAGTCAGATTCTAAGTTTTAAACAAAGAGAGGGTGAGAATTTGTATCAATCTTGGGAGAGGTTCAAATCAATGTTAAGGGATTGTCCTCATCATCACCAGTCTAATGATGTGTTGGTGCATACATTCATTGAGGGTTTGGAACCACATACAAAAATTTTGCTGGACTCAGCAACTGGGGGGCAGGCATTGGAAAAGACTTATGAGGAGCTTTATGCTTTGTTAAATCGTATTTCATAGGTAAATCCAGAATGGAATGCAGACTCTTCACGAGGAGGAACAAGAAAAGAGGCAGGAGTCTTTGAGGTGGATGGTTTTACAGCTATTGCTGCACAGATAGTTGCGTTGCAAAATCAACTCAACACCCACTTCAGCAGTATGAACTTGAATCAAGCACAAGCCCCAGTCAATGCAGTTCAGCAGGTATGGTGTGAAGTATGTGGGAGTAATGAACACTCAGCTGAGTGGCAAAATCATGAATGTCTTGTCGAATTGTGTTAATTGTGGCTAAAGACTAAGTGTGGGGTGATCCAATTAAACCCAACCTTAGTTGTAGCAAATTATGACTTGCATAAAATTAGGATTGTATGTTTGAATGTACAGGAACAATGTCAGGCCGATAGGACAAGGGCAAGGGCGCATCCACATCAGGCGCCAGCAGAAAAAGGGTAAGATTGGGAACAGCAGTTCCAACAGCACCAGTGGTTCCTAGAGGTCAACGCAGACAATACGAAACCCGATGGGTGACTGATGAGGGGAAGAAGTGGTATGCTAAACATAAAGAAACCAAATACTTCCCGGAAGAGCAGATAGCACGGGAACCGCTGGCACATGAATTCCCGCGGATTGTACACAAGATTGACACCGCTGGGCTAAACTTCATCTTCGAAGAGCCCAGGGAGTGCAATCTCCATCTTATCCGGGAGTTCTATGCCAACTGGAACCCGACCTTACGCAGTCACACCATAAAAATCAAAGGGAAGGTTGTCACTTTTGAGCCCCATCACTTGAATGCAATCCTTGGGGCGCGAGACACAGACGCTCATGTCCTCCGTCAGCTGAACATCACTCCACCCTATGTGGACATCAGATGCACCTTATGTGGAGCCCGATCGACAGCCAGGTGAGGTAGGCACAAGGAGAGGGGCTACCATCAGACATTGCCCTACTCTCAAATGAATCGGGAGGCGCGAATTTGGTTGAAAATTGTGTGTTCATGCCTGATCCTGGGGGTGCACATGACAGATGTCACCCGAGATAGAGTTTGTCTAATGTATACCCTGATGAAGGGGCTGGAAATCAATATGGGGGCGGTGATCATCTCCGCCATGAAGAGAGCCCGACTGCATCAAGGGCATAGATACGGGTTCGGTGGTCTGCCTACCACGTTCCTGAGGAGCCACGATATTGAGGAGGAGGCCCTAGATTACATCCCTCAAATCGACAGGCGTGCCTTGGATGTCACCAAAACCAAGGCACCTGACACTACTTTTGGGCCGGTGCTCACACTAGCCGAGCGACATGCTCGGGATGATCAGTACATGGCCCACATGCATGAGATGCAGATGTTGCAGCTGCGCATCGGAGGAAGGCCCACAATGGAGGATGAGTTGTGGTAGTTCGAGTTGGTACCCATTAAATAAGAATGCCCGAGCTTTATGTAGAGTGGGGCCCGCATTTATGGAGCCCGTGGATGATGATCTCCCTACAGATGAGGAGACGCGCTGGGAGGACTCAGATGTTGAGTCGGACGAGGACGACGGGGGCGATTCTGATATGGGAGACGAAGCAATGGCACCTGATGAAGAAGTTGAATACTTTGATTGATCAGGGAGTTTCACCACCCAACATTTGTGATATTTTGAAATTATGTGAACACTGGGATAGTGTTCGGTTTAAGTGTGGGGTGGGAATAGTTAGGTGCCAGCTACTTTGTTTATGTTTTGTTTTTGTTTGTTGTGCTTGTGATAAATGTGACCTTGTGACACTGTGTTTTGTGTTCTGTAATTAAATTGGTGTTGTAATGAATGTTGAGCTGCTGTTGTGTTGTGTTGAGCTGCTGTTGCGTGTGTTGTGTAAATATTTTTCAAATTATATTTTTATCTTTTTATATCGAATTTTTTTTATTGAATTTTTTTTATGTTGGGTTTCTCGGCTTTTGTTTTCGGTGCTTTTACCGAGAATAGTCCCATTTAACCGACGTCGTAGATAGCGACTATTCCCTATGATGGATGGATGACAACCGTGTTAAGGGAAATGTAGTCGATAGGAGTAGTTTTTCTTTTCTTTTTCTTCTTTCCTTTTGTTTGTTTCCCAAACGTAACGCTAATTCATGGTTCGGAATTCTTGTTACGTGTTGTACATGATATTAAGATACAAAGGTGATTCGTATGAAGGCATGCAAATGTGTTAAACATTTTGAGATACCTAGGCGATAGAGTTCGATTCGGTGTGATCGAGGCCTAATAGTGAATTCGTGTAATTAGCTGATTGAAGAGTCTGTGAATATGTCTTGAGTTGAGCATGTGCAGTGAGTGTGAGGTGAGGTTTCGACTATTCCATGCTATTGTGAAGTGTCTAGAACTTTCCTGGTGTGTGTGCTAAACGAAATGAAGGATGTGGATTGTAGGAAAGGATGTAGGCATTTCTTTGAATAAACCAAAAGTTCTCCCTTATCATACCTACCTTGAATGTACATCCTAGTTAGCCCCATTGAGCCTTTAGCCTATTTTTTTCTTTCTTTGAAGAGGTACAAACCGAGCTTAATTCCTTCTTTTCATTAGTCGTGAATTTGATCCAAAACTCTTAAGCGCTTAAGAAAAATAATTTTCCCACAGTGTAAAGGAGTGAGAAGTGTGAAACGGAAGGAAAGCGGTAGTTGTGAAAGTTAAAGAAAAGGTCAAAGGTGCACTTGTTCAAATTGATAAATTAATAGTAGAGAGTAAGAAAATCAATGAATGAAAAAAAATAAAGATGCATAACTATTCTTTGCTAGTAAGTCAAGAGTGCTTAAAGAAATGGGAACAAAAACAAAGAAGAAAATTCAAGAATGAGAGGATGGAGGAGGAAGCAATGCCTATGATGAAGGTGGGATGTATTGAAAAGCGCTTAAGGAAGCTAGTTGCTATTATTGTTTAGCCAATATTCACTAGTTCCTTAGCTTACATTACACCCCCTTAAGTCCTACGTGATCTTACATCACACATCCTTATACTAGTGGAGTAAAACACTAGGGGAAAGCTTATGATTCATGACATGATGCATGTGAATTCTTTGGGAGAGAGAGCGAAATCGTATTCATTATCCCTACATGTAGTGCTTTGGAAATCGTATGATGGAAAATGGGGTAAATCTCTTATGTTGTGAGGGCACATGCTTGACGAGAGATAAATTTCATGTTGGATGTCTGTATCAGTTGATTTGACGAGTTTTCCAAGATCGAGAATCCATTCTTGAGCTTAGGAGGTCTTAATGTGGTGTACTTCATTGTATTGATGAGACCATGCATGTTTTCTTGATGATTTGCTATCTGAAATAATCGGTATAGCCGTAGCTTGAATCGTCGAGCCAAAGTAACTATGTGTGAGTGTCAATTGCATGAGATGTGATAGTATTGTTTGAGGACGAACAAGGTTTTAAGTGTGGGGTAAGTGATCTTGGGCAGAATTGCATGCCCAAGTGATACTCAAATGCTTCATTTCTACTTGTTTATCTATAATTATGCGTACATTCTCATGTGACTCTTAGTTAAATGTGAATTTATACTAACCAACATGATTAGTGTTGTTGCAGGTAAAAGGAAATTTTGGAAGCTAATATATATGTTGGTGAAGTGCGGGAATGGACTTGGAAACAAGGAGTGGAAGTTGACAAGGGAAAGCTGCAAAAATAAGGGCTCTGCGATGGAGCTGTGTCACGCTACCATCGCGGATGCATTCTGCCTCAAATGAATTAATTATGTCAAATTCTAGTGGAGGTTCGCGTTACCTCCATGACACGGAGGCAGTGCTCCGCGATGCACTCCGTGTCACATTGTGTGTAATTATCGGGAACCTCAAGTTCTAGTGAAGGTGCACGATAGCACCATGGCACGGAGGCAAGGCTCCACGATGCAAGTCGTGCCACGTTGAGGTGAAATCACCTGGGAGCCGATTTCCAGTGAGGGTCCGCGATACCCCCGTGGCACGGAGGGAGTTCTCCGCGATACACTCCGTGCCACGTTGCTTCTTATTCCGGGAAAAATTCTCAATAGTATAAATAGCACACTTAGGTTTTATTTTAAACATTCTGACTTGGTTGAGCAAAAATGTGGGTTACAGGAAGTTGAGAGGATGAAAATTCTAGGGTTCTTCTCTTCCTTTTCTCTTTAATTTCAATTGCTTGTATGAATTCTACTTATTTGACGATGTTTAATCCACAAATGAGTGGCTAATTCACTTCTTGCTGAGGTTAAGAATAATTGTAGAGGAATGTAATTGTTGATCATTTCAGTTTTCATCTTTTCTTCATTGGTTGTTCTATCAATTCTTGTTTTTACTGCATTAATGTTTGGCCAATGTTAATATATATCTAGAAATCCAATTTTGATTTTGAAAAGGAAAGGAATTGGACAGAGGTGAATTGGTAGGATATGATCTTTTCTTAGCTGTAAAAATTGAGAAAAGATTTACATCATAATAGAAATATATCTGAAAGTCTTATTAGTCAATTACGGAATCGGTTATGTATGGCTAGAGCATGAAATTCTTGTATCACAGAAATGTAGATTAAGGTGTCATGATTCTTAAATTGGATAGGAGTCGAAAGATCCAATCCATAGGCAATAAATTCCTGACTAGCAACCGAAGAGAACATTAGCTGAATTGAATTGATAAATTACATCCCTGCATGTTTGTCTTAACCTCAGCTTGTTCATTGCTATTGTTCAGACTCAAATTATAATCTTGACTTAGATTCTCATTACTTAGTAAACTTTAACTCTTAAAACATTATTTATTTGGTTGTCTGCATTCATAGAGATATAGTTCACTGACGCTTAAGTTAATTAATACCGTTGTTCAGTCCCTGTGGGATCGATACTTGGTTTGAAATAAGCCACTTTACTACTTGTTCGAACACGTGCACTTGCGTGTAGTTCTTGTACCGAACAAGTTTTTGGCGCCGTTGCCGGGGAGTGGCAATTGGTAAATTTAATTTCTTAGTGTTAGTTTACAATTTTAATATAAGTGCTGACAACTTGATCTTAGCCTTTCTCTTGCAAGTATTGAATTTTTCTGAACGCTGGCAAGAGATAGGGGGTTGGTGGATTCATTTATAGAGCCGAAGAGACAATTTCATCGTGAAAGAAGGGAAGCTCTAGAGAAAAAGCTGCAGTTGCTAAGACAGGCAATTCTGGAGCAACAACAGAATCCACCACTTGTGAGGGCAGTTTTAGTTCCTTAGGAGATGGCAGCAAGGCCGGTCCGCGAAGTGGCAATCCCACATGCAAACAATGTTACATCTAGTATTCGCAGACCAGAGCCAGGAGGGAGGTTCGAGCTTAAACAGAACATGGTGCAGTTGTTGCACACCAGAGGGCCATTCACAGGTCTCCCTCATGAAGATCCACAACATCTCCAAAACTTTTTTGGAAATAAGTGACACTTACATTCCCGCTAGAGTATCATCCGACTATGTGAGGCTTACATTATTCCCATTCTCATTATTGGGGGAAGCAAAGAGGTGGTTGAAAGCTGAACCACCTAACTCTATCACTACTTGGGATGATTTTGCAAGAAAGTTTCTGATACGATTCTTTCCATCTGGGAAGACAGCCAGACTTAGAAGTCAGATTCTAAGTTTTAAACAAAGAGAGGGTGAGAATTTGTATCAATCTTGGGAGAGGTTCAAATCAATGTTAAGGGATTGTCCTCATCATCACCAGTCTAATGATGTGTTGGTGCATACATTCATTGAGGGTTTGGAACCACATACAAAAATTTTGCTGGACTCAGCAACTGGGGGGCAGGCATTGGAAAAGACTTATGAGGAGCTTTATGCTTTGTTAAATCGTATTTCATAGGTAAATCCAGAATGGAATGCAGACTCTTCACGAGGAGGAACAAGAAAAGAGGCAGGAGTCTTTGAGGTGGATGGTTTTACAGCTATTGCTGCACAGATAGTTGCGTTGCAAAATCAACTCAACACCCACTTCAGCAGTATGAACTTGAATCAAGCACAAGCCCCAGTCAATGCAGTTCAGCAGGTATGGTGTGAAGTATGTGGGAGTAATGAACACTCAGCTGAGTGGCAAAATCATGAATGTCTTATCGAATTGTGTTAATTGCGGCTAAAGACTAAGTGTGGGGTGATCCAATTAAACCCAACCTTAGTTGTAGCTAATTATGACTTGCATAAAATTAGGATTGTATGTTTGAATGTACAGGAACAATGCGCCAGCAGAAAAAGGGTAAGATTGGGAACAGCAGTTCAAAAAGCACCAGTGGTTCCTAGAGGTCAACACAGACAATACGAAACCCGATGGGTGACTGATGAGGGGAAGAAGTGGTATGCTAAACATAAAGAAACCAAATACTTCCCGGAAGAGCAGATAGCACGGGAACCGCTGGCACATGAATTCCCGCGGATTGTACACAAGATTGACACCGCTGGGCTAAACTTCATCTTCGAAGAGCCCAGGGAGTGCAATCTCCATCTTATCCGGGAGTTCTATGCCAACTGGAACCC
Organism: Datura wrightii; assembly: GCA_035772735.1. NCBI lineage: Eukaryota > Viridiplantae > Streptophyta > Magnoliopsida > Solanales > Solanaceae > Datura > Datura wrightii. Next base: position 4,499,813 of record JASDFA010000029.1, on the reverse strand, counting down.
GACCTTACGCAGTCACACCATAAAAATCAAAGGGAAGGTTGTCACTTTTGAGCCCCATCACTTGAATGCAATCCTTGGGGCGCGAGACACAGACGCTCATGTCCTCCGTCAGCTGAACATCACTCCACCCTATGTGGACATCAGATGCACCTTATGTGGAGCCCGATCGACAGCCAGGTGAGGTAGGCACAAGGAGAGGGGCTACCATCAGACATTGCCCTACTCTCAAATGAATCGGGAGGCGCGAATTTGGTTGAAAATTGTGTGTTCATGCCTGATCCCGGGGGTGCACATGACAGATGTCACTAGAGATAGAGTTTGTCTAATGTATACCCTGATGAAGGGGCTGGAAATCAATATGGGGGCGGTGATCATCTCCGCCATGAAGAGAGCCCGACTGCATCAAGGGCATAGATACGGGTTCGGTGGTCTGCCTACCACGTTCCTGAGGAGCCACGATATTGAGGAGGAGGCCCTAGATTACAACCCACAAATCGACAGGCGTGCCTTGGATGTCACCAAAACCAAGGCACCTGACACTACTTTTGGGCCGGTGCTCACACTAGCCGAGCGACATGCTCGGGATGATCAGTACATGGCCCACATGCACGAGATGCAGATGTTGCAGCTGCGCATCGGAGGAAGGCCCACAATGGAGGATGAGTTGTGGTAGTTCGAGTTGGATTACCCATTCAATAAGAATGCCCGAGCTTTATGCAGAGTGGGGCCCGCATTTATGGAGCCCGTGGATGATGATCTCCCTACCGATGAGGAGACGCGCCGGGAGGACTCAGATGTTGAGTCGGACGAGGACGGCGGGGGCGATTCTGATATGGGAGACGAAGCAATGGCACCTGATGAAGAAGTTGAATACTTTGATTGATCAGGGAGTTTCACCACCCAACATTTGTGATATTTTGAAATTATGTGAACACTGGGGATAGTGTTCGGTTTAAGTGTGGGGTGGGAATAGTTAGGTGCCAGCTACTTTGTTTATGTTTTGTTTTTGTTTGTTGTGCTTGTGATAAATGTGACCTTGTGACACTGTGTTTTGTGTTCTGTAATTAAATTGGTGTTGTAATGAATGTTGAGCTGCAGTTGTGTTGTGTTGAGCTGTTGTTGCGTGTGTTGTGTAAATATTTTTCAAATTATATTTTTATCTTTTTATATCGAATTTTTTTTTATTGAATTTTTTTTATGTTGGGTTTCTCGGCTTTTGTTTTCGGTGCTTTTACCGAGAATAGTCCCATTGAACCGACTTCGTAGATAGCGACTATTCCCTATGATGGATGGATGACAACCGTGTTAAGGGAAATGTAGTCGATAGGAGTAGTTTTTCTTTTCTTTTTCTTCTTTCCTTTTGTTTGTTTCCCAAATGTAACGCTAATTCATGGTTCGGAATTCTTGTTACGTGTTGTACATGATATTAAGATACAAAGGTGATTCGTATGAAGGCATGCAAATGTGTTAAACATTTTGAGATACCTAGGCGATAGAGTTCGATTCGGTGTGATCGAGGCCTAATAGTGAATTCGTGTAATTAGCTGATTGAAGAGTCTGTGAATATGTCTTGAGTTGAGCATGTGCAGTGAGTGTGAGGTGAGGTTTCGACTATTCCATGCTATTGTGAAGTGTCTAGAACTTGCCTGGTGTGTGTGCTAAACGAAATAAAGGATGTGGATTGTAGGAAAGGATGTAGGCATTTCTTTGAATAAACCAAAACTTCTCCCTTATCATACCTACCTTGAATGTACATCCTAGTTAGCCCATTGAGCCTTTAGCCTATTTTTTTGTTTCTTTGAAGAGGTACAAACCGAGCTTAATTCCTTCTTTTCATTAGTCGTGAATTTGATCCAAAACTCTTAAGCGCTTAAGAAAAATAATTTTCCCACAGTGTAAAGGAGTGAGAAGTGTGGAACGGAAGGAAAGCGGTAGTTGTGAAAGTTAAAGAAAAGGTCAAAGGTGCACTTGTTCAAATTGATAAATTAATAGTAGAGAGTAAGAAAATCAATGAATGAAAAAAAATAAAGATGCATAACTATTCTTTGCTAGTAAGTCAAGAGTGCTTAAAGAAATGGCAACAAAAACAAAGAAGAAAATTCAAGAATGAGAGGATGGAGGAGGAAGCAATGCCTATAATGAAGGTGGGATGTATTGAAAAGCGCTTAAGGAAGCTAGTTGCTATTATTGTTTAGCCAGTATTCACTAGTTCCTTAGGTTACATTACACCCCCTTAAGTCCTACGTGATCTTACATCACACATCCTTATATTAGTGGAGTAAAACACTAGGGGCAAGCTTATGATTCATGACATGATGCATGTGAATTCTTTGGGAGAGAGAGCGAAATCGTATTCATTATCCCTACATGTAGTGCTTTGGAAATCGTATGATGGCAAATGGGGTAAATCTCTTGTGTTGTGAGGGCACATGCTTGACGAGAGATAAATTTCATGTTGGATGTCTTTATCAGTTGATTTGACGAGTTTTCCAAGATCGAGAATCGATTCTTGAGCTTAGGAGGTCTTAATGTGGTGTACTTCATTGTATTGATGAGACCATGCATGTTTTCTTGATGATTTGCTATCTGAAATAATCGGTATAGCCGTAGCTTGAATCGTCGAGCCAAAGTAACTATGCGTGAGTGTCAATTGCATGAGATGTGAGAGTATTGTTTGAGGACGAACAAGGTTTTAAGTGTGGGGTAAGTGATCTTGGGCAGAATTGCATGCCCAAGTGATACTCAAATGCTTCATTTCTACTTGTTTATCTATCGTTATGCGTACATTCTCATGTGACTCTTAGTTAAATGTGAATTTATACTAACCAACATGATTAGTGTTGTTGCAGGTAAAAGGAAATTTTGGAAGCTAATATATATGTTGGTGAAGTGCGGGAATGGACTTGGAAACAAGGAGTGGAAGTTGACAAGGGAAAGCTGCAAAAATAAGGGCTCTGCGATGGAGCTGTGTCACGCTACCATCGCGGATGCATTCTGCCTCAAATGAATTAATTATGTCAAATTCCAGTGGAGGTTCGCGTTACCTCCATGACACGGAGGCAGTGCTCCGCGATGCACTCCGTGTCACATTGTGTGTAATTATCGGGAACCTCAAGTTCTAGTGAAGGTGCACGATAGCACCATGGCACGGAGGCAAGGCTCCACGATGCAAGCCGTGCCACGTTGAGGGGAAATCACCTGGGAGCCGATTTCCAGTGAGGGTCTGCGATACCCCTGTGGCACGGAGGGAGTTCTCCACGATACACTCCGTGCCACGTTGCTTCTTATTCCTGGAAAAATTCTCAATAGTATAAATAGCACACTTAGGTTTTATTTTAAACATTCTGACTTGGTTGAGCAAAAACGTGGGTTACAGGCAGTTGAGAGGATGAAAATTCTAGGGTTCTTCTCTTCCTTTTCTCTTTAATTTCAATTGCTTGTACGAATTCTACTTATTTGACGATGTTTAATCCACAAATGAGTGGCTAATTCACTTCTTGCTGAGGTTAAGAATAATTGTAGAGGAATGTAATTGTTGATCATTTCAGTTTTCATCTTTTCTTCATTGGTTGTTCTATCAATTCTTGTTTTTACTGCATTAATGTTTGGCCAATGTTTATATATATCTAGAAATCCAATTTTGATTTTGAAAAGGAAAGGAATTGGACAGAGGTGAATTGGTAGGATATGATCTTTTCTTAGCTGTAAAAATTGAGAAAAGATTTACATCATAATAGAAATATATCTGAAAGTCTTATTAGTCAATTACGGAATCGGTTATGTATGGCTAGAGCATTAAATTCTTGTATCACAGAAATGTAGATTAAGGTGTCATGATACTTAAATTGGATAGGAGTCGAAAGATCCAATCCATAGGCAATAAATTCCTGACTAGAAACTGAAGAGAAGATTAGCTGAATTGAATTGATAAATTACATCCCTGCATGTTTATCTTAACCTCAGCTTGTTCATTGCTATTGTTCAGACTCAAATTATAATCTTGACTTAGATTCTCATTACTTAGTAAACTTTAACTCTTAAAACATTATTTATTTGGTTGTCTGCATTCATAGAGATATAGTTCACTGACGCTTAAGTTAATTAATACCGTAGTTCATTTCCTGTGGGATCGATACTTGGTTTGAAATAAGCCACTTTACTTCTTGTTCGACCACGTGCACTTGTGTGTAGTTCTCATACCAAACAACCATAACATACCCAACTGGTGCCTGCTGATGTACTACTGATAACAGTACATATGATATGCTAGGTGTAGCTACTATCTTATCGACCTCAATGCCAGAACGTCCCTACTCAGCTCAACATGAGCAGGGGCATCAACTTGCTCGCCCCTTCCTGCAACTTTGTCAACCACTCTAGCCCACATTACTGCTGCTTGGCCTCTAATTCTTACAACTGGGTTCATGCCATCTATGATCAAGGCAATGTCCACTATCTTGGTGCCTCAAACCATGACATCAACATCCGGCAGAAGACACACACTCGACTCCCAACATAACTTGAATACGAGACTTGGGAATGCAATACTGGTGCTCACCAGAAGGGCTCGGTCCTGAATATCCTCTGCTATTATCTGTGGGATGTTCGAGTCATACCAAAGCATGATGATGGCTACCAAACCTACCTGATCTGCACTTAGTGTGTTGTCATTTCCTATTGGTTCTAGATGATTTTAGACCAGTGCCCAATAAGCCTTTGCAATAAAGTTTAATGATGCCTTTTTTACTTGCTAACCACTGGTCACCTACTATGCCTCCTCCTTCTCCTCAACACTAATATTGGCTAGCCACTTAAAATGCATTTTTCGATCATCAACAGTCAACTATTTTACCCATCTCAGTGCCTCCATGCAGTAGTCATACTTAACAGTAGTAGCCGGAGCCTCAAACCCTGTGCCATACAATAATTGGGGGATAGTCCTCTCTGTAATATCAACTGCTCTCCCCCGAACCATCATTAAATCTAGCCGAGGTTGTCCTTTTCCTTCTTCCCCTTTGGTGCTTGGTTCTCTAGTGTAACCAGGTAGTAGCAATAGAATTCCTGAACCATTTTAAAACTGTAATTTTCTTAGAGTCTTTGCCATCCACCCCAATTGATAAAGATCAAACAACCTCCTCAGTGTCGGGGCCTTATTCAGTTCCTAGTCAAAATCTTGGGCTCCTCATGTATGCTTTGCCTTTGGTTCCCCTTCATTGTTAGGGCGAGACCTTGTGGTGTATTTCATATGATCCTGGTACAACCCATCGAATTGTTCATCTGGCCGGAGATGGAGAAACCTCTTCACTACCTTTGTCAGTCCCCTCATCAGAATCTTCATCACCGTTTAAATCGTCACCGGACTCACTCTGATGTGTACTTTCTCCCTCTTCAAACCGGGGAGCTGGAATTGGAGTGGCCATGAGTACTAGTTCTTTGGATTAGGCTTGTGTTCTAGTGGTTCGTGGTTCTTCATGCTTTTTGATGGCAATGTTGTAACTTTCCACCGAACCACTAGCTTCATTTGACTCAGTCTCCGATTTTGTTAGTTGGTCCTTCAGTGCCCTCTTGGAAGCAATCTCCTTCTGGATCCTTTTCTCCTATTGTTTCTTGCTCTGTTTCTCCTTTTGAGGCATGGTACCCATGGAGGAAAAATTAGTGAATGGAATTTAAGAATTTAAGTAAAAAAATTCAAGTCTAGTGTCTCATGACAACCCCTCAGGACGAGTCGCTACAAGATGGTACAACTCGTACCAAGGGGTCATGGTATCAATACCTGTAAGGGACCCATTTCCGTTTCTCAGAACGAAACCATACCATGACTCATCATAAGATACCATAGTTCATGACATGGATCGTCATATACATCCTGCAGATCTTCATTTTTGGCCACTTCAGTACGACTGTCATACCACAACTAGTGGTGACATACCACGGCTAGTGGTGAAGCACAATACCGTTATACTTGCATTGGGGTTCACTAGACAGTCCCAATTGACCATCCTGTGATTAGTGGAATGATACCACGAGCCGTAGGTTGGTTTGTGAAGCCTGTCCTCACCTAGCCTTGTGAGTTCACCCATTCAAACATATTTTTAAGGGATTACTCCGACTTCATCCCCCTCAATAAGTTCATGTATAACAAGTTTATACAATTTACCCACTCCAATTTGACACTCTACTTCCCTTTATTAACACCCATTCACAAGAATTCAAGTCACAAAAACCCTATTAGTCCATTCCTCCCTTTGCAATGATTAAGGTAGTTAATATCATATTCCTCCATCACGTTATGCATGGAGTATCACAATTAACACTTCATCATAGTGATTAGCACTTAAGGGGACAACAATTTTTTACTTACTTGATTGTTATGCAAATAATGCCCTTGTTGTCGAGGGTTTTGGACGAGAATCCGCGACTTTGCTTGTGATTTCGGGAGGATGATTCTTGGAATGGGTTTAAAGAAGGAGTATTGTGCAAGTGAGGTGGTTTGTGAGTTGGTTTAGTGCAAGTATCTCTTTTAATTATGTTAGGGCAAAATTAAAAATTTTGGGCCGAGTCGAGTCGATTGGGTCATTAAAAGAATGTCAAACTACGACTCATCCAATGAGTCGTGATATGAACCTATGACTCATGCACTTGAAATGTGCCTAGCAAAAATTTTAACTTTCATGGGAACCTACTGACCATCAGTACAGATCGTGGTATGATACCACGATTTGTAGCATGGTTCCTAGGTTAGCAATCTTGAAACTTGGCCTTTGGGAGTTCATCAAGATGGTTAGTACCACGACTAATACCATGAAGGTACAATTTGTGATAACCATCCGTGACATGAACTTTTGAAACTTGCTAAGGGAAGTTTTTCAGTATGATAGGAATATGAGCTGTAATATCCTTCCACGATTCGTACCATGGCTTGTAGTCCTTGCTTGCAACTTTGTTTACCAGATTTTTTCCCTCATCATACCTACACAATTCAATGCACATGATTTCTATAAATCAAAAAACAAAGATTAAATCTAAACATTTGGGTTGCCTCTCAAGAAATGCCTGATTTAACATTGCTGCACGACGCAAGTATTTTGGCTACTTAGACTTTACCACAATACCCCATGAGTTGCCTCCCATGCAGTGCCAGATTTAATGGCACGACGTGGGTATCTTGACTACTCAAACTTCGTCAAGATACACCAACTGTATTACCTTAACCTCTTTAGTTTTCCAAGGTACTATTTCATCCTCTGGTCGTTCACTTTGAACCTCTTGCCTTACCGATTTTCAAGCTTGATGGCCCCATAAGGGAACACTTGTACCACACAATATGATTCCATCTATCTGGATTAAACTTGCCCGGAAGCAAGCAAAGTCTAGAATTGAACAATAAAACCAAATCACCGGCATTATAGTCTCTTTTCTCTATCTTCCTGTCATGGTACAATTTCATCCTTTCTTTGTAAATTGTTGCACTCTCATATGATCTAAGTCGAAATTCATCCAACTAATTCAGTTGCTCATGCCTTAACTTAGAGGTACCATTCCATTCAAAATTCAACCTCTTGAGCGCCTAGAATGCCTTGTGCTCAAGCTTAACCTATAGATGGCAAGATTTGCCAAACACAAGCTGATATGGAGAAGTACCAATGGTTTTAGATGTTTTCCAATATGCCCATAATGCATCCTTTAACTTCCTAGATTAGTTCGTTTGATTTTTATTTACATTTTTTGAAAGTATGGTCTTGATCTCCCAGTTTGAGACCTCTACTTGCCCTCTCAATTGAGGATGGTAAGGTGTCACCACCTTATGCATCACACCATATTTTTTAGCAGAGCCCTGAATTGACGATTGCAGAAGTGAGAGCCTCCATAACTGATGAAGGCTCTGGGAGTATCGAATCTTGCAAAAATATTCTTTCTCAGAAATGCTATGAAACTCTTACCTTTATTTTGGGGAAGCACAATAGCCTCCACCCACTTTGATACATAGTATACAACAACCAAGATGTATTTCATCCCATATGAACTCACGAAGGGCCCTATGAAATTAATGCCACATACATCAAACAATTCCACCTCAAGGATAGGGGTCAAAGGCAGTTCATGCTTATGAGATATCCCCCTTGTCTTTGGCACTGGTCACAAGTTTTTGCAAAGCATGAGCATCCTGATGAATTATGGGCCAGTAGTACCCACATTGCAAGATCTTGAGTGAAGTCCTAATACCACCATGATGACCTACAACTAGGGATGAGTGGCATGCCTTTAATATACTCATCATCTCAACTTCGGGAACACATCTGCAAATCAGCCCATCTGCACAAATACAAAATAAGTATGCCTCATCCCAATAGAATATCCTTACGTCAGCCAAAAATTTGTTCGTCTAATGCAAGGTTATATCTACAGGAAAATCCTTATTCACCAAGTTGTTAGCATAATCAGCAAACCTGGAATAAAATCTTGGGATGCAGTTAACACTTGCTCGTCTGGAAATGTATCATCAATATTGACCTCATCCTTCGAAACTGCTTCAGCCTCAAGTCTGGAAAAGTTACAACCACTTGGTTTTCAGTCCCCTTTAGGTCCTTAACCTCAACTCAAACTCTCGAAACAACAATACTCAGTTCATTATACATGGCATAGCATCGTTCTTCAACATCAAGTACCTCAGAACGTTGTGGTTTGTATGAACAATAACGTTAGTTCCAAGAAAGTAGCCCAAAAATTTTCAAATGCAAACACAATGTCTAGCAACTCATACTCAGTCATGGAATAATTCTTTCGGGCTGCATTCAATGCTTTGCTTGCATAGTAAATGAGATAAAATATCTTTTCTCTCCTTTGGCTCAAAATAGCACCTAGGGCCACACCACTAGCGTCACACATGATGTTGAATGGTAAGGACCAGTCCGGTGCAACTATGATCAGGGCAGTAGTCAACTTCTCTTTTAGACATTTGAATGCTTTCAGACATACCTCATCAAAAACAAAATTCACCTCCTTCTCAAGTAATTTGTGTAAGGAGTGTGAAATTTTTGAGAAGCCTTTGATGAACCTCTTGCAGCTCCTGCATGCCCTAAAAAGCTACGAATGCCTTTAACAGAAATAGGAGGTTGCAATCTTGCTATTACTACAATCTTCGCTATATCCACCTCAATGCCTTTACCTGAATATTTGTGGCTCAACATAATACCCATTTTGACCATAAAATATCACTTTTCCCATTTCATACGAAATTGGTCTCTTCACATCTGTGTAACACCTTGCTCAAATGAGCCAAACAATTATCGAAGGAGTCACCCATAACTACAAAATCTTCCATGAAGACCTCTATGGTGTCCCCCACCATGTCTGAGTAGATTGGCATCATACAATGGCGAAATGTTGCGGGCGCATTATACAACCCAAATGACATTCTTTTGAAGGGAAAAGTCCCATAACAGAAAGTAAAGGTGGTTTTCTCTTGCTCTTCCAAGGCTATAGAGATTTTATTGTACCCCGAAAAATCATTGAGAAAGTAGTACCAACCTCCACCTGCAAGATGATCTAGCATTTGATCCATAAATGGCATAAGGAAGTGGTCCTTCTGCATCCACTGGTTCAACTTCTTGTAGTATATGCAAACACTCTAGCATGTGATTAGTATCAAAAGAATCAGCTCGTTCTTCTCATTTGGAACTACAGTAATTTCACCCTTCTTTGGTACAACTTTACCAGACTCACCTATTTACTATTAGCAATCAGATAGAAAATACTTGCATCCAACCATTTAATAATTTCTTTCTTCACCACTCCTTGCATAGGTGGGTTTAGCCTCCGCTGGTGCTCTGTGCTTGGGATGCAATTCCGTTCAAGCTGAATCTTATGCATGTATACTCCTAGTGGAATCCCAATGATGTCGGCAATGGTCCAACTGATTGCCTTCTTAGATCTCCTCAAAACTGATAACAAGATCCTCAACCTGCCACTCAACAAGATCTGCAACAATAATAAGGTATTATTTTCTCCCAAAAATGTATATCTCAAATATGAAGGGAGAGGCTTAAGTTTTAATATTGGAGGATTCTCAATCGAAGGTTTTACTGGAGAAGTTGCACGATTTTTTAAATCGAGGTCCAACTTCTTTTGCTTGAAACTGTAAGACCCCATTCCGACAAGTGTAGTGGCCATCTCCTCGTACCCCTCGAAGTTCATAATCATAGTTGCTAGTTCCTCTACACCAAGACTGTTATACCCTGGGAATCAAAGGATCAAACCCAGAAGTGAAAATGGAGAAAAACTAAAAATTCGCACCAGGTCACAAAACGACTCGTGAGGTGAGTCGTGAGGAGTGACCACGAGTCGTGAAGTGACTCGTGGTCAGCTTGGTTTGGCAAAGTCCGAGTAAGGAGGCCACGGGCCTGACCACGAGGCCAGCCCTCACAACTCGTAAGGTCACCCATGGTCAACCCTGGAGGATTGGCGATATTGGGATGGGCAGTGTAGACTACCGAAGGTGACCACAAGTCGTGGTTTGACCTCACGACTCGTGAAGTCACCCGTGGGGTTCCCTTAGAGTTTGGGCAGTGGACTCAATGGATCAAGGCCACGAGTCATGCCCTGTGGCAACGACCCGTTAGGTACCTCATGAGGACTAGCAATCAGAAATTCCTGCGTTTTAATAAGGGTGTTTTCGTAACTTCCTAAGTCACTAAGTCCTAAACTACGTTGTTTTGGTTATTTTATGAGTGTGATGAGAGGAGTTAAGTCGCTATTGCATGCCCATTCTCATGCAAGGATTTTAGAGAGGTTTCTGGGAGATTCAAGGTCTTCTTCCACAAAATTTCTTCAATCTCTTTGTGGGTGCTCAAGGAATCTTAAGCCCATCTATTCCCACGTATGTAGGGTTTTAAAATGGATGGAATTCTTCCTCACCCATGCCCAATTTTAATTAAAGTCATGAATTCTCCTACTCAAATTCCATGGGGTTTTACCCAAATCATGTCAATGTAATTTCTCCTTATGGGTATGTTTCACTTGAGTTTTATTTATTGAAATATGCATCATGGGCAGGTTTTCTTCAAAATCATGTTTCAATCTCTTTAAATCTAAATTTTCCATTATTGGAAGTTCATGGAGAATATGATTTATGATGAATATTCGTTATTTTAAGTTTATTGATAATGGAAATGCATGAATCTAAGTTACCCATGTTTATGAGCATACTTTGAAGAAATTGAGTATGATGAAGCATTGGGAAATGCCCACATAATGAAGAATGATTTATTATTTATGAAATGAATTTCATGATTTATCGATTTATGCTGTTGGCCGATGAAAAGGGGCCTTGATTCTTGGCCAAGCATGTTTTAAAGGGGATCAATGATGATAGATATTATATATTAGCCAATGAATTTTATGTATGATGTTAATGATTTATGTATGAGCCTATATGCATATTTTTGGGAGTCTTGTCTAGCACCGAGCAGCCCAACATTCAAAGGACTACGTCGGTGTCTCATAACCATATGACACCGTGGGTTGTAAATGTTATGGATAATTATCCCCTCAAATATGATATCACGCCTTATGTATGACCCTCGCCTAGCAAGCCAGGGTCAGCTCTGCCCACTTGAGCGAGACAGTGGAGCATCATGAAAGGCTCTACCATGATGGTGTCGGTAATGAAGAGTCCTCCCATTGTTCCATATGTCTTATGCATTATTATGTTTATGTTATTGGCTTGTTGGTGAGTCCTCATGTTTCGAGGGATATTTGATACCTTTTCCTGTTAATTATGTTTCAGTATTGCTCGGGTTAGTTGGGGATGTTGTCCCATCAACCCATCTTACGAGTTAGAGGCTTTCGGATAATAAAAATAAGTAGTATTTAGGTTATGTAAATGTTTGGTACTTCCTGATGTTATGTCATGATTTCATTTCCGCGATGTTTTATGCTTAATATTTCATTTATTTAAATGAGATTAGTTAAATGCATGTGTCATGGGTTGACTTGGGGTCTCTCGGGGTCCTTTTTCCCGTGTCTACGATCCGGGTGTACGTTTGGGTCATGACAAACGTAGTATCAGAGCCATAGGTTTGATGTTCCTAGGGTGTTCGAAAGCCACATTAGGTAGGGTCTTTTTCATGGGTGTGAAGCGCGCCACACCTATGACGAAGAGGCTACTAAACTTTTTAGGAAATGTTCCCTTCTTTCATGTTCTATGTCGTGCGATAAAAAGCCTTTCCGTCCTTCTAATTCATGCAATTTGTGATTGCAGAATTATGGCTTCTTGGAGAATGAATGGAAGGAGGAATGGGAATGATGAAGGCCAAGTAGATGGCAATGACCATGGGCATCAGCAAGCCCCACCTGTCCAGGAGCCCCAGGCACTAGAGCCAGCTGCCCACGCCGAGTTTTGGGCGGTGATTCAGATGTTGGCGCAGGCCTTGACTGCTCAGGTCAACCAGAAGGCTGTCATGCAGGTCCCACAGAATGGCAATGCAGCGGCATCTCGAATTAGAGACTTCTTGAGGATGAACCCTCCTGAGTTCACGGGATCGAAGGTGGATTAGGATCCACACGAGTTTATGGAAGGGATCTTGAAGGTCATTCAGGCCATGGGGGTGACAAATGGGGAGTGTGTTGACTTGGCCTCTTACCAGCTAAAAGAGTTCGCTCATATTTAGTACAAGCAATGGAAGGACAACAGGGAAGCGGGAGTAGGCCCTATCAGCTGGGATGAGTTCCACATGGCCTTTCTTGATAGGTTCTTCCCTCGGGAGATGAGAGAATTGAAAGCAGCTGAGTTTGTTAACCTCAAGCAAGGAAAGATGACTGTGCTGGAGTATTCTCTTGAGTTTACCCGGTTGTCAAATTATGCCCCAGTGGTGATGGATCACAGGGCGCGGGTGAGCCGATTTGTTTATGGCGTGGCCGGTTATTTAGAGAAGGATTGCAGAACTACCACGCTTCATCAGGATATAGACTTTCTTCACATAGTGTTGTACGCCCAGCAGATGGAGGCAGCTCATGCGAGGGAGAGGGAGGCAAAGAGAGCTCGGAAAAATAGTCGTGGGTTTTCACATCAAAGGTCCGGCGGTGGCTATTGTCCGCAGTTTCAGCAGAGGTCACTAGCCCTAGCACCATAATCAGCTAGTGTCCCATCCAGGCCCAAGGGTGATCAGAGGAGCAGGGCTTTAGGGTCGAGGTATCAGAGGGGCACCCAGTTAGAGTATACCTTTCCAGCCGGGGAGTGCCTACTCGGTTCGGATGTCTGCTTCGGGTGTGGTAGATCTAGGCAGATGCGCCAAGCATGTCCATATGCTAGACCGGGTGATGATAGGGGTCGAGCATAGCCCACTAGGACAGCAGCAACTCCAGTCCGTTCAGCTCCACAGGGAGCATCTACTAGTAGGGGTGGCGGTCAACGCCAAAATCGATTCTATGCCCTTGCCTCACGCCAGGAGCAGGAGACTTCGCCAGACATGGTCACTAGTATGTTGCGTGTATTTTATATTAATGTTTATGCCTTGTTAGACCATTGTCTTTCATGACTCCTTACATTGCTAGTAGTTTTGGAGTTAGTCCTGAAATTCTGTCAGAACCATTCTCCGTATCTACCGTAGTCGGTGATTCAGTTGTAGCTAGGCGGGTATATAGAGGTTGCCCCATTATTGTGTTGCATAAGGTTACCTCCACAGATTTGGTAGAGTTAGCCATGACTGTCTTTGACATTATTCTTGGTATGGATTGGTTGTTTGCATGTTATGCCTCGATTAATTCTAGGACCCGTATTGTGGAGTTTCATTTTCTGAGTGAGTCAGTTTTGGAGTGGAAGGGTAGTTCGGCGGTGCCAGAAGGTCGATTTATTTCCTACCTTAATGTTAGGAAGATGATATCTAAGGGGTGTATGTACCACCTAGTTAGGGTTAAGGATGTGGAGTCCAAGACCCCGACTATTCAGTCAGTTCCGGTGGTGTGCGAATATCTGGAGGTGTTTCCTGAGGATTTGCCAGGTGTTCCTCCGGAAAGGGAAATTGATTTCGGTATTGATCTATTGCCAGATACGCAGCCTATTTCTATCCCTCCTTATAGAATGGCTCCAGCCGAGTTGAAGGAATTGAAGGATCAGTTAAAGGATTTATTGGATAAGGGCTTCATTAGACTGAGCCAGTCTCCATGGGGTGCACCAGTTCTATTTGTTCGGAAGAAGGACAGTTCCCTTCGCATGTGTATTGATTATCGGCAGTTGAACAGGGTTACCGTCAAGAACAGGTACCCCTCACCCAGGATCGATGACTTGTTTGACCAGCTTTAGGGTGCTAAGTGCTTCTCCAAGATCGATCTCAGGTCCAGGTATCATCAGCTTAGGTGTTCGGGAAAGTGACATCCCGAAGACCACTTTCAGGACTTGGTATGGTCACTACGAATTTGTTGTTATGTCTTTTGGCTAACCAATGCTCGTGCAACTTTTACGGACCTGATGAACAGGGTGTTCAAGCAATATTTGGATATGTTCGTGATTATGTTCATTGATGACATCCTTATATACTCCCGGAGCGAGGAGGAGCATGCCACTCATTTGAGAATAGTGCTGCAAACCATCAAGGATCATCAACTGTATGCAAAGTTTAGTAAGTGTGAATTTTGGTTAAACTCGGTAGCATTTTTGGGGCATGTAGTATCAAGTGAAGGCATAAGGGTAGATTCCCAGAAGATCGAAGCGGTGAAGAATTGGCCTAGACCATTGAATCCTTCAGAAATTCAGAGTTTCTTATGCCTAGCAGGTTATTACCGAAGGTTTGTCAAGGGTTTCTCATCTATTGCAACACCTTTGACTAAGTTAACTCAGAAAAAGGTAAAATTCCAATGATCGGATGCTTGTGAGAAAAGCTTCCAAGAGTTGAAGACCCGAATCACTTCAGCTCTAGTGTTGACCTTACCCGAGGATACTGATGGCTTTATAGTGTATCATGACACTTCAAGAGTTGGGCTGGGATGTGTACTGATGCAGCATGGGAAGGTCATAGCATATGCCTTGAGACAGCTGAAAGTTCATGAAATGAATTACCCGACCCACGATCTTGAGTTGGCCATAGCGGTGTTTGCATTGAAGATATGGCGACATTACTTGTATGGGGTCCACGTGGATGTATTTACGGATCACAAGAGCTTGCAATATGTGTTCAACAGAAGGATCTAAATCTTCGACAAAGGAGGTGGTTGGAATTACTTAAGGACAATGACATGAGTGTCCTTTACCACCCAAGCAAGGCTAATGTGGTTGCAGATGCGCTTAGTACACTCTCTGTGGAAAGTGTGTCCCACGTGGATGAGGGAAAGAAGGAGTTGGTGAAGGATGTCCACCAACTTGCAAGGCTGGGAGTTAGATTGATCGATTCGACCGATGGTGGTGTTGTTGTACATAATAGGTCAGAATTGTTCTTGGTAGTTGATGCTAAATCCAGGCAAGATGAGGATCCAATATGAGGAAGCTGAAGGAGGCAGTGCGGATTCAGACGGTGGAGGTTTTCTCCCAAGGGGGAGATGGTGTGCTACGATACCAAGGTCGACTATGTGTTCCGGACGTCGATAATTTGAGAGTTCGGATATTGCATGAGACGCATGGTACCATATATTCTATTCATCCAGGATCCACGAAAATATATCGGGATTTGCGAGAAATCTATTGGTGGGATGGTATGAAGAAATATATTGCGGAGTTCGTAGCAAAATATCCAAATTGCCAGCAAGTGAAAGTCGAACTTCAAAGGCCAGGAGGCGTACTCCAAGATATCATCATCCCTACTTGGAAGTGGGAGGAAATAAATATGGATTTTGTTACAGGCCTACCTCGTATTCACTGACACTATGACTCAATTTGGGTGGTGGTAGACAGGCTAACTAAGGCGGCACACTTCCTACCGATCAAGACCACGAATTCGGCGAATGATTATGCTAAGTTGTATATTCAGGAGTTAGTTCGACTTCATGGAGTGCCCTAGTCTATTAGTTCAGATCGAGGTACTCAGTTTACCTCTCAATTCTGGCATTCTTTTGAAAAAGGACTTGGGACGCAGGTTAAGCTCAGTACAGCCTTCCATCTGCAAATAGACGGCCAGGCAGAACGAAACATTCAGACCCTTGAGGATATGTTGAGGGCATGTGTTATGGATTTTAAAGGTAGTTGGGATGATCATTTTCCCTTGATCGAGTTTTCTTATAATTACAGTTACCACTCTAGTATCCAAATGGCACCGTTAGAGCTCTTTACGAGCGGAGGTGTAGATCTCCCATCTAATGGTTTGAGATTGGTGAGGCAGCTATGATAGGACCAGATTCGGTTCATGAGGCGATGGTGAAGGTTCAGTTGAGAAGGGATCGGTTGAAAACCGCTCAAAGTCATTAGAAATCGCATGCTGATGTAAGGAGAAGAGATTTGGAGTTTGATGTGGATGACTAGGTATTTCTAAAGGTATCTCCCAGGAAGGGAGTCATGCGGTTTGAAAAGAAAGGTAAACTCAGTCCCTGCTATGTTGGCCCCACCCGGGTTGTGAGAAGAGTTAGTAAGGTGGCGTATCAGTTGGACTTGCCGTCGGAGCTATCTTTGGTTCATCCCATCTTTCATGTGTCACTTTTGAAGAAGTTCTTGGGTGATCCAGCCTTGGTAGTTTCGATAGACAACATTGGAGTGAAGGACAGCCTCAATTATGAAGAAACTCCCATTGAAGTCTTGGATCTGCAGGTTCTGAGGCTGAGGAATAAAGAAGTAGCTTCAGTTAAAGTATTATGGAGAAGCGTGTTGAGGGAGCTACGTGGGAAGCCGAAGCAGATATTATAGCTAAATACACTCATTTATTCCCTACCGACTTCGTTTCAGTTTGAGGTATCAGTTTTTCTCTAAACCTTTAATCAGCTTTTCCCATTCAGTTCATGGGTACAAGTTTGTTTTATGATATGGTAAATGTATGTGATGTCTGAATTCAGTTTAGCTATGTAGTTCCTTTCAGAGGTAGTCATTCCGTCAGTTTTCAACTTAAATGATTGGTACGTATATGGTGATAACTTGTTTTTGAGTTTTCTCCATATTTCTAACACTCGAGGATGAATGTTCCCAAGGGGGAGATATAGTTATACCCCGGAAACCCAAGGATCAAACCCGAAAGTGAAAACAGAGAAAAGCTTAAAATTCTCACCAGGTCACAAAACGACTCGTGAGGTGGGTCGTGAGGAGTGACCACGAGTCGTGAAGTGACTTGTGGTCATCTTGGTTTGGCAAAGTCTGAGTGAAGAGGCCACGGGCCTGACCATGAGTCGTGGTCAGACATCACCACTCGTAAGGTCACCCATGGTCAACCCTGGAGGATTGGCGATATTGGGATGGGCAGTGTAGACCACCGAAGGTGACCACGAGTCATGGTCTGACCTCACGACTCGTGAAGTCACCCATGGGGTTCCCTTAGAGTTCGGGCAGTGGACTCAACGGATCAAGGCCACGAGTCGTGCCCTGTGGCAACGCTGGTTAAGTCCCTCGTAAGGACTAGCGATCAGAAATTCCTGCGTTTTAATAAAGGTGTTTTCGTAAATTCCTAAGTCCCTAAGTCCTAAACTACGTTGTTTTGGTTATTTTATGAGTGTGATAAGAGGAGTTAAGTCCCTATTGCATGCCCATTCTCATGCAAGGATTTTAGAGAGGTTTCTGGGAGATTCAAGGTCTTCTTCCACAAAATTTCTTTCAATCTCTTTGTGGGTGCTCAAGGAATCTTAAGCCCATCTATTCCTACGTATGTAGGGTTTTAAAATGGGTGGAATTCTTCCTCACCCATGCCCAATTTCGATTAAAGTCATGAATTCTCTTACTCAAATTCCATGGAAGTTTTATCCAAAGCATGTCAATGTGATTTATCCTTATGGGTATGTTTTAATTGAGTTTTATTTATTGAAATATGCATGATGGGAAGGTTTCGTATTATTTTCTTGAAAATCATGTCTCAATCTTTTTAAATCTAAACTTCCCATTATTGAAAGTTCATAGAGATTATGATTTATGATGAATATTTATTATTTTAAGTTTATTGATTATGGAAATGCATGCATCCAAGTTACCCATATTTATAAGCATATTTTGAAGGAATTGAGTATGATGAAGCATTGGGAAATGCCCACATGATGAAGAATGATTTATGATTTATGAAATGTATTTCATGATTTATCGATTTATGACATTGGCCAATGAAAAGGGGCCTTGATTCTTGGCTAAGAATATTTTAAAGGGGATCAATGATGATAGATTTTATATCTTAGCCAATGAATTTTATGCATGATTTTAATGATTTATGTATGAGCCTATATGCATGTTTTTGGGAGCCGTGTCTAACACCGAGAAGCCAGACGTTCAAAGGACTACGCTAGCGTCTCATAACCATGTGCCACCGTGGGTTGTAAATGTTATGATGTATGGATAATGATCCCCTCAAATGTGATATCACGCCTTATGCATGACCCTCGTCTGGCAAGCCAGGGTCGTCTGCCACTTCAGTAAGATAGTGGGGCATCATGAAAGGCTCTACCATGATGGTGTCGGTTATGACGAGTCCTCCCATTGTTTCGCATGTCTTATGCATTATTATATTTATGTTATTGGCTCAAGTTATATTATGATAAAGTTATTTACGATTATGATAATGAATGATTTATGAAATATTTGAAAGTCTTGAGCCTTATGTTTATTTATGAAGATTTTTCATGCAAGCATGACGTCCTTCTCCTATGTCTATTTATGAGTTTACTTTAATTTTAAAATGTCCATTTTACTTACCATGCATAATCAGTACATTCCACGTACTGACCACATACTTTCTATGTTGTATCGTTTCATGATACAAGGTCCGGATCTCAGGCTCATCCTCATCCTTAGTCCATCCCAGGCTACGATATCAGCTTGTTGGTGAGTCTTCATGTTCTGAGAGTCATTTGATACCATTTCCTATTAATTATGTTTCAGTATTGCTCAGGTTAATTGGTAATGTTGTCTCATCAACCCATCTTACGAGTTATAAGCTTTCGAATAATAAAAATGAGTAGTATTCAGCTTATGTACATGTTTGGTACTTCTTGATGTTATGTCATGGTTACGTTTCCGCGATGTTTTATGCTTAATATTTCGTTTATTTAAATGAGATTAGTTGAATACATGTGCCATGGATTGACTTGCGGTCTCTAGGGGTCCCTTGTCCCGTGTCTACGATCCGGGTGTACATTCGGGTCGTGATAAAGACGCTCCTCAAGGGGCACTAGGCCTTCCTTCATTAATCGAACTAATCACTGATACCACTCTTATATCATTTGGCTGCTTTATTGACCGGCTCATATTAAACCCTACCTCTTCATTGTTCAACCAAAACTTCAATTGTCCGGTCACCATATCAACTAATTCTCGACCGATGGCAAGGAATGGTCACCCCAAAATGATGGGAACCACAAAATCCACCTCGAAGTCCAAAATAACAAAATCTTCAGGAAATAAAAATGCTTCCACCTTCACCAATACACCGTACAAGACACACACAGGCTTTTTCACTGTGCGATCCGCCATAATTAGCCATATTAAAGTCGGTGTGGGGGCTCCCAAGCCCAACTTCTGATATACTTCTAGCGACATCATGTTTATGCTAGCTCCCAAATCACACAAAGCCTTTGCAAAATTGAAAAATCCGATGGTATATGGGATGGTGAACACTCCTGGATACTTCTTCTTCTGCACAAGGGTCCCTGAAGCTATTGCACTATAGTGGTGTAGATTGCCAGCTGGCTCAAAGCACTCCTTTTCTGTCACCAGGTCTTTCATAAATTTGGCATAGCCGGGCATTTGCTCAAGTGCCTCGACTAAGGGAAGATCCGCTGAAATTTGCTTCAGCATAGAGATGAATTTTTTAAACTACCCATCTTCAACCTTCTTCTTCATTTTCTTAGGGAAAGGTGGAGGAGGTCGTGGGATGGGCTTCACAACTTAAGGTACCTCCATCTCCTTCCCTTTTTTTTACTAGTCTCTCTTTGAGCAACCAGAGACTTTTTCTCCTATGATTTATCTTCAATCACCTGCTCTTTGAATTCAGCAACTTGCTCTGCTTCAATCATCTCTGGCTCTACATCTTGAACTACAACAGGCTCAGGCATCTTATGCATTGTCTTACCACTCCTCATAGTTACCACTATGTAATGATTGCCAATCTTTAGATTATGGACTGTGTTGCTAGGTAGTGTACCCTTTGGCCTCCGATTTAGGGATGCAGACATCTAGTCCAACTACTGCTCAATATGCTTAACTACCATGGCATGCGACTCAATTTTCTAATTTATTTCAGATATTTCTCCGTGAATTTCCTTCAAGTGATCATCAGTCAAGTTCACCTTTTTCAAAACCTCGACCATTATCTCCTCTAGTTTTGAGGTACTAGACTCTGTCTCTCGGCCCTTTGGAGGGACATATAAACCACTAGGGTCATTCCTATACCCATCTTTCTTCCTCCAATCATCGTCTCTGTCTCGTCCTCTACTCTTATCTTTGTACCCTGTGCGGTTGTAGTTGTCCCTGTACTAGTTCTAACCTTGATTTCCTTGACCTTGGCGCCAAAAGTCCTAATTTGACCCTTGGGTGTTGGCCCAGAAACTCGCCACCTGATTATCCAAGTAGTTTGTTTCCTCTTTAGACTCAGAGTTTTCATACCCTTGCTCCTTCCCTTGAGCACTAACTGCATTAACAATTTCTCCTCCATCTCCCATGATATGTTTAGTGAGCAGGTCAATAGAAGTTTTCATATGAGCGATGTCCTGGTCAAATTCTTCTTCTTTTCTATGCTGCTCTGCAGTTATTCTGCTAGCATATGTTCCAGTAGATACCTCAGCTTCTCTTATTTGCTAAGCCCTTTTTGTTTTAGTGACACGATTGAGTATCACAATTGCTTCTACCCATGTATGACTCATCAAATCTCCTCCCGCTATAGTATCTGCAGTAGCCTTGTTGTTGTTCAAGGACCTATAAAGATTTCCAATAAGCTCTCATTAGGAATTCTACAATTTGAACACTTACTCAGCTTCTTATTAAACTACAACCATGTCTCAAACAATGCCTCTATCTTGAGCTGTTGGAAATTATAGATCTCATCCTTGATCTTTAACATCCTCAACAGTGGAAAGAACCTATTCAAAAAGGCATGTTTCAACTCTCTCCAATTGGTGATAGAGTCATTTGGTAACTCTAACAACCATAAAGTAACTTCACCAGTCAGAGAGAATGGAAACAACGGTAGTCTGATAGCATCTTGGCCACCCCAGGTAAGCTATAAGCCTTGCATATCCCCATAAAGTTCATTAGGTGTAGATTTGCATCATCAATAGTATCACCACCAAACACATCTTTTATATTCAGCAACTGTATCATTGTGCTGGTGATGTCGAACTTTGACCCAGTAAGAAGAGGAGGGGGAACTATGGCACCTGTTGACCCGACTTCATCATCATCATCATCATCAAATCGGGATGTATATCTATGGAACTGAGGTTTCTTGTGATATCTATTTCTTATATTAAGCCCAATATTTTTACTCTCCTCCTACCTGTAGAGCAGCTTGATGAGCCAACTCAGTCTGATAAGCGTCATTAGCTTGTAGAGCTTCATTAGTCATTCTTGCTTCCACTTGCTCTGGAGTTTCAATTGTAGCCATTCTTCTTAGTGTGCACTTAAGTTCGTGGTTGAGTGGAATCAAGGGTTTTCCTCGGTACTTGGCATTCACCAAGTTGTAACCTAATTAAAAAAACAACAAAAAAGGTAAATGAGGAAATAAAGATTAAAAGTTACATAATGTAATTAATCTAATCCTAAGTTGTATTCCACAGCAACGGCGCCTTTTTTGATAACACCAAAACTACACCTCAGAACGAAGTATAAAAATGACCGTTAATCATGTAAAGAACCCAATCAAGGTTGGGGTCAATCCCATGAGGGATATGGTTAAGATCCCGATTAATGCAGTTATTTATGCTTTTAGTTAAGTAATTTTTGAATGTGGGTTTTAAAAGAACAAGTATCAATATTGTCAGAGTGTGTTGTTATCAATAGATGTAAGCTACTAGAGGTGTGTTACATATGACTTCATAACTATATAGGATTATTGTACTTGTGATCAATCCTAATGTTTAGCCTGCAGAATTGATAAGTTACATACACCTAAATGGTTGGTTCACCTCTATTAGATGACTATCCTTAATTACCAAAATAGGTATCATGAGTTTTGCATTCTAACTCTTATCATTGATTCTAGTTTAGCTTTTCCGTGACCACGACTCAAGTTATTGATTTCAAGTTGATAGTTTCAAGTCTCTATTGCTAATTTCTTTTTCCTAATCTCTACATCTATAGGTTCAAGCAAGTAGAGAGTACTCTAACATTGCACACCATTAAAAAGCATCATAATAAAAGGAATAACAATGAAAACATACACATTAGTTTATAATCACTAAATTTGTAACCTTACTTTGTTAATTCGCATGGTTCTCACAACCCTACTTGTGGAATTTATATATGCATGTTTGTAAGAACACAAGAAGAATTCATAATTATGAACTTACAAGTAGAACAGAGAAAATCCAATATAGCAATTGATATTAATCCTCGAAACACAAGGTCACAATGATGTTGCTTGTTTCTTCAGCCTCAAAGGGGCATATTAAGTCTCCTAAGAAGTGTATGAAATTTTCGTATATTGAATAATAAAAAAACCTAAATAAAGTATTTATATAAAAATCCTTTCCTAATTTCACAGGGATTGCAGAGTCGAGGAATATAATAAATTATTTCAGGATACCATGACTCATGGGATGTAATTATGGTATCAGACTCAGTCTTGGATCTCTTCAATTATGGACGTTCAGGATGGCTCGTGGTATGATACCACGATTCATGACTTTTGGTCGTGGTTGGCAATCTCGAATTGTAATTTCTTTGAACATCAAACCACGAGTCTTCAGTACGACCCATCCTTTGTTGGTATGATTTATGGTGTCTGGTCATGACATGAAGGTGTCATTTTCGCACCATGGAGCTTCAGTACAACCCATCGTTTGATTTGACGGTTCATAGTATCTAGTCGTCACTTGATGGTGTACTTATGATTATATTCTATTTCTCACAATGAGGCTTCAGGATGATTCGTGCCAATTTAGTACAATTCGTACCGTGCCTAATCAATTCCATTTCCTAGCCTTTTTTATTCTTTTTCTGAAGTCCAACTCCCAAAACTTATTTTTCCTACAAAATCGACAAAACATATCATATCCACATAATTGTGCCTAATTGCTAGCATATTTTCTACGTTTTAGCATTGAAAGTACCATAAAATCACAACACATCAATGGTGCACTATGGACGCAAAAAAAGGTCTACACATGTGGACCCGTAGGTGCAAAAAAATTGTTTGCATATGTGGAAATGTCGCAGAT
This sequence comes from Datura wrightii, assembly GCA_035772735.1. NCBI lineage: Eukaryota > Viridiplantae > Streptophyta > Magnoliopsida > Solanales > Solanaceae > Datura > Datura wrightii. The sequence continues at coordinate 4,476,335 of JASDFA010000029.1, read as the reverse complement.
GCGAAGGCCCTGTGGTTTAAAAATCTGACTTCGTCTTATTGACTAAAACTCGATTTTTGGGTGCTAAGGAGCTTTGATTTGGGTAAGTTTCACATCATTTCTCTCATTTTTAAAGGGGGTAAGGTTCTTATCTTTATTACTCATGATTAGGTTGGAGAAAGTTGAGATTTTGAGACCTAAAGTTAAGAAATTAAAAATTATTTATTTGAGGGTCAATTAGTGATCAAATCTTGATGAATTTTGGAGCATAAGGTCCTTAGACTATGAGTAACCTTATTTTGAAATAAAATTATTATTTTGATCTTAGAGGCTAGAGGTTGACTTTTTGGGTTCAGGATAGAAGTATAGTAATATGGGTATCGATAGACTCTTATACTCATATAGAGTACCTTCTTGATAGAGTGGTAGTATTATGAGTTTGTTCGAAAAGGAAAGGCGGATTTGTAAGGGTTTATGGTGTGTTTGCTCGCATTCGAGGTATGTTATGGCTTACTCTCTTAGACTTTACTTGAGAGATGGTTTATTATATCAAGTATGTTATGATTTTGGCATAATGGTTGATTTGGTGTGGAAAGAAAGGTTTACTTATGTGTAATCTAGGTTGGGACCTAGCCGACAAATATTATATTACTTGAATTGCTTATATATTATTGTATCACTCTGATTTACGTGTTATACCGCACCTTTATGAGTTAGTAGCCTAAATACACTGTCTTAAGAGCAATTTGCTTATTTAGGTGAGTTAATGGCCTATGGACACTATGTTGAAAGCAATCTACTTATTTTGAGGAGTTAGTGGACTGAGACACTATTTATGAAAGAGAAACACTTATTTATGTTGCATATGAATATCGTTTATTATTGTGATCATGCATACATATTCATTTTTCATAGAGCCCATGCTGGATATAACAAAGACAAAAATCTGAGGTTGATTCTGAGTACTGGATATTAATGTAATGGAAACCCGAGGTATATTTTGGTACTTGATATTGTTATGATGCCGAGGTCAAGTTTTGGTTGCATATTCAAGGTTGATTTCGGTCAAGTATATGGACCTCACGAGTCCCCTATGTGTCCCAACTGTTGAAAAGCCACCAGTGGAAGTGGGTGTATACGGTATGATCATATGACCATTGCATTGCATATCAATATGTTGCATTGCCTTGCATGTACCTTATCCTTATTTCTTATTCAATGTCATTTTACTTTTTTATTAGATGATTCTGGTCAGCTTCCTTCTCCTCATTTTGTACGAGTTAGTGGATTTAAGACACATGACAATTGGGATATAATTCATACTTTTTATGATATTGCTATCTACTTTTGATTAGTCGGATTGTGATGCTTTTGAGTACACGTGTTTCTGTCCTCATACTATGGTTGCTGCATCTTTTGTTGTAGATTGTGCTCCTAGTACCAGTAGGCCTTGCTTATTCGCGTCCAAGATAGTCATTTTTGGAACTTGTAGTGATTTACATGGAGGTATTGTGGCACCAAACTCCCTCCATCCTCTACTTTTATGTCTTTTATCATTTTAGACAGTGTATTAGTATTGAAATAGTTATATTTATCTCTTAGTCTCTCTTGACACGTGACACCGAGTTCTAGGATTGTAATTGGTTATATTTCATATTTTGTCCTCATGTAAAAGCAAACTTATGACTTATTTCTGCTATTTCTTTCATTTTTGCATAATCAATTGGTTATATTTCATATTTTGTCCTCATGTAAAAGTAAACTTATGACTTATTTCTGCTATTTCTTTTATTTTTGCATAATCAATTGATTCTAGTATTTTGGAAGAGGTTTGACTTACCTATTGTAGGGTTAGTGCAGGTGTTATCATGATTCTTCTGATTTTGAGTCGTGACAACTGACATCTATATGATTAAAGCCTAATGTGATCCCGGATAGCCTGGACTAGTGTGTATGTGTGTATATATATTATGATTGTAGTCCGATGTTATCCTGGGTGGTCTATATATGGACCTCGCGAAACTTCCATGAGTCACAATTCAAGGACACCTCCTTGTAGTACGTATGTATATTAGTTGAAATACATGACCTTTGTTTTGCATTCAATTGAATTGAATCATTACTCATTCTGTTTGACTGAATTGATTTCATTATCTGTCTTTGTGTTATTGAACCTTTAGAAGTTGATTATGGTACTTGATTTTATTGATCTAATATTATCATTATTAAGATTCATCTATCATGTCTTATACTAACACAAAGGTTTGAGCAAGATAATCTCGTCACTACTTCAAGAAGAGTTGGACTAAGATACTTACTAGGTACACATTTTTTGTACTCATACTACACTTTCTGCACTTTTATGTGCAGGTATAGTTGTGAATATTAGCTGATTCGATGGGGCAATATGAGTTATGCCATTTGGAGTTTCAGGGTGAGCTGCCAATTGATTCACAACGTCGTACTCTAAGTTTGTCCTTTTATTTCTAACTGTCTCACTATTCCTAGATAGTTTGGTGTCAAAATCTTTTTTTTACTTTCAATTAGGTACTCTTGACTCATATCACCAGGTCCTTGGGGGTATTTTTATTGTATTTTTGCACTTATGTTATTTATATTTATGACTTTTCACTCCTTATGTTCACTTTATGCATGCTAATAACAAAAAATAGATTAAAATATGGACTGGTTGACCTATTTTTTTGGTGTAGGTGCCATCACGACTTAGAAATTTTTTAGATCATGACAAATTGGTATAAGATCCCTAGGTTCACAAGTCTTATGAGCCATAAGTGGTTTCTTAGTATAGCCTTGTTTATGGATATGCAGAGCTTCATATCTATAAACAAGATGATACAAAGAGATTTTCGAATTGGTTTCATATTCTTTCATTCCTCATCTTTTGTTATTGGTTCAGTCTAAATTTTAAACCTTCTCGTTTCATTCTCTCACCAATAGTGAGGATATGTTATCAGATTCACATGCCAGCAGTTGGAGATGATATTCTGTAGTATGTGGGTAAGAGGTTGTATTGAGAAAAAAAAGCATACCGATCTAAAGGATGCATGGCCGGGTCCAAACTGCCATTATGATTTAAAGGATTATATTGAGTAGAGATGTGATTCAGATTCTTCAGTTTGGTAATTTCCATAGGAGATTCAAATGATAATGTAAAGACCTGCATGATCATGTCATCTTCTATGACTAGTTGCTTAGTAATGAAAGAAGTACATTTATTGCTTAGCCATTATTGAAAAGAGAGTGGGTGATTTGGCATGGTATGGTTAGCGAAGTTACCAAATAATAAGTTTAATGACTTTGAAGACTATACTTGGGATGTTTGACATAACAAGGTTGAATTGAGCATCAGCAAGGTAGCATTGTAATTAAATAAAGACAAGTGGTGTAGAGTTCTTTAAAGAAATGATTATCGTCTTTAGACCAAGTAGAGCAGTGGTTACTCATGGTGATTGCATCTTGTGAGAGTAGGCGATTGTAATCCTTCAGGAAAGGATGTGTTTGCAGATTCGCTTGATCATTCAAGAATGGTGATAAGAAGGATCATTTTGGGCCAAGGACTTGTTGATTATGTAATATATACCACAGTTTCTTGATGTGCAAAGAGTGTTCGGTGATCTAAGTTTGGCATTCTCGATGGTTATTATGCAAAAAAGTGGTGGATCTAGTGGGCTTTCATGGAACAAGGCTACTTCACATATAGAGTTAGTACTAGGAGAGGAAAAATAGGTCGACATATTTAACTACACCTTAGACTACTTGAGTAGTGTGATTGACTAATGAGAATGGATCTGATGGTTAACAAGTGTGAAGATATATTACCTTAGGAGTTATCAAATGTATTTCGCCCAATTTGGAAAATGAAGATCGGTATTGCATTCATTGTTGGAAATCTTATGGAAAATGTTTAACCACCAAAACCTGCAGAGAATTAACATAGCTTGAGGCGTGTCAAAGACACTATCCTTAAGGATATTTCACTCGTTATGGGTGTATCCCCCAGGATTCAACAAGCTCTTCTAGTATTTTACTAGGAGCCAGAATCTAACAAAGATTAAATATTATAAACCCAGCAACAGAAAAAGAGAAGAAGACTCTATCTTCAACTATATTTGAATTTAAAAGTATTTGAAAATATAGGACTTTTTTTCTTTTCTCTCTTTCTCTATCCCTTCAAGGTGAATCAAAGAAGAATTGACAAGAGGAGAAGTGGGCTGATGTTACAATTGATATTGTAACCTTTCAAACACACATAAAAGCCATTTAAGACTAATCAATATTATTCAAAGAGTAATAAAGGGCCTGTTACAAAATTCATTTGAATTAAGACTAAAGACACCATTAAATTAGTCAAAATAGTGTTAAATATAAAGTTGAAAATATCCTCTCATAATCACCTATTCAAGGCAAATTAATGGCATTTTAAAATAATGAATAAATAATATTTATTTTTGAGATAATAAAATATTTTTCCAACAACCCCCTACATATCTCAAAAAGAATAATAATAAATACAATGAATAAGAAGTTTTGCTGGGTTTTCATATATGAGAATAATGCGTCGAATCTGGTGTCGTATAGACTATGTACCAGACCTAGATAAAATAAGATTAAACTTGCAGAATAATTGGTGAATTTTAGAACTTCTATGAACCAAGAATTCTTTTGTAAGTCCAACGTCTTATTCTATCACATTATACTCGCAAAATCTTTACCGTTATCGCGATTTTGCGGTAAGAGGCCATGCGCGTGTCCTGGTATTCATGAGTGCTCTAGAAATTTGTCACAATTTTATAGAAAGGCAACCATTCCACATCATATAGGTCCGATCTTCAGGTGTATCCTGCAGAGCAATACACTACCTATAAAAGATATGAATTGGATTAAGAGTTTAGCTCAACCTCACTTTGCCTTGCAGTTTTCCACTATATTCACACATCATAGGAGGGACATAATTTCATAGTGCATACTTGATCAACTAATGATTTGTTATTACCCATATGAACCTAGTTCATGGGATCTCCAATCACATAGTTTGGGTTACCATCATTGTTGATCTTCTCAAGGGACAAAAAGGCTCACCCCCTCGATGTTTCTTTTAGTCTATGAATTGATCAGATTGACTTTAGATTTCACATAATTTATGTAAATAGTTTCATTATACAACAACTGCTTTATTACATTATATCCCAAATAAATGTATCTATTTTTGTCATTGAAAAATATATTTTTATTACAATCATGACAACCACAATGTATAGACACAATATATATAGGTTTTATTCCAATTGGAATACTCACTAAGAGGTCTGTTTACCACTTAGCCTCATCACCAACCAACTCTAAAATAAGAAATTCAGATTACATGTCATGACACCTCTACTAAGAGTAACCATATAATTACCCATGGACTTTGTCCATATGATTTTGTATCCTTCTAGTAAAATGGAAAATTCACTATATTTAATCTCAATATTGTCAACAATAAAGTGTAAACTCATCATCAATTTGTTTTATGTAAACTTTATTTTCATTTGACATCATCATTTTTCAAAATTAGTGAACACCAGGAACATGAAAATATTATCATTCATCAAAAGAAAATATTCTTCAACAAATATCTTTTTTCTTTTCACTATAACATTGCATTCAATCACATCACAATTGATTAATATAGATTAATATATGCAACATTGTATCAACATACAATCAAAACATTTTGAACCTGTTATTATTATCTTAGAATCATGTAATATAAACCTCATTATGATATCCCCACACTTTCAAATATTTCAGAACAACGGAACAAGGGATAACTTTTTCACATTTTATAAGGTTTTTCAATTTTGTATTTTAACATACAAATTTATACATTAAAAGTATATCAAAAATTTTATCTTAATTTTTCAATAAATATACTTTTGCATATCTTAAAAAAAAAAACATCTGTGAATGTGATATGACACAATTTGTCACCTCTAACCGTTATTCATTCAAGTCTCAAAATTTAGTAAGATTTAATTCTAATAAATTTAATACTCTAAAAATACAAGCATGTAATTTCTTAATATACTTAGTTTCAACACAAATCTCACTTAAAAATACTTAAAGAATTACTATTAAATATAAGACATTGCTTTTTCTTATCATAAGATAAACTAAGTAAAAAGTCTAACATGTCACAAATTGTATGAACAATCAAGTAAATATAAGTACTAGAATATTTATTTTAAAATATTAGGCACAAATAAATCATGGTAATATACTCATTCACTCACATAAATGTTATTTTTGTTAACATCTTATCAAACTCAAATAAAAACTTCATTTAATGTTTTTCAACATAATTCCACAAGAATCAAAATGTCTCGGATATTAAAACTATGTAGCGCCTCAGATAATGTCACTACTTTTGAAACACGAGTTTAAGAAGAAATTTTTTCATTCCATGAACTTGAGTAGTTCTAGAATCATCAATGTAAATAGAACATTCTTCTTCTTCTTCAACTTGGGTGTAGAAACAGATAATTTTAGTTAGTACAAATGTGCCCAACAATATCAAAGTCTAACACCCAAACTCACATATTGACCACAAGATTGGCTTGAAATGACCATAATAATTTATATCATTCGCTTAGTCAAATTTATTTATATTTAGCGGAATTATCATTTCTCTAAATCTTCTACCACATTGAGGGTTGTGTTGTCTTAATTTACCGTACACAAAATAATAATCATTCTCATTGAAAGTTTAACTATTATTTCGAGCTTGTAAGCGGCCACCAACAAGATTATGCTCTATCACTTCAACATTAAAAAATTAACTAAACAATACATATGTCAAAAAAAAAAAAAAAACTATTGCACACCAAGGTAATAAATTAAGCAAAAAAGTAGTGATATAATCTAGCATTTTCTCAAGTAAACACATCACAAAATTAACTATTATCCTCAAAATTAATTCTCTTTAAATTACTCCCACAATGAATTGGAACATTCTCAAGAGTTACTCCAGTAATCAAATAACTCATAATTTTTTTTATTTTTCATTAATACATTACCCTAATAACTCAATATATTAAAACTTAATTAGAGAAAATAATCAATAAAACACACAGAGAAATTCAATTGCATTATTTTAAAAAATATTAGTTCAATTGCCCATACCTGGTACTATTCATATTATGTCATACAAAGTCATAAGTATTGGTAGAAATATTGTACCACTCATAATTATGTTCTCTATAAGAATAGAGCGAAAATATCCTTTAACATTGTCGGAAATTTTACGAAAAATATTTGATCATCAAAATTTACAGAGAATTCACCTAGCTTGAGACGTGTCAAAGATACTGTCCTTAAGGATATTTCACTCATTATAGGTGTATCCTCAGGATTCAACAATCTCTTCTAGTATTTAACTAGGAGCCAGAATCTAATAAAGATTAAATATTATAAACTCAGCAAAAGAAAAGGAGAAGAAGTTATCTTCAACTATATTTGAATGTAAAAGTATTTAAAAATATAGGAGGACTTTTTTTCTTTTCTCTCTGTCTCTATCCCTTCAAGGTGAATCAAAGAAGAATTTATAAGAGGAGAAGTGAGCTGATGTTATAATTGATATTGTAACCTTCCAAACACACATAAAAGTCATTTAAGGCTAATCAATATTATTCAAAGAGTAATAAAGGGTTTGTTACAAAATTCATTTGAATTAAGACTAAAAATACCGTTAAATTAGTCAAAATAGTATTAAATATAAAGCTGAAAATATCTTCTCATTAATCACCTATTCAAAGTAAATTCATGCATTTTAAAATAATAAATAAATAATATTTCTTTTTGAGATAATAAAATATTTTTCCAACGTTTATTTCCAAAGAATTAACAAATTTTTACTATCACTATTGTACGACTCTAAGAGTAGGAGGACCAAGGAGAACCACACGAATTAGTAAAAGTGTTCTAGTCTGACGTGATGTGACAAGAGGTGTTGCATTAATTATAGATGTTCGCTAATTCTATATGAGGCATATTTCAGAGATTGAATTGAGGATTAGTATATTATTTGGAACAAAGAAAAAAGAATTGATGTTGGAATAATGAGCCCATTGTTGGAACCTAGCCCATGGTTGGGTTCCAACAATATGCTAGTATGAAGCTAAAAGAGAATGTTAGTAGAACGTGGGTGCAACAATTAAGGATCACTATACAAATTTTGAATCTGTGCAACAATTAAGGATCACTATACAAATTCTGAATCTGTGCAATAGTGGGTTGAGATATTATATGAGAACAACAAAAATCATCTTTGGTGGACTAACAATGATTGATAGATACTTTTGGTGAAAAGACTTTGTGAAGGATTGTACTTGTGATACGATTGACTTGAAGGAATATTCAATTTTAAGGTCTGAGTGAGTCAAGAAATATTTTTAGATGCTCAAGGTGGTAGTTTACTACTATCTGCATGTTTGTCTTGCTATTTTTCATGACTTACGATATTTTGGTGTACGCCACGAGTAGGTTAGATTATTCTTGGGTAATTACGATACAGTGATTTGACATAGAACATGACACGTGGAGAATCAAAATAAGGGTATCTTGCTTTTGGTTTTGAGGGATTAAAGTTCATCTTCACAAAAAAGGACTTAAATTGGGAACAACATGATTACTTGAGTCTTTTGAAGATTATGGTGATACTATCTTGTGTCATTCAGATAAGACATAGATTACTGAGTATGCTTGGAGAATGAAGTTTGTCGATATTTTAGCCAAGTGTTATAATAGGTGCCACATGTGTTTTTGTGTTCGGTAACTGGTGAGGCTCACACTTCAAAAGAATAATATGAAAAATTGATGGGAAGATGGTTTGATGTACTAAGATGTGTTATTTCATAGCAATCTAATTAAAGTGAATAGGTTGAATTTGATCAATAAAGGGATATATTTACACTGTTGAGATTGGAAATCATATATTCTACGGTGAGACTATAATTGCAATCATGGACTATGTTGGAATGTTATTGGTTAGATAAGCAGGTTTGAGAATATTGGATACTGATGATTGGGGGAAACTTGTGCATGACAACATATGTAACTTGCAATATTTGTTAATTTTGGTTTGCTAAAGGCATAATGAGCTTTTGTACTCATACATTTTGTTTCACAACTCGATTTTACACCTTGAATGCGACAAGACATTGTAACACCCCTAAAATTTCATAGACCAAAGCCCAGGCTTAGCATAAAACAAGTAGAAAGAAACTAAAATTTTTGTCTCAGAACGAACTTAGACAACGAGTCATTGTCTGAGTCGTTGTCAGCCCTGCTATTTTTCTATCAGGATCCAAGGAGACATGGGATGACCCGTTGTGAGGAGTAACGAGTGATCCTGTCACTCATTGTCTCCCCAGTACAGAAACTTGCCTAAACCTTTCCTAGAAACTAATGAGCCAGACGACGAGTCATTGTCTATTGTAACGACTCGTTGTATGAATCGTTAGATGGAGTTTAGAAATATTTTTCCAAAAATCCCTTCCAATGATAACGAGTGAAAACAAAGATCCATTTTCCTATCCAACAAGTCGTTGTTTCCATCCGTGGGTCAAGTCTAAAAACCCTTCAAATTTTTTGGTGGCTAGAATGAGCGGTGAAATGACCTGTTGGTTCAACCAACAAGCCGTTGTGCCCTCAGTTGTAAGGGTCCAAAAGATGGAAACTTTAGACTCAGGACCAATGACTGCGTCCAACGAGTTGTGGTGTAAATCAGTGACTCGTTATGTGACCTGTTGGACCTGGACAAACAGATTTTTAAAACGGTTACTCAGGCACATTTTTGTAACTCCCAGCTATTTTGGTTCCTAAACTATATCGTTTTGGTATAAATTATCAGGGGTTAAAGGGAGTTAGTCAATCCTTCTCTCTTACTTCTCACAAAACTTCTCAGAAACATTACAAAGAAAGCGCAAACCTTTTAGAGCAATGCTAGAGCATTCAATCTTTCTTCTTAGTTTCTCAAGGACTTTCTCAGGGATTCTTCTCCAGGTATGTGGGGTTTCAACAAGGGGATTTCCTTTACCTTATTTCCCAAATTCTTTACAACAATTTCCTTAGTTCTATTCCTGTAGAATAGCGAACTAGGGTTTACAGTCAGATAGTTTATGAATTCCTTTATTGTAATAATTCTTGAGTTTTTCCTAGATTGTTATTAGTTGTAAGTCATGCTTGATATTTCATTTCATACCGTATGTATTTTAGCCTAAATCTTCAGATGTGATTTGATGGGACTTACAAGATTGAGAATTAATACATGAATATTGTTTTTCAGAATAGTTCCTTTTAATTTACTAATATTAGTACAGATTCATGATTAGAAGTTAGTCTTTGATTTACCTAGTCTCAGGGTCTCAGTCAACACTCAATACACTCAGTGCTTTACAAAAATCAGCTGATCAGTTTGACTACTTTTTGTCTTGAGGAGCTCAGTAACCTCAGTAGTACTAGTTATCAGTTTGTCAGTTGTTCCTTAGACCGTTACGACACTTTTAGATAAAGCAGATCTAACGAGTCCTGGAACATAGTTTCTTTCAGGGCACTTCCAAACAAGTAGTTCTAGCTTACATCTTAGGACATCAGTTTCGAGCTATTAGCCGAGTTAGTCAAAATTAGGATTTCTAGTGGGAGTAGAACTTAGCATCGAGCGGGTTGGGGTTTAGCGCACCCAGCTTCCTAGAACTATGTTGTTACCATAAGTTATTAGCCTGAATGGGCTTCAGAAAGTGATCACCCAACTCAGCTATTATACTCTGGCAAGGTAAAGAGGGCCTCTCCGATGGAGGGTATACATCGGACTCCATGTCTAGCTCACGTGGTTACATATCGGTTAAAGTTTCTACCACAGTATAGTATAGTACAGCTCAGTCCAATACAGTCACAGTCTCTATTTTAGTTTAATCCTCTAGAATTTAGATATGTGTATGACCTTCAGACAGTTACTAGTACTTACATTATTGTTAGATTTTTAGATATTTCAGTATTTATGATTCCAGTTATAGTCATTGCATGTTTTGTCAGTCCAGCTTACAAAATCTTAGTATCTTTACATTTACTTCTTATCTCGCTCACTGAGTATATTCCAAGTACTGATGCATACTCTCTATGATGTATCATCTTATGACACAGGTGCAGGTTCTCCGTCTCAGCATTGTCAGTAGTCCTTCTCCGACGAAAATCAACAGAGTTCAGTAGTGAGTCCTCATTTACCGAGCATCAAAGTTTCTCTTCTAGACTATTGTATTTTGATATTTTAGTTTAGAATTTACAGTTAGCTGAGGGCTTGTTCCAACAACTCATCAGTTCTTAGATGAATTTCAGATACAGTCGTAGTTCAGTTTATTTTGCAGTAGTTGTATATATTTCAGTATTTTTATCAAATGTTTTGTTACTTTAAGTATTTGACCAGTTATGTTTCAAAGCTTCCATTGATAGATTCCTTACAGAATTCAGAATTTCAGTAGTATACTATGTTATAGGTTAGCTTAGGGTTACCTGTGACCCTAAATACCATATCGCGCCCAGGTTGTAGACTTGGGCTGTGACAAACATGGTATTAGAGGATTAGTCTTAGAGTATCCTAGGATGTTTAAAAGTAGCATCAAGTAGATTCCTTTTCATGGGTGTGAAGTGTGCCATACTTATGAGGAGGAGGCTACGAGGCGTTTATAGGAAAATTTCCTTTATTCATAAATCTTATCATGGGTGGAGTTTTAGATACTAACACATCCTCCTAACTCGTGCTCTACCCTTTTAAGTGATAACGATGCCTCCTAGAAGAGGAGATTGAAGGAAGATTGGTAATGTTAACCAGCCAGCCCCACTAGCTCCCACAGCTCCTCAGGACGATCAGGTGTCCGATGCAAAATTTCAGGCTGCCTTTTAGATGCTAGCATAGGCGATGACCAATCAGTTCAACTAGTAGGTCGTGGTGCCAGGGAACACAAATGGTTCTATAGCTGGGAAAAGGGTCAAAGATTTAAAGGGAATAAATCCCTCAGCTTTTCATTGGTCTAAGGTAGAGGAGGACCCGCAAGAGTTCGTGGACGAGATTCAGAAGATCACATAAATCATGGGTATCACCTCCATAGGAAGTACTGATTTGGCTGCCTATTAGTTGAAAAGGGGTGGCTCAAATTTGGTACAAGCAGTGGAAGGAGGGAAGACAGAATGGAGGAGATCCGGTAGAATGCGACGAATTCGTTACAGCATTCCTGGATAGGTTCTTTCCCCGGGAACTTAGGGAAGCTAAGGCTATCGAGTTCATGAACTTGAGGCAGAACAACATGATAGTGGAGGAGTATGGATTGAAACTTACTCAGTTGTCGAGATATGCTCCAAAAATAGTTGCTGAGCCAAAGGCTCGCATGCTCAAGTTTGTTAATGGAGTCTTGAATTTGGTAATCAAGGAATGTAGTACCGCCATGCTCATCAAAGTTATATACCTCTCCTATATCATCATTCATGACAAGCAGATATAGGTAGAAAAGTTGAAGGACATAGAGAGGGAGAGTAAATGGGCCAGAATCGGTCAGTTCGAGTACTCCAACTGGTAATCACCCCCAGCAACAGCAGAGGCCTCCAACAACTTCCTTAGCCAACATCCATCCTCCAGGCCCTGCAAAATTTGAGGGGTGGGACATCAGGCTCCTAGTCCCAGAGCCATGTTTCCAGTAGCCGCACTTTTCCAGCATGTCCTAAGCATGGTAAGAATCACCCTAGGGAGTGTCGTCTGGGCAAAGAGGGTTGTTTTGCTTGTGGCTAGCTGGGTCACAGGTTGAGAGATTGACCGTCAGCAGGATGGTGAAAGGCACAATCTTCTATATCAGCAACCCCGACAGGTCGCCTAGCTCAACAAGGAACTACTTCAGGTACAGGTAGTGGTCAGCACTAGAATCGGTTCTACGCTCTATTTTCTAGGCAGGATCAGGCTAATTCCCTTGATGTGGTTACTAGTATGTTACGCCTTTTCCATATTGACGTATATGTTTTTCTAGATCTAGGTGCCACACTTTCCTTTATGACTCCTTACATTGCAGTTCAATTCGATATTAGTCTAGAATTCTCTCTGGACCATTTTCAGTCTCTACCCCGGTTGGTGAGTCAGTTAGAGCTAGTCGGGTATACAGTAATTGTCCTGTCTCTGTATTGAGTAAAGTCACTTTTGTTAATCTAGTAGAGCTAGAGATGGTCAAGTTTGACCTTATCCTTAGCATGGTCTGGTTGCATTCTTGTTATGCTTCAGTCGACTAAAGAACCGGGGTTGTCAAGTTTCAGTTATGAACCACTCTTAGAGTGGAAGGATAGTACTGCAGTGCCTAGGGGTCATTTCATTTCTTACATTAAGGCTAGGAAAATGATCACCAAAGGGTACATATACCATATGGTTAGGGTCAAAGATTCTAGTTCTGAGACCCCGACACTCTAGTCAGCTCCGATAGTGAATGAGTTTCCTGATGTATTTCTCGAGAACCTCCCTGGAGTCCCTCCTGAATGGGAAATAGACTTCGGCATAGATCTTCTTTCAGATACCCAGCCCATCTCTATTCCTCCTTACAGAATGGCTCCACGTGAGCTTAAGGAGTTGAAGGAACAATTGAAAGACCTTTTTGATAAAGGCTTCATCAGGCCCAGTATCTCCCCATGGGGTGTCCCAGTCCTATTCGTGTGAAAGAAATACGACATTATCAAAATGTGCATCGACTACCGTCAGCTGAACAAAGTCGCAGTTAAGAACAAGTATCTTCTACCCAGGATTAATAACTTGTTCGATCAGCTTTAGGGAGCTAGTTGTTTCTCCAAGATAGATCTCAGATCAGGATACCACCAGCTCAGGGTTAGAGAATGTAACATTTCAAAAACAACCTTCAAAACTCGGTATGGTCACTATGAATTCGTAGTTATGTCTTTTGGACTAATAAATTCTCCTGTAGCTTTTATGGGTCTGATGAACAGGGTATTCAAGACGTACCTGGATATGTTCGTCATTATTGTTTTAGATGACATCTTGGTTTATTCCAGAATAGAGTAGGAACATGCGGACAATCTGGGAATAGTTTTACAAACTCTCAAGGTCATCAGGTCTTCGCCAAATTCAGAAAGCATGAATTCTGGCTAAAATCAGTTACTTTCCTCGGTCACATGGTCTCCAGAGAGGGTATTCAGGTGGATCCTCAAAAGATAACAACAGTTAAGGATTGGCCAAGACCCACCTCTCCGACAAGTTTCTTGGGTCTAGCTGATTATTACCGATGGTTTGTTGAAGGATTCTCCTCCATTGCCTCTCCTTTGACCAAACTAACTCAGAAAAAGGCAAAGTTTCAATTTTCTGACGAATGTGAGAAGAGTTTTCAGGAGTTGAAGACTCGACTCACTACAACCCTTGTTCTGACTCTGCCAGAAGGTTCAGTCGGGTTTGTGATCTATTGTGATGCCTCTAGAGTTGGCCTTGGTTTTGTTCTGATGTGATATGGTAAAGTCATAGCTTATCTTCCAGACAACTTAAGGTTCATGAGAAGAACTATTCGACCCATGATCTTGAATCGGCAGTGGTAGTGTTTGCTTTAAAGAACTAGAGACATTATCTTTACGGAAAAGGATCAAAACTACCCTTGAACTATTAGATTTGGTACAAAAATACCCTCCTTTAACCTTTCCGCTCTAAAATAACCCCCCCCCACCCCCACCCCCCACCCCCGTCTACCTGTTGGATCTGAAATGCCCTTACTTTGATGACCAAAATATAAATAATTGTTAAATATTTTTATTTATTACGTGGTACTCTCTGATTGATTGATTTTTAATTAAACTAATTAAACTAATCTAATTAAAACCCAACCCAAATTCGGATCCACCCAACTATTTTCACCCGGTCTATTTTATATACCACCACAAAACAAAAGGAGAAAAAAGAAAAACACTATCCTCCTAATTCGTAAACAATCAAATTTGCATATTTGCAAAGAAAAAAGTAAAAGAAAATAAAATTTATGTTTGCCTTTTCATCCTCCTCCTTTCTAGATTCCGACAACTCCTAAGCATAAACAATGTCTTCTCTTCTCACCAACAAAATTTCATGTTTTTATCCTCAACACATCATTGAGCAACCTCAACTCCCAAAAGGGTCTAACTTTTTTCCTAATTCACCTGCGACTAGAAGCCCAAATTCAATCAATTTCAAATTAAAGCAGCTAATGTAATCTATTATACCAAGGCCACTATTGAAGCTCCATGTAAAGAATCATCTTTTTCTATCTCAAATGAAGAGGACCCAGTTCAGAAATTCTTGAAAAGAGACTATAAATGGGGTTTCAATGAAAATATTGAATCTTTGCACAGCCAAAAATGCTTCTTAAGGAAACTATAAGGTTGATTTCATCAAGAAAGAATGAGCCTAACTGTATATTGACTATAGATTGAAATCGTATGAGAAGGTTGTTAAAATGAAAGAACCTAAACGGTATGATCATTGCTCAAAAATTGATTTGGCAGATTTGGGTTTATATCTAGGTGGATTATTTGGGTGGAGATATAACATGGGGCGGGTAGAAATAGGTAGGTGGATCCGATTTTGGGTTGCATTATAATTAAATTAGTTTAATTAAAAATAAACCAATCAGAGAGTGCCACATAGTAAATAAAAATATTTAATAATTATTTAAATTTTGACCATCAAAAGTAAGGGTAGTTTAGAGCCAATACGTTGACGGCGGGGGTATTTTGGAGCGAAAAGGTTAGTGGAGGGTATTTTTGTACCAAATATAATAGTTTAAGGGTAGTTTTGACTCTTTTCCATTATCTTTATGGGGTTCATGTGGATGTCTTCACTGATCATAAAAGTCTACAGTTAGTATTCAGGCAGAAGGATTTGAATCTTCGTCAGAGAAGATGGCCAAAATTATTATAGGATTATGACATGTGTGTGCTATATCACCCAAGCAAGGCCAATGTAGTCACTAATGCCCTTAGCAGGATATCTATGGGAAGTGTTGTGCATGTCAAAGAGTGTAAAAAGAAACTGGAAAAGCACATCCACAGGTTGGCTCGGTTAGGGGTCCAGTTAGTTGATCAAGCAGAGGGTGAAGATGTAGTCCAGAGTGGGTTAGAATCATCATTGGTGGTGGAGGTTAAGTCAAAGAAGGATGAAGACACCATTCTACTCATGTTGAAGGAGACAGACCTAAAGAAAGAGGTGGAAGCATTCTAAAAAAGGGGAGATGGTGTACTCCGTTATCAGGGTAGATTGTGAGTTCAAGATGTGGGTGACTTGAGGTAGTGGGTATTAATAGAAGAACACAGCTCCAGGTAATCCATCCACCTTGGTTCCACCAAGATGTATTGTGATCTATGAAAAATATATTGGTGGAATGACATGAAGAAGGATATTGCAGAATTCGTGGCTAAGTGTCCAAATTGCCAGCAGGTCAAGGTTGAACATCAGAGACCTGGGGATATGACTCAGGACATTATCATTCCTACTTGGAAGTGGGAAGAAGTGAATATGGACTTCATCACAGGCCTACCTTGTACTCACCGATAACATGACTCCATTTGGGTGGTGGTAGATCGAATGACTAAGTCAGCATATTTCCTACCATTTAAGACCACAGATTCAACAGAGAATTATGCTAGGCCATATGTTCGGGAGTTAGTTAAACTATATACAGTTAACTTGTCTATCATCTCAGATAGGGGTACTCAGTTTACCTTGCATTTCTGGTAGTTATTCCGGAAAGGACTTGGTATTCAGGTCAAGCTCAGTACAACTTTCCACCCATGGACAGATGGCCAGGTCGAGCAAACTATCCAGACTTTGGAAGATATGTTGAGGGCATGCATGATCGACTTTAGGGGCAGTTGGGATGATCACCTACCTCAAATTGAGTTTGCATACACCAACAACTACCACTTTAGAATTTAGATGGTCCCGTTCAAGGCATTATATGGTAGGACGTGCAGATCTCCTATAGGGTAGTTTGAGGTTGGTGAAGCTACCGTGATAGGTCTAGATTTAGTACATGAGGCCATGAGAAGGTGAAAATTATCAGGGAACGGCTGAGAACAGCTCAAAGCCGACAGAAATCATATGCATATATGAGGAGAAGGGAGTTGGAGTTTACTGTGGATGATTGGGTATATATGAAAATATCACCTATGAAGGGGCTGATAAGATTCGAGAAGAAAGGAAAGCTCAGTCCCAAGTATAAATTGGCCCTTATAGAATCCTGGGATGCATTGGCATGTGGCTTTCGAGCTGGAGTTGACTGCAGAGTTAGCATTGATGCACCTAGTCTTCCATGTGTGCTTATTGAAGAAATGCATCGGTGACCCTTCCTCAACAGTACCTTTGGAGAGTTTTGGTGTATAAGACAGTCTCTCATTGAAGAAGTTCCAGTTTAGATCCTAGACCGTCAGGTTCATAAGCTGAGAAATAAGGAGGTCTCTTCAATAAAGGTCTTGTGGACGAACCGACTAGTTGAGGGGGCTACATGGGAAGCAAAAGCGAACATGATGGCTAAATACCCTCACTTATTGTCTTCTAGTCTAGCTTCAGCATCAGGTACTAAATTCCTCCTCAGTACTCTATTCATACCCATACTCATCAGTCCTATTCATGTTTTAATGTGCACCCTAGTTGCATAAGTTTAGTTAGTATGCCTATCTCAGTTCAGAGTCAGTCACTCTTTCAGAAATCAATTTATAAATTCCAATTCAGGATTGCAACTTTTTCCCCAATCTTCTAGCTTATTTAGCCTTCAATCGAGGACAAATGGTCCCAAGGGAGAGATATTGTAACACCCCAAAAATTTCATAGACCAAATCCTAGACTTAGCATGAAAAACTAGAAAGAAACCAAACATTTTGTCTCAGAATGACTCAGACAATGAGTTGTTGTCAACAAGTCGTCCTCTCACTCATTTTCTCCCTAGTACATAAAGTTGCCTAGAACTTTCTCAGAAACCAACGAGCCAGACGATGAGTCATTGTCTGTTGTGGCGACTCATTTTGTGAATCCTTAGGTGGAGTTCAAAAATGGTTTTCCAAAAATCCCTTCCAATGAAAACAAGTGAAAATAATGGCCCTTTGTCCCAACAAATGAGTAGTTGTTTTCATCGGTGGGTCAAGTCCAAAAACCCTTTAGAATTTCTAGTAGCTAGAATGAGTCGTGACAATGACTCATTGGTTCAACCAATGACTCATTGTATCCTCCATTATAAGGGTCCAGAAGAGGGCAACCTTTAGACCCAAGACCAACGACTGGGCCTAATGAATTGTGGTGTTAACTAATGATCGTTGAGTGACTCATTGGACCTGGACGGGCAGATTTTTAAAACAGTTACTCAAGGACATTTTTGTAACTTCCAACTATTTTAGTTCCTAAACTATATCATTTTGGGATAAATTATCAGGGTTTAGAGGGAGTTAGTCGATCATTCTCCCTCACTTCTCCTAGAAACATTATGAAGAAAACACAGACCTTCCAAGGCAAAGCTAGGCCATTCAATCTTTCTTCTCAGTTTCTCAAGGACTTTCTTAGGGATTCTACTCCAAGTATGTGGGGTTTCAACAAGGGGATTTCTTTTACCCTTATGTCCCAAATTCTTTATAGCAATCTCCTTAGTTCTAGCCCTGTAAAATATCGAACTACAGTTTTCCTTCAGATAGTTTATGAATTCCTTTATTGTAATAATTCTTGAGTTTTTCCTAGATTATTGTCAATTGTAATTCATGCTTGGTACTTCATTTCATACAATATGTATTTTAGCCCAAATCTTCAGATGTGATTTGAATGGGACTCACATGATTGAGGATTCAGACATGAATATTGTTTGTCAGAATAGTTCCTTTTAATTTACCAATATTAGTATAGATTCATGATTAGAAGTTAGTCTTTGGCTTACCCAGTCTCAGAGTCTCAGTCAACACTCAATACACTAAGTGCTCTACAAAAATGTCAGTTGATCAGTTTGACTATTATTTATCTTGGGGAGCTTAATAACCTCAATAGTACAAATTATTAGTTTGTTAGATGTTCCTTAGACCGTTATGACACTTTCATATAAAATAGCTCTGACGAGTCCTGGAACATAGTTGCTTTCAAGTCCTTAGACTCTCAAGACACTTCTAGACAAGTAGTTCTGACTTAAGTCTTAGGACATTAGTTTTGAGCTATCAGCCGAGTTAGTCAAAATTAGGATTTTCATTGGGAGTAGAACTTAGCACCGAGCGGGCCGGGGTTTAGCACACCCAGGTTCCTAGAACTACGTCGCCACCGTAGCTTATTAGCCCGAACGGGCATCAAATAGTGAACACCCAGCTCAGCTACTATACCATGGCAAGGTATAGTGGGCCTTCTACAATGGGTGATATACATCGAACTCCACATCTAGCTTACGTGGTTACATGTCGATTATAGTTTCTTCGACAGTGTAGTATTGTAGAGCTTAGTCCGGTATAGTCATAGTCTCCAGTTCAGTTCAGTCCTCCAGAATTCAAATATGTGTATGACCTTCAGATAGTTACAAGTACTTATAGTATTATTAGATTTTATGATATTTAAGTATTTATAATTTTAGTTATGGTCATTTCATGTTTTGTCAGTCCATCTCATAGAATCTCAGTATCTTTACATTTACTTCTTATCTCACTTACTCAGTACATTTCAAGTACAAATACATACTCTCTATGCTATATCATCTTGTGATACTGGAGCAGGTTCTCAGATTCTGCATTGTCAATAATCCTTCTCGACGAAAATCAGCAGAGTTTAGTGGTGAGTCCTCATTTGCTGAGTGCCAGAGTTTTTCTTCCAAACTAATGTATTTTAATATTTCAATTCAGATTTTACAGTTAGCTAGGGGCTTGTCCCTAGCAGCTCATCAGTTCTTAGATGGCCTTCAGACAGAGTCGTAGTTTAGCTTGTTTTATAGAAGTTGTATATATTTCAGTATTTTTATCAGATGTTTTGTTACTTTAAGTATTTGACCAGTTATGTTTCAAAGCTTCTGTTGATAGATTCCATACATTACTTAGAGTTTTAGTAGTATGCTATGTCATGGGGTAGCTTGGGGTCACTTGTGGCCCTAAGTACCATGTCGCCCCCAGGGTGTAGACTCGGGTTGTGACAGGTACTTAGCATCACAAGTGACCCCAAGCAAACCCATGGCATAATATAATTCTATGATAACTGAACCAGTATAAAAGAATTTTAAGCAGAAGCTATTTATGAACAATAAGAAACTCCTTTTACAAGTAAAGAACATCTGATAAGATACTGAAATTTAATCAGTCCCTGAAACTCAAGTTGAAACTAAATACTATGTCTGAAAGCCTTCTGAAAGGATCTGATAAGTTGCTTGGTCAAACCCCCAGTTGACTCTAATGTTTAAAAAGATTGAGAAATGACGGAAATACTGCAAAGAAGGCTACGGTCCTCGGAAGATGAGGACTTACCAATAGAACTCTGCTGCAATATGCTTGAAAGAGAAGCTAACCCCGTTGCTGAGTCTAAGAGCCGGAGCCTATATCATAAAAAGATATAGCATAAGAAATATGCAGTTAGTACTTTGAATTTATTAAGTATATGAGCTAAGCAACTGGAATACAATTAGTACATACTAATAGTCTGAATATGTTACACCCCATAAGTATCTAATGTTTAGACGACCTATTCTTACGTTGGTTAAGAGATTTAGAATATAATACGTATGAGAAAGGGGCCCTGGGAAAGGTCGGACGAGCATGGAGTTGGGACCGCGCGGGAGGAGGCCGGGCCAGCTGCCCAAAGGGGTAGCTTAGCACGGACCCTGCCCTCTGCGATGGGCTCTGCGACACGCCCGTAAGTTGGCGCGATAGGGTCCATGCCACGGACCCTTGTCTACTGCCTCAAGTATATAAGTCCCTCCCCTTTGATTCAATGTTATTTCCTTAAATTTCAAACGACCAAAGAAGAGAGAAACCACGGGAAATCAAATAAATTTCCTCCATTTACGCTACAAAACGCTGCCCAAATTCAAATTAACTTTGAGTATCGAAGTATAAGGCTGCAAGGAGAATTACCACGAAGTTAGTTTCACAGAATTCGCCCAGAGAATCATAACCCCGCTGAGCTGAAGCTGTTGGAATTGCCCCAAACTAGTGATAATACGATCACAGGCTTAAAATAAGCATTTCTCCCTTTTGGACTTTCGAGAATTTATGAGTTTTCAACCGTGTTTCATCAAGTTCAAATATATTTAATATTTATATATAAAGTTATCATTTTCTCCGAAATTAGTATTGAAATTAGCCTCATTCTTCCAATGATATGATTGCAGTTGAGAAAAGCAGTTGAATAAGAGCTGAAACTCGCTAGTTAATTAGTAATCGGCGAACGAGGTATGTTAAGGCAATTTCCTTCGGCAAGTTTGTTTCTTTAGTATGATAGCTCAGTTTGAGTCCCAGTAAGAATACAAGAAGCATGGCTATTATGATTGGTTGTTATTATTAGATGAAACTCATATTCCATGTTTAGTTTGGGATGGATTATGCTTGTATAGCCTTCATGACCAACCCCAGGGTTATTAGCTATGTCGACGACCGTTAGGGGCGAGATAATGTCACTCTATGGAGCGGTATGCCATCCGCCAGGGACGAATATGGGGTGACAGGTCCTCATATGCCATGATTGGCTTTATACACCCTCGTCGAGCCTGGTGCCCTAGGTGCATATATCAGGAGCCCACCCAACTCAGACAAAGTTATAGTCAGGGGATGAGCGGGCTCAGTTGCAGACCCAAGGGATTGGTAGGACAGCTATAGCTATTAGTTGACTCAGTGTGATTGTGGATAGGGGTATATAGAGTGAGGTGTACTCACCATGGCTTATGGGGGCCCCAGGTGGGTTATTCTGTGCTGGTTGTACCATCCGACTTATGGCGGCCAGGTAAGGTTCTTGTTTGATTTAGTTATTAATAAAGTTAGATAGTAAGAAGTTCCATTACTCAGGTATGATCTCTACCCCCTTTATTTTAGTTATCTTCAATTCTATCTCCTTATTTCAATCATTTATAGTTATTCCCTTACATACTAGGTACATGTTGTATTGACGCCCTTTCTGGGGTGCTGCATTACTTGCCTGCAGGTACAACTAGACGAGGAGAAGGTCCCTCGTAGCTTTCATCCAACATCACCATGGCAGTAGCTCCTTTCTTCCAGAACTTGTAGATATAAGGTTTACTTCTTTTTTAATTTATAGTTCATGGGTAGGCCGGGGCCCTGTCCGACCGTCATATTACTCCTAGAGGCTTGAAGATTGTTTCTATTTTCGTGTGGTTAGCTATTATTAGCCCTGTGGGGCCTATATGTTTTTTAGTTTACATGTTGGCCATGTGGGGCCTTGTTTAGCTGATTGATTAGCGTCCTTGTTGATCATAGTTTAGCTTAGCACTAGTTTTACTTTACAGTCATAACTAGACATCATGGTGATCTTGTCGGCCCATATAGGATTCCCTGTTGTTGCCTAGTTCTAGTTAGCTGTTTTCCTTATAGGTAGCTATAAGGCTTATCAGCCGGGGGGCTGTGTTTACAGCCGAGATATAGCCCGTTATTTTCTTGAGTTAAGAGTTAGATTTAGCCCTGCACTAGAAGTGCTTAGGCTCAATCAGCTCAGTCAGTTCAGATCCTAGTAGGTCACCAGGTGCCAATCATGCCTCCCAAGGTGGGGTGTGACAAACTTGGTATCAGAGCAGGTCATATCCTAGGGAGTCTGCAAGCCGTGCTAAGTAGAGTCTTATCTATGGATGTGTTGTGCACCATATTCTATAGGCAGGAGGTTGTGAGGCATGATAGGATGGTTACTCTTTCTTCTTATCCAGTCGTGCTATAGAGCTGTACAGTATAAGGTTGAGTCCCTAAGCTTACCATATTCTTTTATCTACAGAGAAATGGCAGACCCGCGACACCCTACGACTGGTAGGAAATTGGTGTTGCAGTAGGGAAAGGCACTAGCAGGGTGCCTCAGTCAGAGTCAGCCCGATCTGAGGGTGATAGAGAGGCTTCATCTCGGTCTCCCCAGCACTCTCCACTACGTCAGGAGTCGCTCGAAGCGGCAAATACGATGGCACCGTCTCCAGTAGTCTCTATACCGGTTCCATCGGATCAGGAGGTTAGGAGTGTTGTTGTTATGTTAGCTCAGATGATGGCTGCATAGCATCAGTCAGTGACGCCCATGGTCGCAAAGTCCTCAGGAGGACCTAGTAGTTCGAGGGTCCAGGAGTTTCTCGCAATGAATCCCCCATAGTTTACAGGGATGGATGGGGTGCAGGACCCTCAGGATTTCTTGGATCAGATGCAACAGATTTTCAGGGTAATGCATGCTACACCTGCGGAGTCGGTGGAGTTAGCAGTTTTCCAGCTATGGGACATCACAGAATTGTGGTACGAGAGTTGGGAGAGGTCCCGAGGGAGAGGTGTTTCCCCTCCGACTTGGCCCAGCTTCTTAGAGGCTTTTCTGGACCACTACCTACCATGGGAAATTCGACAGGCCCTGGTTGATCAGTTCTTACATCTACAGCAGGGGTCGATGAGTTTCCGGGAGTAAGCTTTGAGGTTCGAATCCTTGGCCCGATATGCACCATCTTTTATGGATACCATGCCGGGTAGGGTGCATCGGTTTATTATGGGGCTGAATCCAGAATATGTGGTGACCTGTATTATGGATACTCAGTGAGAGGACATGGATATTGCCTGCGTTCAGGCTTTTGCTTTGAATATTGAAGGGATCAGACAACGACAACAGGAGATAATGAGGGTAGAACAGGAGCAGCGCTGCAGGGCCAAACCTAGTGACATGTAGGCGGAGTCCCAAGGTGGACCCAGGCCATGATTTTTAGGTAGACCACCCAGACCCCCACCCCCACAACAGCAGCAGGGGAGTGGATCTGGTCATCGGAGCAGTCAGGGCCCGATGAGAGCTCACGATCAGCAGGTTCACAGCAGAAGAGAGGAGTGGAGCAGAGTAGATTCACCATGCCTCTTTGCCCTGTTTGCAGTCGACGTCACTCCAGGGCACGCAGGTATGGTTCCACAACATGTTATACCTGTGGACAGGAGGGTCATCAGATGATATATTGTCTAGGAAGGGGTCAGAGTGATTAGGACCAACAGGATAGATCTTCAGTAGGATCACGTGCCCCAGCATCTCCAGCAGGGCGTAGGCCCTTAGCTCCAGCCGGTAGAGGCCGAGGTAGATCAGGGGCATCCAGCTCAGGTGCCGATCTAGATAGCACTTATGCCTTACCGGGAGGACAGGAGTCAGAGTCATTGCCAGATGTGGTGACAGGTATGCTGGACATTTTCTCTCACTCTGTTTATGTATTTATAGATCCAGGATTCACCTTGTCTTGTGTTACCCCATTAGTGGCTCAAAAGTTTGGTATTATGCTAGAATCACTTCAGTGACCTTTTTCAGTGTCTACACCCATTGGTCACTCTATCATAGCCAAGAGGGTCTACCGGGGATGCATAGTGGAGGTTGTTGGTCATCAGACTTTAGCAGACTTGATAGAATTAGAAATGATTGATTTTGATGCAATTATGGTTATGGATTGGCTGGCACCATCCTATGCCAATTTTGAATGTTAGACCAAGACTATTCGATTCAACTTTCCAGGGGAGGTTGTACGGGAGTGGAAAGGTAGTGCAGCCACACCAAAAGGTAGGTTTATTTCCTATCTTCGGGCGAGGAAATTGATAACAAAAGGGTGTATTTATCATGTTGCCAGAGTTCAGGATGTCCAAGAAAAATCTCCAACCCTTCAGTCCATTCCAGTGGTCAATGAATTTCCAGAATTATTCCCAGATGAACTTCCTGGTATTCCCCTAGAACGGGAAATCGAATTTGTGATTAACTTATTATCGGGTACACAGCCTATATCCATTCCTCTGTACCAGATGGTTCCTGCTGATCTCAAAGAATTGAAGGAACAGCTAAAAGATTTTCTAGATAAGGGCTTTATCCGGCCGAGTACTTCACCGTGGGGTGCGCCAGTTTTGTTTGTGAGAAAGAAGGATGGCTCCCTCCGTATGTGTATAGATTACCGGCAGCTTGAATAAAGTAACTATCAAGAATAAGTACCCGCTTCCCAGAATAGACGACTTGTTTTACTAGTTGCAGGGGGCAAAGTATTTCTCAAAAATTTACTTAAGGTCAGGGTACCATCAGGTTCGGGTTCGGGTTCGTGGGAGGGATATTCCAAAAACTGCTTTCAGGACCAGGTATGGCCACTTTTAGTTTCTAGTCATGTCTTTTGGACTGACGAATGCTCCCACAGTGGTCATACACTTGATGAACAACATCTTCAGGCCGTATCTGGACCTGTTTGTGATAGTATTTATTGATGATATTTTGGTATATTCCCGCTCAGAGGCAGATTACCGGGATCACCTACGAACAGTGCTCCAAACTCTCAGGGATCGCCAGTTGTATGCAAAGTTTTCTAAATGTGAACTTTGACTGAATTCAGTGGCCTTTTTGGGTCACGTTGTGTCAGATGCTGGTATACAGGTAGATTTGCAAAAGATCGAGGCTGTAAAAACATGGCCTTGACCTACCACTCCGATCGAGTTACGTAGTTTCCTGGGGTTAGCTGGGTATTACAGGAGATTTATGGAAGGATTTTCTACCTTAGTAGCGCCTCTGACCAAGTTAACTCAGGAAGCAGCTAAATGTCACTAGACTGAAGCATGTGAATAGAGCTTTCAAGAGTTGAAAAACAGACTGACCTCAGCACCAGTATTAGCTTTGCCAGAAGGATCATAGGGTTATGCTGTATACTGCGATGCTTCAGGCATCAGGTTAGAATGTGTTATGATGCAGCATGGTAAAGTAATTGCTTACGCTTCCAGGCAGCTGAGGAAACATGAAAAGAACTACCCCGCTCATGACCTGGAATTAGCTGCAGTCATCTATGCCTTGAAAATATGAAGGCGCTATCTGTACGGTGTTCATGTAGATATTTTTACTGACCACAACAACCTCCAGTATATCTTCACACAGAATGAGTTGAATCTACGGCAGCGCCGCTGGTTAGAATTATTGAATGACTATGATGTAAATATTTTGTATCACTCAAGAAAAGCCAATGTTGTAGCAGATGCCTTCAGCCGTAAATCCATGGAAATCTTAGCATGCCTAAGGACAGAACAACGAGAACTAGCTCGAGAATTGCACTAGATGGCCAATCTAGCCGTTCCTATAGTAAATTCAAGGGACAATGGATCAGTGATTCAGAATACTGTAGTATCATCATTAGTGGTAGAAGTAACGGAGCGTAAATATGAAGACCCTCACCTGGCCCAACTCAAAAATAAGGCTTAGTGAGGGGAGGTAACGGATTTCAAGGTAATGGAAGATGGAGTTTTGAGGCATAGGGGTCGCCTTTGTGTCCCGCATGCAGCAAGACTTCGCCAGCATATTATGAGCGAGGTACATTATTCCCATTATTCTCTTCATCCAGGTTCAACGAAGATGTACCATGATATAAAAGAAATTTATTGGTGGCTGGGGATGAAAAACCAAATAGAAGATTTTGTATCTCAGTGTCTTAATTGCCAGCAGGTGAAAGCCGAACATCAAAAACTCGGCGGACTAACACAGGAGATAGCGGTGCCGATGTGGAAGTAGGAGGCAATTAATATGGATTTTGTGATAGGATTACCTCGTACCAAGCGTAAATTTGATTCCATCTGGGTGATTGTTGACAGGTTGATGGAATCATCTCACTTTCTGCTAGTCAGGGCTACCTTCTCAACCGAGGACTACGCTGAATTGTATATCAGAGAAATAGTATGATTGAATGGTGTTCCAGTATCAATCATTTCGGATAGAGGGGCACAGTTCACAACAAAATTTTGGCAATCCTTCCAGAAAGGTCTGGGGACGCAGGTTAAACTGAGTATGGGCTTCCATCCTCAAATAGACGGGCAGGCGGAACGTACAATTCAGACGCTCGAGGATATGTTATGGGAGTGTGTGCTGGATTTTGGAGGCAGCTGGGATGAACATTTACCCCTTATTGAGTTTGCCTACAATAATAGTTATCATTCAGCGATTCAGATAGCACCTTATGAGGATTTATACGGGCAAAAATGTAGGTCCCCATCTGGTTGGTTCAAGGTTGGAGAGACAGGGTTAATTGGGCCAAATATAATTCACCAGTCAGAAGAGAAAGTAAAGCTTATCAAAGAATGTCTGCTGACAGCTTAGAGCCGCCAGAAATCTTACACTGATATGCGGCGTAGAAACCTGGAGTTCAGTGTAGGTGACTGGGTATTTCTAAAAATCTCGCCAATGAAGGGCGTAAGGAGGTTTGGTAAAAAAGGTAAGCTCAGCCCAAGGTTTATTGGGTTGTATCGAATGCTCCGAAGAATAGGCCAAGTGGCATACGAGCTATATTTGCCTTTAGGATTGGAATCTGTTCATCCAGTCTTCCATGTGTCGATGCTATGAAAGTACACGGGGGATCCTTCCCGAATTGTGCCGGTTGAGGATGTCCAGGTTACCGAGGAATTAACCTATGAAGAGATTCCAGTAGCTATATTAGATCGGCAGGTTCGTACGTTGAGGACTAAGGATGTTGCTTCTATTAAGGTACTGTGGAGAAACGAGAATAGAGAGGAAATGACTTGCGAAGCTGAGGATGACATGAAATCCAGATATCCTCATTTGTTCCAGACTTAGCTAGGCTATGCAGTTAAGGTACATTTACGATTCAGTTTGTTCTGTGATATGTGTTGCATGTACTGCTCAGCTAGATACAATGTTGTTGAGAAATAGCTGCTATAGTGTTATGTGAAATACCTGTATTGGACTTTTCTATGTTTCAGGATTTTTGGATAGTCCATATTTCATGGGAGACTCTACCAAAAGTTTTCCAGAATAAGTAGTTATAAGAGTTAAGATGCCTATAAGCTAAAGTAAGACATTCGAGGATGAATGTTCCTTGGGGGGGGGGGGAGAGGATGTTACACCCTGTAAGTATCTAATATTTAGACGGCCTATTCGTACGTTGGTTAAGAGTTTTAGAATATAATACGTACGAGAAAGGTCAGACGAGCACGGAGACAGGACCGTACGGGAGGAGGCCGGGCCAGCTGCCTAAAGGGGCAGTGTGACATGGACCCTGCCCTCCGCGATGGGCTCCGTGGCTCGCCCGTAAGTTGGCACGACAGGGTCCGTACCACGGACCCCTGTCCACTGCCTCAAGTATATAAGTCCCTCCCCTTTGATTCAATTTTATTTCCATAAATTTCAAACGACCAGAGAAGAGAGAAACCACGGGAAATCAAATAAATTTCCTCCGTTTTTGCTACGAAACGCTGCCCGAATTTAAATTAACTTCGAGTATCGAAGTATAAGGCTGCAAGGAGCATTACCACAGAGTTAGTTTCACAGAATTCGCCTGGCGAATCATAACCCCGTCGAGCTGAAGCTGTTGGAATTGCCCCAAACTAGTGTTAATACGATCACAGGCTTAAACTAAGCATTTCTCCCTTCTGGACATTCGAGAATTTATGATTTTTCAACCGTGTTTCGTCAAGTTGAAATATAGTTAATATTTATATATAAAGTTATATATTGTTATTGTTAGAGTTTTCGCATGCCTATTATGATTGATTGTTGTTATTAGCTGAAACTCGTATTCCATGTTTAGTTTGGGATGGATTATGCATGTATAGCCTTCATGACCGACCCCAGGGTTATTAACTGTGTCGACGCCCGCCAGGGGCAGATGACATCGCTCTACGGAGCGGTATGCCATTCGCCAGGGACGAAGATGGGGTCTCAGGTTCTCATATGTCGTGGTTAGCTTTATACACCCCCGTCGAGCCTGGTTCCCAGGGTGCAGATATCAGGAGTCCACCGGACTCAGACACAGTTACAGTCAGGGGCCGAGCGAGGCTCAGTTGTAGACCCAGGGGATTGGTAGGATGGCTATAGCTATTAGTTGACCCAGTGTGACTGTGGATAGGGGTATATAGACTGAGACGTACTCACAAGGACTTATGGGGGCCCTAAGTGGGTTATTTTGTGCTGGTAGTACCTTCCAGCTTATGGGGGCCAGGTAAGATTCTTGTTTGCTTTAGTTATTAATAAAGTTAGATAGTAGGAAGTTTTGTTACTCAAGTATGATATCTACCCCCTTTATTTCAGTTATCTTCAGTTCTATCTCCTTATTTAAGTCATTTACAATTATTGCATTACATACTCGGTACATGTTGTACTGACGCCCTTTCTGGGGCATGATAACGCTCAAGCCACAGTTCCAACTGAAGTATGAAGCGGACGTTGTCAATAAAGAACCCAACATAGAGGTTGGGGTCGATCCCACAGGGAATATGGAAGATCTAGATTATAGTCGGTACATGAACTTGTATGGTAATTACTTCACAATGGGGAGAATTCTAATAAAAATCAATAATAGAAATAAGCAGCAGTCAAGATTATATTGGTGAATCAATAATTAAAGGATAACTAGGGTTTGTGTTCCCCATGGGTTTGTAACAGCTTTGGGTATACACTCGTGAGCTTTACCAATAATTACTTAAAGAACTAATAACTTAGGTTCATTCAAACGACCGACCAATCCCTATTGAATGACTATCCTCAATTACTCGACCAAGTCTCATGAGTTTTGCAAACTAACTGTTATCACTAAGTTCCGGATATAACTATCCTGTGACCACAATTCAAGTTAATACAATGATTATCAAGATCAAGGCTCTGATGTAATTCTCTTTTCCTAATCTCTACCACTTCGACCAAAGCAAGTAAAGAATTTAGGCACTTCCTAACATTGTGTACCGCTAAGAATCATTAAAGATAAAGAGACCACAATATAAGTAATTAGTATTGGTTTTAGACTCACTTTGTGCAATCCTAACTTGTTATTCCCTCATGGTTCAACCCTAGTTATGGAGGTTTTAGCCTCTCATAGTTGTAAGGTTGTGAATTGTGCTCATGATTGAAAACAAAAAACAATACTTACAAAGATGATTGAGAAAAATAATTCCTTCAATTAAACCACAAATCTTGGATAACAAGTAGCAAGAACAAGATGAATTCAAGAAAAGGTCGATCACAAGGTTGAACCAACTCAATTCTCTCTTCCAACGATGTAAAATTGCTGACTACAATGTTTTCCTACTAGAATTAAGTCTATTCATCGTCATCTATGAAAAATAAAACATAACAAGTATTTATATAGACAAAAGAATCCTTTTCCTAAACTAATAGGACTACTTTCCGTATCTGTAGCCTACCTCATCAAGGGTCCACCTACAACTCGCAGGGGCTTCTCACGGACCGTGACAGCTACTCGTGGCTTGAAGTGTTGACTGAATTTTGGCTAAGTGTTGGGCAAAGGTACGATTCGTACCAACATCCTATGACTCGTACATTGCACTCGTGGCTTGATCCTTATACTTTGAACTTTGTCTGAACTTCATCATGACCGGTTATGGTATGACTCGTACCTCCTTCTCACGGGTTGTAAGGTGCTCTCATACTGAGAATCAGCCTCCTGTGCAATTCTTCTGGATTTCATCACGACTGGCTTCCCACGACTCGTACCGCCATGGTACGATCCGTGACAAGTCTCAAAGATCAATCTTCCAGGTTAAACTGTTAGCTTCTCATCAAGGCCCTCAGTACGACTCGTAGGTCCATCTTACGGATCGTACTGTGGACTGCACTTTTTAGCCTTTTTTGCACACTTTTAGCTTCCTTTTGCTATTTATTATTCCAACACCCATTTATCCTGAAATCAAAAGAAAAGTGCCTCATATCCACATAAATACACCTACATCCATGCTATTTTCTTAGTTTTGAGCGTCAATAGTGCTGTAAATCCACAGCACATCAACACCCTCAACTTAAGACTTTTGCATGTCCTCAGTTAAAGAAAAAGAAAAACTAAACATGACGCTCAACTAGAAAATAAACTTAAGATACAACAGCCAAAATTCAAACAAATTTGTGCACTCTATATACAAACTCTATTGACCCTTCCTCTTGAAACATCATCAGCTAATGTATTGCAAGCACCATCAAAACATCATATTCAGGGATCAAGACATGTCATCTAGCTATTAACAAACAATCAAGTCATCACCTACACATTTCACACAGATCAATGGTAAAAGCAAACACAATCCATGTACCCTCACAAAAAATGAAGTCCCGTCTCTAGTATGAAGTATCGAATGAAACATGGGACTAAGCAAATGAAGCACTCACTCTCTCAAAGAACTGCTAGTATTATGCATCAAATACCCTAGGCTTGCCCTTATTTTCTCTACTTTGGTTTGTTAGATGGTCATATTAAGATAACTATAGGACTTGATATGGCTTGTAATGTAGGCTTAGGGCTGTACATGATTAAGATTAAAGATTTTATGAGTGACTATCCCTTCCTTGGCACTACATTCATTGGCTACACCATTCTCCTATTTCACCCTTCATTCTTTTTGTCTTCTTTTCTTCCCTTTTTCTCATTTTAACAATATTTGCATGGGTTAGGTCATTTTTCATATTTTTCAACAATTTCAAGCTATTTTGAATTTTTCTTCTTTTTTCTCAATATTCTCAAATTTTTAGCTTTTTACTTTTTCACCTCACCACACCTTTTTTCACCATTTTTTCTCTTTTCTTTCTTTTCTTTCCTTTTCTCCCGCTCCCACCATTTATGCACCCCTACTCTGGCAACCCTCAACTTAAGCATTTTGCTTATGTTGAGGTTCACAATATACAAGGAAGGACCAGGGCCAAACAGGTTCATTATAAACAAATGGATACGGATAACAGGTAAATCAAAGAAATATGGTTTATTAAGGCTCAAACCTGGGATCAAGGGATTCATGAAACTTTGGTAGGGCAATATAGGCTTAAAAGTAAGCTAACACAAAAATGGCCTATGATCATATCCTAACCAACCATCCTCAACCTATGCATAGACCAACCAGGCAAGTTCTAGATCTTCAACAACATACCGCAATAAATACTAAGACCTCATTTGCACATGGTACATGAATTATTTTTACTTTACCTATCTGGCTCATACATGGCTTAACAAGACTAGCACTATTAATAACTAAATGACATGAAACGATCCACAGAAATCATGCATTGTTGTCACAAATACATAGAAAAAATTTTAAACAGGGTTAATTTTTCAAAAACAACAAAAGTAGTGCATATCCATTGGCTGAGTATTCCTAAGTCACTTTCTAATCAAACAAAAATCACAACTAAAAATAAAAAATCCTAACACTTGTCGGTTCTACCAGATAGAATGCCTGAGAAAAAAGAAACAAGACAAGAAAAACCCTCAGACGAACAAAAATCTCCCAAAAAATACGAGTACACGCCCCCTTTTTTAAAAATGAGCTTCGTCCCCGAAGCATAAAATATAAGCATGAAAATTCAATAAATTTCTAGTGGGTTTTCAGTCGAGTTGGTATTTTTCTCACATACCCATAATTTTCAAGAATACCTAGTGATTCTTCTGGGTTTTCAATTCCCTTAAGTTCACTTTCAAGCATTAAGAACTTGCAATGTAAATCACTTACTTGATTGTCGATTCTTAAACTGGAAATCAACTCCTAGGGCTTTGCACACTCAGTTGAAGTAAGAATTTCGTGCTTAATTTCTTAATGATAGGAAGCTACGAGTGTTAGGAAGAGGGTTCTCAAGTCGTGGGTCATGGGTTTTGATGTGTTTGCGTGGGAAGATGGTCGATTTTGAAGTCTAAGTAGCTGAGGGCCAATTTAAAAATCTGGGCCGAATCAGGTAAATTTGACCCACCACAACTCGTACCACAATTTGTAGGAGCAACCTACGACTTGCCCCTGGCCCGTAATGGCTTTAGCCACAGAGAACTTACCTGGTGGCCTATGAGTGCATCCTATGACTCGTACTTTTGAGGTACGAATTGTAGGATGAGTCGTTGGTCAGACTTTGCTAAGAATTTTCTCTGCGTTTCACCACCACTGCGACCACGACTCATAGGACCTCACCATGAGTCATACTGAGATCCTGTAGCAGCATATTTTTCAGCCACCTATTTTTATTTCCCTGCACACTGAGCACACATTAGTTCAATAACTTGGGTTGCCTCCCAAGAAGCACTTGATTTCACATCACGGCACGACATAGGTGGTATGGTTACTCAGATTTCACCAAACCATCACTTGGGTTGCCTCCCAAGAAGCACCTGATTTAACATCGCGGCACGACACAAGTCTCTTGACTACTCAAAAATACTCATCCTCAAGTGCTGAGATCACACTAAATTCCTTTGGTTGCTTCATAGTCCGACAGATGTTGAAAGCGACCTCTTCTTTGTTTAGCCTGAACTTCAACAGGCCAGCTTCCACATTTACTAGAGCTCTCCTAGTGGAAAGGAATGGTCGCCTCAAAATGATGGGGACCTCATAATCAACCTCGCAATTCAAGATCACGAAGTCCGCTGGGAATATAAACTAATCAACCTTGATGAGCACATTAACTAAGATGCCCACTGGTCTCTTTACTGTTCTGTCGGCCATCAGTAGCTGCATGTTGGTTGGTGTGGGGGCTCCCAATCCTAGCTTCTTGAAGACCGCCAAGGGAATTAGATTAATGCTAGCTCCCAGATCATAGACTGCCCTTGCGAACTCAACATTACCAATGGTGCCAGGTATCGTGAAGGAACCTGGGTCTACCTTTTTTCGAGCTAAAACCCTTGTTGCTATGGCACTGTAGTGATGGACATTGTCAACCGGCTCATAGCTTACAGATCTTTTCTTTGTCACCAGGTCCGTCATGAATTTTGCATATCCCAACATCTGCTCTAGTGCTTCAACCAACGGTATATTCACAGAAAGTTGTTTAAGCATTGAAAGAAATTTTTGGAACTTACCGTTATCCGCCTTTTTCTTCATCCTTTGTGGAATGGTGGCGGTGGTCTTGGGATAGCCTTTTACACTAGAGTTTCCCCTTGATCTATGTCGCATTCCTTCTCACCCCTAGGGGTCTCTTGCAACTCATCGTGTTGTGTCTCATCACCAATCTCTTCTTCCTCAATCATGCTCTCTTTCCTCATTTCAACTTCAACAGGGAACGGGGGCTCCACTATGGTTTTACCACTCCTAGTCATCACTGCCATGCAATGAGCATCATTCTTTGGATTCTAGACAGTGTTTCTAGGTAGTGTACCCTTTTGCCTAGGGTTTCTTGATGCCGACAGTTGCCCAAGTTGGTGTTCTATCTTCTTGATAGCGGTGGCATGAGATTTCACTTTCTGACCCATGCTAGATAACTCACTTCGAATTTCGTTTAACTGATCATCCGTGGACCTCACCTTTTTCAACATTTCGTCCATCATACTCTCCAAATTTGATTATCCAGTCTTCCCTTCTCATGTGTTGGGAGGCACATAGACTCTAGCCCGGTCATTGCGATATCCGTCATTTCTTCTCCATTCTCCCCCTCGCTCACGACCACGACTCCTATCTTTGAACCCGTTCCTATTGTAGTTATATCTGTATTGGTTCCGACCTTGATTTTCAGAACCTTGGCACCAATTGTCTTGTCCAGATGCTTGGGCGTTGGCCTGAAAACCCGCCACCTGGATATCTAGGAAGTTTGCCTCTTCCTCAGAATTAGAGTGTTCTGCTCCCTGCTCCCTTCCTTGAGTTACCACTACATTTACCTTTTTGTCTCCTGCTCCCATGATATGCTTTGTCAGCAAATCCAATGATGCGCGCATGTGAGCCAACTCCTGATCGCATTCTTCCTCTTTCTTTCGTTGGTTTGCAGTCAAACCAACACATATGTACATGCTACTGCATCAGCCTCCCTCATATGCCAGGCCCTATTTGTCTTTGTCACCCTGTCAAGGATAATGGTTGCTTCCTCCCAAGTGTGACTCATCAATGCTCCACCTGCCACCGTATCTGCTACAGCCTTGGTGCTATTATTAAGAGACTGTAAAAGATTTCCAACAAACTGTCATCTGGGATTTTATGGTTCGGGTACTTAGTTAACTTCTTTTTTAACCTCAACCAGGTTTCATGAAGTACCTCCGTCTTAATCTGCCGAAAATTATAGATCTCATCCTTTAACTGTAACATCCTTGATGGGGGAAAGAATCTCTCCAAGAAGGCTTGTTTAAGTTCCCTCCAATTGGTTATGGAGTTTTTGGGCAACTTTGATAACCACAAAGTAGCTTCCATTGATAAAGAGAAAGGGAAGAGTCGGAGTCTTATCACATCCTAGCTTACGTCGGGCAACCTGTATGCCTGGCATATTCCTACAAAGTTCATCAAGTGCAGGTTGGTGTCATCCGCTACGTGGCCACTGAACACCCCCTTCATGTTTAGCAATTGAATCATGGTGCTCATAATGTCAAATTTGGCCCCGGCGGGTAGTGGTGGTGGCACAATTGCTCCAGTTGACCCAACCTCATCAATATTTGGGTCCTCATCATCGAATAACTGAGGGGTAAATCTCTAAGCTCGGTTGCCCCGCTCGAGTCCACCAGCGTTTACCACTTCATCTCTATCATCACCAGCCTACTGAAGAGCAGCTAACCGAGCTAGCTCAGCTTGCCTAGCTTCTTCAGCTAACCGGGCTTCTCTATGCTCAAGGTTTTCCATTCTATGTAGTGCTCGTTCAATTTCGAGATTTAGTGGAACAAGGGGGTCTTCTCTACTCCGAGTGCTTGGCATTCACCGGAGGATAGCCTGTGGGTATCAAATAAAAACACAAAAAAATAATCGTAATTGAGGAAATAATTACCAAAAAGTCAAATACAAACAAATAACCTAGTTTTAACCGTATTCCCGGACAACGGCGCCACTTTTTGATAACGCTCAAACCACACTTCCAACTGAAGTATGAAGCGGACATTGTCAATAAAGAACCCAACTTAGAGGTTAGGATCGATCCCACAGGGAATATGGAAGATCTAGATTACAGCTGGTAGATGAACTGGTATGGTAATTACTTCACAATGGGGGAAATTCTAATAAAAATCAATAATAGAAATAATCAGCAGTCAAGATTATATTTGTGAATCAATAATTAAAGGATAACTAGGGTTTGTGTTCCCCATGGTTCATAACAGCTTTGGGTATACACTCAGAGCTTTACCAATACTTA
Source organism: Datura wrightii (assembly GCA_035772735.1). Lineage (NCBI taxonomy): Eukaryota > Viridiplantae > Streptophyta > Magnoliopsida > Solanales > Solanaceae > Datura > Datura wrightii. The sequence continues at coordinate 4,440,100 of JASDFA010000029.1, read as the reverse complement.
CTACAGAACGGATAACTTAGGTTCAGTCAAACGATCGACCAATCCCTATTGAATGACTATCCTCAATTCTACGACCAAGTCTCATGATTTTTGCAAACTAACTGTTATCACTAAGTTCCAGATATAACTATCCTGCGACCATAGCTCAAGTTAATACAATGATCATCAAGATCAAGGCTCTGTTGTAATTCTCTTTTCCTAATCTCTACCTCTTCGACCAAAGCACGTAGAGAATTCAGGCACTTCCTAACGTTGCGCACTGCTAAGAATCATTAAAGATGAAGAGACCACAATATAAGTAATTAGTATTGGTTTTAGACTCACTTTGTGCAACCCTAACTTGTTATTCCACCATGGTTCCCACAACCCTAGTTATGGAGCTTTTAGCCTCTCATAGTTGTAAGGTTGTGAATTGTGCTCATGATTGAAAACATAAAACAATACTTACAAAGATGATTGAGAAAAACAATTCCTTCAATTAAACCACAAAATCTTGGATAACAAGCAGCAAGAACAAGATGAATTCAAGAAAAGGTTGATTACAAGGTTTAAACAACTCAATTCTCTCTTCCAACGATGTAAAATTGCTTACTACAATGTTTTCCTACTAGAATTAAGTCTATTCATCGTCCTCTACGAAAAATAAAACATAAAAAGTATTTATATAGACACAAGAATCCTTTTCCTAAACTAACAGCACTGCTTTCCATATCTGTAGCCGACCTCATCATGGGTCCACCTACGACACGTAGGGGCTTCTCACGGACCGTGACAGCTACTCGTGGCTTGAAGTGTTGGCTGAATTTTGGCTAAGTGTTGGGCCAAGGTACGATTCGTACAAATATCCTACGACTCTTACATTGCACCCGTGGCTTGATCCTGATACTTTGAACTTCGTATGAACTTCACCACGACCAGTTATGAAATGACTCGTACGTCCTTCTTACGAGTCGTAAGGTACTCTCATACTAAGAATCAGTCTCCAGTGCAATTCTTCTGGATTTTATCATGATTGGCTTCCCACGACTCATGCCACCATGGTATGATCCGTGACAAGTCTCATAAGATCAGTCTTCCAGGTTAAACTGTCAGCTTCTCATCAAGGCCCTCAGTGCGACTCGTAGGTCCATCTTACAGATCGTACTGTGGATTGTACTTCTTTCCCTTTTTTGCACACTGTTAGCTCCCTTTTGCCATTTATTATTCAAACACCCACTTATCCTGAAATCAAAGGAAAAGTGCCTCATATCCACATAAATACACCTAAGTCCATGTTATTTTCTTAGTTTTGAGCATCAATAGTGCTGTAAATCCAAAGCACATTAACACCCTCAACTTAAGACTTTTGCATGTCCTCAGGTAAAGAAAAAGAAAAACTAAACACGACGCTCAACTAGAAAATAAACTTAAGATACTACAGCCAAAACTCAAACAAATTTGTGCACTCTATATACAAACTCTATTGACCCTTCCTCTTGAAACATCATTAGCTAATGTATAGCAAGCACCATCAAAACATCATATTCAGGGATCAAGACATGTCATCTAGCTATTAACAAGCAATCAAGTAATCACCTACGCATTTCACACAAACCAATGGTAAAAGCAAACACAATCCATGTACCCTCACAAAAAATGAAGTCCCCTCTCTAGTATGATGTATCAAATGGAACATGGTACTAAGCAAATGAAGAACTCACTCTGTCAAAGAACTGCAAGTATTATGCATCAGATACCATAGGCTTGCCCTTATTTTCTCTACTTTGGTTTGTTAGATGATTAAATTAAGATCACTATTGGACTTGATATGGCTTATAATGTAGGCTTAGGGATGGACATGATAAGGATTAAAGATTTTATGATTGACTATCCCTTCCTTGTCACAACATTCATTGGCTACACCATTCTCCTATTTCACCCTTCATTCTTTTTGTCTTCTTTTCTTCCCTTTTTTCCATTTTAACAATATTTGCATGGGTGAGGTGATTTTTCATATTTTTTAACACTTTCAAGCTATTTTGGATTTTTCTTCGTTTTTCTCAATATTCTCAAATTTCCAGCTTTTTACTTTTTCACCTCACCACACCTTTTTTCACCATTTTTTTCTTTCTCTTTTCTTTCTTTTCTTTCCTTTTCTCCCGCTCCCACCATTTATGCACCCCTACTCTAGCAATCCTCAAATTAAGCATTTTTCTTATGTTAAGGTTCACACTATCCAAGGAAGGACCAGGGCCAAACAGGTTCATTATAAACAAATGGGTACGATTAACAGGTAAATCAAAGAAATATGGTCTATTAAGGCTAAAACTTGGGATCAAGGGAATCATGAAACTTTGGTAGGGAAATATAGGCTTAAAAGTGAGCTAACACACAAATGGTCTATGATCATATCCTAACCAACCATCCTCAACCTATGCATAGACCAACTAGGCAAGTTCTAGATCTTCAACGACATACCGCAATAAATACAAGACTTCACTCGCACATGGTACATGAATTATTTTTACTTTACCTGTCGAATTCTTACATGGATTAACAAGACTAGCACAATTAATAACTAAATGACATGAAACGATCCATAAAAATTATGCATTGTTATCACAAATACATAGCAAAAATTTTTAAACAGGGTCAATTTTTCAAAAACAACAAAAGTAGCGTATATCCATTGGCTGAGTATTCCTAAGTTACTTTCTAATCAAATAAAAAATCCTAACACATGCCGGTTCTACTAGATAGCATGCCTGAGGGAAAAGAAACACGACAAGATAAACCCTCAAACGAAAATAAATCTCCCAAAAAATACAAGTACAACCCCCCCCCCCCCGTTTTAAAAAATGAGCTTCTTCCCCGAAGTATGAAATTCAATAAATTTCCAGTGGGTTTTTGGTCGAGTTGGTGTTTTTTGCACATATCCATTGATTTTCAAGCATACCCAGTGATTCTTATTTGTTTTCGATTCCCTTAAGTTCACTTTCAAGCATTTGGAACTTGCAATGTAAATCACTTCCTTGATTGTCGATTCATAGACTGGAAATCAACTTCTAGGGCTTTGCACACTCAGTTGAAGCAAGAATTTGGTGCCTAATTTCTTGATGATGGGAAGCTACGGGTGTTGGGAAGAGGGTTCTCAAGTCGTGGGTTGTAGTTTTTGAGGTGTTCGCGTGGGAAGATGGTCGATTTTGAAGTTTAAGTAGGTGAGAGCCAATTTAAAAATCAGGGCTGAATCGGGTAAATTGATCTGTCATGACTCGTACCACGAGTCCTGGGAGCAACCTACGACTCGTCCCTGGCCCATAATGACTTTAGCCACAGAGAACTTACCTAGTGAGCTACAAGTGCATCCTACGACTTGTACTATTGAGGTACGAATTGTAGGATGAGTTGTAGGCCAGACTTTGCTTAGAATTTTCTCTGCTTTTCACCCCCACTGCTACCACGGCTCATAGGACCTCACCACGAGTCATATTGCGATCCTTTAGCAGCAGATTTTTTAGACACCTATTTTTATTTCCCTGCACACTGAGCACACATTAGTTCAATTTCCCAAGAAGCGTTTGATTTAACCTTGCGGAATGACACAGGTGGTCTGGTTACTCAACTTTCACCAAACCATCACTTGGGTTGCCTCCCAAGAAGCGCCTGATTTAACGTCGCGGCATGACGCAAGTCTCTTGACTACTCAAAATTCGTCAAGTGACACATACTCATCCTCAAGTGCTGAGATCACACTAAATTCCTTTGGTTGCTTCATAGTCCGATAGATTGTTTAGCCTGAACTTCAACAGGACAGCTTCCACATCTACTAAATCTCTCCCGGTGGCAAGGAATGGTCGCCTCAGAATGATGGGAACCTCATAATCGACCTTGCAATTCAAGATCACGAAGTTCGCTGGGAATATAAACTTATCAACCTTAACGAGAACATTAACTAGGATGCTCACTGGTCTCTTTACTGTTCCGTCGGCCATCAGTAGCCGCATGTTGGTTGGTGTGGGGGCTCCCAATCTTAGCTTCTTGAAGACCGCAAAGGGCATTAGATTAATGCTAGCTCCCAGATCACAGAGTGCTCGGTGCAAGGTATCGTGAAGGTACCTGGGTCTTCCTTTTTTCGAGCTAAAACCCTTGTTGCTATGGCACTGTAGTGATGGACATTGTCAACCGGCTCAGATCTTACCGTACTTTTCTTTGTCACCAAGTCCTTCATGAATTTTACATATCCCGGCATATGCTCTAGTGCTTCAACCAACGGTATATTCACATAAAGTTGTTTAAGCATTGAAATAAATTTTTGGAACTTACCGTTATCTGCCTTTTTCTTCATCCTTTGTGAGAATGGTGGCGGTGGTCTTGGGATATCCTTTTGCACTAGAGTTTCCCCTTGATCAATGTCGCATTCCTTCTCACCCCTAGGGGCCTCTTGAAACTCATCGTGTTTTGTCTCATCACCAATCTCTTCTTCCTCAATCATGCTCTCTTTCCTCATTTCAACTTCAACAGGGAACGGGGGCTCCACTATGGTTTTACCACTCCTAGTCATCACTCCATGCAATGAGCATCATTCTTTGGATTCTGGACAGTGTTTCTAGGTAGTGTACCCTTTTGCCTAGGGTTTATTGATGCCGACAGTTGCCCAAGTTGGTGTTCTATCTTCTTGATGGCGGTGGCATGAGATTTCACTTTCTGACCCATGCTAGATAAGTCACTTCGAATTTCTTTTAACTGATTATCCGCGGACCTCACCTTTTTCAAAATTTCGGCCATCATACTCTCCAACTTTGATTATCCGGACTTCCCTTCTCATGTGTTGGGAGGCACATAGACTCTAGCCCGGTCATTGCGATATCCGTCATTTCTTCTCCATTCTCCCCCTCGCTCACGACCACGGCTCCTATCTTTGAACCCGTTCCTATTGTAGCTCTATCTGTATTGGTTCCGACCTTGATTTTCAGAACCTTGGCACCAATTGTCTTGTCCAGACGCTTGGGCGTTGGCCTTAAAACCCGCCACCTGGATATCTAGGAAGTTTGCCTCTTCCTGAATCAGAGTGTTCTGCTCCCTGCTCCCTTCCTTGAGTTCCCACTACATTTACCTTTTTGTCTCCTGCTCCCATGATATGCTTTGTCAGCAAATCCAATGATGCGCGCATGTGAGCTAACTCCTGATCGCGTACTTCCTCTTTCCTTCGTTGGTTTGCAGTCAAACCAACATCATATGTACCTGCCACTGCATCAGCCTCCCTCATATGCCAGGCCCTGTTTGTCTTTGTCACCCTGTCAAGGATAGTGGCTGCTTCCTCCCAGGTGTGACTCATCAATGCTCCACCTGCCACCGTATCTGCTACAGCCTTGGTGCTATTATTAAGAGACCTGTAAAAGATTTCCAACAAACTGTCATCTAGGATTTTATGGTTCTAGCACTTAGTTAACTTCTTTTTGAACCTCAACCAGGTTTCATGAAGTGCCTCCGTCTTAATCTACCAGAAATTATAGATCTCATCCTTTAACTGTGACATCCTTGATGGGGGAAAGAATCTCTCCAAGAAGGCTTGTTTAAGTTCCGTCAAGTTGGTTATGGAGTCATTGGGCGACTCCGATAACCACCAAGTAGCTTCCCCTGATAGAGAGAAAGGGAAGAGTCGGAGTCTTATTGCATCCTGATTACTCCGGGCAACCTATATGCCTTGCATATTCCTACAAAGTTCATCAACTGCAGGTTGGCATCATCTGCTGTGTTGCCACTGAAAACCCCCTTCGTGTTTATCAATTGAATCATGGTGCTCGTAATGTCAAATTTGGCCCCAGCAGACAGTGGTAGTGGAACAATCTCTCCAGTTGACCCAACCTCATCAATATTTGGGTCCTCATCATCGAATAACTGAGGGGAAAATATCTAAGCTCGGTTTCCCCTCCCAGGTCGACCAGTGTTTACCACCTCATCTCTATCATCACCAGCCTGCTGAAGTGCAGCTAACCGAGCTAGTTGGCTTGCCTAGCTTCTTTAGCTAAGCGGGCTTCTCTCTGCTCAGGGTTTTCCATTCTATGTAGTGCTCGTTCAATTTCGGGATTTAGTGGAACAAAGGGGTCCCCTCTACTCAGAGTGCTTGGCATTCACTGGAGGACAGCCTGTGGGTATCAAAGATAAACACAAAAAAATAAACGTAATTGAGGAAATAATTACCAAAAAGTAAAATACAAGCAAATAACCTCGTCTTAGTTGTATCGCCCGGCAACGGCGCCACTTTTTGATAATGCCTCAAATCGCACTTCTAACTGAAGTATGAAGTGGACGTTGTCAATAAAGAACCTAACTTAGATGTTGGGGTCGATCCCACAGGGAATATGGAAGATCTAGATTATAGCTAGTAGATGAACTTATATGATAATTACTTCACAATGGGGGCAATTCTAATGAAAATCAATAATAGAAATAAGCAACAGTCAAGATTATATTTGTGAATCAATAATTAAAGGATAAATAGGGCTTGTGTTCCCCATGGGCTCATAACAGCTTTGGATATACTCTCGTGAGCTTTTTCAATACTTACTTACAGAACTGATAACTTAGGTTCATTCAAACGATCGACCAATCCCTATTGAATGACTATCCTCAATTAGTCGACCAAGTCTCATGAGTTTTGTAAACTAACCGTTATCACTAAGTTCCAGATATAACTATGCTGCGACCAAAGCTCAAGTTAATACAATGATCATAAAGATCAATGCTCTGTTGTAATTCTCTTTTCCTAATCTCTACCTCTTCGACCAAAGCAAGTAAAGAATTCAGGCACTTCCTAACGTTGCGCACCGCTAAGAATCATTAAAGATGAAGAGACCACAATATAAGTAATTATTATTGGTTTTAGACTTACATTGTGCAACACTAACTTGTTATTCCACCATGGTTCCCACAACACTAGCTATGGAGCTTTTAGCCTTTCATAGTTGTAAGGTTGTGAATTGTGCTCATGATTGAAAACATAAAACAAATTCCTTCAATTAAACCATGAAATCTTGGATAACAAGTAGTAAGAACAAGATGAATTCAAGAAAAGGTTGATCACAAGGTTGAACCAACTTAATTCTCTCTTCCAACAATGTGAAATTGCTTACTACTATATTTTCCTACTAGAATAAAGTCTATTCATCGTCCTCTATGAAAAATAAAACATAAAAAATATTTATATAGACACAAGAATTCTTTTCCTAAACTAACAGGACTGCTTTACGTACATGTAGCCGACCTCGTCATGGGTCCACCTACAACTTGTAGGGGTTTCTCATGGACCGTGACAGCTACTCGTGGCTTGAAGTGTTGGCTGAATTTTGGCTAAGTGTTGGGCCAAGGTACGATTTGTACCAACATCCTATGACTCGTACATGCACCCATGGCTTGATCTTGATACTTTGAACTTTGTCTGAACTTCACCACGACCGGATATGGTATGACTTTTACCTCCTCCTCACGGGTCGTAAGGTGCTCTCGTACTGAGAATCAGCCTCCTGTGCAATTCTTCTGGATTTTATCATGAATTGCTTTCCACGACTCGTACCACCATGGTACGATTCGTCACAAGTCTCATATAAGATCGGTCTTCCAGGTTAAACTGTCAGCTTCTTATCAAGGCCCTCAATACGACTCGTAGGTCCATCTTACATATCATACTGTGTACTGCACTTTTTGTACCTTTTTTGCACACTTTTAGCTTCCTTTTGCCATTTATTGTTCCAACACTCATTTATCCTGAAATCAAAGGAAAAGTGCCTCATATCCATATAAATACACCTAAGTCCATGCTATTTTCTTAGTTTTGAGTGTCAATAGTGCTGTAAATACACAGCACATCAGGGCGTTGCATTACTTGCCTGCAGGTACAGATAGACGAGGAGCAGGTCCCTCGTAGCTTTCAGCCAGCATCACCAGGGCAGTAGCTCCTTTCTTCTGGAGCTTGTAGATATAAGGTATACTTCTTTTTGATTTTAGAGTTCATGGGTAGGGCGGGGCCCTGTTCTAACCGTCATATTACTTTTAGAGGCTTGCAGATTGTTTCTATTTTCCTATGGTTAGCTGTTATTGGCCGTGTGGACCCCATATGTGTTTTAGTTTACATGTTGGACGTGTGGGGCCTTTTTTAGCTAATAGATTAACGGCCTTATCGGCCATAATTTAGTTTAGCACTGGTTTTACTTTACTGTCATAACTAGACATCATGGTGGTCTTGTCGCCCCGCATAGGATTCCCTGTTGTTGCCTGGTTATGGTTAGTTGTTTCCCTTACAGGTGGCTATAAGGCCTTGTCGGACGGGGGTTTGTGTTTACAGTAGAAATATAGCTCGTTGTTTTCTTCACTTAAGAGTTAGAGTTAGCCCTACACTAGAAGTGCTTAGGCTCAGTCAGCTCGGTCAGTTCAGATCCTAGTAGGGCACAAAGTGCCAGTCATGCCTCCCAAGGTGGGGCGTGACAGAATAGCTGTGCTAAAATGCATAACTGAACTGAAGTACCATGACCTTTACAAAAATACATAAATATCAATATGAAGTAGTAGTCTGACAATACAGGATAAAGTATAGTAAAAACTGATTTAAAAGTCATGTGCATGTACTAAAAACTGAGTCTGTAACTATGACTGAGATTGTAACTGTACTGAATGATGGAAGAGTTTGTTAACCGACGTATAACCACATGAGTTAGACGCGGAGTTTGATGTATACTCCCATCGAAGGATCCAATCTACCTTGCAAGGTATAAGGGCATGGCAGATGTGATCACTAAAATAAATGCCCGCACCTACGATGGAACATAGTTCTGGGTCCTGGGTGTAGTGAACCATGAAACAACTCAATGCTAAGATCTATCCCAATTGATAAGGTTACTGATAATTTATAGATAAGTCAAAAACTAGGAGACTGGGGAAGATTAAAGTAATATGGAAACTCATAACTAAACAAAAACCCTAAAACATGAGTTTTCTATGGGACTGAGATATCAATGTTTTTTGAAAGCTTTTGGGACACAGGGTGTAAGGGTAACCCTTATTCAAATCCCACACACCTAGTAGAAGAAATCTTGGAGAGGAAATCTTGAAATTTGTAGCACTTTGAATGGAACCCCAGTTTAGACCTGAGAGGGATTTCTGTCTTCTACATACTATACCTGTAAGTATAGGAGAGAATGAGAGGAGAATGTCGATTAATCCTCTTAATTCCCCTCTACATGCACCAATAACGTAGTTTAGGAATTAGGAGCATAGAATTTTACAAATATATCCCTGAATAGCCATTTCAAAATATGACTGTCCAGATCTAATGGGCCTCACAATGAGCCATGTTGAGACCATGACTAGTTGGTTCCTATCTTTATTTCTGGACTAGAAATTTCCCTTCTCTAATTTTCTCACAACGAATGACAGGATGACTCATAAGGTAGGTACAAGGGGTCATTATTTATGCTCGTTGCCGTTGGAGGAAATTCTAATTTCTTTGATCTCAACATGACACCTCCACTTAACGAGTCACCTAATGACTCGTTAGGTGTCTGGATGACTCATTCCTTTGACTCGTGAAGACTTCTGAAATTTTTTAATCCTTCCACCCTTCCCAGATAACTACTCCATTGACGAGTCATGAAGTAGCACCACGACTCGTTCCTCAACTCATTAAGTCTCTAGGAAAACCCAACATTTTACCAACTTATGCACTCACAAAAGGGTTTAACGACCAATCGGGTCATATAACGAGACACTAAACTACTCGTTTTGGAACCTGGTGCAGGTTTACCTGCTTTCTTTATTTCAGTTCTCGGATCTAATCTTAGAGACTTTTGAGGTGTTATATTTTGTGGTTTAGAGATATGAAACATGAGGCCATATGCCCTGCATCAAGGAGTTTTGGGTGGTGAACAAGTTAAGGGAAAGCACAAAAATCTTACAAAATCAAATGATATATCATTCATCTTCTTTATGTTCTTTAGTTTGCACATTATGTAGTGTTTTAGCGTAAAAATATACTTGATATTTATCTAGGTTGAAATTATTTCTCCTGTGCTAGTTTTCTTAGTTTTCAGATTAATTCTCTTTGAATTTTTTTGAGTAGATCTACCTCTACCTTGAGTTTTGCGCAACTAGGTCTAGATTGGTTATTAGTTACCATATCAACATGTAATGGTCTTGCAATTGCTTTTTCCACCGTGAATAGTGATTCCTTCACAATAAAGTTTGGTGGCAGAGTTGGGAATGATATCCATGCAAGGGTTATGGTAGTTTCTGCTTCAAGGTTAAACGAAGACTCCCACTTAAGGGCCCTCAATTGATAGTAGTCATTCTTGGCTCTTAGAAAATATGTTGGTTTAAATATTATGTGCACATAGTCTTCCAAAGTCGCTAGCGCGATCAATATGTTTTTATGACGCAAAAATTTGATCTTGCATTCTACCTTTATTTTATATTATAAAAGTATTATTTTACGAATTTCATCCAATTTAGGCCACCAATGTGACTACTTGTCTAATACAATAAATTGTAAGTTTTTTTCCTGAATTATCATCATATTAACTTCATCTTTTTCCCATAAAACAGTTGGTTCCCTGTGAAGACAATAGAATACAAAAAATTTATTATGATATTTTTGAATCTCCAATGTTTTACTATATTAACACGAGCTCAAGGATGTTGGTATATTTGGTACTAATGGAGGTTCTCCTCTCGGTAAAGGAGTCCATCCATTGTTGGCCGGCGTAATGGCGTCTACGATTAGAGGGCACGCAAATCAAGATTTGGAGACAAACAAGAGAGAGAATTTTTGCAAGAAAATTTTGTTTTAATGAAGATTAAATGTAAAGTATTTTTAGAAAGTAGAAAAATAACTTTGACCGTTTTCCTCTTTTAAAATTTGAACCTAGTATTTAGCCTGTATTTCTACATTATTAATAAGTGAAGTACATGTGGTGGCACAACCAACTATATTTGAATTTTTTAACTATAAAATTTATTTTTATGAAGGCCCAATTATCTCATGAGTTATTTACAAGTATAATTATTACCTCCTTAAATGCTGAGATGACAAAAAAAAATATGATATCTCTTGAAAATGTGTTAGAGTATAAACTTAACTTAAAAGCTGATTAATACATACAAATGTCTCTATTAGTAAAAAAATTATAATTTACTACCTTTAATTAACTAAACTATTGTATTACATTTAATTCTTTCCTCTTTGAAAAATAAAATTCTTTCCCTCCAATGAGTCATCGGTGTAGTTTCTCCAATTAAGCTGCATTTGTAGCTTCACCAATTTTTGAATAAAATCTTTCTTTCTTCTTATGCCACACTATCTCACGTCACCTTCACACTGCCTCTACTATCTCATGCCACCTTCAGACTGCAATATCGTCGCTTCTTCACAACTTTTCATCATGATCACATATATATTAACAACCCCTTCAATCACAAATTCACCACTCAATCATCTAAAAAAGTTCACATAATCAAGTCATTATTTTTTCTATCTAGCAAATTAAACTCAATATTTTACATCTAAGATAAATGTCAAAATTTATAACCAAAACTAATGAATACAATTTTATTTCTATTTGTTCCAACATTCTCAAAAAAAGAGTCACCATGTCCAAGATATTCTCTACTAAGAGTAGAATGGAGAAATAGCATTTGAACTGGAGGAAATTAATCAACAAGACAAATTAGAGAAAGAACAACAACATGTTAAATTTTAATTTTTGAAATTGGTTCCTGTAGGAGAATATTATTAGAGTGGGTTAGAGTTTTGCATTGGTTGAAGAATGGACTAGTGGTCTGCTTATATGGGCTTGAGGTAATCCTCCCCTCATGAGATAGCTTTTGGGACTGAGTTAGACTCAGGCTCCAATCTTTACATGGTATCAGAGCCAGGTCTATCACACTCCAGTTGGGTTGGGCGTGAAGGGAGGTGTTAGATTGGGTTAAAGTCCTACACTGGTTAGGAAATTGACTGGTGGTTTTCTTATATAGACTTAGACAAATTCACTCCTCATGAGTTATATTTTGAGGTTGAGTTAGGCCCAGGTGCTAATATTTACAAATATTAAGGTCTGAAGTTTTTGATTAGTGACATCTGAGAGTGGGTTTAACAGTAAAAAAAGGTAACAGAAGGGTGGAAAAGAAAATGGAATTTTTGAAAAATAATAAATGAAAATTACATGGGTAGAGTGTGTGTTATTCAACATCCTTCACATATTTAGTTATGGGGTTTTAGGGGGAGGAGGAGAGTAATAATTCTATTTATAAATAGTTCAGAAAGATAATAGGACTCTTCATAGAGATAAATTGTATAGTTGAAAATTCATCTGTAGTTCGGCTAGTTACTTATATCTTTCTCCTTTGAATAATAAAAATATTACAATACACCCTTATAAATACAATATATATTGCAACTAGCCTAGGTTCCTTGGTGAATTAATCAACAATCTATCAATGTCTTTTATACTAAAATTACAAATTCAAAAAATTATTGTAATTTGTATTTAATATAATCATTGATAGGTCTAGAAAGCAAAATTATCAATACTGCATCATGAAAATATTATATTCTAGTTTTACTTATCAAGAATAAGTCAAGTAGACATGATAACACTTAAATTACACCTCTGAAAAAGTATAATGCAGACATTGTCAATAAAGAACCCAACTGGAGGTTGGGTCGATCCCACAGGGAATATGGTCAAGATACAGACTAATGCTAGTATTCACACTTTTAGTTTAATTATTTCCTAAGGGGGGGGTCTTAAAACAAGTAACAGCATTTTGAAAGAGAGTTGTAAACAATAGTTATGCAATCAACTAGGGAGGTGTTCCCTATGGCTTCCTAACCAGGTCAGATTATTACACTCTTGATCTATCTTAATACTTAGCCTGAAGAACTGATAAATTATGCTCATCTAAAAGATTGATTCATCCCTATTAGATGATTTTACTCAATCATTGAGTTAGGTCTCATGAGAGATTTCAATTTAACCTTTATCAATAGTTCCAAACTAACTATCCTGCGACCACAGCTCAAGCTATTAAATAAAACTCAATTTTAAGGCTTGGTTGTTCTTTTCTTTTCCTAATATCTACTTCTCTAGGTTCAAGAAAGAACAGAATTCGGGCTAGTCCTAATATTTCTCATCCTTAAAAAACATTAATCATGAAGAAAAGAAAACTACAGGCATTCGTATTGGTTTAGAATCACTTCGTGTTAACCCTAGTTTATTATTCCACTATAGTTCCCACAATCCTAGTTGTAGAGGGTTTAGCTATTCATGATTGCAAGAAAGAAATTAAGTTTCATAGAAGAAAACATAATTAAGAACTTACAATGATGATAAAATAAAGAACCCAATAATTAATTACACAACTAATTCTCAAAACTCAAGAACAATGGTGAAATTTTTCCAAGTATTTGAATAGATGAATCTCCAAGAATGTAGGAAACCCAAAAACAATGAATACCAAGTCAAAAGTCTAAAATTTTCGTCCTCTCTAATAAAAATAACTAAAAAGTATTTATATAAATTAATGAAAAACCTTTCTTAAATTAACAGGGATTCTGCTGCCACCACATCCTATGAGTCATAGCATAAAGTTACGAGTTGTAGGAGACTTTGTAATATAACTCTGCAACTTCTATATTCTCAAGTATGAGCAAGTGGTACGAGTTGCACGATGTTGCTATGAGTCATATGTTTCAGTCGTGGTTTGCACTTTCACAAATCTGACATCCTCTGAATATTTCCACGAGTCTATGGTATGGTTTGTACCTTGGTGTTATAGCTCGTGGAATCTGCTCGTACTTTGGGATCTACAATTGACATATTCTCTGAATTTTTTCATGACTTCTTAGGTACGGCTCGTATGTTGATGTTATGGTCCGTGGATTCCACTCGTACAAGGAGCTTCTACAAGTGCAACTCCTCTAATGTTTTCCACAACCTCAAGGTACGACTCATACCATCAGTCATAAGTTGGCCCAATACTTGTGTAATTCTCTGAATTTTTCCATGATTTCTAGATACGGCTCGTACTGAGACCTGTAGCAAGTCACTTTTCTACACTTTTTTGCTCTTTTTTCTCAATCCAACACCGGAACCTGATTTCCCCAAAAATAAGGTAAAAGCACGTCATATATGTATAAATACACCTAAGTCACAACATATTTTCTATGTTTCAAGCATCGAAAGTATTGTAAACCCACAATACATCAACACCCTCAACTTAGAATTTTGCATGTCCTCGGGCAAACAAAAATACTACTACAACAACGATGCTTAACTAGAAAGTAAAATAGAAGCCCTATAGCCAACAACACCAAAATTTGCACACATGAGCGCTATCAAGTACTGACCCCTTTTTTCATTGAAAATCAGGCTAGCTATGCTTACATGCACCTACAAGTCATAACACAAAGAAATACTATCACTAATTCTATTTACATAGAATAATGGCAGAATGTAATGCAACCCATGTAGCCTCACACAAATGAAGTCCCAAACACTCAAAATACTATATATATACACATACATACATACATACATACATACATACATATATATATATATGTATATACATATATAGGAAACGAGGACTATTAAGAAAACCTCTCACTCGCACAAAGAAGTTCAAATACTGCACAAGTGATACCATAAGCTTGCCTTAATTTCTCTACTCTAGTTTTCTAGACAGTCAAGTTAGAATCACTATAGGACTTTCATTGGCTTGTAATGTAGGCGTAGGGACGGGTGTGGTAAATATGGACAATAGTGACTTATCCTCCTTGGTACTACACACTTTTGGCTTCACTGTTACCCTTTTTCCCTCTTTTCTTCTTTTCCTCCCTTTCTCCATTTTATTCAGCTTTCACTTGGTAGGTGTGGTATATTTTTCACTTTCCTGTTACTTTTTTCTTTATCTTTTTGACCTTCAAATTTCTTCTTTTTTTTCTTTTTTTCTTCTTCTACACCATATCTCATCATTTACTTACTAGCTTTTTTCCCCCCATTATATGCACCCCTACAATAACCACCCTCAACTTAGGCATTTTGCCTTAGTTGAGGTTCACAATGTTCAAGGAGAGACCATGCCAAAATAGGTTCATTATAAATAAAATAGGGAAGGTGAATGGGCTAAACAATAAAAAGGTCAATTTAGGCTCAAACATTTGGATTAAGGGATACTTATTTTATTTGGTCAGGTAATTTGGACTAGAAGTGAGGTATGTCAAAAATGGCATATGATCCTTTCCTAACTAACTATTCTCTAACCTAAGCAAAGACTAACCGAGCAAATTCTAGATCACCTGCACATCATTGAATTAGGTAAGAACTCACTCACACATGGTAGAAGTTTGCATCACACACTACCTATTTGGTTTGTGCACAACTAAGCTATGGTCAATCATGCTAATTTATCAAATTCCATAAAATGATCCATAGATAGTCATGCTTCGTATTAAACTAACTCAGCTAAACACAGTTTTTTTTAAAAGGGTCATTGTTTTACCAAAACATCAAAAACATGTGCATTTATTAGTTGTTAAGTACTTCTAAGCTACTTCTAGTTAAACAAAAACAAAACATCCTAAACATGCCGGTTCTACTAGATAGCATGTCCGAGGGAAAACATATGACAACAAAAACCCTCGGACGAACCAAAAACAAACAGATACACCCGCCTTTGAAAAACATTCTTTGTCCCCAAATCTGAGAAATTAGAACTAGGAGAAGGACATACCTATGGAACTGTAAGTGCTCCTGCAATCCGATGAAGGCAGGTGTGAAGGAACACTCTCCGCCTCTGCAGTCATGGCGCCAGCGGTGGCCGGTGCACTTAGTGGTGTAATGGTGGGGGTTGTGGTTACCCCCTCAGCAATCTCGGCTGCCTCAATGACCTCCGGATATCTTTGGGCTGAATGTAGCTCACCTAAAGGGTGCTCTCCACCTGCAAGCTCCCTAGGCTCAGCAGCTGAACTCCCAGTTCCTCTAGCCCTCTCCTGCAACTCAGACATATGCTCGTCATGAGTCTACAGGCTAGCTGTTATCTCTTGCTTGCACTCCTTTCTCTCTCTTTTTCTTCTCTTTCTAGCGGCCTCCTTATCAATCACACCTCTACTTACTTTCTCTTTCCTCTTTCTCCTCTTGCTGGCTTATGGCTCCAAAATGCTCCCAGGTCAACCTCCACATCAAGCTCGTCATCAAATAGGGGAATGGCTAGGGAAGGTAATACTGCCGACTGTTGGGATGACAACTCAGATACCTGACTCTGAATAGCCCCTAGCTCATCCCACAGACTCCTTGTGTCTGGCTGCTCAGCTAGTCGCTCATTGAGCTGTAGCTCAATACTGTCAAGTCTACTATGTAGCCCTGTAGCTGCTGTCTCAATCTCAACCTTGACCCAAGGCTTTTGTTGACCTTTTTCTCCGTCAAGGTTAACCTCTTGGCCAACTTTTGTAGGAACTCCTTAGGAATAAGAATGTAACCAGTTGGGACCTAGTCTATTATGGCTAGTGGAGGTGTATAGAATGTGTTGGGGGCAACTGCTGTGTGGACAATGTAAGTGGCTAGTATCTCACTCTTCTTAATTTATGTAGGGTAATCTACATTCTTGCCCCCTACTAGCTGTGGTGGTGGGATTGCTGCTTGTACTCTACCCAATTCACCAGGTTCATTATATTTCGAATCAACCCAATGTTAGTAGACTGGTTGCCTCCGATCCTGGCATCTGCGTCAGCTATCACCCAAACACTAAACTCTCTGCAGAGCCTATATATGAGACTCAGGAATGGAATTGTTGTGCTCAAGGCTAGAGGATCTCCTCTGCTATGAATCTCGGGATGTTGATGGCGTATCACAACATGATGCATGCCACCAAAGCTGCTCTTGTCAGCACTCAAAGTATTATCATTAGTCGTCGCTGCCAACTTGTGGCAAACCAATGTCCAGCAGTCCTTTACTATCAAATTAAGCGAGCCTTTTGTTACATGCCATCCACTAGTCACCCAATCTGCCTCCTCTTTTTCCTCAGCTATCACACTAGCCATCCACCTCACTTGTCTCTGTCTCCAGGATTAGCTTCTTGACCCTTTTTAGGGCCTCAACATGATATTCAAACTCAGCTGTGGAGGTTGGGACCCGATACTCTGGCCTATATAATATTCGGGCAATGGCGCACCCTGAGTCTTCAACTGTGCATCCCAAACCCTCACACTTTCCAGTCTGGGCTTCTCCTTCACTTTCTCCCCTGCCGGAATTCGCTGCTCTAAGGTGGCCAAGTAGTTGGCATAGAACTCCTTAACCATGTCAGCACTGAAGCTGTCAGGGGTTCTTTCCATCTACTCGAACCCATAGAAGTAAAATAACTGCTTCATCTTTTTAACCTCATTTAGGGAACTAGTCAAGATTTGCAGCTCCTCCTGAATGCTCTGCCTCAGAGTCTACTTTGAAGTGAGGGTGAGGCCCTGCTCATAAATCTCCCTAGCACCAACACACTCCACCTGATGGTGCGGATCTCTAGAGGTGCAGTTTGATCATCATTATCCTTTTGTCCCCCCTCCTTAGGCTCGACCTCTTCTGAACCATCTTCCTCATTTGAGCCACTACCGGACTTGTAAAGCTGCACCTCAGCTCCCTCCTCAGACTGGGGAGAATTTGTCGGTGTGGCTGAAGCAGCTACGACCTGAGCCTTGGTTTGTGCCCTAGTGTTTCGAGGCTTATTAGTGTCATCGGTGTCAACTTCATATTCCTCCACCGAACCACTAAGAGTGTTTTTCTTCTGCTCTGATGTAGAGGCCTCATCCCTTAGGGACCTCCGAACTGCAATCTCATCTCTTGCCCTCTTGTCCTAGGCCTCCTTGGTTGCTCGTATCTTTTGAGTCATGGTACCTGTGGAGAAGAGGTTAGTATATTGTATCTTTGAGAAAGTAAAGAAAAAAGATTATGTTCGAAATCATACTACGACTCATCAGTACGAGTAGTACCGAGGTGGTACAAATTTGTACTGTGACTCGTAGTGCATTTTGGTCCCAATCACAACTCATTGTATGAATCATACCAGGATGGTATGGTTCGTACTAATTATCATATGATGAACTTATGAGAATTTAACTTTCTATATTTTAGTACGGCTCGTTATCATGAATCGTAGTGGGATTCTATGGGTCATACTAGGGGTCGTGTTTTTGCTTCTTATTTTGACCCTTACTATTTCTTGGTATGACAACTTGGTACGACTCGTAGTGAGATACCATGATTTGTTCTAAGTCTCATACCATGATTTTCAAATTTGTGTTCCCGAGACAGTCCCAACGGATTATCCTACGAGTCATAGTTCAAAATCACGAGTTGTAGGATGACTCATGAAGCCTATCCTTACCCTTTGTAGTACCATTTATGCATGCAAACAAGTTTTGTGGTTGGGTACTCAGACTTCCCCACCCCATTATTTCACCAATACAAAATTTCAACTACCCACCCATTTCCCACAGTTAAATTTTCCCATTAACTCACTACCCAAAGCAATTTACATTCATTGAGAATTTTAATCACCATCCCACATACAAGATTATGAATGACCACTGATCATATTCCTCCACTTCATTTTCATGAGTGGAGGAATCACATTGATGGTTCGCCCATGATAGCAAGAAAACACCATGAGAATTTTTCAACTTACTTTCTAATCTTTTGAAGGATTCTTGCTTACTTCGGGTTTAGAGTAGAACTTCATCCAAATTATGCACTTCTAATGTGCAAATCTGAGATCAATTGAAACGGGAGTAAATTACGGGTGAGTGGGGAATGAGGGGAGGAAATTTCAGACACATTTTGTTTTAAATAGGTTTGGGCGAATTTGAAATATCTGTGTCGAGTCAGGTCGGTTTGGTTCTATCATTAATTTAGCCCATCATGACACATACCACGAGTCGTATGACATACCTACGACTCATCCCATGGACTCATACATGGAGAATTAGAAAACTTACCTAGGGTCTATGAGTGCCTAGAACGATTCATACCAAGATGTCACGACCCGAATTTCAACATTTTGGCATTTGTAGTAGAGTTCATCACTACAGTGAGTACTACGACTTTATACCATGTAGGTATGATTTGTAATAACCAACCATAGTATGAAATTCTACACCGTATCAAGTCTCTACTTTTCATCACGAACGAGACTACGAGCCGTACAACCATGTCATGGTCCATATTGAGGCTCGTAGTCCAGACCTATCCTACATTCTTCACCCATCAGTTTTGTTTCACCTGCACACTGAACACATTTTTGATAAGATACTGGGTTGCCTCTGAAAAGTTTTCTGATTTAACATCGTGACATGACGCAGGTAGTTTGGTTACTCAGACTTCACCAAACTACCTCGTGGGTTGCCCCCATGCAATGCTCGATTTAACTTCGCGATATGATGCAAGTCTCTTGACTACTTAGAATTCATCAAGAAACTCAGACTCCACATCATTTCCTAAGGCTACACAGAACTCATTTCGCTGCTTCATTGACCTACAGACATTGAATGTCACATCTTCTTTGTTCATCTTAATCTTCAGCAAGACAACTTCAACATCCACTAAAGCTCTCGCAATAGCAAGGAATGGTCTCCCCAAGATGATGGAGACCTCAAAATCTACCTCGCAATCCAAGATCACGAAGTCATCTAGGAAGATGAACTTGTCCACTTTCAATAGGACGTCGAGGAGTTTGCCCACAGGCTTCTTCACTGTGCGGTCTGTCATCAATAGCCGCATTGTAATCGGTGTAGGGGCTCCCAAGCCTAACTGCTTTAACACAGCTAGCTCCCAGATAACACAGTGCCGTTGGACACTAAATGTCTCCAATGGTTCATGGGATAGTGAAGGCACCTAGGTCTTACTTTTTCTGAGAAAGGACCCGTGAAGCTATGGTACTGCAATGATTCAAATTTCCAAGTGGCTCATAGCTCATAGATCTCTTCCTAATTACAAGGTCCTTCATAAACTTAGCATACCCAGGGTCTATTCCAATGACTCAACCAATGGAATGTTCACAAACAACTGCTTTAGCATAGATAAAAACTTATGGAACTTCCCATCATCCACCTTCTTCTTCATCCTCTGGGGGACTGGTGACCACAATCGTGGTCATAGACCATGACTCGTTAGGTCCCTCGTGGTGACCCACTGAGGATCCCAGGCAGTGTACCTGACAGGAATGACCACGAGTCGTGGTGAGCCACCACGATCCGTTATGTGACCCGTTAGGGGCACCTGACAGTTTTTCCCAGTGAATTTCTAAGAGCTATTTAGTTATTTTCTACTCACCCAATCTTTAAACTACATCATTTTAGTGTTAATTCTAGACGTTTTAGAGGGGAAAAGTGGTTCATATCTCATTCCCCACTCTCAGTTGTCAAAAAAGATCGAACATTCTCCTCTCAAGAACCCTCTAAAAAAGACTAGGGCTTCTTATCTATAGCATCAGTTCAAGCTTCTTCAAGGGATTTTAGTCAGGTATGTGGGAATTCTGACGTGCCCGATTCGCGCGTCCGCAAGTGTACGGGTCGTGGAAGTAATATAGTGGCTCTTTTTAAGAACCGGATTGTCGAACCCACAGGGACTGGACCCATTCCTCTAACTATTCATTTCTAGTGTGATCTTAGATACCTCAAGTGTTGGTTATACACATTTTCGATCGAGATTAATTAAGTCTAAGTTTGGGTCAACGAAGTATTCTGAAATTACTCTAGGAGCAACATAGAGTTAAAACCAATTAATCATGCGATACTACGATTTGCAATGGGTTAAGCATGGAACTATCAACTGTTATTTCACATAATTAGAATTGCATGTTTATGGTCTTTCGAGCCTCTAAACACGGCAATCTAGCCTCACTGCATCATTGTGAGCGAGGAGTTTAATTTCTAGTCGCGGGCAATCAATTATGTTGTGGTTTACGGGGAAACGATTAGGGACTTTCGTGCGTCTAACCATTTAACTCAACTTAGCCTCACAACTACTTCTTCAAGTGGTGATGTGACATCCCAAGTTGGTCTTACATAACCCCCATGTCTCAACCAAGCACGGTGTTAGGTATATTTCTATCTTGACACAAAAATCTCTCCCGAGATACAAACGTGCTCCTCACATTCTCATGTCCTAACCTAGGTAATGCTTTCTCAAGCTATTACTCAAGCTAACAAATATGCTTTCAGGGTGATCAATCATAAAAACAACCAACAATCCAGAATGCAAGACGAAAACAACAATCAATAACTTAATTCCAAAACAATTTCATAAAATCACAATCATAATTCATGGCTTCAACCCTAGAGGAAGGGTTCTTGCCATTCATGTTCGTAAAACTACACTAACTACTACTAAACTAACATACTTACATGAATTTGGTAGATGAGAAGGGAATTTGACAAACCCTAGATGAGTTCTCCCACTTCTCCCTTCACTCCTAGGTAGTTTTCCAGAATAAAATCGTGACAAAATGATTTTAGGAGTTAAGGGTTCAATTTATACTATGCTGAAAAATTGCAAAATTTGGCCTGTGGTGGAGCAGCAACGTGTCACAGAGCTGAACGCCCTACTTGACCTTCTTGATACGTTGGTAACGCGTACCCTCACTGGAATGTGCCAAAAAATGCAATTTTTGGCCAATTGTTGCCGCGTTGGCAGCGTGCCACGGCCCCTATCGCGCAGGGTGCCAGTTATTGCATGTTTTCTTGTTGACTTTCACTTTTTGCTCTTGATTCCATTCCTCCACTTCACCAAATCATGAATTAGTTACTCAGAAGTCATCAAAACCTACAAAACAAAGGCTCATCATGTTGGTTAGCACATATCTTCACATTCATATAAAATTACATGAAAATGTATACAATAACTTAGATAAACAAGACTAATTTAAGTCATAAAGCGTCACTCGGGCATGCTATTTTTGCCCATGATCACCTACCCCACACTTAAAGTCTTGTTCTTCCTCAAACAACCTATTACATCTCATGCATATGGAGACTCATCCATAACTCATTTAGCAAGAATATTCAAGCTACGGCTACAATGATTACGTAAGATAACAAGCTAAAGATAGAGCATGCACGATTTGATCATTGAAATGAAGTACAACTATGTTAAGACTTCTTAACCTCAAGAATCGACTCTCAATCTTAGCAAACTCATGCAAATCAACTGATTAAGAAATCCCACATGAATTATATCCTTCATTCAACATGTGCCCCTCACGGAAAGAGAGTTACCCAATTACACGCAAAAACAATTTTTTAAATCACAACATGTGCGGGTACATGAATAGAATTATGCTCACTCTCACAAAGAATTCACATGCATCATGTAATGACCCATAAGCTTGCCCTTAGTGTTTTATTCCACTAATTTAAGGATGTGTGAATGTAAGATCAAGTAGGACTTAATGGGTTGTAATGTAAGCTAAGCGACAGGCAGGTACTATTCTGGCCAATAATAGTGACTAACTTTCCCAAGCGCTTTTAATACATTACGCCCTCATTACGAACTTCCCTTCCCTTACTTCACCTTTTTCTCCTTTCAGCTTTCTTTTTCCTCTTATGTTCCCTCTTTCTTTAGTCACTTTTAGCTTATTAGTAAGGAGCGCTATAAAAAAAATTCATTAATTTGTTTTCTAACTCCTTAATAATAATCAACTATTTTCACACAAGTGCACCTTTGTCCTTTTCTCCACTTCTACAACTTGCTACTTTTCCTTTCTTTACACTCCTTTACTCTTTCATGTTTTTCCCTTAAGAGCTTAGGAGTTTTGGATCAAATTCAAGGCTAATGAAGAAAAACGATTAAGCTTATGTTGCAGCTGTCAAAGAATAGGCTCAAGGCTTAATGGGGCTAACTAGGATTAATTTCTCAAGGTAGGTAAAATGAGGGATAAAAATTTGGTTCATTCAAAAAAATGCCTAGATCATCTCCTACACTTCACAGCCTTCATTGCGTTTTATAAACACACCAGGAAAGTTCTAGACAATCCACAATAGCACTGAATACTCAAAAACCTTACACTCATGGCACATGCTCAATTCGAGACACATTCATCAGACTCTTACTCAGCTAATCACAAGAATTCAGAATTAAGTTTCAATCATATTGAGTCAAATTCAAGAGCCTAAGCATCTCACACAAAGTTATACACCTGCATGCTTCATGCCGAACATACTTGCATCTTACAATTACGTATAGCACATAACAAGAACATCAAGCACCAATTAGTTATGGTTTCAAAATCCCAAAGCCTATCCACCAATTTTTCCTCAAGACGGTCGTCATCCATCCATCGTCGGAAACAGTCCCTAACTACGACTAAAGACACTATCTACAAACAAAGGAAATAAAAAAAAAATTATTCTTTGGTTCAAAGACCCCCCCGTCGGAAAAGAACCGAAAAGAAAAACCAACGGGTGATGAAGTCATGCTTAATTCACAAAAAAATTTCAAATTTCTCCCAAATTTCACACAAGCATCACATTCACCAAAAACTTGTTAAGCACAAAAATTTAGAAATTTTTCTCACCCCACACTTAAAGTCTTGCTATGTCCTCATAGCCTCAAATTAACATTTAAAGGATGAGAAATACTCCCTGAGCCTCTATGCCAAGCTAAAAGCATGCTTTCTTTTCAAGTTCCAGAGATGGCTGTTCGACCCCACACTTCTTCTATTCCATGCTCTTTAGCTTCCACCGTCTCGGTACTCAGACTTCCCTCCATCTGTGCTTAACTTTCCACCAAAAACACAAACAAAATGAAAATAACAAAAGCAACACAAAAATCAAAATTACGAATTGTACCTGAGGTACCCTTGGGTTGCCTCCCAAGAAGCGCCTTATTTTACGTCGTGGCACGACGTGGACTATCCTTTTCAATACATCCTCATACCTGGGTTCTCTTTCGAGAACCATCTCCTTTTCTTTTGCTGTTTAGAGGAAACAGCCTCCACTCTGTTCCTCTCTTTCTCCAACTTCTTCTCAATTTGAAGTCATTCCATGAAGTTACGGAGTTCGGTGGCTCAGCCTTCAACCACTTTTTTGCCTCTCCCAATAGTGAAAACGGGAAGAGGGTCAATCGGACATAATCTCTAAAAACGTGTCACTAATCTCTAAAAAGCTCTGTAGGTGCTGCTGCGGGTCCTCATGTGCCATCCCAGTGAATTGACCACTAGAATGTAACAGTTGCACCATGTTCTGTTTAAGCTCAAAGTGCCCTCCAGGCTCTGATTTACGGATGCTAGAGGTCACATTCGTCGCTAGTGGGATTGCCACTTCGCGAACTGGTCTTGCTGCCATTGCTTCTTATGATAATTGTACTTGTCCCGCGAGTGGTTGTTGTTGTACCTTTTCTTGAAGTCTCTTTAGCTTTTTCTCTAGAGCTACTCTCCTTCGCAAATGGATTTGACGTTCAGGTTCAAGCAACGGTTCCACAAGCTCTCTATTTCTAGCCAGCTCGGCAGGACAACCTGTCACCTGCAAATAAACAGACTAAGACCAAGTTTCTCAACACTTTAGCAAATTCAAAAATCACACAAAAATAGATAAATTATCAAAATCTCGCCTAGCCCCCGGCAACGGCGCCAAAAACTTGACGTGCCCGATTTGCGCGTCCACAATTGTACGGGTCGTGCAAGTAATATAGTGGCTCTTTTTAAGAACCGGATTGTCGAACCCACAGGGACTGGACCCATTCCTCTAACTATCCATTTCTAGTGTGATCTTAAATACCTCAAGTGTTGGTTATAGACATTTTCGATCGAGATTAATTAAGTCTAAGTTTGGGTCAACGAAGTATTCTGA
Organism: Datura wrightii; assembly: GCA_035772735.1. NCBI lineage: Eukaryota > Viridiplantae > Streptophyta > Magnoliopsida > Solanales > Solanaceae > Datura > Datura wrightii. Next base: position 4,415,247 of record JASDFA010000029.1, on the reverse strand, counting down.
AATTACTCTAGGAGCAACATAGAGTTAAAACCAATTAATCATGCGATACTACGATTTGCAATGGGTTAAGCATGGAAATATCAATTGTTATTTCACATAATTAGAATTGCATGTTTATGGTCTTTCGAGCCTCTAAACACGGCAATCTAGCCTCACTGCATCATTGTGAGCGAGGAGTTTAATTTCTAGTCGCGGGCAATCAATTATGTTGTGGTTTACGGGGAAACGATTAGGGACTTTCGTGTGTCTAACCATTTAACTCAACTTAGCCTCACAACTACTTCTTCGAGTGGTGATGTGACATCCCAAGTTGGTCTTTCATAACCTCCGTGTCTCAACCAAGCACGGTGTTAGGTATATTTCTATCCTGACACAAAAATCTCTCCCGAGATACAAATGTGCTCCTCGCATTCTCATGTCCTGACCTAGGCAATGCTTTCTCAATCTATTACTCAAGCTAACAAACATGCTTTCATGGTGATCAATCATAAAAACAACCAACAATCTAGAATGCAAGACGAAAACAACAATTAATAACTTAATTCCAAAACAATTTCATAAAATCACAATCATAATTCATGGCTTCAACCCTAGAGGAAGGGTTCTTGCCATTCATGTTCGTAAAACTACACTAACTACTACTAAACTAACATACTTACATGAATTTGGTAGATGAGAAGGGAATTTGACAAACCCTAGATGAGTTCTCCCACTTCTCCCTTCACTCCTAGGTAGTTTTCCAGAATAAAATCGTGACAAAATGATTTTAGGAGCTAAGGGTTCAATTTATACGATGCTGAAAAATTGCAAAATTTGGTCTGTGGTGGAACAACAACGTGTCACGGAGCTGAACGCCCTACTTGACCTCCGTGACACATTGGTAACGCGTACCCTCACTGAAATGTGCCAAAAAATGCAATTTTTGGCCAAGTGTTGCCGCGTTGGCAGCGTGCCACGGTCCCTATCACGCAGGGTGCCAGTTATTCCATGTTTTCTTGTTGACTTTCACGTTTTGCTCTTGATTCCATTCCTCCACTTCACCAAATCATGAATTAGTTACTCAAAAGTCATCAAAACCTACAAAACAAAGGCTCATCATGTTGGTTAGCACATATCTTCACATTCATATAAAATTACATGAAAATGTATACAATAACTTAGATAAACAAGACTAATTTAAGTCATAAAGCGTCACTCGGGCATGCTATTTTTGCCCACGATCAAATTCAACGAGGGAATTGTTCTTCCCTTGTGTCCCCCAAATCCTCCCATAATTCTCCTATCAGTTTACCCCTAGGATTTTCGATTTGTGCAAAAGATTTTCATGTTAGTTTTTGTTAGTTTCAATTGGGTTATGCTTATCATTCATATGATTTTCATCAGTTCCTAAGTAAATTGTTGATGGTCTTTCCAAGTGATTTTACAGCCCTAAATTCTCGAGCAGTGATTGGTTGTATATGAAATTTTGTTTAGTTTTTGTAGTATATTTTTGGGCGGAATATCCTAGAAATTCTTATCATATGTAGATGTGAGAAATTATTCCTTTGATGAGAATGATTTTGCCCCTGTTGGATGAAATCCCTTTAAATTCTTGAAACTTCATCATATCATTAAATTTTCGTGTTGTTGGAATAAGTTGAGTTCTCTAGTAGCTTCTAGTAGCTCAGGCCAGTTAGAACGTAGAATCTTTTCAGAATTATTCAGAAAATTTGTCAACTGATCAGTTTGACTTCAGTCTTTTTCTGAGGTGTTTGTGGTGCCTCTCAATTATCAAAATCAGACTCAGATTATAGTTATTTGGTCCATTAGGTGGTCATGAAATTCTAGTTATATAGCTCTGACCAGCCCCCAGGACCCCAATTCAGTTAGAGCTTGTTCTTAGACGGTTACGACGCTTCCAGATAAGCTGCTCTGACCAGTCTAGGATCCAGTCTCTGAATCTGGTCCAATAACACTCTCAAGGTACGTTCAGTTATATGTCCCTAACTAGTCTTGGGCCCCAATTTCGAGCTATCATCCTAGTAGTTCAGTTTAGTTTTTTCTAGTAGGAGTAGAATTTAGCACCAAGCGGGCCGGAGTTCCAGCGCACCCAAGTTTCTAGAACTACGTTGCCAGTGTAGGTTACAGTATTACTTTGCCTGATTGGCCCCAGACTTTTGAGATCACCCAGTTCATGCCTTTATACCCTAGCAAGGTAGATTGGGTCCTACCGGTGGGGTGTATACATCGGACTCCACGTTGAGCTCACGTGGTTATATTTCTGGTTATAGGCTCTCCCACAAGTCAATTCAGTTTAGTTTCAGAATAAGCAACTCAGTTCAGTTCTAGTTCTATCAGTTTAGCTTAGTTCGGTTCAGTATCTCAGACTCAGTACTTTCAAATTTCGGACATGCCTCGACCATCAGACAGGGTCATTTTGACCACCTTAGTTTACTTCAGTAGTTCAGTTTAGTTTACTTATTGGTCATTGCATGTCGTATCAGTTCAGGCATTATATTCAGTTATGTTTTCTCCCACTTACTCAGTACATTCAAAGTACTGATGCATACATTTATGCTCTATCGTTTCATGATACAGCAGCAGGTTCTCAAACTCAGCTCCGTTAGTCGTCGTAGTGCAGATTCTCCACCTCAGTAGAGAAGTGTGAGTCTTCATAATCCAAGGGCATTATTTCTTTCTTTTAGTCATTTATTAGTTTCAGTTAGACTTTGAATTAGTTGGGGACTTGTCCCAGTAACTCCTCGGTTAGATGGCTTTCAGATAGACATGATTTCCTTTTAGAATTATCAAAAATATTCAAATGTTTTGAACTTTATGTTTCCAGACTTGTGTTTCATAAATGTTTTATGATATTATTTACAAGTTCCGCTGAGCATGTTTACTCAAAATGCTAGTGAATGACAGACCAAGGGTTGACTTGGGGCCACTTGTGACTTCAAGTACCGTGTTACGTCCAGGGTGTAAGCTTGAGTCATGACAAACTTGGTATCAGAGCACTAGGTTCAGAGTATCCTCAGAAATTCTGAAAGTCGCATCGAGTAGAGTCCTTTTCATGGGTGTGAAGCATGCCACACTTATGACGAGGAGGCTATGAGATGTTATTAGGAAAACTCTCTTTTGTTCATACTCTTTATCATGCATTAAAGTTTAATTCCAGAAATGTCCTTCTAATTCGTGCTCTATTTTGTTTCAGTGAACCATGCCTCCCAGACGTGGTAATAGAAGAAGGGCAGTTAATGTCAACAGACCTGCCCCACAAGCCCGGACAGCCCCTCAAGATGATTCGGTGTCTACCGCTGAATTCAGGGCGGCCATTCAACTGCTGGCCCAAACCGTGACCAATCAGGTGAATCCGCAAGCGGTGCCAATGAACACCAACAGGTCTGTAGTAGCTACAAGGGTGCGGGACTTCACCCCGGTGAACCCTCCAGATTTTTATGTAACAAAGGTGAGAGAAGACCCACAAGAGTTCGTGGACGAGATTAGAAAAATCACCCGAATTATGGGTTTTAGTCCCTCTAAGACTACCAACTTGGCTGCCTACCAGCTGAAAGGGGTAGCTCAAGTATGGCATGACCAGTGGAAAGAAGGGCGACCAGTGGGAGCAGGACCAGTGGAGTGGGAAGTATTTCACACACCTTTCTTGGACAGATTTTTCCCTCGGGAGCTGAGGGAGGCAAATAGGGCAGAGTTTATGAACTTGAGACAGGGAAACAAAACTGTTGAGGAGTATGCCCTGGAGTTTACTAGGTTGTATAAGTATGCTCCGTAGATGGAAGCCAAGCCAAGGGCTTGCATGCTGAAATTTGTAAATGGAGTATCAAACCTGGTGCTCAAGGAGTGCAGGACCGCGATGCTGATTAAGGACATGGACCTTTCTAGCTTGATTGGTTATGCCCAGCAGATTGAGGCTGAAAAGCTTAAGGATATGGAGTGTAAGAACAAAAGGTCAAGGACTGGCCATTCAGATTTTGGCCATCAAAGGTCTCACGGTGGTAGCCTCCCACAGTAGCAGCAGCAACAACAGTAGCAGAGAACCCCAGTAGCTAGTTCAGCCAGTGCCCCAACCTTTCGATCCCGCCAGGATCGGAGGGGTGGATCATATGGAACTCATTCTCAAACTCACAGTACCGGGAACAAGTATCCAGCTTGTCCGAGGTGTGGTAGGAACCACCCGGGAGAATGCCTTCGGAACGAGAGGGCTGTTTTGGATGTGGATAACTTGGACACCGGCTTAAGGAGTCCCCGTCAGTAGGGCGAGGGAGATCATAATCCACCACATCATCAACTCCAGCAGGTCGACCAGCCCAGTAGGCTAAAACATCAGGTACAGATGGAGGTCAACGCCAAAATCATTTTTATGCTCTATCTTCCCGTCAAGAACAGGAAAGCTCACCTAACAAAGTTATTGGTATGTTACATTTCCTCCATCTAGATATATATGCCCTCTTAGATCTAGGAGCCACTCTTTCGTTCGTGACTCCCTATATAGAAGTCCAGTTCAACATTAGTCCAGAGGTCCTCTGAGAACCATTTTTAGTCTCCACCCTAGTTGGCGAACCAGTTAGAGCTAGCCGGGTGTGTAGAAACAGCCTAGTCTTAGTTCTGAGTAAAGTTATTCCAGCTGATCTTGTAGTGTTAGACATGGTCGAAAGTGATCTTGGGCAGATTTATATGCCCAAGTGATACTCAAAAGTATCATTTTCGCCTTGTTTATCTAGTAATGTATATACATTTTCATGTAATTGGTAATAAAATGTGAATTTATACTAACCAACATGATTAGCATTGTTTTACAGGTAAAATGTGATTTCGAGAAGCTAAAATGCATGTTGGATGATATCGGAGTTGGACATGGATGCGAGCAAGGGAAAAGGCATTGGACAGCATGAATTAAAGAGGCTCCACGATGGAGCCGTGTCACGCTGCCATCGCGGAGGCATTCTGCCTGGATGGGAAAATTCACCCAATTTCCAGTGGAGGTCCACGTTTGCTCCGTGGCACGGAGCCAGTGCTCCGCGATGCACGCCGTGCCACGTTGAGCTTGAATTCCCAAACCCCAGTTCCAGTGAGGGTCCGCGTTCATGGCGTGTCACGGAGGCAGTGCTCCGCGATGCACTCCGTGACACGTTGCTCATTATTCCGGGAAAAATTCCCAGCAGTATAAATAGAACACTTAAGTTCATTTTTCATAAATCAGACTTGGTGGAGCAAGGACGTGGGTTACAGGCAGTTGAGGGACGAAAAGTTCAGGGTTTTTTCTCTCTTTCTTTCTTCTTTAATTCAATTGCTTGTATGATTAACACTCGTTTTATGATGATTAATCCATATATGAGTGGCTAATTCCTCTCCTTGCTGAGGTTATGAACAATTGTGATGAAATTTGATTATTGATTATCTGGTTTTTCATCTTTTCTTCCATGTTGTTTTATTAATTCTTGTTCTTACTACATTGGTGTGTGGCCTACATTAATGTACATCTAAAAAGTCCGGTTTCACTCGAGAGAGCACGAAATTGGAAAGTTGTAAATTAATAGGATATGTTCTTTACTTGATTTGGGAAAATTGGGTCTTGATTTGCTTCCAGGATAGAAATATACCTGAAAGTCGTATTAGTCAATTTAGGAACCGGAATCGTATGGCTAGGACATGAATTGCATGTGATCACAGAAATGTAGACGGATGGTTCATGATTCTTAAGTGAGGTTAAATACGAGAGTTTTAATCTCTTGGCAATTGTTCTTGGCTAGCAACAGAAAGAAAAGATTAACCAATTTATGATGATAATCAGTTTCATTACATGTTCGTTTAACCTCAGCATGCTTTCATTCATAGTTCAGATTCAAAGTAGATAATTGTTCTTAGTTTTAGTATAAAAATTTATAAAACAAACTATCAACTTTTTGGTTACGTTGTTATCGGCATATTTAGAAGTAAAATATAGTATACTTGAGCAAATTGCAACTAATCCAAGTCTCTGTGGGATCGATACTTGGCTTACTAAATCCACTTACTACTTGTTCGACCACGTGCACTTGCGTGTCGGTTTTATAACCCAAAACCACCGGAATAAGTTTTTGGCGCCGTTGCCGGGGACTTGGCAATTGGTGAATTTGTTTTAAGTGTTAATTTACTGTATTTTTATTTTTCTTAAGTGTTGACAACTTGGTCTTAGCCTGTATTTTGCAGACTTAATAGCTGTGAACACTGGCAAGAGACAAAGAGCTGGTGGAATCTTATTTAGAGCCTGAAAGAATATTTCACAGTAAGAGAAGAGAAGCTCTACAAAGAAAGCTGCAGTTGCTCAGACAGACGATCATGGAGCAACAACAGAATCCACCGGTAGTACGGGCAGTGTTAGTGCCCGAAGAAGAAGCAACACGGCCGGTTCGCGAGGTGGCAATCCCACATGCCAATAATGTTACATCAAGTATCCGCAAACCAGATCCTGGAGGGAGATTTGAAGTCAAACAAAATATGGTGCAGTTGTTGCACACAAGCGGGCAATTTACTGGTCTCCCTCATGAAGATCCACAACAGCATCTCCAAAACTTTTTGGAGATAAGTGACACTTACATACCCGCTGGAGTGTCACCAGACTATGTCCGGCTTACATTATTTCCATTCTCATTACTAGGAGAAGCCAAGAGGTGGTTGAAAGCTGAGCCACCGAATTCTATTTCTACGTGGGATGATCTTGCACGGAAATTCTTGATAAGGTTTTTTCCCTCTGGTAAAACAGCAAGACTTAGAAGTCAGATTCTAAGTTTCAAACAGAGAGAGGGAGAAAATTTATATCAAGCCTGGGAGAGATTTAAATCCATGTTGCGGGACTGTCCTCATCATCATCAGTCCAATGATGTGTTGGTGCACACATTTATTGAGGGTTTGGAACCCCACACCAAAATATTGCTAGATTCAGCAGCTGGAGGGCAAGCGTTGGAAAAGACTTATGAGGAGCTGTATACCTTGTTGAACCGGATTTCACAGGGCAATCCAGAATGGAATGCTGATTCATCAAGAGGTGGGACCAGGAAAGCAGCAGGAGTGCTGGAAGTGGATGGGTTTATAACTATCGCTGCACGGATAGCTGCATTGCAAAATCAATTGAACAATCACTTCAGCAACATGACTTTGAACCAGCCTCAAGCTCCAGTTAATGCAGTACAGCAATTGTGGTGTGAAGTGTGTGGAAGCAGTGAGCACTCAGCTGAGTGTTGTGGAGCCAATCCTAACTCGGTAAACTTTGTGGGTAATGCACAAAGGAACCACCAACAGTATGGTAGTAGCTACAACTCCAATTGGAGGAATCACCCTAATTTCTCATGGGGTAGCAACAACCATCAAGGCCAAAGTTCGGGTCAGGGTGTGCAAAGGAATCAAGGAGGGCCACAGAACTACCAAGCTCAATTCAGAAACAACAATGCACCTCCTCCACCACCATCACCCAGCATTGAGGAGATGTTCAAGACCATGATAGCTAACCAAGCTCAATTGCAGGCTGACTATGTGAAATTGGCAGCCGAAGTGAAAAACAATCAGTTAGCTACCAAGTCTCTTGAGTATCAATTTGGGCAATTTGCTAGTGCCCAAAATACAAGGCCTAGAGGAGGACTGTCGAGCGATACGGATCCCAATCCCAAGCAGGTAAATGCAGTGACCACAAGGAGTGGTTTGCAGCTGCAAGAGGTGGAACCAGAAAGACCACCTCAACATTCGGGAGCAGCAGAAGTTGAGAGGGAGCAAAGTTCGGAAAGGGGGAAAACCAAAGAAGCTGAATCAGAAAGACCTCCACCCCCGTTCCCTCAACGACTCAAGAAACACAAGGAGGAGGCGTGTTTCAAGAAATTCATGGAGGTGCTTAAACAGGTACATGTTAACTTACCTCTTGTTGATGTCTTGCAGGGAGTGCCGAAATATGCGAAGTATATAAAGGACATCGTGGCCAACAAAAGTCGGTTGACTGAGTATGCCACGGTGACTCTAACGGAGGAGTGCACTTCCCGGATTCAAAATAGACTGCCCACAAAGCTAAAAGACCCTGGGAGTTTTACTATCCAGCTTACTATTGGGCAGAGCATCCGAGCTCGTGGATTGTGTGACTTGGGAGCGAGCATAAATTTGATGCCTTCATCGGTATTTAGAAAGTTGGGTTTAGGGAGTCCTAGACCCACAACGGTAATCTTGCAGTTGGCGGATCGATCCTTAGCTAGGCCGGATGGTATTGTTGAGGACGTTCTGGTGCAAGTTGGCTCCCTAATTTTCCCGGTAGATTTTGTCGTGCTGGATTTTGAACCAGACGCGGAAGTCCCATTTATTTTGGGACGTCCCTTCTTGGCAACCGGGAAAGCACTAATCGACGTAGCTGCGGGGCAACTCACAATGCAAGCACATGACAAGGTAGAGGTGTTCGATGTGTATAAAGCACCCAAGCTCCCGACGGTGCATGAGGAACTCTCGGTGATCAATGTGATTGATCATGGTTATGAAAAGCAGATGAATGATTCCCGAGAGTTAATAGGAAAACCACCGGAAAGGTGTAAGCACTACTGGGGGGAGGACGGTGATCGAGAAAAATCATCCAACACCCTAGCGGACAATTGAGCTTAAATGACGTCGAGCCGCGACGGTAGACCAGGCGCTGCATGGGAGGCAACCCGTGAAATTTTTTCTTTTAGTTTGTAAAGTGTAAATAGATTTTTTTCTTTTTCTTGATTTACTATAAAATTTTTCATTTTAGTTATTGTTTTTATTTTGAGTTAGGTGAAACCTATAATTCTAACTAATTTGGTATAGTGAGATGATTTTCAGGTCAAACGAAGGAAAATGTGCACGGAATCGCAAAGGAAAAGTCGAGGTATGAAAAATTAATAAAAAGTGGGAAATAGTGAGCTGGGGCGATAGCTCCGTGTCACGGAGGAGGACCTCCGCGTTACCCTCCGTGACACGTTGAGGTATAACCCGAAAATTTTAAAATTTCTAGAACAGCCTCGCGATGGCTCCGTGTCACGGAGGCAGTGCACCGCGATGCACTCCGTGACACGTTGCCGTGTATATCGCGACGGGTCACACCGGGTCGCCGGGTGACCCGCGCGATTTTCTTCCTTTTTTACCCCGAAATCCTCCCTATTTCCCTCATTTTCTACTCCCTTCGCGACCAAACCCCCGAAAACCCATCCCCCATCAACGTGCCACGGAGTAAGGCAACAAATTCACCGAGTTTTCTTCGATTCTTCAACTTCAAGGTATGTTTTCCGATTCCCTCTCAAATTCTTGTCGATTTTCTTCGATTTTTAGCATGAGAGGTGAGCTAAATCGCCCTATGTAGTAATTAAGCATGAATTCGAGTTATTTGTTGATTGATAAATGTTCGGAATATTGTTATGATTATTTGAACTTGTCGATTGCATAAATTATTTGAATTTGATTGATAAAATCAATTCTAGGGCTTGTTGTTGAATTTGAAGTTGGAATTGTATTGAAATCGTGAATTCTATGCCTGGTTGTACGTGTTGAATGAGATGAGTCGATGTACAAATTTTTAGGATGTTAATAGACGACGGATTCTCGGGTTTGGGGGAAATGTTGAAATTTGTTAGAAATTGGTTGGTTGGATAGGTTCACGTATATAAGTTTTTGTTGTTATTTTTGTTTCTTTGTTTTTCTTGGCTAAGTGCGATGGTTAAAATGCTAGCGATGGTAGTGATTGTGATTAGCTGTACGAAGTCTGAGTAGTACGCAGAAGTTATACCATCAAATTTTCTTTCGAACGCACTAAGCATGATTGTATAGTTGGTTTTTTTGTGTAAATAAAGATATTCTTGCCGTATTGTTGTAACCGTAGCTAAGGACTAAGTGTGGGGTAACCTAGCGTAACCTGACCTTAGCCGAAGTTAATACCTGTAAGCTTAACATTGATCTTGTTTACTAGGGTTGATAGGTGAAATGGCAAGCCGGCAAGATAAAGGAAAAGGCGCGTCAACTTCAGGCGCCGGAAGGAAACGGATCAGACTGGGCACAGTAGTCCCAGCTGCACCAGCAGTTCCACGTGGCCAACGCCGCCAGTACGGAACGAGATGGGTGACCGATGAGGGGAAAAAGTGGTACGCGAAGCATAAGGAAAATAAATATTTCCCCGAGGAGCACATAGCACGGGAACCATTGACACAGGAGTTCCCCAGAATGGTTCACCGGATCGAGGCAGCGGGGCTCAAGTTCATCTTTGAAGAGCCCAAAGAATGCAATCTGCACTTGGTTCGGGAGTTCTATGCCAACTGGAACCCAACGATCAGGAGTCACACCATCAAGATCAGAGGGCAAATAGTCACTCTGGAGCCCCACCACCTCAATGCCATCATAGGAGCGCGGGACACAGACGCCCACGTCCTCCGACAGCTGAACATTACCCCACCGTATGCGGACATCAGATGCACACTGTGTGGGACCCGATCAACAGCTAGATGGAGCAGACACAAAGAGAGGGGCTACCATCAGACTCTGCCCTATTCACAGATGAACAGGGAAGCCCGAATCTGGCTGAAGATAGTCTGCTCATGCCTCATCCCGGGGGTACATATGACTGATATAACCCGGGATCGTGTTTGCCTGGTGTATAAGGGTTGGAGATCAATGTAGGGGCGGTTATTATATCCGCTATGAAGAGAGCCCGGTTGCACCAGGGGCACAGGTATGGTTTTGGTGGACTACTGACCACCTTTCTCAGGGGCCTCGATGTTGAGGAGGAGGCCCTCGATTATATCTCGCAGTTGGAGCGGCGGGCCTTAGATGTTACCAAAACTAAGGCTCCCGACACCACCCACGGGCCAGTGCTTACACTTGGCGAGCGACACGCTCGTGATGACCAGTACATGGCACGGATGTATGGGATGCAGATGCTCCAGCTAAGGATAGGTGGGAGGCCGGCGACGGAGGAGGAGCTATGGCAGCTCGAGCTAGACTACCCTTTTAGCGAAAACGCCAGGGCTCTATGCCGAGTGGGGCCAGCATTTGTAGAGCCCACAGATGATGACGTCCCTACGGACGAGGAGACGCGTCGGGAGGACTCCGATGTGGAGTCTGATGATGACGACGGAGGCGACTCGGATATGGGAGATGAAGCAGCAGCACTCGACGAAGAAGTGGAATACTTTGACTGATCAGGGAGTTCAACCACCTGAATTTGTGCTAATTGAATTTTTGTGAACACTGGGGACAGTGTTCGAGCTAAGTGTGGGGTGGGAGTAGTTAGGTGCTGGGCTGGGCTATTTTGTTGTATGCTTTCTTCTATTAGCATGTATGCTGTGTGTCCCTGTGTTTGTGAATTTTCAAATTGTTCTGTATTTATAAATATTTTGTGAAATTGATGTGTGTTGCTGAATGGTTGTTAGCTGATTCTGATTATGTACATATTTTTGTTATTTTGTTATCGAAATGATCGATTTCTTTTTGAAAATTTTAAAATTATAAAATATTTTGTAAATAATTTTTCTATCGAAATGATCGATATTTTCGACATTTTTTTTATTTTGGGTTTCTCGGCGTTTGTTTTTGGTTCTTTTACCGAGAATGGTCCCATTGAACCGACGTCTTAAGTAGTGACTGTTCCCTATGATGGATGGATGAAGACAGTCTTAAGGGAAATGTAGTCGTTAGGAGTAGATTTTTTTCAATTATTTTTCAGTTTTTTTCTTTGATGGATTGCATCCCGGAACCTGTAATTACTATATGGTTGCGAAATTTTGGTTGCCTGTTGTACATGATATTCAAAATGCAAAGGTGATTCGTATGAAAGCATGCAAAATTTATAAATATGTTGAGATACCTAGCCTGTAGAGTTTGATTCATTGTGATTGAGGCTTAATGTTTGAATTCATGTAATTAGCTGATTGAAGAGTCTGTGAATACATCTTGAATCGAGCATGTGCATAAAGTGTGAAGTGAGGTGTTGACATTCCATGCTATTGTGAAGTGTCTAGAACTTGCCTGGTGTGTGTACAAAACGAAATGAAGGAGGTGTATTGTAGGAAAGGATGTAGGCATTTCTTTGTTTTAACCGAGAGTTTCTATTTTTTTCTTATCATACCCCCCTTTCTGTGATTGTATACCCTAGTCAGCCCATTGAGCCTTTAGCTGATTGTTTTCTTTCTTTTGTCCAAAAAGTGTAAACCGAGCTTAGTTCCTTCTTTTCATTAGCCGTAAAGTCTATACAAAACTCTTAAGCGCTTAAGAAGAGAAAATCATTTTCTCAAAGTGTTAAAGAGTGAGAAAGGTGAAAAGAAAAAGAAAAGCAGAGTGAGGAAAGGAAAAGAAAAGGTTGAAGGTGCACTGGTTATAAATAAACGATAATGAAGGTGCATGAATAATCTTTGTTGTTGTGTCAAGTGTGCTTAATGAAATGGGCCATACTAAAGAAAATCATCAAGAATGGGATGATGAAAAAAAAAAAAGAGAGAAACAATGTCCATGAGTTGATGGGATGTGTTGAAAAGGCGCTTAAGGATGCTAGTGGCTATTATTGGCTAATCCAATATTTACTAGTTCCATAACTTCCATTACAACCCATTAAAGTCCTACGTGATCTTACATCGCACTTCTTTATATTAGTGGAGTAATACACTAAGGGCAAGCTTATGGGTCATGACATGATGCATGTGAATTCTTTTGGGAGAGAGAGTGAAATTGTGTGTACATTCCCCTGTCGGAATGTTTGTGTGTCATATGAGCAAAAAAGGGGAAGATTCTCTTGAGTTGTGAGGGCACATGCTTGATGAAAGATTCATTTTCGTGTCGGATATCTTGATCAGCTGATTTGCATGAGTTTGCCGATATCGAGAGTCGATTCTTAAAGTCTAGGAGGTCTTAATGTATTGAAGGTCATTGCATTGATAAGACCATGCATGTTTTCTTGATGATTTGCTGTATTGAGTAATCGGTATGACCGTAGCTTAAATTGTCGTACCATAGTAGCGAGGTTGGGATGTACATTGCATGAATTGTATGTTTGTTGTTCGAGGACGAACAAGGCTTTAAGTGTGGGGTAAGCAATCTTGGGCAGATTTATATGCCTAAGTGATACTCAAAAGTATCATTTTCGCCTTGTTTATCTAGCAATGTGTATACATTTTCATGTAATTGGTAATAAAAAGTGAATTTATACTAACCAACATGATTAGCATTGTTTTGCAGGTAAAATGTGATTTCGAGAAGCTAAAATGCATGTTGGATGATATCGGAGTTGGACTTGGATGCGAGCAAGGGAAAAGGCATTGGACAGCATGAATTAAAGGGGCTCCGCGATGGAGCCGTGTCACGCTGCCATCGCGGAGGCATTCTGCCTGGATGGGAAAATTCACCCAATTTCCAGTGGAGGTCCACGTTTGCTCCGTGGCACGGAGCCAGTGCTCCGCGATGCACGTCGTGCCATGTTGAGCTTGAATTCCCGGACCCCCAGTTCCAGTGAGGGTTCGCGTTCATGGCATGTCACGGAGGCAGTGCTCCGCGATGCACTCCGTGACACGTTGCTCATTATTCCGGGAAAAATTCCCAGCAGTATAAATAGAACACTTAAGTTCATTTTTCATAATTCAGACTTGGTGGAGCAAGGACGTGGGTTACAGGCAGTTGAGGGACGAAAAGTTCAGGGTTTTTTCTCTCTTTCTTTCTTCTTTAATTCAATTGCTTGTATGATTAACACTCGTTTTATGATGATTAATCCACAAATGAGTGGCTAATTCCTCTCCTTGCTGAGGTTATGAACAATTGTGATGAAATTTGATTATTGATTATCTGGTTTTTCATCTTTTCTTCCATGTTGTTATATTAATTCTTGTTCTTACTGCATTGGTGTGTGGCCTACATTAATGTACATCTAAAAAGTCCGGTTTCACTTGAGAGAGCACGAAATTGGAAAGTTGTGAATTAATAGGATATGTTCTTTACTTGATTTGGGAAAATTGGGTCTTCATTTGCTTTCAGGATAGAAATATACCTGAAAGTCGTATTAGTCAATTTAGGAACCGGAATCGTATGGCTAGGACATGAATTGCATGTGATCACAGAAATGTAGACGGATGGTTCATGATTCTTAAGTGAGGTTAAATACGAGAGCTTTAATCACTTGTCAATTGTTCTTGGCTAGCTATAGGAAGAAAAGATTAACCAATTTATGATGATAATCAGTTTCATTACATGTTCGTTTAACCTCAGCATGCTTTCATTCATAGTTCAGATTCAAAGTAGATAATTGTTCTTAGTTTTAGTATAAAAATTTATAAAACAAACTATCAACTTTTTGGTTACGTTGTTGTCGGCATATTTAGAAGTAAAATATAGTATACTTGAGCAAATTGCAACTAATCCAAGTCTCTGTGGGATCGATACTTGGCTTACTAAAGCCACTTACTACTTGTTCGACCACGTGCACTTGCGTGTCGGTTTTATAACCCAAAACCACCCGAACAGTCGACATTGACCTTATTCTCGGTATGGATTGGTTACACTCCTGCTATGCCTCAGTTGACTGCAAAACTAGAATTGTCAAGTTTCAGTTTCTGAACGAGCCAGTGTTAGAATGGTCGGGCATCAGTTCAGTGCCTAAGGGTTGGTTTATTTCCTACCTCAAGGCCCAAAAACTCATTTCCAAAGGATGTCTATATCATCTAGTTGGGGTCAAGGATTCCAACTCTCAGACCCCAATCATCCAGTCTGTTCCAGTAGTCAGTGAGTTCCTTGATGTTTTTCCTGAGGATCTTCCTGGAGTTCCCCCTAAACGGGAAATAGACTTCGGAATAGATCTCCTCCCAGATACTCAGCCTATCTCTATCCCTCCTTATAGAATGGCTCTAGCTGAGCTTAAGGAGTTGAAGGAGCATCTAAAAGACCTTCTTGACAAGAGTTTTATCAGACCCAACATCTCTTCCTGGGGTGCTCCAGTTCTATTCGTGTGAAAGAAAGACGGTACCCTCACAATGTGCATAGATTACCGTCAGCTGGACAAAGTCACAGTCAAGAACAGATATCCCCTACCTAGAATTGATGAGCTATTCGAACAACTTTAGGGAGCCAATTGTTTCTCCAAGATCGATCTCAGGTCAGGATACCATCAATTAAGGGTCAGAGAGTGTGACGTACTAAAAACAACATTTAGAACTCGGTATGGTCACTACGAGTTTATGGTGATGTCCTTTGGACTCACAAACGCCCCTGCAGCCTTTATGGACCTGATGAACAGAGTCTTCAAGCAGTATCTAGATATGTTCGTCATTGTATTTATAGACGACATTCTAGTATACTCCATAAATGAGGAAGCATGTCAATCACCTACGGTTAGCATTACAGACCCTCATAGATCGCCTGTTATTCACCAAGTTTAGCAAGTGTTAATTCTGGTTGAAGTTCGTGACTTTCTTGGGTCATGTTGTCTCAAGTGAGGGGATACAGGTAGATCCTCACAAAATTGCAGCAGTGAAAGATTTGCCCAGACCTACCTCTCCCACTGAAATCAGGAGCTTCCTGGGCTTAACGAGTTATTACTGATGGTTTGTGGAAGGTTTCTCCTCCATAGCATCTCCTCTGACCAAGTTAACCCTGAAGAAGGTGAAATTCAAATGGTCGAACGAATGTGAGAAGAGTTTCCAGGAGTTGAAGACTAGAATCACTACCGCTCCAGTGTTAAACTTGCCGGAAGGATCAGATGGGTTAGTCGTTTATTGTGATGCTTCCAAAGTTAGACTCGGTTGCTTTTTGATGCAGCGAGGCAAAGTGATAGCCTACGCCTCCAAACAGCTCAAAGTTCATGAGAAGAATTATCCAAATCATGATTTGGAGTTTGTAGCGGTGGTATTTGCGTTAAAAATATGGATACACTACTAGTACAGGGCTCACGTGGATGTTTTCACGGATCACAAGAGCCTTCAGTATGTGTTCAGCCAGAATGACCTAAACCTGCATCAGAAATGGTGGTTGGAGCTGCTAAAGGATTATGACATGAGCGTGTTGTATCACCCGGGCAGGGCCAATATGGTGGATGACGCCCTAAGCAGACGGCCTATGGGAAGTGTAGCTCACATTGAGGAGGACAAGAGGGAGCTCGCAAAAGATGTTCACAGGCTAGCTCGGTTAGGGGTGCAGTTGGTGGATTCAGCTGAAGGTGGCATGGTAATGCAAAGCGGGACAGATTCATCCTTGGTAGTTGAAGTTAAGTCCAGACAAGATGAAGATCCAGTTCTACATAAACTTAAAGAAGCAGTTCTTAGAAAGGAGGTTAAGGCTTTCTCCTAAGGGGGAGATGGGGTGCTTCATTACCAGGGCAGATTGTGTGTGTCGTATGTTGGTGAGTTGAGACAACAGATATTGGTTGAAGCACACAACTTGAGATACACCATTCACCTCGGTGGTACCAAAATGTACCACGATTTGCGGGATATTCACTGGTGGAATGACATGAAAAGAGACATTGCTAAATTTGTAGCTAAGTGCCCAAACTGCCATCAAGTCAAGGTAGAACACCAGAGACTAGGAGGTATGACACAGGATATCAGCATACCCACATGGAAGTGGGAAGAAGTAAATATGGACTTCATTACGGGTCTACCTCGGACTCGCTGACAGCATGACTCAATCTGGGTGGTAGTAGATCGAATGACTAAGTCAGCTCATTTTCTCCCTATTATAACCACAGACTCAGCTGAGGACTATGCCAAACTTTACATCCGAGAGTTAGTCAGACTCCATGGGGTGCCTTTGGCTATCATTTCAGACAGGGGTACCCAATTTACCTCCCATTTCTGAAAGTCTTTTCATAAGGGACTTGGCACTCAGGTCAAGCTCAGTAAAGCTTTTCACCCGCAGAAAGATAGGCAAGCTGAGCGAACTATTCAAACTCTAGAAGATATGCTAAGATCATGTGTGATCGATTTTAAGGGTAATTGGGATGACCATTTGCCTCTTATCAAGTTTGCGTAAAACAACAGCTACTATTCTAGTATCCAGATGGCTCCATTTGAAGCATTGTATGGTAGAAGGTGTAGATCTCCTATAGGGTGGTTCGAAGTTGTGGAAGCTACCTTGATAGGGCCTCTTATTGAGTTTGCGTAAAACAACAGCTACTATTCTAGTATCCAGATGGCTCCATTTGAAGCATTGTATGGTAGAAGGTGTAGATCTCCTGTAGGGTGGTTCAAAGTAGGGGAAGCTACCTTGATAGGGCCAGACTCGGTTCATGAGGCAATGCAGAAAGTTTAGGTCATCCAAGAAAGATTGAAAATAGCTCAGAGCGTCAGAAATCTTATGCCAATGTGCGAAGAAGAGAGTTGGAGTTTGCAATGGTTGGGTATATCTAAAAATTTCGCCCATGAAAGGGGTGATGAGGTTTGGCAAGAAAGGAAAGCTTAGTCCGAGATATGTGGGACCTTATAGAATTTTGAGGCGTATCAACAGTGTAGCCTATGAGCTAGAGTTACCTTCAGAACTAGCAGTTGTGCACCCAGTTTTCTATGTGTCACTTTTGAAGAAGTGCATTGGAGATTCAACCTCAGTTGTGCCATTGGACAGTGTAGGAATAAAAGATAGTCTCTCAAATGAGGAAGTAACAGTCCAGATCCTTGACCGTCAGGTGTGTAAGCTGAGGAACATGGAAATAGCTTCACTCAAAGTCTTATGGAGAAATCAGCAGGTTAAGCGAGCTACAAGGGAGGCCGAAGCAGATATGATGGCCAAATACCCACACTTGTTCCCTACCGGCTCTAGCACAACTTGAGATATTAGCTTTAACCCTAGAACTCAATTTAGTTTTCATGACTCAGTTCAGATGTTCGAGTCTCTTTTATGTTTTTGAATGTATGTATAAAAGGTAAATTCAGTTCAGTTATGTATTTTGAAACGGAGGTAGTCATTCCGGCAGTTTTGGAGTTAAATGAGCAGTTTGTGGAAAGTTTGATTGCTATTTTTTCTGCTTCCTGTGTGATTTCTAACATTCGAGGATGAATGTTTACAAGGGGGAGTTATTGTAATGCCCTGGAAACTCAAAATCTAATTCCGAGACTTAAATCAGAAAATCTGGAAAAGCTGTAGAATAGCTTTAGGATGACCCACCTAACGAGTCGTTAAGTGGCCCCACAACTCATCAGGTGAGCCGTGAGAAGGAGGCTTAATAATTTAAAGAGGGGAGACAGTGTACCCAATAAGGGACATCACGAGTCGTGGTCACTGACCACGACCCGTTAAGTCACTCGTGGTCAAGCCTGAGTTGGCAATATATTTAGTTGACTAGTTTACTTGACGAGTGGATGCAACAAGTCCTCATCTGTGCCGACGGTTCATTAGGTGACTCATTACTGGACTTAACATTAAATCTCTAGAATGAGACAGTTTGTTCCACGACTGGTGACCACGAGTCATGCTCATAGACCACGACTAATTAGGTCCCTCGTGGTGACCTACTGAGAATCCCAGGCAGTGTACCTGACGGGAGTGACCACGAGTCGTGTTCAGTCACCATGATCTGTTAGGTCACTCGTTTGGGCTTTACTGATTTTCCTTATTTTAATATTAGCCTCACAACTTGTCGTTATCAAGATCTCCAACCTTCACATACACCTGTGACAATACAACCAATATATATAGTGAACTTGGTTCACTTCATCAGTCAGTTAGCAACCTTAAAGTTATATACCGAAAGATATAGCAAAAGTAAGCCTGCAGTGAGTCAGAACGTGTACAGCGTAAACACCTACAGTGGACCTAGTTCACTAAGTCATCATCAAAACCTTCACATATTAACACATACCACAATATGAATTAATAATCTCACTAAAAGAATAGGGAATGCACCTAGCCAAATATAAAAGACTTTTTCAATCTTTCGAATCCTCAAAATTATAATCATATTGACTATAAAACAACATTGATGAATGCATTCACCTTTTAAAATGACCTTATCAAACATTCTTTGTTTCTCCTATTGGGAAAAAAACTAAGCCCTGAATTTCTTCAGTTGTTTATACATCAATGGTGGCCTGCTTAAGGTCAGGAAATTGATATCCTTCCTCCCTTAGTACGAGAAGGATACAAATACTTTTGTCAAAGGTTTTTTAGTCAACAAAAAATTTTCATTCTCTCATAATTTTCCCATAGGATATATGTTCTAAAAAGCCTTCCGCAGACTAGAAGTACACAAAGGACTTCAATGGCTAGCCCTCTAAGGCCATTGTAAATGGTACAAGAGTTGGAACCCATCAGAAACTTATGTGCCAGAACTCGAAAGTGATAAAATGATTTCTATGAATTCCAAGACATCTGACCCCGACATATGTCGCCCAAATTTTATTTTTATAGTAAAAATCAATTGTTGCTGCCCACTTAGCCAGCCCGAGCAAAAAAGGAGATTTTATCCAACAAATAAAAAAAATCCTTAAACAAATCAAAGTTGAGTTCCTCAGCAGCCAATCGCAGGCGTCGAAAGTATCTGAGTCGAAAAATGAAGAAGACAGTCCCTGCATTAATTTTTTACTAAATCAACAACATCATGACATCATCAAAGTTGATGACATTGATGACATCATCAAGCAAATTATTGAGGGTGATACTGTAGCACTTTCACTGTAGCAAATGTTTTTCTATAAATAGCTTTCCTCTCCATTTGTAAGGCACCCATTATTCTTGCAAAAAGCTCTCTCTCTCTCTCTCTCTCTCTCTCTCTCTCTCTCTCTCCCAAGGAAGATTTGGTTAGAACTTGATCCTTTCTTATAATATTTAAAATTTATTTGATATTAATATCAAAATTTAATTTTTCTAACCTTTCTTTTTATTATTTTCCTGACCTGTCTTTTTCATTATATATGTTGCATATGGTTGGCATTGCCACCTACTTTTAATTATTGCACTAACATTAAATTATTGCATTAACTAACATATGATCCGCTTTGCCGCCTAATTTTATTTGTTACATTTGCATTTACATTCTTGCACTTGTAAGTATTATTATTTTGCTTCCTATCCTTAATCCTCGTATTTTACCCCTATTCCTTTAGGAGGTTCACTTCGAGGTACTTGGTATCAAAGCATGCCATGGTTTATGTTACTAGGTATTAGAGCATGCGTCAATTTATGTTATTTATTTTACCCCTATACACACACAGAGAGACACACACACACATACGCATACTAGTCTATACGTATGCGCCTCACGCATATCCCTCATATTAATAAGAACAAATTTATAAAAATAACCAAAGTAATATTTAGAAAATATGTGTATGTAACAATATAAGTATTTAGAAAGAAAATTATAAATTTCAAATTGATAAATGATTATGTTTAAGAATTTGATCCAATCTAGTAGTTCTTTCTACAGTTTGTTCTAATACTTGTTTCAATGAACAAAAATGTCATAGAAATGACTTTTGATTGAAAGGTAAAAAAAAAATTTCTCTTTTACATGTGCACTTGAATGCATGCATTATATGTATATATAAATATTAATATTTTCTATATATTTCAAATGAGAAAGAATTTAATACATAAAATTTAGTTAATTTTAAAATCCTAAATATTAATAGAATAATTAAATAACTATTTTTTCAAGTGTGAATACTATTTCTAAAAGGGTAAAAAAGTGAATGATATTTTTCTACGAGAATTCATACTTTATATTTAATAATAATTTAATTTTAAAATTTTAGTTTACCCATTATGAGATGATTTCAACTCATTTTTTTTCTCTTTTCTCGTAGTATGTGTATTTAGTCAAATACTTCACATAAATTGAAATGAAAAAATAGTGTATAACAAGAGTACTCGATTAATTGAAACAACTTAAAATATGTTGTGTTTCTATAAAAATATCGACTATACAATTTTTTAAAAGAAGAATTCATGTATTAATACATAATAAAACTGTTAGCTCATATTATTGTTAGCTCATATTATTGTTAGCCCATATAATTGTTAGTAGATGGGCCTTAGGGTTTTAGGTAGTCTTATGCCTATATATAGGCACCCCCTTCCCCATTCTAGGTTGTTGTCTTCTATTCTCTTATGTAACTTTGTAGTTAGCCTTTTGATTCTTTCTTTTCTTGTTCTTCAATAAAGCCCTTGTTATATATCAACATGGTATCAGAGCCAAATAAATCGATCCTTCCCTAGTTGTAGCAACTACCACGTGCGCGGATTGAACTGTTGTTGATGTTCGCCTGCTGCTTCTGCTAGATCCGTTTCGATCTGTTGTTGCTGCTGTTATTGGTTTGGTTTGATTTGGACGGCGTTGTTGGTTTGGTTTGATTTGGACTAGGGTATTTTGTTCTTATCGTTGTTTTGGGGGTTGCTTATCTTGTTGTATTGCCTTTGATTTTGCCAATATGGCTGGAAAGGATGATTCTCTCCAATCCATTAACACTCAATTAGATGGAAAAAATTATGCGTATTGGAGTTATGTCATGAAGAATTTTCTTCGTGGCAAGAATATGTGGGGCTATGTTGCTGGGGTTAAATCCAAACCTAAGGATGAGAAGGCTGCGGATTTTGTATTGTCGTTGGATTTATGGGAAACTGCTAACTCCAAGGTTATCACTTGGATTAACAACTCCGTAACTCAGTCAATTGGTATGCAATTGGCTAAATATGACACAGCAAAAGAAATCTGGGATCACTTGGAGAGACTGTACACTCAGTCTAATTTTGCGAAGCAGTACCACTTAGAATTCGACATTCGTGCTCTTCAACAGAATACTATGAGCATTCAAGATTTCTATACTGCTATGTCTGATTTGTGGGATCAATTGGCCCTTACTGAATCTGCAGAATTGAAAGGTTTTGCGTCGTATATTGCTAGGAGGGAATAACAACGTTTGGTTCAATTTTTGATGGCATTGTGTTATGATTTTGAAGGACTACATGGAACAATCCTTCATCGATCTCCCCTCCCCACAGTTGATTCAGTTGTCCATGAACTGATTGCAGAACAGACTCGTATCAAGTCTCAATTGGATAAAGGGTCGAAAACACCTACTACTCCTGCTGTGTTTGCTGCTTCACCGGATCAGTCTAGACCACACAGTTCTCAGACTTTCAATCAATCGCGACGATCTCCTAAAATTGCGTTTGATGAGTGTGCATTTTGCAAGCAGAAAAATCATTGGAAGGCTCAGTGTCCATTGTTACTCAACAAGGCTAAGTCTGGTCAGCAACAGAAGAATGGACAGCCACACTCCTTTGGTACTCCTCCACTTCCTCCACAGTTCGCTGCTGCTGCACCATCAGTAGATGTTGAGTCCGTTAGCACTGTGCCTCCTTCGGTGTTGGATCCTTGGGTGTTCGAACAGTTCAGACAGTTTTTGGCCTCCAATCCTACTGCCATGTCAGCATCCAGCTTAGGCCCAGCTTCCTCTAGTACATCAGGTATTCCCTCATCCTTGTGGATTCTGGATTCTGGTGCAACCCAACATATGTCACATTGTCTGTCATCATTTGGTTCCTTGTCACCCATTTCACCACTCTATGTTATGTCTGCCAGTGCTACATCTATGCCAGTCGAGGGTGTCGGTTCTGTTACTACTTCTCACATTTTTCTGTCTAATGTCTATTATATTCCTAAACTTGCTTTTAATCTTGCTTCTGTCAGTTAGTTGTGTAGGACTAGTCATTGGGTATTCTTTTCTGATTCTGTTTGTGTTGTACAGGACCAACACACTCAGAAGGTGATTGGGATTGGCCGTAGGTTGGGAGAACTCTATGTCCTGGAGAGTCTCAAAGTGTCTGCTGTTGCCGCCTCTAGCATTGATTTTTCTTCTTTTCGTTTGAGTCCTTTGTCTTCGCAGTTTTATCTTTCGCATTCCCGCTTGGGACATGTATAAGTGTCACGTTTACGTTTTTTAGCCTCTACTGGTGCTTTGGGTCATTTAAACACTTATGATATTTCAGATTGCAGTGGTTGTAAACTGGCAAAATTTTCTGCCTTACCTTTTAATAAAAGTATGTCTTATTCAGTTGCTCCTTTTGAAATTATTCATTCTGATGTATGGGGACCATCACCAGTATCCACTAAGGGTGGTTCGAACTATTGTGTTTCGTTCATAGATGACTATACTCGGTATACCTGGGTTTATCTTATGAAGCGTAGGTCTGATTTCTTTAGCATTTACAGCAACTTTAGAGCTCTTGTTAAAACGCAACATTCGGCTGTGATAAAGTGTTTCAGGTGTGACTTAGGGGGTGAATATACCTCTAGTGATTTCACTCAGTTACTTACCTCTGATGGTACCATACACCAGTCATCTTGTACAGATACTCCTGAGCAGAACAGCGTTGCCGAAAGGAAACACTGTCATATTGTTGAGACAGCATGCTCCTTACTATTATCTGCAGAGGTTCCTAGTAATTTTTGGGGAGAAGCAGTCCTAATTGCTGTATATGTGATCAATCGTATTCCTACTGCATTGACTTCAGGGATGTCTCCGTTTCAGAAATATATGGTCACATGCCAGATTACTCTGCATTACGAGTTTTTGGATGTACTTATTTTATTCTTCGTCCTCATGTTGAACGAAACAAGCTGGATCCAAAATCAGCTATATGTGTGTTTTTGGGGTATGGTGTTGGACAAAAAGGTTATCGTTGCTATGATCCTGTCAGTCAGAAATTATACGTTTCACGGCATGTCACCTTTTTGGAGCATATTCCTTTCTATTCAATTCCAGCTAAATCCCATGATGTTACTAAGTCATATCTTCGGCGTATTGATCCATTTGGAATTGACACAGAGGCTCCAGTTTCGGATTCAACTGTGCCACTCGATGTGCCGCCTGACAGTGCTTCAGCCCCACCTGTGTCTGAGTCTGATCCTGAGACTGGAGATCCACCACCTCTGAGGAGGTCTACTCGTCAGAGTAAGTCCACTAAACTACCTGATTTTTCTTATTCTGCCAACTCACCCCCATTTGCTTCCTTTATTACAAACATACATCAATTGTCTGAACCTGAGTCCTATAGAGAGGCTGTGTCTGATCCTCTTTGGCAGAATGTTATGGCGGAGGAACTCACAGCTCTTTATCAAACACACACATGGGATTTGGTTACCCTCCCACCTGGTAAACATACGATTGGCTGTCGATGGGTGTATAAGATAAAAACAAAGCCTGATGGGTCTGTTGAGCGATACAAGGCTAGACATGTGGCAAAAGGGTACTCACAAAAATATGGTATGGATTATGAGGAGACCTTTGCCCCGGTGACAAAGATGACGACTGTTCGCACTATGATTGTCGTTGCATCCGTTCGACAGTGGAAGATATTTCAAATGAATGTCAAGAATGCAATTATGAATGGTGATCTCCATGAGGAAGTGTATATGACTCCTCCACCGGGTATTGATCACCAGCCGGGTGAAGTTTGTCGGCTTCGAAAAGCTCTATATGGTCTCAAGCAAGCCCCTCGTGCTTGGTTTGAGAAATTCTCCACTGTGATTACTTCCCTTGGCTTTGTCCCGAGTAACCATGATTCGGCGTTGTTTGTTAGAAGTACGAGTGCAGGAAGAATCCTTTTGTCCTTATATGTAGATGATATGGTTATAACTGGTGATGATCATGATGGTATTGAGTCATTGAAGCATGATTTGGCTCATCAATTTGCCATGAAGGACTTGGGCCTGCTATGTTATTTTTTGGGTATTGAGGTGGCTCAGTCTAAAAAAGGAAATCTTCTCTCTCAGACTAAGTATATATCTGACTTGTTTAAACGGGCGCGCCTTTCTGACAACATGACTTCAGATACTCCACTTGAAACCAATGCACGATACTCTCCTAGTGATGGTGTTTTCTTAACAGATCCGAGTCTTTATCGGACTGTTATAGGTAGCTTGGTGTATCTTACCGTTACTCGCCCGGATATAGCTCATGCAGTTTACGTTGTTAGCCAGTTTGTTACTGCTCCTACTTCAGTTCACTGGGGAGCTGTACTTCGTATTTTGAGATATCTTCGTGGCACCCAGTTTCAGAACCTCTTATTTTCCTCGACGTCATCTCTCGAGTTGCGAGCCTATAGTGATGCTGATTGGGATGGCGATCGCAATGATCGCAAATCCACCACTGATTTTTGTGTGTTCCTTGGAGATTCTTTGATATCATGAAAGAGCAAGAAACAAGATGTTGTCTCTAGATCTTCCACGGAGGCTGAGTATCGTGCTATGGCGGTGACTACATGTGAGATTGTTTGGTTACATTGGCTTCTTGCAGATATGGGGGTTCACATTTCTCTGCCTACTCCTCTACATTGTGATAACAAGAGTGCGATGCAAATTGCAAAGAACTCTGTTTTCCATGAGCGGACGAAGCACATTGAGATTGATTGTCACTTCACTCGTCATCATCTCCAGCTCGGGACCATATCGCTTCCTTTCGTTCCATCGGCCTTGCAGATTGCTGACCTTTTTACGAAGGCTCAGTCGGCATCTCGGTTTCGTTTCTTGTGTGACAAACTCTCAATGCTTATTACTGTCGCATTATGAGTTTAAGGGGGAATGTTAGCCCATATTATTGTTAGCCCATATTATTGTTAGCCCATATAATTGTTAGTAGATGGGCCTTAGGGTTTTAGGTAGTCTTATGCCTATATATAGGTACCCCCTTCCCCATTCTAGGTTGTTGTCTTCTATTCTCTTATGTAACTTTGTAGTTAGCCTTTTGATTCTTTCTTTTCTTGTTCTTCAATAAAGCCCTTGTTATATATCAACAAAAACTACACTCTTTAATTTGGCTTTTTCGTACTGAATATTGGAATGATTGATTTTAAAAGTATTAAACGTTAAGAACTTGTAATATAGTTCAAATAAGTAAATATCTAAGAAGAAAAATTTTAGTCAATTTTAAAATACTAAATAATAGGAGTTTTACGTTTTACAAATTAATAAAGATCTATAATAATTAAATAACAACTAATTGAGAAAAATGGTAATGACTATTTTTTCTATTGTAGAATATTTTAATAAAGGGCAAGGAGTTCAATTAATATTTCTAAGGACCGTCATGCTTAAATCTACAAAGAATATATTATTAAATAAATAGGAGTAAAATATTATGCATATATTGAATGTTAGATCATTTGATGAAATCTAAAAAAATTACCACGGATTGTACCATCAGAAGATTGTATTGCATCTTCAAACGAAACAAAACTTATTTGAAAAAGTAACAGTAGAATAGTGATTATTGCATTCTTGATCTATAATGTTTTCATTAAATCAAAACTTAACCTCCTCTTTTACTGATACAAAATTAAGATTAACACTATTAATGCATTTATTTTTTATGTAACAGATCTTGTCTTGTTGTAAATTTTTTTTCCCGCTTTTCAAGTAATTATTGAAAAGTATAACATGAATTTTTGTTCCCTTTAAAGAATTAAACTTTAATGGTCAAAAAATATATATATAAAATATAAAATATATAAATATAATAAAAAACATATATATATAAATATAAAATATATAAATATAATATAATAGATAGGAACTCAAACATATATGTAATAATATAAAACAGAATATACAATATAATACGAGAAAGAATAATTACCTCTTCGTCAACTAATGCTATAGTCATTCATGTACCTTTCTTTGTTCCTTTATTATACTCTTTTACTAATCCGACTCTAATTATTAAGACTTTTATTCCCAATGAGAATCATATCGCCTTAAGTTGTTAATTGGCATAATTTAGTTCATGATATCCTTTTATGATTTCATTGCAATATTATCTAAAATAAATTATTCTCAAAAGTTATAGTTATAATAATTTATAATTTTATAAAAGAATCATATTTGAGATGAAGAGATTACTTTACTTGAATAGATGAAACTTGTGAATATATGAGTAGATGAAGAATATCAGTTACAAATAATATAAAATTAAATCACATAATATCAATATAAGACTCAATTAAAATAGATAACATAGTATCAATAGTAAACTCAACTATAGATGACAATCTAAGTAAAATTATATTGATTACGAATAACTTGAGCTGACATATCAATTATTATTGTCATTTTCAAATCCACAACATAAAAAGAAAAATTCATAATATGAAAGAAAAAGAAGAAGAAGATAATTAACACGAAAATATATAAGGTTGGAGATTGAATCAAATGTGTTCATGTAGAAAGTTGATAAGTTAAATTATACAATTATAAATATTTTAATAGATCTAGAAGGATCTATAAATCAAAAACTTTTTTAAAAGTATAAAAATATTAGGATATTACTATTAAAAAAATTATCAAAAAAGATTGTGTATGAAAAACAAAAAAAAGATCAAAAAGAAAAAAAAGAGAAGAAACTTTTTTAATATTTCCTGCCATAAAAAAGGAATAACAAATTGAAAAAATTCGTGGAAGGGCCTCCATTTTTAATAATTTTAATGTGACAAAAAGAAAATTTGATATAATAAAATCGTGAAAGAAAGAAAAATAATGCGGTGTAATTTTTTTCTTTTTTTATAAGATTTACACTATAATAAAGTTTATGTCACAAATAGAAAATCTATATGATATAATAAGATGATGAAAATAATTTTAAATAATAATTGTGTGAAAATAATAAATAACTATTTTATCTATTGCGATGTTTTTTAATAAAAAGTAAAAATTTTAATTAACATTTTTAAAAACCTTCACACTTTTAATATTTATGTGCATACTTCAATTATGTTATTTCCTTCTTTCTCATAACCTTTAGGACTGATTAGTTGTTAAAACTTTGTTCTTATTTTGATTATCCTACTATAATATTGTTCAATTCCTTTTATAAATTCCTTTTAGCTTTATGTCTATTTGACTTTTTTCTTTCTAAGTTAAACTAGAAATATTTTCATGACGTAGTATTGATAATTTTGCTATTTAGACCCATTGTATTATATTAAATACAAACTACAATAATTTGTTTAATTTGTAACTTTAGTGTAAAAGTCATTTATAGATTGTTGATTATCACCAAGGACCCTCTATTTGAAATATAAATTGTATTTATAGATATAGAATGCAATATTTTTATTGTTCAAAGGAGAAAAATATAACTAGTTGAACTACAATTTGAATTTTCAATGACACACTTTTCTTTATGAAAAGTCCTATTATATTCCTGAACTCTTTATAAGTAGAATTATTACTCTCCTCCTCCCCTTAAAAACTCACAACACTTAACAACTGCAATTTTCATTCATTTTTTTAAATGTTTTTCCATCCAATTTCCATTGTGTCTCTTAAAGATAGAAATATGTTGGATTCACTGATACTCAATGTTAAAACGTCCATTTACAAAACTAAAACTGGATCTCTACCAGTAGCTATCATATATAGAGTTTAGTATAATGCAATGAGTTTAGCCTTCAATACTGGAACTATAAAAATATTAAATAAAGGAGAAACAATTCTTTTCCAAACAGATCTACAAAGATCTCACTTATTAATTCCTAAACCTATTTCTTGGAACCATGTATCTCTATCTCAGAATTGGATGCTTCAAGATGCAAGTCTAACCCAAAAATCAGAGAATACTACAATTTCTCAAATTCAATAATATTTTAGTGGAGCTGCGCCTATCTTTTTTCAGAGATCTCATAGCCAAAGAATCTCTACCTCCTCTTATGCACAGTTTGAGATTCAAATCGCTAGACATTCAGTTTCTTCATTCTCTTCTGGAATTGAGACTTTCAACTTTGACAATCCCACAAGCCACATATTCTGCGTTGACACCTCCTGCAATTGAGGTCTATAATGACCTACCCCAATCCCCCACTTACTCATCGTTAGGTGGAGAGTTAATGATTTTGAAATAAAAATTTTAAATTAATAAAAATATACTTTAGACAGAGTTTTACAATCGATTTTTTTTTTTTGAAAAGTACATATTTTTTTAACCTCTTTCAAAATGATGAAAGAAAAGGTCTTCAAAAAATTTATTATGAGTTTTTAAACTTTATACAAAAATAAATTTATTTCTTTTAGTGGTTTGAAGCTTATGCTGATTATCATCAGTTAGATTTTCTTTTTTCTAAATCAATTAATGTTTCAAAAGTATGAAAAACTTGTAATGGTGGAAAGGTCACTTTTGAACTTTGTCAGTTACAAGGATTTTCAATAACATATGTTGATATCGCAATTGTGGCAATACCTTTTAAGAAGAAAGCTGGCAATAAAGCAGTTAACAACATAGATATCAAAAGTATTTTTAAGGAAAATAATTATACAAATAAATATTTACAAATACTTGATGAATATTTGATTTCAAGACCGTCCTCCGCACCATCTGTTACTACAAGACCAATAGAGACCTCCATATCTTTTGTTCCCCTACTTGAACCGCATGAAATCCCTAGAACTTTTGCTAGAGAACTCCAAACCCACCATTCAAATGGTTTTCCTTAACTGTCTGACCTCCAATGAATTATCTTAGAAAAATTTTTAGTCCCAGAAACCCTAATTAAGGATTCATCTTTGAAGGCCTCTGCAACAATTACTGTAATTCAAGAAGATAATTTTAATGATAGTTAATCAGAGGAAGAAATTCCTCTAAAGGTTGCCCCTGTCAAAATTGAAATTTTCAACTAGCATAAGCCCCAAAAACTTTGATATTCTAGAGTTATCCATCCAGACATAGCCTTAGAGGAGAAACCAAATGTCATACAAAATAATTACAATGCTAACAACATTTACGAATGAAACATAGACAGTTGATCTGAATACAACTGTATATACTAGGGTGTGTTTGTGTATATATATATATATATATATATATATATATATATATATATATATATATATATATATATATATATATATATATATATATATATATCAATCATATCATTATATAAGTGGGAAGACCCTAAATTGAAAGTTAGATTACGAAAGTACCCTTTAAATAATATTAATCAACTAAATTATCGCTCATCCTAAAACTAAATTCTATATGTAATAATTGTAGTTTATTTATTATATCATCCTATTCTAAAAGTGATAAACCCAAAGTTAAGACCAATTTGCCCATCAAATATTGAGCGACTATTTTATCCTCAATCTAAAATAATTTTATAATATTTTTTTATAATCATATGTCAGGTATCATATATTACATATATCATATTATACTAAAAGTGGGAGGCTCCTAAGTCCTAACTTCAAAGTTGGATTACCATTTTACTCCTCTACTAAATAAAATAAATAAATAAATAAATAAATAACTGTTTTTTCCCTCCACTAAATAAAATAAATAAATTTATATATATATATATATAGACACATACATACATACATATGTATGTATATACTAAAATGGAACAACCATAAAGTTAAAAGGTTTAAGATCATAATAACCATAAAATATTAATGGACATTAATATCCCTAAAATAATTATTTTCTTAATACTAATATTAAACATTTAAAAATATTTTAAATAAATAGTAATAATCGAGAGTCTTTTCCACTACTTTATGGAATATGCATATAAAATATATTATATATCTTGTAATTTTTTAAATCTAAGTAAATTTTGAATTTTTAAAAAAATATAATGAATGGTAATAAATAATCTTCTATTTTATTAACTTGAAAATAAAAGTCATATCCCTTGATCTCATCATGAAAATTTTTCAGTAGATTTTTTTCTTCTCAATTTTTTTCATATTGTATTTGTTGTACTTTTATAAATATAATTAATCAATTTTTCCTCTCTCATAATTATATTTTTTCTTAAAGATTTTAATATCTATCAATATATGATCTTTTCAACTTCTCCCTTCTCCTTAATATTTTCAGTGAAACCTCTATTAATTATGAGTTACGCCCATAACTCTCAAATATTATATTATGTATAATTTTATGACATTCTTTTATCTTCCTAGAATATGTTTTATATGTCTACTAGCTACATCAGAAAACTTTAAAAAAAATTGTTTGAAAAACTATTAATTCAAAAGACTTGTTTGAATGATGAACTCAAAAAATCAGTTTGCACACATCTGCAGTTTAAAGTGGGAGACATGCGCTTAAAATTCTGAGAGTGTAAATACTATACAATATTTTTTAATCTTCTTGAAGATAAGGAGTTGGAATTTTAAAGCACTGATATTAGCTTTATAAGCCTTTTTTGTTTGTTAAAGATTGGAGATTGATTATTTTGGATGTACAATCTTTTGAATAATTATGAAGTGTCCTTTGGGGTAATTGTGTTGTGTCAATCTTGAGTTGATTTTGATTTTGATTTTTCTCAAATATTACTCTCAATATTTAAGGGACTGTAAAGGATTTGAGCTTGAATAAATAAAGGTCTCACAATGCACTTGCTTCTACATATAGGTTATGATTCTATTTAGAATTTTTTAATTACATATAAGTTTGTTTAAATTTTTTCTTGTACTTTTTTTCGTTTAATTGTAAATTTTGCTTGAAAAAATAGTGCTTATATCAATTCCACTATTTCTCCTAACTAGGAAAGAGTTACTATTTCATTTCTTATTGAGAACTTTTTCGAATTATAATATTGTTAGCAATTTGTGATAATATTCAACATATATTCTTAAAATATTTTTTGATAAATTATCTCACCAATTTGAGTTTATAAAATGGATAACATATTTTTTTCTTTATGATGATGTCGACTGTAAACTTCAGAAATAAAGAACTCATGATGAATATTTAAGATTATTCTCACGACTATTTAGTGTAAAAAAAAGAGCTTATTTTATCAAGTTTATTTAATTACTTATCACACCTTTTTTGCTGTAATATGAATATAAAGTAGATATCACCATATGAGCTATAATTAACATAGTCTACTTCTTAATTTTTGATTTTTTTGTTTAATATATCCCTATTAGAATTACATGATCTTTATGTTCAAATATCAAAAAAGTATTTTAAGATATTTTGTGTTAAACACTAATATAAAACATACTTAGAAATAGTTTAGCTATATATTTTGTGTACAATTTCTTCAAAATATTAATTTCATCCGACACAACTTCTTGATATGTATGTGACAAAAAGATGGAGGTTGCAGTTTTTTAAAAACAACACATAAAACATTAAGACTTGTGACATTTATAATCATAGCCATCGTTGATCGTCTTAACATATAAATTATGTATTGTTGAATTGTCAAGAAATGGATAAAAGAATTGTGATTGTGTACAACTACAAATTGTAACATTATTGGCCGAAATAATAAAAAATAATATTGCTAAAGAAGTGTTTAAAATAAATGATATGCTTCCAACTTCATATAATAGCAATTTCAGTAATTAAAATTGTGTTTTGCAATGACATCAAATAGGATCACCGTTCATCCATTTGAGTTGCATTTTTTTTAAATCTTGTATAACTCATCGACACTAATTTTGATTTATGTATATTATTTTAAAATATTTATGTCGATTAGTGGGATACACGTGCAACGCTCATGTCCAAGACTAGTATATAAATATGTATGTATGTATGTATGTATTATTTTATAGAAGTGGAAAAAGAGGATGAACATAGCACTATGAAATTGTACGGAAAGCTATTAAAATTGTACTATAAACTTTGACAAATATTGAATATGAAAATTGTGAATTAATTTATGGGTAAATTGATATTTTTCATCTCCACAGGGACACCTGTATTTCTCTTATGTTAAATATGTGTGCTCTCCATAAAATACGTTTATCATATTTACCGTGTATGTATCCTAAGTGGAGACCGACACTACATTAAAGGGTTATACAAAAAGTAGTACAAATTATATTAAATTCACTGCTGAATAAATACGTATATACTTTCTTAATCATTGTCAGCTTCTTCTCCACTATGTTTTCTCTTCCAATACTCTTGCTACATCATTTCCCCCTTCCTACACAACAATACAAGCTTTTTCAAAAATCTAAAATCAAATAACCCCCAATTCTAATTCGCTTCATCTCTCTTTTCTTTTCAGGTTATCATTTCAATCTTTGTGCTTTTGTAAAGTCGTTTTCTCCATTTGCCCTAAGGTTCTTCTGTTAGTTTTGGAGGATTTATTCTACAAATTTCTTTCTTAATTGGGCCTTATTTCTAAGCTTTACCTATTCAGTAGACCTTTGCTATTATTTTTGGTGAGTTTATTATACAAATTTGAGTTTATTGTACAAATTTATCTCTTGATTAATTTTTACTTCTATGCTTTTCCTGTTGGGTATTGTTTTATGATGTTTTTTATGAAAGATTCTGTCAATTTGTTGAGTATAGTTTCTTACCTCTTTGCTTGATGAAAAATCTATTAGTTTTGGAGGTTAAATTTATGGTGTTAGTTATTTTTTCTCTCTCTGTGTGTGTAATTCTCTGTTGAGCAGAAGACCCTATAATAGAATTTTTTTTTACTCTTCTTCTATTTCTTCCCTTTTTTGGATTTTCGCTCCATTTGTGTGTAATCCTCTATTGAGAAGAAGACACCAAAATAGAAAAAAAATCTTCTCTATATATATGCTCCTATATATATATATTTGTGTCGAAAGTTTTTTTAGGGGTTGAAAAAATTAACATTACCTAGACAGAGAAAAATGATTTCATAATGTATAAGAAGGGAGTACTAATCTTTATCTAATTAACATTATTTAGACATAAAATAATGTTGTTATGTAGAGGAAGTAATAATATTTATCTGATTCTCCATTTTATATATCTTTAAACAATATCATGACGATTCCTCAATGGAGAGTATTGTACCTTTGTTCCTCACTTCCCCTGCTCTTCTTAGTCCCTTATACCCAATGTTACAAAAATACTAGAGGTTGCCTATATTTCGTCCACTACTATTTTTTCATAGGCATTTGAAGTTATCGATTTATACTACCACATAAATAGTTTCAACGTTCTCAGTCACTTTGCTCGGTACGCGATTTGTTTTCTCGCATGCTTTCTTCTAGTTATTTGGATTTTTCCATTGTTTCTGTGTTTTGAATTCATCAAGTAAGTACTATGGAAGAAGGCAAAAGAAAATTTTGTAAGTATCTTTAGCTTTCTCCTTGTTTGTAAATGGGCTTCTCCGAAGCACGCTTTTTGAATTCTTCGATGTTTCAGCTTAGCTTCCTCTGATGAAAACATATGAGCATCGATATGAACATTCCCATAGAATAAATTATACTTGAAAGGACTTTCTCACAAGAACATACCTTAGCTCCATAACTTGCTATTACAATTTCATTACTCTTTCTGTAGCTTCTACTGCTATAATGGAATAGAGGCTTATTGTCGATACAATCACGCCACTAGTTACAGAATGGACATGCAAAGTTGTAACACCCCATAACTTCCTAAGACTAGCTTGGAAATCTAAGAGTTGATTCTACAAAAAGCTGGCAAAGTAGCCTCAGTACGAGGCACAGTA
Source organism: Datura wrightii (assembly GCA_035772735.1). Lineage (NCBI taxonomy): Eukaryota > Viridiplantae > Streptophyta > Magnoliopsida > Solanales > Solanaceae > Datura > Datura wrightii. Next base: position 4,380,861 of record JASDFA010000029.1, on the reverse strand, counting down.
CCATGACTCGTGACCTGGGGGATGGTGAAGGTCAGGAAATAAGTTTTGAGGAACCACGACTTGATGTTATGGATCATATAATGGACGTACAGATAGTACATAGTAGTCGTGGAAAAGTACAGAGATTTTAATAGGAAAATCCTGAGTAACCACGAGACAAGGTACAACTCGCGGGACCAGGGTATGACCTATAGGATGAATCGTGAGAGAGATCAGATGCAGACTTAGGTTTTAGTTACGAGTCTTAATACTAATCATAGGATGTAGGTACGAGTTGTAGAAGGTTCCTATGGAAAACTTCAGAGGGATTGGGTGGAGTAGAGTCCCTAACCACGACTCGTGGTACGGACCGTAGGATCATGGCACGACTTGTAGGTTGAGTCGTACCACCTGGCGGGCAGAAATATCATTCTGTTTTAGGGGTAATATTTTAATACCCTATCAAGTTAACTACTAAACTATGTTGTATAAGGTTTTTTTTAGGAGGGATTTTACAGGAGTAGTCAATCCTCTCCCTCATTATTTTCCAAAATCAGATAGCAGAGGTATGAGTAACTTAGACAATTCTCTCATAACAGAAACTAGGGATTTCAAGTTTTCTTCTCAGATTCTCCAAGTTCTTCCTAGGAAATTCAACTCCAGGTATGTGGGAATTCAACAAGGGAATTGTTCTTCCCTTGTGCCCGAAAACTCTTATGAAATGCTTATCAGTTCTAGCCCTGAAGTTCATAGTTAGGGTTCGTTTGTCAGTAAATTATGAATTCCTTTTTGCTATAATTTTCTTGAGTATTGAGGGTTGTTGTTAGGTATACTTCTAATCATTATCTCCTTACATGAAATTATATTATTTTAGCCGTAGTTTCTTTGAATACAGTGAATTGAGTATTTTAGAATATTCTAATTACAAATGTTGCTTGACCCTGTAAATTCTTACAATCACCATGTTTTTAACTGTCATGTGAATTATCAGTCAGTTTAAATGTTAGTTCACTCTCAGTCTAAAGTTAGCCTTTTTAGTATTTTCAGAAATGTCTGCTGATCAGTTTGACTATAGTTAGTTCTTGAGGGGTTAAGTAACACTCCTTAGAATCAGTTATTAGGTTGTTCTTTAGACGGTTACGACGCTTTCAGACAAAGCAACTCTAGCCAGTTTTAGAACACTAGTGTCTAGTTATTAGGTCCTTTCGAATCTTAGGGTACTTCCTAATAGGTATCCCTGACTTAGTCTAGGACATCAGTTTCGAGTTATCAACCAAGTAGTCATAGTTAGGGTTTTCCATGGGAGTAGGACTTAGCACCGAGTGGGCTGGGGTCCAGCTCACCTAGGTTCTCAGAACTACGTTGCCACCGTAGGTTCAGCCCCAATGGGCATCAGATAGTGATCACCCAGTTCAACTACAATACTCTCAAAAGGTATAGTGGGCCTTCTTCGATGAAGGGTATACATCAGACTCCATGTTTAGCTTACGTGGCTACATGTCAGTTATAGTTGCTCCGATAGCTTTTCATAGTACCTTTTGTCAGTACGTTCAGTCTCAATTCAGCTTAGTTCAGATATTCCAATTTCAGGACATGTGTATGACCATCAGTCAGTGCTTGTACTCACATTATTATAGTTATATCATAGTACTTATCAGTTTATAGTTGGTCATTTCATGTCATCTTAGCTCATCTATGTATTCTTACTATTTTACTTATCTCTTGCATACTCAGTACATTCAAAGTACTGATGCATATTTCCATGTTGTATCGTATTATGATACAGGTGCAGGTTCACAGTTGTAGCAGCGTCGGTAGTTCCTCTCAGACGATTTTAGCAGCTCTATATTTGTGAGTCCTTATTATTCAAGGACAAGATTTAAGTTTCTTTTATTTCTTGTTTTTAGACTTTAGAGTTAGCTGGGGGCTTGTTCCAGTAACTCGCCAATTAGTAGTTGACTTTCAAACATAGTGGTGTTTAGCTTATTTTGCGTTATTGTATAAGTTTTCAGTATTTCATCAGACATTCCTTATTTCAGAAATCAAATATTTTAGTTATGTTTTCAGCTTCCACTATGATTATTTAGTTTATCAGTGCGATGTTAAACCTTGGGTTAGCTTGGGGTCACTTGTTACACCAAGTACCATGTCGCGTCCAGGGTGCAGACTCGGGTCGTGACAAACTTGGTATTAGAACCCTAGATTTAGAGTATTCTAGGATGTCCAAAAGTCAAGTCGAGTAGATTCCTTTTCATGGTGTGAAGCGCGCCACACTTATGAGGGGGAGGCTATAAGGCGTTCTTAGGAAATTTTCCTTTTTCCTTATCGTGTGTTGAGCATAATCCCAGAAATATCCTCCTAAATTGTGCTCTATTCATTTCAGTGATAACATGCCTCCAAAATGAGGAAACGGAAGGAGGAACAGGAAGGCAAACCAACCTGCCCCACCAGCTTCGGCAGCCCCTCAGGATGATCAAGTGTCCTCTATAGAATATAGAGCGGCGATTCAGCTGTTGGCCCAGGCTTTGACAAACCAGGTGAACCAACAAGTGGTCCCGGTGAATGTGAACGGGTCTGCAGTAGCTGCTAGGGTTTAAGATTTTACCCAAATGAACCCTCCAGCTTTTCATGAATCTAAAGTGGGAAGGGACCCGTAGGAGTTCATGGATGAGGTGCGGAAGATCACCCAGATCATGGGTTTACTTCTGTAGAGAGTGCTAATCTGGCTGCCTATTAGTTGAAAGGGGTGGCTCAGATTTGATACAAACAATGGAAGGAGGGGAGGTTGACTGAAATAGGATCAGTAGAGTGGGATGAGTTTTCTACGATGTTTCTTGATAGATTCTTTCCTCGGGAATTGAGGGAGGACAAGGTTGCCAAATTTATGAACTTGAGGCAGAATAACAGGACAATGAAAAAGTATGCATTGGAGTTTACTCTTCTGTCAAGGTATGCTCTAGTGATGGTTGCTGAGCTAAGGACTCATATGCTCAAATTTGTAAATGGAATTTCGGACTTGGTGCTTAAGGAATGTAGAACCGCGATGCTGATCAAAGACATCGACCTCTCCAGCCTCATCATTCATGCACAACAGATTGAGGCAGAGAAGTTGAAGGAGATCAAAAGGGAGAACATACGAGCGAGAACAATCCAGTTTGAATATGGCCAGTAGAGGTTAGGTGACAATAGTCGCCCATAGCAACAACAGTAGAGACCTCCAACACCCACATCAGTCAGTGCTCCCTCTTTTAGGTTCCGCAAGGACCGAAGAGGTGGAACATTGGGCTCTCAGTCTTAGAGTCACATCTCTAGCAGCTGCTCATTTCCAACTTGTCTTAAATGTGGCAAGAACCATCTGGGTGAGTGTCGTTTAGGCAGAGATGGTTGCTTCGGGTGCAGTCAGTTGGGTTACAAATTGATAGACTATCCATCTGTAGGATGGGTAAAGGCTCAGTCCACTACCTCAGCAGCCCCAGCAGGTCTCCCAACTCAATAGGGTACTACTTCAGGTACGGATGACGATCAACACCAAAATTGTTTTCTTGCCTTGTCTTCTCGTCGGGATCAGCAGAACTCATGTTATGTGGTCATGGGTATGTTGCAACTTTTCAATCTAGATGTTTATGCGCTGCTAGATCTGGGAGCCACACTTTCATTTGTGACTCCTTACATAGCTATTCAGTTTGATAGCAGTCCAAAAGTCCTCTCAGAATCGTTCTTAGTCTCTATGCCGGTTGGGGAGTCAGTTAGAGCCAGCCGGATGTATAAAAACTGCCCAGTCTCAGTATTGAGTAAAATCATTCCAGTTGATCTAGTAGACCTAGACATGGTTTACTTTGACCTCATTCTTGGCATGGATTGGTTACATTCCCATTATGCCTCAATCGACTATAGAACTAGAATCATCAAGTTTCAGTTTCCCAACGAGCTAGTCTTAGAATGGAAAGGTAGTACATCAGTGCCTAGGGGTCGATTTATTTCCTACCTTAAGGCAAAAAAGATGATTTCAAAAGGGTGTATCTATTACTTAGTTAGGGTCAGAGATTTCAACTCTGAGACCCCTACTATCCAGTTAGTTCGAGTCGTTAGCAAATTCCCTGACGTCTTTTCCAAAGATCTTCCCGTAGTCCCTCCCGCGTAGGAGATAGACTTCGGCATAAACCTTCTTCCAGACACCCAACCTATCTCTATTACTCCTTACAGAATGACTCCAGCTGAGCTTAAGGAGTTGAAGGAATAACTTAAGAACCTTCTAGATAAGGGCTTTATCAGACGTAGTATTTCCCTGTGGGGTGCTCCAGTGTTGTACGTGCAAAAGAAAGATGGTACACTCCGAATGTGCATCGACTACTGTCAACTGAACAAAGTCACAATCAAAAATAGGTATCCTCTACCCAGTATAGATGACTTGTTCAATCATCTTTAGAGAGCTAATTGTTTCTCCAAGGTAGATCTTAGATAAGGATATCATCATCTTAGAGTCAGAGAAAATGAAATATCGAAAACAACCTTCAGAACTCAGTATGGTCACCATGAATCGTGGTTATGTCTTTTGGATTAACCAATGCTCCTGCAACTTTTACGAATCCGATGAATAGGGTATTTAAGCCATACCTAGACATGTTTCGTCATTGTGTTCATAGAAGGCATCTTAGTATACTCCAAAAACGAGGAGGATCATGCTAATCACCTAAGGATAGTGTTGCAGACTCTCAAAGACCGTCAGTTATTCGCTAAATTTAATAAGTGTGAATTCTGGTTGAAGTCAGTGGCTTTCATCAGTCATGTGGTCTCAGGTGAGGGTATTTGGGTGGATCCTGAAAAGATAACAACAGTAAAGGCTTTTCCAAGACCCACTTCCCCAACAGATATCAGGAGTTTCTTGGGTTTAGCCGGTTATTACTGATGGTTTGTAGAGGGATTTTCTTTTATTGCATGCCCTTTGACTAAACTAAATTAGAAAAAGGTGAAGTTTCAGTGGTCAGACTCATGTGAGAAGAGTTTCCAAGAGTTGAAGATTTGACTCACTACAGCTCCGGTTTTGACCTTGCAAGAAGGAATATATGGGTTCGTAGTCTATTGTGATGCTTCCCGAGTTAGCCTCGATTGCATTCTGATACAACAGCGCAAGGTGATATCATATGCCTCCAGACAGCTCAAGGTTCATGAGAAGAACTATCCAACTCATGATCTTGAATTGGCGGCAAAGATATTTTCTTTGAAGATATGGAGACATTACCTTTATAGGGTTCTCGTGGATGTTTTCACCGACTACAAGAGCCTTCAGAATGTGTTTAGTCAAAAGGATTTGAACCTCCATCAGAGAAGGTGGATGGAGTTATTGAAAAACTATAACATGAATGTGCTATACCACCTAGGCAAGGCTAATGTAGTGGCTGATTCCCTAAGCAGGATCTCTACGGGAAGCATTGCTCATGTTGAAGAGGGCAGAAGGGAACTAGCAAAAGATATCCACAAGTTAGCTCGGTTGGGGGTGAAGTTGGTTGATTCAGCTGAGGGAGGAGTTGTAATTCAGAGCGGTTCAGAATCCTCATTGGTACTAGAAGTTAAGTCAAAGAAGGATGAAGACCTCATACTACTCAAATTGAAAGAAGAAGTTTTATGGAAGGAGGCTGAGGCTTTCCCCAAAGGGGGAGATGGTGTGCTTTGTTACCAGGGCAGACTATGTGTTCCAAATATAGATGAATTGAGACAATGAATATTGACAGAAGCACACAGCTCCAAGTATTCTATTCATCTAGGTTCCACTAAGATGTACCGTGATCTACGGAAAATCTACTGGTGGAACGACATGAAGAGAGACATTGTACAATTTGTAGCTAAGTGTCCTAACTGCTAGCAGGTTAAGGTTGAATATTAGAGACCTGGGGTATGGCTTAGGATATCAGCATACCCACATGGAAGTGGGAGGAGGTGAACATGGACTTCATTACAGGTCTATCTAGTACTCGTCGGCAACATGATTCGATTTGGGTGGTAGTAGACCGGATGACCAAGTCAGCATATTTCCTACCGGTTAAGACCACAGACTCAGCTGAAGATTATGGTAGACTGTACATCTGGGAGTTAGTCAAACTGCATGGGGTCCCTTTTACTATCATCTCAGATAGAGGTACCCAGTTCACTTTGCATTTCTAAAAGTCATTTCAGAAAGGACTTGGTACCCAGGTCAAGCTCAATACAACTTTTCACCCTTAGAAAGATGGACAAGCTGAGCGAACTATTCAGACCTTGGAAGACATGTTGAGATCTCGTGTGATCGACTTCAAAGGTAGTTGGGATGATCACCTACCTCTTATCGAGTTTGCATACAACAATCGCTACCACTCCAGTATTCAGATGGCCCTGCTTGAGGCATTATATGGTAGAAAGTGTAGGTCTCCTATAGGGTGGTATGAGGTTGGAGAAGCTACTTTGATAGGGTCAAATTCAGTTCACGAGGCCATACAGAAAGTTCAGCTTATCAGAAGAAGATTGAAAATAACACAGAGACGACAGAAATCATATGCAAATGTGAGGAGAAGAGAACTAGAATTAGCTATAGATGATTGAGTTTATTTGAAGATTTCACTTATGAAAGGGGTGATGAGGTTTGGGAAGAAAGAAATACTCAGTCCGAGATAAATGGACCCTACAAGATTCTAAGGTGAATTGGCAATGTGGCCTATGAGTTAGAATTACCTTCTGAGTTAGCATCCATGCACCCAGTCTTCCACGTGTCACTGTTGAAGAAGTGCATCAGTGATCTGACATTAGTTGTAAAACTAGATAGTGTGGATATAAAAGATAGTCTTTCTTACAAAAAAGTTCCAATTTATATTCTGGACCGATAGGTTCGTAGGCTGTGAAACAAGGAGGTCGCTTCAATGAAAGTTTTATGGAGGAATCAGTTAGTTAAAGGAGCCACAAGGGAAGTAGAATCAGACATGATGGCTAAATATCCTCATTTGTTTCCTTCCAGCTCAACTTCAGTGTCAGGTATTAAAATTTTCCCCATTACTCCATTCAGTTCAACACCTTTTTGTCCTTTTCCATGATTTTATGTGCATCCTAGTTGCATAACATCAGTTAGCATGTTACTTCAGTTCGAAGTCAGTACTCCCTCAGTAATCAGTTCGTAGTGGCAAGTCTTGGGATTGTAGCTCTTTCCTAATTCTGTCAACTTAGTTAGTCTCAATTCGAGGATGAATTTCCCCAAGGGGGAGATATTGTAACACCCTATAACTTCCTAAGACTAGCTTGGAAATTTAAGAGTTGATTCTGCAGAAAGCTGGAAAAACTGCCTCAATATGAATCACAGTACGACCTGTACAATCGATGTACAAGTCATACCATGACTCAAGATTGAGGCAATGGTGAAGGTTAGGAAATAAGTTTGGAGGACCTACAACTTAATGTGATGGATCGTACAATGGAGGTACAAATAGTACATAACATTCATGGAAAAGTACAAAGATTTTGTCAGGAAAATCCTGAGTAACCACGAGACAAGGTACAACACGTGCGAAAAGGGTACTACTTATAGGATGAGTCATGAGAGAGATCAGATGCAGACTTAGGTTTTAGTTACGAGTTGTAATACCAATCATAGGATATAGGTACGAGTTGTAGAATGTATCTGTTGAAAACTTTAGAGGGATTGGGTGGAGTAGAGTCCCTAACCATGACTCATGGTACGGACCGTAGGATCATGGTACGACTTGTAGGTTTAGTTGTACCACTTGGCGGGCAGAAATTTCATCAAGTGTTTCAAGGGAAATCTTGTAAAACCCTATCGACTTAACTATTAAACTACGTCGTATAAGGTATTTTCAGGAGGGATTTTAGAGGAGTAGTCGATCCTGTCCCTCATTATTTTCAAAAATCAGATAGCAGAGGTACGGAGAACTTAGACAGTTCTCTTAGAGAAGAAGCTAGGGATTTCAAGTTTTCTTCTCAGATTCTCCAAGTTCTTCCCAGGAAATTCGATTCCAGCTATGTGGGAATTCAACAAGGGAATTATTCTTCCCTTGTTCCCCAAAACTCTTATGAAATGCTTACCAGTTCTAGCCCTAACATTCACAGTTAGGGTTCTTTCATGCCCCGAGTCTATACCCTAGACGAGACACGGTACTTGAAGTCAAATGTAACCCCAAGTCAACCCAAGGTCTATCATAACACTGATAATCTGTGTAAAATCATAGAGGAAGCTTTAAAAATAATAAAAACCATTTATGAAGAAGAACTAAACCATAAAGCTTTATACAACTGAACACCAAGCTGAAAATCTGAATGTGTGTCTGAAAGGCATCTATATCTGATGAGTTTCTAGGACAATCCCCTAGCTAACTCTACGTCTATCTGAAAGAATAAAATAACTGAAGGAAAATAAACATTGTCCTCTAAAGATGAGGACTCACCACTGGCACACATGATAACAACTCGAGAATATCTGCTAGCGGTGCTGAGATTGCGAACCTGCAGCTATATCATAAAATTATACAACATAGAAGGTATGCATCAATATTCTGAATACACTAAGTAAGTAGGAGAAAACACAACATGGAGAATAAATAACTGAACTGTAGTGACATGGAATGACCAACTAAATGTTAAAACTGAATAAACTGAAATATACTGAGATGGTCAAAATGACCCTATAGATGGTCAAAGACAAGCCCTATATCTGAGATACTGAATCTGATATTAGTAAATTGAAACTATTCTGAGCTGAGATACACTGAGACTGTACTGAGTCTATAACCGACATATAACCACGTGAGCTAAATGTGGAGTCCGATATATACACCCCATCGGTAGGATCCAATACACTTTGCCAAGGTATAAAGGCATGAACTGGGTGATCATAAGTCTAGGGCCATAAGGCCAATAAAAATAACCTACGGCGACAACGTAGTTATGGGAACCTGGGTGCGCTGGAACCCCGGTCCGCTCGGTGCTAAGTCTTACTCCCACTGGATAGTCCTAGACTGATTACTAAGCTGATAGCTCGAAATTAGCGCCCAAGAATAAATCAGGATTACCTATCTGGAAGTACCCTAAGAGTCTTATCATACCGGATTCTGTAACTGGTGTTCTAAGACTGACCTGAGCTGCTTATCTGAAAGCGTTGTAGCCATCTAGAGAATAAACTGAAATCTGAAGCTGGGGGTTCTAAGACTGGTCAGAGCTGCTTATCTAAAAGTGTCATAACCATCTAAAGAACCATTAAAATATGATATCTGAGTCTAATACTGATAACTGGGAGGCACCACTGACACCTCAAGAATTGAATATAGTCAAAGTGATGAGCTGACATTTCTGGACAACACTGAGCATGCTAATAATCTGATTGAGACTGAACTAACATGCATATGACTGAGATTTCAACTTATACTAACATTATGGGAATCTCAAAACTGATTGAATCAAGCTACAGGGAAACTAGTCCAATACGCAAGATTCTACTTCTACTGAACCGATAACTAGGGCTAAATCATTTATCTAGATACTAGTTTCACAAAATTTCTAGAAATAGGGAATAAATAAGAAGGTAAAATCATGAATAATATTCCACTTGAAATCTTAAAGAAATTTATCTGAAAAATTTCTACATTTGGAATCCACAGGGTTGTAGATTATAAAAGAAATAGAGGAAGATTTTGAGGACACTAGGGAAGAACTATTACCTTGTTGAATTCTCACATACCCGGATATGAAATCCTTGGAGAAGAAAGCTTGAATTTCTGCAACTGACGAGGAGCCCTAGTTCTTTCTTGAGAGGAATGACCTGGGTTTCTACGATCATTTTCTAAGAGTTTAAGTGGGGAATGAGGGAGGAAAACCGTTTAACCCCTCTAAATTCTCTGAAAATAAACTTAAAATGACGTAGTTTAGGGAATAAGTAGGTCAAAAATTATAAAAATATCCTTGGAATAAAATCTGGAAAACTGCCCTATAAGAGACCAATAGGTCACTCAATGAGTCGTTGGTTGAGACCACGACTCATTGGGACCAATCGGTTGTCCTAATGTCTGGGTTCTGGGTTCGCTGGATATGGAAACGAGGGATACCACGACTCTTTGGATGAACCAATGGGTCGTTGGTTCCTCCCGTGGTCACTAGATGAGAAAACTTGAAAGGTCTGGCAACGGGCGACACAATGACTGGTTGGTGGACCCAACGGGTTGTTGTGTCCAGTCGTACTTTCATTGGAAATATTTAAGGATTACTGAACCTGACCAAACGAGTGGTCACAATGACTCATTGTAGGATACAACGAGTCGTTGTTTCCATTCATCATCACTGAAGGGGTTTCTGGGGTCCTCAAACAACGAATCACACCACGAATCGTTGTTTCTGATGATGACTCATTAGTTTAGTCGTGGTGTCCTGGAAGAGGGACTTCTGAGCTGGGGATCACCGAGTGATAGGATGGCTTGTTGTTTCTCACAATGGGTCGTTCTTTGTCTCATTGGTTCCCGAAGGACCACACTGGGCTGACCATGACTGACACAACAAGTCATTGGAGCTGACCACGACTCATTGTCTCAGCCATTTTGAGGCAAATTTTCTGGTTTTCTTCTTGATTTTTCTTGCAAGGTCTGAGTTTGGTCTAGAAAAGTTTCGGGGTGTTACAATATCTCCCCCTTGGGATCATTCATCCTCGAATGAAGACTAACACTGTAGGAAAACTAGGAAAAGAGCTGCAATTCCTCGACTGAGACTATGAGCTGGTTTCTGAAGGAGTAACTGACTCCGAACTGACTTAACCATGCTAAAAGAGCTGATGCAACTAGAATGCACATTGAAAATCTGAATAGAGATGATGAGTACAGAACTGAGCAGAGTACTGAGGAGGGATTTAGTACCTGATGTTGGAACTAAACTGGAAGGGAATAAGTGAGGGTATCTGGCCATCATGTTTGCTTCTGCCTCCCATGTGGCTCCCTCAACTAGCTGGTTCTTCCACAAAACTTTCACCGAAGAGACTTTCATGTTTCTCAGCTTATGAATCTGACGGTCAAGGATCTGAACTAGGACCTCTTCGTAAGAGAGACTATCTTTTATTCCCACACTGTCTAGTGGCACAACTGAAGTTGGATTACCGATGTAGTTCTTCAATAGTGACACATGGAAGACTGGGTGCACAGATGCTAACTCTGGAGGTAGTTCTAACTCATATGCCATACTGCTAATTCTCTTCAAAATTCTACAGGGTCCCACATATCTCGAACTAAGTTTTCCTTTCTTCCCAAACCTCATCACCCCTTTCATGTGTGAAATTTTTTGATAAACTCAATCATCCACTACAAACTCTAACTCTCTTCTCCTTACATCAACATAGGATTTCTGATGGCTTTCCGCTGTTTTCAACCTCTACCTGATAAGTTGCACCTTCTGCATAGCCTCATGGACTGAGTCTGTCCCTATCAGAGTAGCTTCACCAACCTCAAACCACCCGATAAGAGACCTACATCTCCTACCATATAATTCCTCAAATGGGGCCATCTAGATACTGGAGTAGTAGCTGTTGCAAACTCGATGAGAGGTAGGTGATCATCCCAACTGCCTTTGAAATTGATTACACACGCTCTCAGCATATCTTTCAAGGTCTGTATAGTCTGTTTAGCTTGTCCATCTGTCTGCGGGTGAAAAGCTATACTGAGCTTGACCTGGGTAACAAGTCCCTTCTGAAATGACTTCCAGAAATGCGAGGTGAACTGGGTACCTCTATCTGAAATAATAGACAAGGGTACCCCATGCAGTCTGACCAACTCTCGGATATAAAGCCTAGCATAATCCTTGGTCGAGTCTGTAGTTTTAACTGGGAGAAAATATGTTGACTTGGTCATCCGGTCTACTATCACCCAAATTAAGTCATGCTGCCAATGAGTACGAGGTAGACCTGTAATAAAATCCATATTCACTTCTTCCCACATCCATGTGGGTATGCTGATATCCTAAGTCATACCTCCCGGTCTCTGATGTTCCACCTTGACTTGCTGGCAGTTCGGGCACTTAGCCACAATTTCCGCAATGTCTCTTTTCATGCCATTCCACCAGTAAATATCCCGTAGATCACAGTACATCTTAGTAGCTCCTAGGTGGATAGAGTATCTCAAATTGTGTGCTTCAACCAGGATCTACTGTCTCAGGCCACCCATATCCGGCACACATAGTCTACCCTGATAACGAAGTACACCATCTCCCCCTTAGGAGAAAGCCTCCACTTCTTTTCTAAGAACCGCCTCCTTCAGCTTAAGCAGTACGAGAACTTCATCCTTCCTTGACTTAACTTCAAATGCCAACGAGGAATCAGATCCACTCTGCACCACTACTCCGCCCTTAGCTGTGTCAACCAACTGCACTCCCAACCGAGCTAACCTGTGAATATCTTTCGCCAGTTCCTTTTTCCCTCTTCAACATGAGCCACGCTCCCCATAGACAGCCTACTTAGGGAATCAGTCACCATATTGGCTGCACGGGTGGTACAACACACTCATGTCATAGTCCTTTAGTAGCTCCAACCACTTTCTCGGATGAAGATTTAAATCTTTCTGACTGAACAGATACTGAAGTCTCTTGTGGTTGATGAAGACATCCACGTGAGCCCCGTAAAGGTAGTTCCTCCATATTTTCAATGCAAACACCACTGCTGCCAACTCCAGGTCATGAGTCGGATAGTTCTTTTCATGAACCTTGATCTTTCTGGAGGCACAAGCTATCACCTTACCCCGCTACATCAAAACGCAACCAAGTCCAACTCTGGAAGCATCACAATACACCACAAACCTGTCTGTTCCTTCCTGTAAGGTTAACACTGGAGTGGTAGTGAGTTGAGTCTTTAACTCCTGGAGACTCTTCTCTTACTCATCTAACTACTGAAATTTCACCTTTTTCTGAGTCGACCTGGTTAGAGGAGATGCAATAGAGGAGAAACCTTCAAGAAACATTGGTAATAATTGGCTAGACCCAAGAAACTTTTGATTTTGGTTGGGGAAGCAGGTCTAGGCATGTCTTTCGCCACTTCTATCTTTTGAGGATCTACCTAAATACCCTCACCTGCGACAACGTGACAAAGGGAAGCTATTGACTTCAACCAAAATTCACATTTGCTGAACTTAGAGAACAATTGCCGGTCTCTGAGTGTCTGTAGCACTATCCTCAGATGGTTAGCATGTTCTTCCTCACTTCTAGAGTATATCAGAATGTCATCAATAAATATGATGATGAACATATCAGATATGGCTTGAAAACCCTGTTCATTAGGTCCATGAAAACTACAGGGGCATTAGTTAGTCCGAAGGACATAAACACGAATTCGTAGTGACCATACTGAGTTCTGAAAAATGTTTTTGATATGTCACATTACTTGACCCTTAGCTGATGGTACCCCAACTTGAGATCTACCTTGGAGAAACAACTGGCTCCCTGAAGCTGATCGAACAAGTCGTCAATCCTGGGTAGGGGGTACCTATTCTTAACTGTGACCTTATTCAACTGAGGATAGTCGATGCACATTTTGAGGGTACCGTCATTCTTTCAAACGAATAATACTAGAGCACCCCATGGAGAGATATTGGGCCTGATGAAACCCCTATTAAGGAGGTCTTTTAACTGCTCCTTCAACTCCATAAGCTCAGCTGGAGAGATTCTGTAAGGAGGGATAGAGATGGGGCTGAGTGTCTGGAAGGAGGTCTATGCCGAAGTCTATTTCCCACTCAGGAGGGACTCCGTGAAGATCTTCGAGAAATACATCAAGGAACTCGCTGACAATTGGAACTGACTGAATTGTCCGGGTCTTGGAGTTGGAATCTTTGATCCAAACTAGATGATAAATACACCCTTTAGAAATAAGCTTTCTGGCCTTAAGGTAGGAAATAAACTGATCCTTAGGTGCTGAACTACTGCCCGTACACTCTAAAACAAGATTATTAGGGAACTGAAATCTGACGACCCTAGTTCTTCAGTCGACTGAGGCATAATCGGAGTGTAACCAATCCATTCCAAGAATGAGGTCGAAGTCAACCATGTCTAACTCTACAAGATCAGCTCGAATGACCTTTTCCAAGATTGAGACTAGGCAGTTTCTATAAAACCAGCGAGCACTAATGACTCAAAAACTGGGGTGGAGGCTGAGTATGGTTCTAAGAGGACTTCTAGACTGATATCAAATTGGACAGCTACATAGGGAGTCACGAACGATAATGTGGCTCCTAGATCTAATAGGGCATACACATCTAGATGGAAAAGGCGTAACATACCCGTGACCTCGTCAGGTGAGCTCTTCAGATCTTGACGAGAGGACAAAGCATAGAAATGGTTTTGGTGCTATCCGCCGTTCGTACCTAAAGTGTTGACCTGCTGGAGCTGCTGAAGCGATGGATTGTGATCTCCCCCATCCTGCTGACGAGCATTCTATGAGTCGATGACCTAGCTATCCACACCCAAAGCAATCCTCTTGGTCCTAAAGGCATTCCCCTAGATTGTTCTTTCGACACTTAGGGCAAGCTAGGTAGTGGTTGCTGGCACTGCGACTTTGGGTTTGTAAGACAGATGCTCCACCCGCTCGATCCTTGTAGGACCAAAAAGTAGAGGCACTAGATGAAGTGGGTGTTGGAGCCTTCTGCTGTTGTGGGCGGCTACTACTTCCAAACCTCTAGTGTCCATAATCTTATTGACTAGTCCTTGCCCACTTGTTCTCCCACTCCAAGTCTTTTAGCTTTTCTACTTCAATCTGCTGGGCATGAACGATGAGGCTGGAGAGGTCAATATCTTTAATAAGCATTGTAGTCCTACACTCCTTGAGGACCAAGTTCGATACTCCATTGACGAACTTCAACATGCGAGCCCTTGGATCGGTTACCATCTCCAGAGCATATTTAGACAATCGTGTGAACTCCAGTGCATACTCTTCCACCGTCCGATTTCCCTATTTTAGATTCATAAATTCTGCTACCTTAACCTCCCTGAGCTCCTGGGGGAAGAATCTATCTAGGAAGGCTGTTGTGAACTCCTCCCACTCTACTGGTTCTGCTCCCGCTGGTCTCCCTTTCTTCCACTGATCGTATCAGATCTGGGCTACCCTTTTCAGCTGGTAGGCAGCCAGGTCAGCACTCTTAGAGGATCTAACACCCATAATTCAAGTGATATTCCTATTCTCATCCATGAATTTCTATGGGTCCTCTCCCACCTTAGATCCATAGAAGGATGGAAGGTTTATCCAGGTGAAGTCCCGAACTCGGGCAGCTGCTGTGGACCGATTTGTATTGATTGAAACCACCTGCTGGTTCACCTGGTTCGTGACTTTCTATCCGAGCAGCTGGATTGCCGCTCTGAACTCTACAGAGGACACTAGGTCGTCCTGAGGGGCTGCTGGAGCTGGTGGGGCAGGTCGGTGAGTGCTGCTGGCCCTTCTTCCTTTACCACGTCTTGGAGGCATGATTTCATGGAAACAAAATAGAGCACGATTTAGAATAACATTTCTGGAATTGAACTTCAACGCACAATAAAGAGTATGAACAAAAAGGGGTTTTGCTAATAACGTCTCATAGCTTCCTCGTCATAAGTGTGGTGCGCTTCACTCCCATGACAAGGACTCTAGCTGACACGACTTTTGGACATCCTAGGATATTCTAAACCTAGTACTCTGATACCATGTTTATCACGCCCTAGTCTTTACCCTGGACGAGACACGATACTTAGAGTCACAAGTAACCCCAAGTCAACCCATGGTCTATCATAACATTGATAATCTGAGTAAAATCATAGTGGAAGCTTTTAAAAATAATAAATAACATTTATGAAGAAGAACTAAACCATAGAGCTTTATACAACTGAAAACCAAGATGAAAATCTGAATGTCTGTCTGAAAGCCATCTATATCTGATGAGTTGTTGGGACAAGCCCCTAGCTAACTCTAAGTTTATTTAAAAGAAGAAAATAATTGAAGGAAAATAAACATCGTCCTCAAAAGATGAGGACTCACCACTGGCATAGCTGATAACTCCTGGAGAAAATCTACTAACGGTGTTGAGACTGAGAACCTGCAACTGTATTATAAAATGATACAGCATAGAAGGTATGCGTTAGTACTCCTAATGTACTGAGTTAGTAGGAGAAAACATAACACGTAGAATAAATAATTGAACTGTAATGACGCGCAATGACCAACATAAATGCTAAAACTGAATAAACTCAAATATACTAAGATGGTCAAAATGACCCTGTCTGATGGTCAAAGACATGCCCTAAATTTGAGATACTAAATATGAACTAACTGTACTAAACTAAGTAAACTAAAATTATTCTAAGCTGAGCTAAACTGAGACTGTACTTACTAGTGGGAGAGTCTATGACTGACATACAACCACGTGAGCTAGACGTGGAGTCCGATGTATATACCCATTGGTAGGACCCAATATACCTTGCGAGGGTATAAAGGCATAAACTGGGTGATCAAAAATCTGAGGCCATAAGGCCAATAAAAATAACCTACGGTGGCAACTTAGTTCTGGGAACCTGGGTGCACTAGAACCCCGGTCCTCTCGGTGCTAAGTCCTACTCCTACTGGATAGTCCTAGATTGACTACTAAGATAATAGCTCGAAATAGGTGCCAAAGACTAAGTCAGGAATACCTATCTGGAAGTACCCTGAGAGTCTTATCAGACTGAATTTTGTAACTGGCGTTCTAAGACTGGCTAGAGCTGCTTATCTGGAAGCGTTATAACCGTCTAGAGAACAAACTGAAATCTGAAGTTGGGGCTCTAAGGCTGGTCAGAACTTCTTATCTAGAAGTGTCACAACCATCTAAAGAACCACTAAAATATGATATCTGAGCCTAATATTGATAATTGGGAGGCACAACTGACGCATTAAGAATTGATTGTAGTCAAACTGATCAGCTGATATTTCTAGACAACACTGAGCATGCTAATAATCTGACTGAGACTGAACTAATATGCATCTAATTGATATTTAACTTATACTAACAATATGGGAATCTCAAAACTGATAGAATCAAACTATAGGGAAACTAGTCCAATATGCAAGATTCTACTTCTACTGAATTGATAACTAAGGATAAGTCATTTCTCTAGATACTAGTTTCATAAAATTTCTATAAATATGGAATAAATAAGCAGGTAAAATCATGAATAATATTCCACTCGAAATCTTAAAGAAATTTATCTGAAAAATTTCTACATTTCGAATCCACAGGGTTGTAGCTGATAAAAGAAATAGAGGAAGATTTCAAGGACACAAGGGAAGAACTATTACCTTGTTGAATTCTCACATACCCGGATAATAAATCCTTGGAGAAGAAAGCTTGATCTTCTGCAACTGACGAGGAGCCCTACTTCTTGCTTGAGAGGAATGACCTAGGTTTCTACAATCATTTTCTGAGAGTTTAAGTGGGGAATGAGGGAGGATAACCATTTAACCCATATAAATTCTCTGAAAATATACATAAAATGACATATTTTAGGGACTAAATAGGTGGGAAGTTACAAAAATATCCCTATAATAAAATCTGGAAAACTGCCCGGCAGGGGACCAATGGGTTACTCAACCAGTTGTTAGTTGAGACCACGACTTGTTGGGACCAGTTATTGGTCCTACTATTTGGGTTTTGGGTTCACTGGATCTTGCAAAGGGGGATACTACGACTCATTGGATGAACCAACGGGTCGTTGGTTCATCCCCTGGTCACTGGATGAGAAAACTTGAATAGTCTGACAACGGGCGACACAGGGACTGGTTGGTGGACCCAATGGGTCGTTGTGTCCAGTCATTAATTTCATTGGAAAGATTTAAGGATTACTGAACCTGACCCCATGGGTGGTCACAACGACTTGTTTTGGGATATAATGGGTCGTTGTTTCCACTTGTCATCACTGAAGGGGTTTCTGGGGTCCTTAACCAATGACTCACACCACGAGTCGTTGTTTCTGACGAAGACTCATTGGTTGAGTCGTGGGGTTTTGGAAGAGGGACTTCTGAGCT
Source organism: Datura wrightii (assembly GCA_035772735.1). Taxonomy (NCBI): domain Eukaryota; kingdom Viridiplantae; phylum Streptophyta; class Magnoliopsida; order Solanales; family Solanaceae; genus Datura; species Datura wrightii. The sequence continues at coordinate 4,362,872 of JASDFA010000029.1, read as the reverse complement.
GGGGAAAAATGAGTGACATGACGACTCATTGTTTCTCACAATGGGTCATTCCTTGTCCCGTTGGTTCCCAAAGGACCACACTACGCTGACCACGATTGACACAACGAGGCATTGGAGCTGACCACGACTCATTGTCTCAGTCGTTCTAAGGCAAATTTTCTAGTTTTCTTATGGATTTTCCTTGCAAGGTCTGAGTCTGGTCTAGAAAAGTTTCGGAGTGTTAGAGGTTCATTTTTCAGTAAATTATGGATTCCTTTTTGCTATAATTTTCTTGAGTATTGAGGTCTATTGTTAGCTATACTTCTGATCGTTATCTCCTTACATGAAATATATTATTTTATCCCTAGTTTCTTTGATTACAGTGAATTGAGTATTTCAGTATGTTCTAATTACAAATGTTGCTTAACTTTGTAAATTCTTACAATCACTATGTTTTTAACTGTCATGTGAATTTTCAGTCAGTTTAAATGTTAGTTCAGTCTCATTCGAAAGTTAGCCTTTTAAGTATTTATAGAAATGTTTGCTGATTAATTTTATTACAGTTAGTTCTTGAGACGTTCAATAACATTTCTTAGAATCAGTTATCATGTTGTTCTTTAGACGGTTACGATGCTTTCAGACAAAGCAACTCTGGCCAGTCTTGGAACACTAGTTTCTAGTTATCAGGTCCTTTATACTCTTAGGGTACTTCCTAATAGGTATCCCTGGCTTAGTCTAGGACATCAGTTTCGAGCTATTTGCCTAGTAGTCATAGTTAGGATTTTCCGTGGGAGTAGGACTTAGGACTGAGCGGGCCGGGGTACAGCGCGCCTAGGTTCCCAAAACTATAGTGCCACCATAGGTTTAGCCTGAATGGGTATCAAACAATGATCACCCAGTTCAATTACTATACCCTGGCAAGGTACAGTGGGCCATCTCCGATGGGGGTATATATCGGACTTCACGTTTAGCTCACGTGGTTACATGTCGGTTATAGTTTCTCCCACAGCTTGGCACAGTACCTTTTGTTACTACAGTTTAGTCTCAATTCGGCTTAGTTCAGCAATTCCAATTTCAGGACAAGTGTATGATAATCAGTTAATGCTTGTACTCACATTATTACAGTTATATTATAGTACTTATCAGTTTGTAGTTGGTCATTTCAAGTTATCTTAGCTTAGCTATATATTCTTATTGTTTTACTTATGCATACTCAGAATATTCAAAGTACTCATGCATATTTCCCTACTGTACCATATTATGATACAGTTCCAGGTTCACAGTTGAAGAAGCGTCAGTAGTTCCCCTTGGACGATTTTAGCAGCTCTATATTGGTGAGTCCTCATTGTTCAAGGACAAGATTTAAGTTTCTTTCAGTTCTTATTTTTAGATTTTAAAGTTAGCTGGGGGCTTGTTCCAGCAACTCGCCAGTTAGTAGTTGGATTTCAGACATAGTGGTGTTCAACTTATTTTGTGTTATTGTATAAGTTTTCGATATTTCATCAGATGTTCCTTATTTCAGAAATCAGATATTTTAGTTATGTTTTCAGCTTCCGCTATGATTATTTAGTTTATCAGTGTGATGTTAAATTATGGGTTAACTTAGGGTCACTTGTGGTACCATGTACCGTGTCGCGTCCAGGGTGTAGACTCGGGTCGTGACAAAATTTCAGGTGGCAGACAAATATCTCCCTCACAAAAGCAAAGACTAGGCCGTTCATTTCCAGACAATCACTGTACAAGATGAAAGTGTATGTTTACAACTATAGTGACTCCCCAGTAACTGCACTCTATCATCTATACAAATATAGATAGCATTATCTATTTTAATCAATTGCTGGAAGAACAAGTGTGCATGATATTATATGGTGATGATATTGCTGGATGTCATGAATTGTTTAAGTATTTCAACATGAAAGAAAGTGCATTCAACCTCCATGGAGCAGGTAGGGCTGCCTCTTTGCCTTTTTTTGGGAAATCGGCTCCACGATGGTGAACCTATTGACAATCCATTCAAACTTGTTGGCTTGTATTGAGTAACCTCGGAGTTCTCTAACCTTTGCAGTTGAAATCAGACATGTATTGAAAAGTTCAAACAATTTATGACATTTGGCAATATCATCACCATATAATATTATGCACACTTGTTCTTCCTGTAGTTGATTAAAATAAATAATGCTATCTATATTTTTGTATATGACGTACGCAGTTATTGAGAAGTCACTATAACTGTAAACCTACGCTTTTATCATGTAAAATAATTATTTGAAAATGGATGGCTTGGACTTTTCTTTCGCGAGGGCAAAGTTTTTCCACCGACTGAACTTTGCACATCCACACTATAATCAGTGGTGTGGTGAGTCAACAATAAGCCTCTGTTCCATTGTTGCGGTACAAGCTAAGAATGAGTAGTGAAATTGTAAGAGCAAGTTATGGAGCTAAGATATGTTTTTGCAAGAAAGTTTTTCAAGTGTAATTTACTCTATGAGAATGTTCACATCGACACTCATATGTTTTCAGAGCATAGAAATAAACCATGCTGACGAACATGGGAAGAAAATAACAATGAAAAAAATTGAACATGTAGAAGAAATCATGAGGGAAAATAAGCAGCATATCGAGAAAAGTGATCGAGAAATGGTGAAACTATTCAGTAAGAAGTATATATCGCTAATCTCAAATGCCTACGTGAACAATAACAGTGGAAAAAATATAGGAAACAACGAGTATTTTGGAATTTAATGTTGGCTATAAAGGATTAAGAAGAGCAGGGGAAGTAAGGAAGAAAGTACATCACTCTCCATTGAGGAATCGTCATGATATTGTTTAAAGATATATAAAATGGAAAATCAGATCAATATTATTGCTTCCTCCCTATACATAATAAATCAATTTTTCTATATCTAAATGACGTTAATTAGATAAAGATTAGTACTCCCTTTTTATACACAATGAGTCTGTTTTTCTCTGTCTAGTTAATATTAACTTTTTCAAATCCTACAAAGAGTTTCCACACAATTATAAGTATATGTAGGAGCATGTATAGAGATGGGATATAGAGCAATGTTTTTTTTTTCTATTTTGGTGTCTTCTTCTAAATAGAGAATTACACATAGAGAGCAAAAATCCTACAAAAGGGTAGAAATGGAAGAAGAGCAAAAATAATTTTTTCTGTTTTGGGGTCTTCTGCTTAATAGAGAATAACACACAAAGAGAGCAAACATAACTAATACTATAAAATTCAACCACCCAAACTAATAGATTTTTCATCAAGTGGAAGGTAAAAAACTATAACCAGAAAAATAAAATCATCAGAAATAACAACAAACTAACAATATTTTTCTTAAGAAAAATCATAAAACAATACCAAACTGGAAAAGCATAGAAGTAAGGTCTAATTTAGGAATAAATTTGTACTACCAAAACTAACAACAGAAGTACCTCCGGACCAATGGCGGAAACAATTTTAGAAAAGCACAGAGATTGAATTGGTAATCTGAAAAGCAAAGAGATATGAAGCAAATTAGAATTGAGGGTTATTTCATTTTCGATCTTTGATGCAACTTGTGATATTATGCAGGAAAGGACAATGGATGCGGGAAGCGTACCAGAAGAAAGAACATGACAGAGAAGAAACTGACAATAATTGGGGATAGATATACCTATTTATTCATCACTGAATCAGCCCAACATCATCATATAATTTGTATTGCTTTTTGTGTAACCCTTTAATGCAGTGTCCATCTCCACTTAGGATACATACACGATAAATATGACACACGTGTTTTATGGAGAAGAAAATGACACATGTGTTTAATATAAGTGAAATACAGGTGTCTCTGTGGAGATGAAAAATATCAATTTACCCCTAAATTATTCACAACTTTCAGATTCAATGTTTGTGAAAGTTTATAGCATAATTTTAGTAGTTTTACATACAATGGCATGATGCTATGTTCGTCCTGTCGATAGGTTCACCATCGTTGATCCAGTTCCCAAAAAAGGTAGAGAGGCATCCCTACCTACTTCAAAGAGGTTTAATGCACTTTCTTTCATGGATATCGAACATCAACATCCATGTGCTAAATTTGGTATGTTATTTGCTTAGATCTTTCTATTTTTCCTGTATCAACTAAATTAATCTTTATTACTGAACCAACTGACAACTTTTGAACTACAGGTCTATCATATTCATGATAATATACTTGCTAGCGTCGGTGGAAAATTGCAGTACAATGAAATACACCACCAATCAAATAAAAAAGATTTCAAAAAGCCATAGTTATGGACAATAGGTGAGTCCTTCAGTTTTGAACAAATAAAAATAATAGAATATACAACTAACACACACATTGTTCAGGAAGAAACCTTTCTTATTTTCTATATGGGATGATCTTGTTAACAATGAAGGAGATACACCATAAAGTCAACTGCAAGAACACCCCATTATTCTAGCAAAGAGAATAACTGTTGCTGAGTATCGTGGTGGTATGTTCATACTATATTGTTTTCCCTTGTCACGCCCCGAATCTATACACAGACAAAACATGGTACTTAGAGACACAAGTTACCCCAAGTCAACACACGGTTTATCACAACAATTGGCATTCTGAGTAAAACATAGCGGAAGCTTTAAAAAGAATAATAAAATAAAACATTTATGAAGAAGAACTAAATCATAAGTTTTATATAACTAAAAACAAAACTGAAAATTTGAAAACTCTGTCTATGTCTGAAAGCCATCTACACGATGAGTTACTGGAACAAGCCCCTAGCTAACTCTAAATCTAACTGAAAGAAGTATAATAGAAAAGAAATAATCCTCATCCTAGAAATATGAGGACTCGCCAATGATGCAGCTGAAAACTTCTGAGCGAGATCTGCTAGCGGTGCTGGGACAGAGAACCTGAAGCTGTATCATAAAATGATACAATACAAATGGTATGCGTCAGTACTTTGAATGTACTGTGTAAGTAGGAGAAACCAAACCCAAGGAATAAAATAACTGAACTGGAAAAACATGCAATGACCAACTGAAATATTGAAAATGAATAAACTGTGATATATTGAGATGGTCAAAATGACCCTGCCTGGTGGTCAAAGACATGCTCTAAATCTGAGATACTTATCTGAAGTACTGTACTAAACTGATTCCAACTGAGTAGTCTGAAGCTGTTCTAACTGAGCTAATGTGAGACTGAACTGAACTGAATAGTGGGAGAGTCTATAACTGACATATAACCATGTGAGATAGATGTGGAGTCCGATGTATACACCCCATTGGTAGGACCCAATATATATTGTCAGGGTATAAAGGCATGAACCAAATGATCACAGGTCTGGGGTCATGAGGCCAATAAAAATATTAACCTATGGTGGCAATGTAGTTCTAGGAACCTTGGTGCGCTGGAGCCCCGATCCACTCGGTGCTAGGTTCTATTCCTACTGGATAGTCCTAGACTGACTACTAGTTGATAGTTTGAAACTGTGGCCTAATACTAAGTCAGGAATACCTATCTGGAAGTACTCTGAGAGTCTTCTCGGACCGGATTCTTTAACTGGTGTTCTATGAATGGTCAGAGCTACTTAATTGAAAGGATCGTAACCGTCTAAAGAACAAATTGTAATCTAAAGTTGGGGTCCTAAGGCTGGTCAGAGCTGCTTATCTAAAAGTATCATGACCGCCTAAAGAACCACTAAAATTTGATATTGAGTCTAATACTGATAGCTGGGAGGCATCACAGACACCTCAAGGATTAACTATAGTCAAACTAATCAGCTAACATTTTTGGATTATACCGGATATGGTAATAGTTGACTAAGATTAGACTAACAAGCATCTGACTGAATTCTCAACATTTTCTAGTAATATGGAAAATCCAAATGATAAAATCAAGTCATAAGGAAGAACTAGTCCAAAAGGAAAAATTTTAGTTTACTGAATTCAAGGCTAGGGCTAAAACCATCCTTGCAAGAATGAGGATTAACATGATAACTAGGTAGTGAAAATATGACAACAATCTACATAGACAATATTCCACATGCTATAAACGAAGTCTGACATATCATTTGTTCACATTCAAAAGTTCAAGGCTAGAACTGATAGAGAAGATAGAGAAGATTTTGGGGACACAAGGGAAGAACTATTCCCTTGTCGAATTCCCATATACCTGGTGATGGAAATCCCTGAGAGAATCCCTTGAAAATCTGAGGAGAATTCGATCGCCCTAGCTTCTGTGCTGAGTCTTTCTGAGAGAATTCTACGTCCTAACTTTTGAGGGGATATTGAATGAAGTAAACCATCAGTTACCCCCTCTAAAACCCCTGATTAAAACCAAAAATGATGTAGTTTAGAGTCTAGGAAATTACGTAAAACTCCCTAGGAAATTCGCAGGAAAAAGGACCCTGCTAGTCCCCACGAGGCGCTCCACAAGTCGTGAGGTCAGGGATGACTCGTGGTACCCAATCGTGATGTGCACTGTAAATTTTCTACAGATTCTCCAGCCTGCCAATGACTGCATGAGTCATCACGAGACTCAAAGACTCGTGACGTCTCCTGTTGCCACTAAACCAATATTCCTCTTCAAGGGTCACCACGAGCTACTTGACGATCCGTTACTGGTGACCATGACTCGTGGTCACCTCCCATCGTCCTCACTGTCGAAAACCACCTGGGGGTCATTACGGGCAACACCACAACTCGTGGTGTCCGAAATGAGTCATGCTGAGATCCATTAAGTGCACTACACGAATTTTCCAACTTTCAGTCAACCCTTGACCATAACTCACATGATGACTCGTGGTGTTGAACACAACTCACATGACAACTCGTGGTGTTGATTATGACTCGTAGTCACACCCGTGGTCACTCAATTTCCCAAATTTTCAACCAAGTCCGGACCCTTCCCCATCAGTCACTCCATGACTCGTGTCCTATCCCCACGGGTCACAGGATCATTCGTTCTGTGATCTGGTGCAGAAAATTCTATTTTCTCCATTTCAACTCTCAGGTCTAATCTTAGGGTTTTCGGGGCATTACAATATCTCCCCCTAGGGAACATTCGTCCTCGAATGTTGGAAAACACATAGAAAAGCATAGAATTTCAATCATTATACTCAAATACTGATCATGACAGATGAAAACTAATAGAATGACTATCTCCGAACTGAACTTAACTCATGAGTCACACTTATTCTTATTGACATGAAAGAAACTGGGGCACATGAACTGAACATGAAATTGAATAGAGTTTTAGGGAGAAAATTGATATTTTAAACTGAAACTGAGCTGGAAGGGAATAAATGTGGGTATCTAGCCATCATATCTGCTTCGTCTTCCCAAGTAGCTCCTTCAACATGCTGATTTCTCCACAAGACTTTGACTGAAGCTACTTCTTTGTTCCTCAGCTTAGGAACCTGATGGTCAAGGATTTGAACTGGGAAATCTTCGTAGAGAGACTATCTTTCATTCCCAAACTGTCTAGTGGCACAACTGAAGTTGGATCACTGATGCACTTCTTCAGTAGTGACACATAGAATATTGGGTGCACAGATGCCAACTCTGAAGGTAATTCCAGCTCATAGGCTACATTGCCAATTCACCTCAGAATTTTGTAGGGTCCCATATATCTCAGATTCAGTTTCCCTTTCTTCCCAAATCTCATCACCCCTTTCATGGGTGAAATTTGTAGATAAACCCAGTCATCCACTACAAACTCTAATTCTCTTCTCCTCACATCAGCATAAGATTTCTAACGGCTTTGAGCTATTTTCAATCTATCTCGGATGAGCTATACTTTCTGCATAGCTTCATGGACTATGTCTGGCCCGATTAGGGTAGCTTCACCAACCTCAAACCACCCGATAGGAGATGTACACCTCCTACCATACAATGCATTAAACAGCGCCATCTAGATACGGGAGTGGTAGCTGTTGTTGTACGCAAACGACAAGTGATCATCCCAACTACCCTTGAAATCTATCACACACGCTCTCAATATATCTTCTAAGTTCTGAATAGTCCACTCAGCTTTTCCATCTGTCTGCGGTTAAAAAACTATGCGGAGCTTGACCTGGGTACCAAGTCACTTCTGTAAAGATTTCTAAAATGAGAGGTGAACTGGGTACCTCTATATGAGATAATGGATAAGGGCACCCAATGAAATATGACCAGCTCCCAGATATAAAGCATGGCATAATCCTCAGTTGAGTTGTTGTTTTAACTGGGAGGAAGTATGCTGACTTAATCATCTGATCTACTATAACCCAAATTAAGTCATGCTACCGACAAGTCCGAGGTAGACCTGTAATAAAATCCATATTTACTTCTTCCCACTTCCATGTGGGTATACTAATATCCCGAGTTATACCTCCCGGTCTCTGGTGTTCTACTTTGACCTGTTGGCAGTTCGGGCACTTAAATACAAATTCTATGATGTCTCTCTTCATGCCATTCCATCAGTAAATATCCCATAAATCATGGTACGTCTTAGTAGCACCTGGGTGGATGGAATATCTCGAACTGTGTGCTTTAGCCAGTATCTGTTATCTCAAATCACCCATATTTGGTACGCACAACCTACCCTGGTAAAGGAGTACACAATTTCCGCCTTGGGAGAAAGCCTCCACTTCTTTTCTGAGAACCGCCTCCTTCAGTTTAAGCAGTATGGATCTTCATCCTTCCTTGACCTAACTTCAACTACCAATGAGGAATCTAATCCACTTTGCACCACTACTCTGCCCTCAGCTGTATCAATCAGCTGTATTCCCAACCAAGCTAACCTGTGGATATCCTTTGCCAGTTCCTTTTTGCCCTCTTCAACATGAGCCACGCTCCCCATAGACACTCTACTTAGGGAATCAACCACCACATTGGCTTTGCCCGGGTGATACAGCACACTCATGTCATAGTCCTTCAGTAGCTCCAACCATCTTCTCTGACGAAGATTAAGATCTTTCTGACTAAACACATACTCAAGGATCTAGTGATCGGTGAAAACATCCATGTGAGCCCCGTACAGGTAGTGCCTCCGTATTTTCAATGCAAACACCACTGCTGCCAACTCCAAGTCATGAGTTGGATAGTTCTTCTCATGAACCTTGAGCTGTCTGGAGGCGTAAGCTATCACCTTACACCAATGCATCAGAATGCAACCGAGCCCAACTCTAGAAGCACGTAATACAATACAAACCCATTTTTTCCTACAAGTAAGGTAAAAAATGAAGCGGTAGTGAGCCGAGTTTTCAACTCCTGGAAACTTTTCTCACACATATCTGACTACTGGAATTTCACCTTTTTCTGAGTCAACTTAGTCAGAGGAGATGCAATAGAGGAAAAGCCTTCCATAAAATGTCGGTAACACTTGGCTAGGCCCAAGGAACTTCTGATTTCAATTGGGGAGGTAGGTCTGGGCCAGTCTCTCACTGCTGCTATCATTTGAGGATCCACTTGAATACCCTCACCTGAGACCACGTGACCAAGGAATGTCACAGGATTCAACCAAAATTTGCATTTGCTGAATTTTGTGAACAACTGGCGGTCTCTAAGCATCTGAAGCCCTATCCTCAGGTGATTAGCATGTTCTTCCTCATTTCTGGAGTATACCAGAATATCATCGATAAATACAATAACAAACATATCTAGATGCTACTTGAAGACTCTGTTCATCAGGTCCATAAAAGCTGTAGGGGTATTTGTGAGTCCAAAGAACATAACCACAAACTCGTAATGACCATCCGAGTTCTGAAAGTTGTTTTTAGTTACGTCACACTCTTTGACTCTTAGCTAATGATACCCCAACCTGATATCTATCTTGGAGAAACAACAAGATCCCTGAAGCTGATCGAACAAGTCATCAATCCTGGGTAGGGGATACCTATTGTTAACTGTGACCTTGTTCAACTGAGTATAATCGATGCACATTCTGAGGGTACCGTCTTTCTTTCGCACGAGTAGTACTAGAGCACCCCAGGGAGAGATGCTGGGTCTGATAAAACCTTTATCAAGAAGGTTTTTTAGATGCTCCTTCAACACCTTAAGCTTAGTTGGAGCCATTCTATAAGGAGGGATGGAGATAGGCTGAGTATCTGGGAGAAGGTCTATACCGAAGTCTATTTCCCGCTCAGGAGGGACTCTGGGAAGATCTTCGGGAAATACATCAGGGAACTCACTGACAATTGGACTGACTGCATAGTCGGTGTCTCAGAGCTGGAATCTTTGACCCGAACTAGATGGTAATACACCCTTTGTAAATGAGCTTTCTGGCCTTAAGGTAGGAAATAAACTGACCCTTAGGCGCTGAACTACTACCCGTCCACTCTAAAGTTGGCTCATTAGGGAACTTAAACCTAATGACCCTAGTTCTACAGTCTACTGAGGCATAGTAGGAATGTAACCAATCCATGCCAAGAATGAGGTCAAAGTCAACCATGTCTAACTCTAAAAGATCAGCTGGAATGACCTTATTGAAGATTAAGACTAGGCAGTTCCTATACACCCGGTTGGCTCTAACTGATAGGCCAACTGGGATGGAGACTGAGAATAGTTCTGAGAGGACCTATGGATTAATATCGAACTAGACTGCTATATAGGGAGTCATGAACGAAAGTGTGGCTCCTGGATCTAGTAGGACATCCATGTGTAGATGAAAAAGGCGTAACATACCCGTAACCACGTCAGGTGAGATCTCCTGATCTTGATAAGAGAACAAAGCATAAAAACAATTTTGGAGCTGACCGCCAACCATACCTAAAGTGTTGGCCGGCTGAGCTGGTTAGCCTGCTGGAGCTACTAAAGTAGTGGATTGTGATCTCCCTCGTCTTGCTGACGGGCATTCTTTGAGCCGATGACCAAGTTTTCCACACCTAAAACAACCCTCTCGACCCTAAAGACATTCTCCTGGATGGTTCTTGCCATACTTAAGGCAAGCTGGGTAGCTGTAGCGGTTTCTGGCACTATGAATCTGGGATTGTGAGCTAGATGCTCCACCCCTCCGATCCTTGCTGGACCGGAAGGTAGGGGCACTGGCTGAAGTGGGTACTAGAGCCCTCTTCTACTGTTGTTGCTGCTGCGGGCAGCTATTACCGCTAGATCTCTAGTGGCCATAATCTGAATGGCCTATTCTTGCCCGTTTGTTCTCCCGCTCCAAGTCATTTTTCTGTCTCAATTTGCTGAGCATGACCTTTGAGGCTTGAGAGATCAATGTCCTTAATAAGCATTGAAGTCCTGCACTCCTTGAGGACTAAGTTCGACACTCCATTAAAAAATTTCAGCATATGATCCCTTGGCTCAGCTACCATATCTGGAGCATATTCAGACAACCTAGTGAACTCCAGTGCATACTCTTCCACCGTCCGATTTCCCTGTTTCAGATTCATGAATTCAGCCACTTTAGCCTCCCTAAGCTCCCGGGGGAAGAATTGGTCTAGGAAGGCTGTAGTGAACTCCTCCCATTTTAAACAACCCGAACGGAGGCCCAGATCACGACACGGGACAAGGAGCCCCGAAAGATCTCAAGTCGACCCATGAAATAAGCATACATCTAAATCAACCAAGAGACTGAATAACCGTCAATATAATCTTAGTGGAAGTCTAGATTGAATATAACATCAAAATATAAAATTCGAAGCTGAATACAAATATATTTCTAAATAGCCTCTAAACATGATGAGTTTATGGGACAAGACCCCAACTAACTCAACAAGCTGAAAATTGAAATACATAAGGAAAAGTAGATAGTTGGGTCCTCGGAAGATGAGGACTCATCAATAAGTAGACTCTAACTTTGATAAGCTGTTTAAGAGCGGGGCTGAACCTAAGAGCCGAGTCCTATTTCATGAAACAATACAACATAGGAAGTATGCGGTCAGTACGTTAAATGTACCGAGTATGCAAGGTAACTAAAACCACTAAAGTAAGTAAAAGTCCTTTTAAACAAATGCGTTAATTAAACATAAACATCGGTAAATTGAGAGTAGGGCTTGCATCCATTATTTTTGAAATCATGATGTTTTTATAACATGACAATACATGTCTTTATACGTCAAACTTACTCGAATGACTCAAAGCTGCAATATGATATTTATAGAAAATCTAAACATTGAGTCAATCCTTGATTTTAGAACATGCATGTGTATATAATAATCATGAGCAATAAATATGCATATCTAAATCATGTAGAACAATGGGATACTCTTCACCTAACCGACATACCACGATAGAGCTTTCATGGTCCCGATTATCACACTTAAATGGGCAGAGCCGTCCAAATCCTTGCCAGGGCTAAGGACGCTACCGTGATACCGATATCAAGCTCATGGGACATTAGGGCTAGGATAGCTCACAAGGGAGGTCCCAATAATATAATAGTATCGTCCTACGTTGGCGCGTAGTTCTGGGGCATAGGGTGATCGACCCTTCGCCCGCTCAGTGCTAGGCTCTTCTCCAAAAACATGCAAATGCTCCACATCGTATATAACTGTAATACCCTAGAAGTGCATAAGAATAGACCCGGAAGTTTAAAAGTGTAAAACTATAGAAATTGGGAAAAATTGCACAGGACGGGCCATGGAACGACTTGTGGTAACAAACCATGAGTCGTTGTATGTAGTCGTTGGTTAGGGAAGTCTGGGTGGCAGTGGAGACAACGGACGACACAACGACTCATTGTAGGAACAACGAGCCATTGTCAGCAGGCGTTGGAAGAGGTTGGGTTCAGCAGGTGGCATACAACGGGCCTTCTAATGACTCATTAAGGGTTGTATCGAGTTGTTACCGGTCGTTACTTTAGGGAAAGAATATCCAGTGTATATGACAGATCGAGACCATGACTCGTTGGAAGGAACCATGAGTCGTGGTGAGGCCCGTGGTAAGCATGTTCAGATTTTGTGATGAGCAAATAATGGATGATGTAACGGATCATTATTTCGGAGGAAGAGTCATCCTGTCCATCTGTTGGTTAGTTCCAGAAGTAAGCTACAGTAGTGCAAACCACGAGTGACATAATGGTTCATCGTTAGCTCTAATGACCCATTGGTTCCGTCCGTCAGTTCAACCCGACCAGTTTTTAGGGCAGATTAATTAAGGGCATTTTCGAATTTTCCACGCTATGAGACCCTAAACTACGTCGTTTAACTTATGAAAGGTGGGGTTTTAGGGGGAATAAATCCTTCTAAGTCCCCATTCATGCATGCAAGAGTATAGGGAGGTAATCAAGGGTGATTCAAGGCTCTTCTCTTCAATTCTTCCAATTCCCTTCTTGGGCAATCAAGGGAAGTTGAGAACTAGTTATTCTCAGGTATGTAAGGCCATCAATAAGTGTTTACTTTCTCACCCATTCCAATTCTCTGCGTTTTTATGAAAATTCTATCAAAAGCTTATGGGGTTTTGAAGTAGATTTATATAAAAATCTAATGATTTCTAATGGGCATTGTGATTTTTGAATCTTATCATATTCTAATGAGTATATATCAACTTCATTATTTAAATTATCTATAATATTATCAATTTCTTAATTTCTATTGAAGTTAGCCTAATTATGCATTACCCATGATAAATCGATTTATGATCTACTATTTCCATGGATGATATTTACAAGTCTAGTATAAATTATGATTCAAATTATGGATTTATGATATTACCCATCATGATTTTACGAATTTCAAGCTATATGCATGATTTACAAGTATGCACGAAACCTATAATTCACGTATCATGTTTTGGCCGATCACGGGCCTTATTTCATGGCTAGTTCACGTATTTACAAGCATGTTTATGATTATCATGATTTAACTAGACCATGAACTCATTCAAGTTATAATATGAGCACTATATATGTTTTGGGAGTAGGATCGAACACCGAGTGGGTTCGGGGCCTAGGTTCTACCCCGGACCTCATATACTACGTGCCACCGTAGGTATGTTGGGACTTCCTATGTGAATGTACCTGGCCCAAATGTCCATTTTCATGGTGATATTACACTTTTATTGTTCTACCCTTTGCAAGGTACGTACACCCTCCCCACTAGGGTTACAAATCAGACTTCATGTGTGCTCATATGGGGTATGTTGGTTGAGAGGATCTCCCACTGTTCCTCATGATTTATGCATGTTATGATTATGTATTTTGTCTCAAGTCATGTTAAATAAAGATATTCTCTTACGTTTATGATTATGTTTGCATTACGGATGTTTGGAAATCCTTGAGCCCTATATTATGTTATGATGTTTATGATATGAGCAAAATGACCTACTCTTATGATCACTTATGAGTTTTATATATGTTTTAAATGTCCGTTTTACTTATCTTGCATACTCAGTACATTCCACGTACTGATCACATACTTTCTATGCTGTATCGTTTCATGATACAAGACCCGGTTCTCAGGCTCACCATCCTCAGTAGCTCCTCAGAGTTTGCTATCAGCTTATTTGGAAAGTCCTCATGTTCCGAGGGCCATATGTTCAGAGTCTATTATTTCTCTTTCAGTTTCAATATTGTAGGGTTAGTTGGGGTGTTGTCCCATCAACCTGTCTTTCATGATTAGAGGCTTCTCAGACTATAAGTTGTATTTAGCCATCATGTATGAATCATGTATTGTCTTTTCTCCGTTATTATGATATGTTTACATTTTGTTTTGTTAAGTCTTCCACTTATTGATGAGTTGGTAATTTACCAACTCATTAGACTCTAAAGTTTGAGTTTTTGCTTAGTTCTCAAGTTGATTATTTGGATTTTATTCCCCTTTTGCTTTTATTGTGTGCAGATGCCTAAGTTTGAAGAAAAGAGGTAAAATGGTGTAAAATGGAGGAAATGAGCAGAAGTGGAAAAATGTAGGTGTTAACCAGTGAAATGCCGGTTATAAAAATAAAGGTCACTATCTTGTCGGAGGAATGCCAATGGCTATTCACGAGTCACCTATGGCGGGACATCGGTTCAATCACTGAATGACACTCAGAAAAGTCTGGTATTGGCATTTAAGGTCTGTTGGTCCACGGTTTGGCATCGGCGAAATGCCGGGTAAACCACGAAAGTTCACTGTAAATGACTGAAGAAGAAGAGCAAGTATCCGGCGGTTGATGGATTTCATCGGCGAACCGCCGGTGCCTTCTCCGATTCCAGAACGATGCTATTAAGGGTAAAATTGTCCATTTCTGAAAAAGAAAGTAAAAGTACCCTACTTTTTAAGGTATAAATAGAAAGAGAAGTACATTGCAGAAAAGGAGGAGAAAGAGAGGAAGAAGATAGAGAGATTGAGAGATAAGTCAAGTGCACATCACATCATCTTTCCTTTTTAGATAAAGACCATTTTTTAGCTAAGAAAGGGGATTTTAATTGAAAGTTGTAAAAGATACTCTGCTCTATTTTCTTCTTTGGTATTATTTAGTTTCAGCTGTAGGTTGAAGGATAATTGTGCTTTTAATTATCTACTCTTCTTATTAAATTCAATGATGCCTTTGATGATTGTATTTTTGAATCTCTTAACTATGAGTATCTAAAACCATTAACTACAGGTGTGTGATGATGAATACTTAATTAGATTGGGTACTTCTAGAGTTAACTTCATAATGTTCAATTAAGTGTAAATCTATTGGATTCCTTTCAATCTATTAATGAAGATCTATTGATGATGATATGAGTCCATCTATACTTGCTTGATTCTTTCTCGGGAGAGAACAATTAAGTATTGGAAGGGAATCTAGTAGTGGGTATGGATGAGAAGTTGTAAAATTAAGCTAGTAATAGCTGAAATTACTTCCCCCTTCCTAATTAGCAACTAATAGCTAGGAATAGTGAAGTTACTGATCCAAATCAATTCGGGTGTGTTAAATTGCATCTAGAGTTTGAAAAAACTCTAGTTAGGGGTAGTCAATAGGCTGGGAAGCTGAGGCTACCTATTTCCAAAGATTATTTACATTTATTGAACTTATGAAGATAACCTAGTCCATCCCAATCTAATTAGCATTTCATCTACACCGCACCTCTAGTATTTCACAAATATTGTCTACAACTTAGCTGTTCCTTTTATTTTGAGTTCACTAAAGAAATTTGTGTAATTCTATGAAAAGTTTATTCCCCCCTATTTCCTAGTTTTTATGTTAAATCTATATGGTGCAAGCTAAAATCAACTTCTCAATCGACGCTTGAATTCATCACTCCTTAGTCCTCGTGGGAATCGAACCCCGCCACTAGTCGGGTTACTTGTTTTGATACAATGACTGTGTGTATTCTTTGATTTAAGAATATATATTTTGGACGTTATCAAAAATGGCGCCGTTGTCGGGGACTGGCGTTTGATGACCTTGTGATTGATTGTTAAGTTGAATTAGTGTGCATCGTAGGTACTTGATTTGATTTTTCTCCTGTGTTGTTAGGATCCCACCACCTCGTGAGCCATCATTCCCAAGCAGGAGATAGCTCAGTGGAGGGGAACATGGAACTTGATGAAGATAATCTGGTGATGCCGGAAGTTGCAGGCGCCATTCGCTTACCACCGATAGTAGGGAATGCGGTGTTCCATGTTACTAGCACCATGTTGCACTTATTGCAAATGAAAGGGCTTTTTGGTGGCAAAACCAAGCGAAGATGAAAATTGGCACTTGAGGAATTTTTTAGAAATTTGCCAGCCCTTCAACATCACAAACATTAGTCAAGAGTCAATCAGGTTGAGACTCTTCCTGTTCCTAGTGACGGGGGAAGCAACAATGTGGCTAGAGGAACTTCCTCCGGGGTGTATTACTTCATGGAAAGAGTTAACCAAAGCTTTCCTAGATTGTTTTTTCCCTCCCTCAAAGATGTTACAACTGAGGGATGATATCACAAACTTCTGCCAAGAACAAGTAGAGCCTTTGCATGAGGCATGGTTAAGGCTTAAAAAGAAGGTTGCTGTTTGCCCAAATCATGGATTATCAGATGGAGTGCTTCTCCAAAGTTTCTATAGGGCCCTTGATTCAATTAACAAATCTGTTGCTAGCAACTTAGCTGGGGGATCAATTATGGACCAAACATATGGGTTAGCCAAAGCTCTCCTTGACAGAATGACAAAAACTAATAGGGCTTGGCATACAAGGGAAATAAGTGTGTCCACTCATGAGATTAGCTCAAGTGCATTGGCAGTGGAGTTGCAGAAAAGGGATGATGAGAGAGATGAGACTCTTGCCAAGATGATGAAATAATTAGAATTGATGACCAAGCATATGATGGGAGCGGGTCCGAAGGTGGTAAATTCTGTGGGAATGCAAGGTCTCCTGCTATATGAAAGAGAGTCTTCACCACCAATATATGACGAAGAATGCCAATATATGGGTAACCAAATGGGAGGGCCTCGACCTAGCTTTCAAGGAGCAAACCATGGCCCGTAGCGCCCACGGGATCATAACCATGGGTTGAGAAATTGTGAGCAGAAACCATGGTCCAAAAGGAATGAGAGGTGGAACAATAGAGAGCCAAACCAAGAAGGTGATCGTTACCATCGAAGTGCAAATTCATACATTCCACCTCCTAAGGTTATAAATCCTCAAAACCAACCAGGATTAAGTGATGCGGGTAGCTCAAAAATTGAAGACATGCTCTCAAGAGTTTTGTAGAAGGTGGAGACGACCGAAAGTGGGGTGAAAGAACTAAGAGGGGAGGTGTCTAACCTCACTCAAATAGTGAGTTCACACTCAGCATCCATCAAGCATTTGGAAGCTCAAATGAATCACCTATATGCCCAAATGAACCCGAGAATAAAAGGAACATTACCTTGTGACATAATGCCTAATTCGAAGAAAGATGGTGAATGTATGGATATTGTCACTAGAAGTGGTAAGAGGATTGGAGATGCACCAGGGAAGCCTAGTGAGGTGAAGAACCCCAGAGTAATTGAAGAAGATGAGGTTGATAAAATGCTAATGATTCCAGAGAATAAAGAGAAGGATGAGGAAGAAATAGAGGAAAAGGATGATGAGATCCACATTCAAGTTGATGATGAAGCAAGCGGGCATAAATGCCCCGGTTGATGATAGAGTTGAAGAAAGAATCCCACCACCATATCCACAATGGCTTACCAAGAAAAAGAAGGAAGATCAATTTAAGAAGTTTCTTGACATGTTTAGCAAGTTCTCCATAAACATACCATTAGTGGATGCTTTGATCCAAATGCCCGGTTATGCCAAGTTTATGAAAGACTTGTTGAAAAAGAAGAAGGTGCTTGATGCTGGAAATGAAGAAAAAATGCACCATTGTAGTGCGGTAATGATGAGCAACCTTGCCCCAAAAAGGGAAGACCCCTGAGCTTTTACAATTCGATGCACAATTGGGATTTTTGTGTTTAAGAAGGCTCTATATGATCTCGGTGCAAGTATAAATCTGATTCCCCTACTCATTTTTATGAAATTAGGCCTCAAAAGTACGAAACCAACGTCGATGCAGCTACTAATGGTGGATAGGTCAATCAAAAGACCTGTGGGGGTGCTAGAAGATGTACTGGTGCGAGTTGACAAGTTCATTTCCTGGCTGATTTTGTTATTCTAGATTGTGTCATGGATGTGGAAGTTCCCATTATTTTGGGAAGACCTTTGTTGGCTACCGGGAGAGCAGTGGTAGATGTGGAGCTTGGAGAGTTAAAATTTTGGGTTGGTGGTGAGGAAGTCACTTTCAAGGTATGTGCGTCAGCTGGAACTCCACCTGAATGCAAGGTAATTGGAGTATTGAAACATGATGATGAGGATAAGGGATTGAAGCTGAGCGAGACGGAAGTGGATGATGACCCGTCGGAAATAAAGAATTGAAAAAGGACTACGTTGTGCTACGGCGATAAATAAGGTGCTTCTTGGGAGGCAACCCAAGTTTATATTGAATTATTTGATATTTTTGTTGTTTTTATTTGTGTAGGAATTGAGAAATGAGAAGCAAAGTGAGATGCAAATCATGATGGGAGAGTCGGCGAGAGACCGGCGAGCCGCCGGTCTCGAAATATGGATCGCCGAAGATAAGGGAGCCCAAAGCAAAAAGCTGAGTGTTGAACTGAAGCATCAGCGGGCCACTGGTGAATCGCCGAATCCGATTCGTGGGTCGCTGGTGTATCGCCGGTCTGAAGCGGAGTAGCTGAAGCGAGGCCCAAATTCGGTGGATAACCGGCGGGCCACAGTTTCAATTACTGGACCGCCGGTGCATCGCTGGATGGAACCAAATCACTGAGTACAAAACAAGTTGAAATGAAAAGTAGCGGAGAACCACCGAATTGGACCGGTGAATCGCCGATTTAGAGCCGGTCGGGCTCGTCCTGAGTAAAAAAAGAGGAATTTAAAAAGACTGGCCCATAAAATCCCAAATACTTTCCCAGCCTCCCTAATTCTGCTAATATTCCCATATCTTCCCTTTTTCCAACATTTTTCTTTCCCTTTTTGTCTCTCCAATACCCAACATTCCCTATTCCCTACAATTTTTCATTTTTACCCTCTCCATTTTTCCACCTTTTCACCTTCCAACTCACTCACATTAAACTCTCCACCTTCCTCTCAACCTATCACATTCCCACTTGTCACCTATAAATACCTATCCATATTTCACCATCAAAATCACTTTACTCTTACTATCTACTCTATACTCACTTGAAGGTGCTCCTGCAATCTTGAGCTATTTTCCTTTTTGAGGCTAGAAGAGTGTGCAAATAGTCTTCCAATTCAGTAACATTTCTCTTGCCCCTGTTTTAATTTGAATATGGTGACATGATTCTGTAGGAGTACTATTTCCCTTCCCTTCATTGTTGAAATTTTGAATGTGTTATGATAGTGATTGAAGTGGGTATGTGCTTTTATGATGAGATTACGAAAAGGATTAAGTATGAGTAACCCATTTACGTAAAGCACAACGTTTTTCCCGATGATAGACGGGGTGACGCCATTCTTAAGGGCTAAAACATCATAAATTAGTGTGAGAATGGAGTATAATTGCTGGTCTTAGGTTTGTGGTAAAAATATGTTAATGGGTGTTTGTGTGCAATGGGTCAGAATTTGGGACAGGAGGAGTTGGCCATTCGCTGGACATATTCGGCAAAACGCTGCTTGGGGAGTCGGTTCACTCTGAAATTTGTCTTGGCTACTGAGTGAATCCAACGCTACTTTAGTAGTTCTTAAAATGTGACTAGCGAAATGCCGCTTGAACCGCCGAAAATGACCAGATTTCTCCAGTGCTCTGTTACATACCGGCGTCTAGTCGGCGGCTCGCGAATTGTCTTCGGCGAAGTACCGATTGTTCGCCGGTACCACCTACTTTTTCGAGGATTGTTTGATCATCACTTTCTTCTCAGTTCTTCTTTAGATTAGTTTCTTTTACTTTAATTTCTAATTCAATGTCTTGTCAGTAACATACATTTTGCAGAAACACAAATCATGTCATCCTCTAGGTCCTGCGGCAAAGGAAAGGCCCCTGTTTCATCTGTTAGCAAGGGCAAAGATAAAGCAAAGGATGCTCCCCCATGCGCTAACACTAAGGAATCTATTAGTCTCTGTGTTCCTAACATGAAGGAGCACTATGTCATCAACCAGGGACGCTCTATCATGGTAGAGAAAAGGTTCGACTTGGCTGGGTTGAAGGGTGACTTCCCGAATATCACTGAGCAGTTCACCAACCAGCAATGGCATGCATTTTCCAACCCTTTTCTGACGTACTACCCCAGACTTGTCATGGAGTTTAATGCCTCCTACCAGGCCCGCCTAGATAGCATGCAACATCGGGGAAAAGTTGATGAGTTTGCCCGTCTGCCCTTGGTGATGATTCCTGGGGTAGAAGTGGATATCACCTCGGTTGCCATCAATTATCTATTTTGGGAAGATGAGATAGACTTTGCTACGAATACATAGCACTGGTGGCCAATATGAACGACTAATATAGGTGGGTGGCTGGCATTATTGCTACTGATACCCCCCTATGGGAATCCATGGGTGGCAAAATCTCTCGCCATAATTTGATGTTTGAGGCCAAGCTATGGTTGGATTTTATTTTCTTTCGCATCATCCCATCAAAGAATGAGCAACGGGTCACCATGGAAGCAGCTATCTTGATCGCTTGCATTATGTCAGGGGTCCCCATCAACTTTGGAAAAATTATTGCTCAGAAAATGAAGAAGAAGGCGCGACAGTCCAACACTTCCATGCCATATGCTATGTTGATCTCGCAACTTTGTGCAGAAGACGGAGTGCCTCTTTTTCCAGATGAGACTCCTTCCTCAGCTCTAGGAGTGATCACTATTGACAGGAAAAGAGATGCAGAGGCATCGACAGTGAGACGGAAGCACCTGTAAGCCTTTAGTGTACAAGAGAAGCCCTCTCCCACGGGTCAGCTCAATCTCCCACTGCCCAGAATTCATTGTGCCCCAGCCTGACTTGTCAGGCCAAGCATTGGGTGACATGCCGCAGCCCAGAGTTTCTCCACCTCCTATATCTTCTCAGTCAAGTGGTCTCCATCATCTTGTAGAGATGACAAACTCGTATGAGAGCTAGCTTCAATGCTTGGCCAAGAGTCTCCCAGCACTCATTGCCAAAACTATTAAGAAGGAGCTCAAATTGCTATAGGAGAATGTCGCCACTTTGTGCAAGCGGGTGGATGCTTTAGAAGGGGCAGTCACGTCCCTCCGAATTGAGGTGCAGGAATGGAAAAGTCGGACTTCATTTGAAGTGCCCGACATGAGTGCTTTGGATGTTACAATGGCTACTCCATCTTCAACTCGGGAGCCAATCGATAACTTGTTTGAAGGGTTGGGCAACGATTTTGCTGGGCTTGGTGTTTCCAACGGAGGTGATGGTGGTGATGATGCTGATGATGAAGATGAGTGACCCATTTAGGGAGTTTATTGTCCCTTCTCCCATTTTTTTGGTTGCATATTTACATTAGGGACAATGTATGATCTTAAGTGGGGGGAGGGCGAGCGCTGTTGATGGGGGGATATTTGTTTCTTAAGTTTGAGTAAGTCCAGCCTTCGTCGGGTTGTTGTGATTGATGATTGCCCTTGGAGGGCATGTTTTGTTCTTTGAATGAATGAATGAATTGATTTGTGTCTTTTTGTGAATGGTAATTAGTGGGTCAATGGGGTCTCCTATTTAAGCATCGTATTTTGAAAATTTCTAATGAGATGACCGCAAAAATTGTGTTTCTTTTTCACCATTGTAAATAGAGTAGTGTAGAAATTAAAACTCTGAGGGTTTTCTTTATACCAGGGTTCTTTCCCAAGGAGGATTCTTTTATTTTAGTTAATTTTATTGTCGAACCAAGTTGGCATTTCCCGATGATGAATTGAGTGGTGACATTCTTAAGGGAAACACCATGTCACTTTGAGTTTGTTGTGAAGTTGTTTTAAGAGGCCTCAACTAAAATTTCTTTTCTTATGATTGAAATGACAATGTGAAATAAGGGCATGAAAATGAAGATAATGAGCAAGTGTCGACACCATAGCATAGTAATTTTGGTCGTACATTATAAATTCCCTGCTTGACTTATGATGTTTGCTTGCTTGATGCCCTAATGTGATGTTTCGTTTTGGTAAATGACTCTTGTAGACCCTTTTAAGGGTGATGCTTTGTGTGGCAAGGATATTTTTTGTTAATTTTGTGCATTACATCTTGTCTAGAACTTGCCCTAAATGTGATTCAAGGTGAAATCCTAGATGTAGTTGCACCAAGGAAATGAGTTTAGGCCCTCAGTTACCTAGCCACTTCAACCATACGCCCTCCATGATCATTAATCCTTGTTCGCCAATTTTGAGCCTTAAAACCTTTCCTTGGAAACCACATTACAAGCCTTAAGACCATTCTTAATACCTAATTTGGCCCCATTCTCCCTAAATGCTAATGACAAAATAAGTGTTGAAACAGGGCTCAATGCCTAAGAAGAAAGGAATGAGAAAAGAAAATGTGAAAAATGAGGCAAGAGCCTAAGTTTGGGGGTATGTAAAACAAAGAGGGAAGACAAGAATTATAGTGTAAAGGGAACATCACCTTTAGTCAAAGTGCACAAAGATGAATCCAAAAATAAAAAGACTAATTGTGTGAATTGGTGTTCCCTCTTGAGGTAATAAGGCTAGTGGTAGAAGCTAAAGAGGTTATAAGGGGGATTATTAAAGAAATGAAAGGCATCAACAAGAAAAGAAAGGAAAAGGAGGTTGAGCGAGTATAATTGATGTAAGGCATGGCATGAAAAGCATTAGGGAGGATCTAGTCACTACAACCAAATGTTCGTCCTACCCTGACCTTAAGACTACATCACAGCCCACAAGTCGTAAATGATTCTAGGTGCAGGTACTCTACATTAGTGGCGAATTACATGCAGGGCAAGCCTATAGGTCAAGTGTGTGCATGAAGATATCTTTTGGGAGAGTGAGTGTGAGTGTCTCTTCCAATTGATCCCTGGTATGCATTCAAGTGATCAAAGAGTCAAGAGAATAGGGATCCTTATATTTGGTGAGTGGCATCATTCCTTTTAGGGATGCAAGAGCATTTAGAGTTCATATGGGCATAGAACAAGGAGTACAAACTCTAAGGAAAGCGTTGAATTTTCAGTGATTACAACTTGAGATGCTACGTGTGTTACTTGGTTGAGAATTGCCCTTGCGTGGTTAATGATTCCTTTCAAAACGCTTTACTTGATATAAAGTTGATGCCTTCTTGAAACACCTTCATTATTTAGGTCTTTGGGGGGTATTTCCTTCTCTTTTCGGTGAGCATGATAAGTATTTTTGGGTTGTCATAGTCCAGGTGGTCGGCGAAGTCTAATTGTGAAGAAATGTGACCTCTTCCTCAATAGTTGAAGTATTTCATTACTTGAGGATGAGCAATGATTCAAGTTTGGGGGTTTGATGAGTTGATAATTTCCCAACTCAACAAACTCTAAAGTTTGATTTTTTGCTTAGTTCTCGAGCTGATTATTTGGATTTTATGCCCTTTTTTCTTTTGTTATGTGCAAATGCCTAAGTTTGAAGAAAAGAGCTAAAATGGTGTAAAATGGAGGAAATGAGCAGAAGTGGTGAAACACAGGTGTTAACCGGTGTTTATGATGAAGGTCATTGCCTTGTCGGAGGAATGCCATTAGCGTTTATGATGAAGGTCATTGCCTTGATGATTGTGTTTTTGAATTTCTTAACTATGAGTAGCTAAGATCATTAACTATAGGTGTGTGATGATGAATACTTAATTAGATTGGGTACTGCTAGAGTTAACTTCATAATGTTCAATTAAGTGTAAATCTATTGGATTCCTTTCAATCTATTAATGAAGATCCATTGATGATAATATGGGTCTGTCAATACTTGCTTGATTGTTGCTTAAGAGAGAATAATTAAGTATTGGAAGGGAATCTAGTAGTGGGTATGGATGAGAGGTTGTAAAATTAAGCTAGTAATAGCTGAAATTACTTCCTCCTTCCTAATTAGCAACTAATAGCTTGGAATAGTGAAGTTGTTGATCCAAATCAATTCGGGTGTGTTAATTTTGCAGCTAGAGTTTGAAAAAACTCTAGTTAGGGGTAGTCAATAGGCTGGGAAGCTAAGGCTACCTATTTCCCAAGATTATTTGTATTTATTGAACTTATGAAGATTACCTGGTCCATCCCAATCTAATTAGTATTTCATCTATACCGCACCTCTAGTATTTCAAAAATATTGTCTACAGCTTAGTCGATCCTTTTATTTTGAGTTCACTAAAGAAATTTGTGTAATTCTCTGCAAAGTTTATTCCCCCACCCCCATTTCCTAGTTTTTATGTTAAATCTATATTGTGCAAGCTAAAATCAATTTCTCAATTGATGCTTGAATTCATCGCTCCCTAATCCTCGTGGGATTCGACCCCGACACTCGTCAGGTTACTTGTTTAGATAAAACGACTGTGTATATTCTTTGATTTAAGAATATATTTTTGACATTATAACTTATGTGAATGAATTAGATGTATGCTCATGCCAAGGGTTGACTTGTGGTCTTTCAAGGCTCCTTGTCCAATGTCTACGATTCGGGTGCATGTGCGGGTCGTGACAAACTTGGTATCAGAGCCATAGGTTTTGAAATGTCCTATGGTGTCTGAAAGTCGCGTTAAGTAGAGTCTTTTTCATGGGTGTGAAGCGTGCCACACTTATGAAGAAGAGGCTACGAAACATTTAGAAAATGTTCCTTTCTTTCATGATCTATGTCATGTGATGAAAGTCCTCTACCCTTCTAATTTATGTGATTCACTTTTGCAGCATCATGCCTCCATGCCGAGTGAACACCAGAAGAAATGGTAATGGTAATGGTCATGAGGGTGCCAATAGTGAGGAGCATCAGCTAGCCCCACCTATTCATGAGGGGCACGCACCAGAGCCAGCTATCCATGCTGAGTTTAGGGAAGCGATCCAGATGTTGGCTCAGGCCATGAGGGCCCAGGTCCATAATCAGACAGTGGCGCATTACCCTTAGAATGGGAATGGGCGGAAGCCAGTGTGAGGCATTTCTTGAGGATGATCGTTCTAGAGTTTATGGGGACGAAGATGGACGAGGATCCACACGATTTCATTGAGGAGATTCTGAAGATCACCCAGGTTATGGGGGTGAACAATGGGGAATGTGTTTACTTGACCTCCTATTAGTTGAAGGGGGTGGCTCATATATGGTTTAAGGAGTGGAGAGATGCTAGGGAAGTGCGTGCATGCCCGATAGGCTGGGAGAGTTCCACGTGGCATTCTTGGATTGGTTCTTCCCTCGGGAAATGAGGGAGCTCAAAGAGGCCGAGTTTGTCAATTTGAAGTAGGGTACAACATGTCCGTTCAGGAGTGCGCATTAGAGTTCACTCGATTATCTAAGGATGCTCCAGAGTTGGTGGAGGACCAAAGGGCTTGGGTGAGTCATTTCGTGCATGGGTGGCAGATTATTTGGAGAAAGATTGCAGGATCACCATGCTACATTAGGATATCGACTTTCCCTGCTTCGTGTTGCATGATTAGCAACTGGAGTCGGTCTATCGGAGGTAGAGGGAGTCCAAGAGGGCTAGGACCGACAGTTATGGGACTTCTCAGGTTAGGTTAGGGGGTGGGCAGTGTTAGTAGTCCTAACACAGGTCTATCGCTCCGGCTCCATCATCGGCTAGCATGCCATCTAGGTTTAGAGGAGATCAGAGGAGCAGGGCTTCAAGCTCGAGGGATCAGGGTAGCATGCAGGTGGAGCGCACTTTTCCAGCTTGTGCAAAGTGCGGCAAGTCATCCCGGGAGGTGCTTAGTTGGCTCAGATGCGTGTTTCGGGTGTGGCAAACCCGGGCACAGACTTAGGAATTGCCCATCAGCTAGATTAGGGGTCAGTGGGCCCATGTGATGCAGCCAGTTCTGCCGCTCCAATAGCACATCCCCCTCAACAGGGTGCCTCTACTAGTTTAGCAGGCGGTCAGCGCCAAAATAGGTTTTATGCTTTAGTACCCCGCCAGGAGCAGGAGGCTTCACCAGATGTGGTCACAGGTATGTTGCAAGTCTTCCATATTGATGCTTATGCCTTGTTAGATCCCGAAGCTACGTTGTCTTTTGTGACTCCCTATATTGCTAGTCGTTTTGGAGTTAGCCTTGAAATTCTGCCAGATTCATTCTCAATCTCTATCCCAGTTGGTGAATTGATTGTAGCTAGGCGGGTGTGTAGAGGTTGCCCCATTACAGTATTGCATTAGGTCACCTCCACAGACTTAGTAGAGTTAGCTATGACTAACTTTGACCTCATTTTGGGCATGGATTGATTGTTTGCGTGTTATGCTTTGGTCAATTGTAGGACCCGTGCGATGGAATTCCGATTTTCGGGTGAGGCAGTTTTAGAGTGGAAGGGTAATTCAGCTGTACCAGCCGGTTAGTTTATTTCATATCTTAAAGCTAGGAAAATGTTTCTAAGGGTTGCATGTATCACCTAGTTAGGGGTAAGGGTGTTGAGTCCGAGACACCAATTATATATTCAGTTCTGGTAGTTTGTGAGTATCCATAGGTTTTTCCCTATGATTTTCTAGGTGTTCCTCCTGAGACGGAAATTGATTTCGGCATTGATATCTTACCCAATACACAACCCATCTCTATTGCTCCCTACAGGATGGCTCCAACTGAGCTAAAGGAGTTGAAGGATCAGTGGAAGGACTTGTTAGATAAGGGCTTTATCAGGCCGAGCAAGTCTCCATGGGGTGCACCGGCGTTATTTGTTCAGAAGAAGGATGGTTCCCTTCGCATGTGTATTGATTACCAACAATTGAACAAGGTCACTGTCAAGAATAAGTACCCCTTACCCAGGATCGATGACTTTTTTACCAGCTTCAGGGTGCCAGATGTTTCTCAAAGATAGATGTCAGGTCCGAGTATCACCAACTCAGGGTTTAGGAGAATGACATCCCAAAATCCCCATTCAAGACTCGGTATGGTCACTATGAATTTTTTGTTATGTCTTTTGAACTAACCAATGCCCCTGCAGCTTTCATACTTGATGAATAGGGTATTCAAGAAATATCTTGACACGTTCATGATCGTGTTCATCGATGATATCCTTATATGCTCTCAGAGCGAGGAGGAGCATGCCGCTCACTTGAGAATAGTGCTTCAGACCCTCAAGGATCGTCAGTTGTATGCAAAGTTCAACAAGTGTGAATTTTTGTTGGACTCTGTGGGATTCTTATGCCATGTGGTATCCAGTGAGGGAAAAAAGGCAGATTCTCAAAAGATTAAATTGGTATAGAATTGGCCCAGATCGGTGAATCCTTCAGAAATTTGGAGTTTCTTGGGCATAGCAGGATACTATCGGAGGTTTGTGGAGGGTTTTTCATCAATTGCAGCACCATTGACCAGGTTGAGTCAGAAAAAAGTAAAGTTCCAGTGGTCGGAGGCTGGCGAGATAAGCTTTTGAAGACTCGAATCACTTTAGCACTAGTGTTGACCTTACCTGAGGATACCGATGGTTTTGTAGTATATTGTGATACTTCGAGAGTCGGACTTGGGTGTTTTTTGATGTAGCATGGGAAAGTGATAGCATATGCCTCAAAACAGTTAAAAATTATGAGAAGAATTATCTGACTCATGACCTAGAGCTGGAAGCGGTGGGTTCGCATTGAATATATGGTGGCATTACTTGTTTGGGGTCCACGTGGATGTATTTACAGATCACAAGAGCTTGCAATATATGTTTACGCAAAAGGATCTCAATCTTTGACAAATGGGGTGGTTGGAGCTACTTAAGGACTACGATATGAGTGTTCTTTACCACCCATGTAAAGCTAATGTGGCAGCGAACACAATTAGTAGGCTCTCCATGGAGAGTGTGTCCTATGTGGATGAGGGAAAGAAAAAGTTGGTGAAAGATGTCCATTGACTTGCAAGGTTGGGAGTTAGATTAGTCGACTCGACCGATAGCAGTGTTTTTGTACAAAATGGATTCGAATCATCCTTGGTGACTGATGTGAAGGCTAGACAAGATAAGGATTCGATGTTGGTAAAGCTAAAAGAAGCCGTTTGGAGTTAGAAGGTGGAGGTTTTCTCCCAAGGGGGTGATGGTGTGTTGCGGTACCAGGGTCGTCTGTGTGTTCCAGATGTAGAGATTTGAGGGACCGTATATTGCATGAGGCACATGGATCCAGATACTCTATCCTTCAGGTACAACCAAGATGTATCATGATTTGCGGGAGATATATTGGTGGGACGACATGAAGAGGGACATTGCAGAATTTGTAGCTAAGTGCCTGAATTGTCAGCAAGTGAAGGTCGAGCACCAAAGGCCGGGGGCGTACTTCAGGATATTAGCATTCCTACTTGGAAGTGGGAAGAAATCAATATGGACTTCATAACTGGGTTGCCCCGTACTCGCCGACAATATGACTCCATCTAGGTTGTGGTCGACAGGTTGACCAAGGCTTGCAAATTTCCTGCTAGTAAAAACCACAGATTTAGTGGATAATTATGCAAAGTTGTATATTCGGGAGTTGGTTTGACTTCATGGAGTGACCTTGTCTATTATTTCGGACCGAGGTACTCAGTTTACCTCCCAATTATGGCGGTATTTTAAGGAGGGGCTTGGGACTCAAGTTAAGCTCAGCACATCCTTTCATCCGCAAATGGATGGCCAAGCCGAACAAATAATCCAGACTCTCGAGGACATGTTGAGAGAATGTGCGGTGGATTTCAAAGGTAGCTGGGATGATCATTTGCCGTCGATTGAGTTTGCTTATAATAACAACTATCACATTAGCATCCAAATGGCATCGTTCGAGGCTCTTTATGGACGAAGGTGTAGATCGCCCATTGGATGGTTTAAGGTTGGTGAGGCAGCTATGATAGGGCCTGGTTCGGTTCATGAGGCTACGGTAAAGGTTTAGTTGATAAGGGACCGGTTGAAAACCGCTCAGAGTCGTCAAAAGTCATATGTGGATGTAAGAAGAAGAGATTTGGAGTTCGAGGTAGACAATTGGGTATTTCTAATGGTATCTCCCATGAAGGGAGTCATGCGGTTTGGGAAGAAAGGAGAACTCAGTCCCTGCTATGTTGGTCCCTATCGGATCACGAGAAGAGTTGGTAAGGTAGCGTATGAGTTGGACCTTCCCTCAGAGTTATCTTCTGTACATTCCGTGTTTCATGTGTCGCTTTTGAAGAAGTGCTTGGGAAATCTAGCTCTAGTAGTCCCGGTGGACAACGTCAGTGTAAAAGATAGCCTCAGCTATGAAGAAGTTCTTGTGGAAATATTAGACCGTCAAGTTCGGAGACTAAGGAACAAAGAAGTAGCATCCGTCAAAGTGTTATGAAGAAATAAGCATGTTGAGGGAGCTATGTGGGAAGCCGAAGTGGCTATGATGGCTAAATACCCCCACCTGTTCCCACCCGACTCAGTTTCAGTTTGAGGTATCAGTCTTTGCCCTAATTCTTTATTTAGTTTTCATATTCAGTTCATGTGTTCAAGTTTCCTTTATGTGTTTTAATGTTATGTGAAGCATGAGATCAGTTCAGCTATGTGATATGAATCGGAGGTAGTCATTCCATAAAATTTCAGTTAAAATGATTAGTATTTGAATATAATAACTTCATATCTCTGTTTTCTACTTGTTTCTACATTCGAGGATGAATGTTCCCAAGGGGAAGATATTGTAATAACCCGGAAGTGCGTAAGAATAGACCCAGAAGTTTAAAAGTTGAAAACTATAGAAATTGGGAAAAATTGCACAGGATGGGCCATGGAATGACTCATGGTAACAAACCAGGAGTCATTGTATGCACTTGTTGGTTAGG
The DNA here is from genome assembly GCA_035772735.1 of Datura wrightii. Taxonomy (NCBI): domain Eukaryota; kingdom Viridiplantae; phylum Streptophyta; class Magnoliopsida; order Solanales; family Solanaceae; genus Datura; species Datura wrightii. The sequence continues at coordinate 4,332,669 of JASDFA010000029.1, read as the reverse complement.
GAAGGCTGAGTGGCAGTGGAGATAATGAAAGACACAAGGACGCCTTGTTGGGAACAGCGAGCCGTTGTCAGCAGGCGTTGGAAGAGGTTGGGTTCTGCAGGTGGCATACAACAGGCCTTCCAACGACTCATTGTGGGTTGTGATGAGTCGTCGTTACCGGTAATTATTTCGGTGAAAGAATTTCCACTATAGATGACGGATCGAGACCACGACTCTTTGGAAGGAACGATGATTCGTGGTGTGGCCTGTGCTAAGCAGGTTCAGATTTTGTGATGAGCAAACAACGAACGATGTAACAAATCGTTATTTCGGAGGACGAGTCATCCTATCCGTCCGTTGGTCAGTTCCAGAAGTAAGCTACAGCAGTGCAAACCACGAGTGACAGAACGGGTCATCGTTAGCTTTAACGACCCATTGGTTCTGTCCGTTAGTTCAACTCGGTCAGTTTTTAGGGCATTTTCGACTTTTCCATGCTATGATACCTTAAACTACGTCGTTTAACTTATGGAAGGTGGGTTTTTAGGGGGGGATAATTTATTCCAAGTCCCCATTCATGCATGCAAGAGTATAGGGAGGTAATCAAGGGTGATTCAAGGCTCTTCTCTTCAATTCTTCCAATTCCCTTCTTGGTCAATCAAAGGAAGTTGAAAACCAGTTATTCTCAGGTATGTAATGCCATCAATAGGTGTTTCCGTCCTCACCCATGCCAATTCTTTCTGTTTTATGAAAATTCTATCAAATATTGATGGGGTTTAGAAGTAGATTTATATAAAAATCTAATGATTTCTAATGGGCTTTGTAATTTTTGAATCTTATCATATTCTAATGGGTTTTGATCAACTTTTGATTTAAATTATCTATAATATTATCAATTTCTTGATTTGTATTGAAGTTAACCTAATTATGCATGAACCATGATAAATCGATTTATGATCTACTATTTCCATTAATGATATTTACAAGTATAGTATAAATTATGATTCAAATTATGGATTTATGATATTACCCATCTTGATTTTACGAATTTCATGCTATATGCATGATTTACAAGTATGCATGAAACCTATAATTCACGAATCATGTTTTGGCGGACTCACGGGCTTTATTTCATGGCTAGTTCATTTATGTACAAGCATATTTATGATTATCATGATTTAACTAGACCATGAACTCATTCAAGTTATACTATGAGCACAATATATATTTTGGGAGTAGTATCGAACATCGAGTGGGTTCGGGGCCTAGGTTCTTCCCCATACCTCATAAACTACGTGCCACCATAGGTATGTTGGGACCTCCTATGTGACTGTCCCCGGTGAAAATGGCCCTTTTCTTGGTGATATCACACTTTCATGGTTCTACCCTTGGAAAAGTACAGACACCCTCCTGACTAGGGTATAAGTCGGACTTCATGTGAGCTCATATGGGGTATGTCGGTTAAGAGAATCTCCCGTTGTTCCTCATGATTTTATGCATGTTATGATTATGTATTTTGGCTCAAGTCATCTTAAATAAAACTCTTCTCTTATGTTTACGATCATGTTTTCCTTACGAATGTTTTGAAATTCTTAAGCCCTATATTATGTTATGATGTTTATGATATGAGCATGATGTCCTACTCTTATGATCACTTATGAGTTTTATATATGTTTTGAATGTCCGTTTTACTTACCATGCATACTCAGTAAATTCCACGTACAGACCACATACTTTCTATGTTGTATCGTTTCATGATACCAGACCCGGCTCTCAGGCTCACCCTCCTCAGTAGCTCCTTAGAGTTTTCTATCAGATTATTTGGTGAGTCCTCATGTTCCGAGGGCCATATGTTCAGAATCTATTATTTCTCTTTCAGTTTCAGTATCGTAGGGTTAGTTGGGTGTTGTCCCATCAACTCGACTTTCATGATTAGAGGCTTCTAAGACTATAAGTTGTATTCAGTCGTCATGTATGGATCATGTATTGTCTTTTTTCTGTTATTATGTCATGTTTACATTTTATTGTGTTAAGTCTTCCGCTTATGTGAATGAATTAGGTGTATCCTCATGCCATTGATCAACTTGGGGTCCTGTGCGGCTCCTTGTCCCATGTCTATAATTCGGGTGTGCGTGCGAGTTGTGACAATTACGAAGCTCAACATCGTCTATTGACGAAGCTCAATGATCAAACACATCCAAAATACAAAACCATGCATATGAGAAGCTTTAGTTCAAAACATACCACAAGCTAAAACATACTTGGGAGCCTTTGCTCCAAAACCATGTGGTCAGCTATAGCGTAGGAAGACTTAACTCAAAATACACCATAAGCTAGAATATAAAATTTGGGAGTCTTCGCTCCAAAATAATGTGGTAAGCTTAGTTCGGAAAAATCCTCATTTAAACTTATCATGTGAGCATTGCCCAAGGCTGTATCATACTTAGAAGTATTCAATTCTTATTGAAAACATAATTATAAACATAGGTAGCTTCAAATCATGCTTTTCATCATAATTTCTCACCATTATTACATTTACTTCACAAATCTCACTTTTCATGATCATAACATCAATGGGCTTCAACATTCATTAGGCTAGAAACATAATTTTTAATTGAAATCATTCTAAAATTAGCCCATTCTTCACAATTCAATAATAAAATCATAATCAATTCATACCCATGTAAGGAAATTGAAGATTCATGCATTTGGATAAAATCCCATAACTTGATCATAGGAATTTCTCATACTTAGATAGAAATTGGGCATGAGTGTGGAAGGAAACACCCAGTCATAACCCTACATACCTAGAAGGGATTGATTCTATTACTTCTTTGATTGCCGAAGAAGGATTTGAATGAAAACATTGAAGACTTGCTCTAGATCACCTCCTCAACCTCTCAAGTTTGCATGCATGGAAGGAAATAACTTAGAATAGGTTTTCCCCTCCTAAAACGCACTAAAACTTGCCTTAAACGACGTAGTTTATGCTTTAGGAACTTCGGTATTACGAAAAGGCCCTTACTAAATTTGCAGGAATTTACTGCCAGGTGGTCCTAACGGACGACCTAACACTCGTGGTCCAGGAAAACGATTCATCACCCTGCTTGCCAAGTACACTTCCTTGTCGAATCGTCAGGGGTGACCACGACTCGTGGTCACCAATCGTTGAATACACTGCCTTACTTCTTCATTTCTCACTCACCTCTTCCCACGACTCTCACCACGATTCATTACCTCCTCCAACGAGTCGTGGTCAGCTTCCGTCGGGTACACTGCCAATCTAATTTCCCAACTATACTTCCTTCACCCACGAGTCACCTGACGACTCGTGGGCTATCCTCACGAGTTGTCAGACGACTCGTGCTGAGACTGCAACAAAATTTCCCACTTTTCCCCATTTCAACTCCCGGGTACTTTCTTTGAGCTCCCGGGGTATAACAATATCTCCCTCTTGGAAACATTGTCCTAGAATGTTGGAAAGCACACAGAAAAACAATGATAGGCAATTATCATAATCAAATACTGATCTTCTAAAATCAAAAACTGACGGAATGATTACCTCCAATTCAAAATATACAACTGGACTGAATTCGCAAATCACATACACACTCATATACATAAAAGAAACTTGCGTGCATGAACTGAACATGAAACTAAATAGTGTTTTAGGTCAAAACTGATACCTCAAGTTGACAGTGAGCTAGTAGAGAATAACTGTGGGTATTTATCCATCATATCCTCTTTGGTTTCCCACGTACCTCCTTCCACATGTTGATTCTTCCATAATACTTTAACTGAAGCTACTTCTTTTTTCATTAGCCTCCGAACCTGATGATCCAGCACCTCCGCTGGAACCTCTTCATATCTAAGGCTATCTTTCACACCAACACTGTCCACCGGGACTACTAAAGTTGGATCTCCCAAACATTTCTTCAAAAGTGATACATGACACACAGGATGCACGGAAGATAACTCTAAGGGAAAGTCCAACTCATACGCTACCTTACCAACTCTTCCAATAATCCGGTAGGGACTAACATAATGGGGACTGAGTTTTCCTTTCTTCCTAAACCGCATGACTTCCTTCATGGGAGATACCTTAAGAAATACCCAATCATCCACCTCAAACTCCAACTCTCTCCTCCTTACATCAGCATACAACTTTTGACGACTCTGAGTGGTTTTTAGCCTGTCTCTTATCAACTGAACCTTCACCACAACCTCGTGAACCAAATCAGGCCCTATCATAGCTGCCTCACCAACCTCCAACCATTTGATGGGCGATCTATATCTCCCCTCATAAAGAGCCTCGAACAACGCCATTTGGATGCTAGAGTGATAGTTGTTATTATAGTAAACTCGATCAGTGGAAAGTGATCATCCCAACTAACTTTGAAGTCCATCACACATGCTCTCAACATACCTCAAGGGTTTGGATTTTCCGCTCCGCTTGACCATCGATCTGCGGATGAAATGTTGTGCTGAGCTTAACCTGCGTCCCAAGACCTTTCTGAAAAGACCACCAAAACTGGGAGGTATATTGAGTAGCTCGGTCTGAAATAATAGACAAGGGCACCCCATATAGTCGAACCAACTCCCGAATGTACAGTTTGGCATAATCACCCACTGAATCTATGGTTTTCACTGGTCAGAAATGTGCAGCCTTGGTCAACTTGTCTACCACCACCCAAATGGAATCATACTATCCGCGAGTACAAGGTAGGCCTGTAATGAAATAAATGTTAATCTCTTCCCACATCCAAGTACGGATACTGATATCCTAAAGTACTCCTCCCATCCTTTGATGTTCAACCTTTACTTGCTGACAATTTGGGCATCTGGCTATGAACTCTGCAATATCCTTCTTCATGCCATCCCACCAATAGATTTCTCGTAAATCACAATACATCTTGGTGGATCCCAGATGGATAGAATACCTGGTTCCGTGTGCCTCATGCAATATCTGACTCCTTAAATTATCCACATTTGGAACACACAGACGACCCTAGTATAGCAGCACACCATCTCCCCCTTGGGAGAAAACCTCCACCTTCTGACTTTGGACGTCTTCTTTTAGCTTTACCAACATCGTATCCTCATCTTGACTAGCTTTCACATCAGTCATCTAGGACGATTCTGATCCGTTTTGCACAAAAACACCGCCATCGTTTGTGTTGACCAACCTAACTCCTAACCTTGCAAGTCGATGGACATCTTTCACCAGCTCCTTCTTTCCCTCATCCACATGGTACACACTCTCCATAGAGAGCCTACAATGAGCGTCCGCTACCACGTTAGCCTTACCCGGATGGTAAAGAACACTTATATCATAGTCTTTAAGTAGCTCTAGCCACATCCTTTGCCGTAGATTGAGGTCTTTCTATGTGAAAACATATTGTAAACTCTTGTGGTCTGTAAAAACATCCACATGGACCCCATATAAGTAATGTCGCCATATCTTCAACGTGAACATCACCGCTACCAACTCTAGATCATGGGTCGAGTAATTCTTCTCATGGACTTTCAACTGTCTAGAGGCATATGCTATGAATTTTCCTTGCTGTGTCAATACGCACCCGAGTCCGATCCTCGAAGTATCACAATACACCACAAAACTATTGGTACCCTCGGGTAGGGTTAACACTGGTGCTGAAGTGAGTTGAGTCTTCAATTGTTGGAAGCTCTTCTCACGAGCCTCTGACCATTGAAACTTCACCTTCTTCTAAGTCAACTTGGTCAATAGTGTTGCAATAGATGAGAAACACTCAACAAACCTCTAATAGTAATCAGCTAAACCCAGGAAACTTCGAATATCTGAAGGATGCAGCAGTCTAGGCTAATTCTTCACCGCCTCGATTTTCTAGAAATCTACCGTTATGCCCTCACTCGATACCACATGGCCCAAAAATGCTACAGATTCCAACCAAAACTCACACTTGATAAACATGGCATACAATTGGCGATCCTTGAGAGTCTGAAGTACTACACTCAATTGAGCGGCATGTTCCTCCTCGCTCCGAGAGTATATAAGGATGTCATCAATGAACACGATCACGAACATGTCCAGATATTTCTTAAACACCCTATTAATCAAGTACATGAAAGATGAAGGAGAATTCATTAGCCCAAAAGGCATAACTATAAACTCATAATGACCATATCCCGTGCTGAAGGCTGTCTTTAGGATATCGCTCTCCCGAACTCTGAGCTGCTGATACCCAGACCTGACACAATCTTGGAGAAACACTTGGCCCCCTGAACTTGGTAAAATAATCATCAATCCTGGGTAATGGATACCTGTTCTTGATGGTGACTTTGTTTAATTGCCGATAGTCAATGCATATCCGAAGCGAACCATCATTCTTTCGGACAAAGAGGACCGGTGCACCCCATGGGACTTGCTCGGTCTAATGAAACCCTTATCAAACAAGTCTTTCAATTGCTCTTTAAACTCCTTTATCTCCATTAGAGCCATCTGGTAGGGTGGAATGGATATCGGCTGGGTGTCGAGAAGAAGATCTATACCGAATCAATCTCCTGCCTGAGAGGAACACTTGACAAATCATCAAGAAAGACCTCTGGACACTCACGTACTACTAGAATTGACTGGATAGTCCTTCACCCTAACTAGATGGTACATGCAACCCTTCGAAATCATCTTCCTGGCCTTAAGGTAGGAAACGAATCGACCTATAGGCACAACTGAACTACCCTTCCATTTTAAGACTGGATCACCTAGAAATCTGAACTTTACTGCCCGGGTTCTACAATTAACTGAAGCATAGCATGAAAATAAGCTAATCCATGCTGAGAGTAACATCGAAATCGGTCATGGCTAACTCTATCAAATCTGCTAAGGTGACCTTATGAAGGACTAAGACTGGGAAACCTCTATATACTCGTCTTGCTATTACTGAGTCACCTACTGGAGTAGAAACTGAGAAGGGTTCTGACAAGACTTCAGGACTAACTCCAAAGCTACTGGCCACATAAGGTGTCACCAAAGACAAGGTAGCCCCCAAATCTAGCAAAGCATAAACATCAACATGGAAAAATCGCAACATACCAGTGACCGTATTCGGGGAGACCTCCTGCTCCTGACGGGATGCTAAAGCATAGAATCTGTTCTGGCGCTAACCGCCAGCTGTGCTAGTAGATGCCCCTGATGTGCTGAGCATACGGAAGGGGCTTCTGAGATAGAAGTTGACACATCAGGGGCTTTTGAGATAGAAGTTGACACATCAGGGGCTTCTGAGATAGAAGTTGGGCCTCGACCCCTAACCTGATCCTATCTAGTAGCTAAAAGATCACATTAACCTGCCAAACATTGGCCGGTGTGCCCTCGACCACACTTGCAACAAGCTGGGATGCTGGAATCTACAGTTCTACTACTATGAACGCTAGAGCCTGATGCCCACCCTCTATGATTATGTCTAGGTCAGGATGGCACACTCAATGCTGAAGAAGCCGGGGCAGATGATCTCTAATAAGTCTGTTGTCGGTGCCTACCACGGGACCTCTGATGAGAGAATCTGTGGTTCTCGGTCCTGGCCCTCTTGGCCTCCCTCTCTCTTGAATGCGCTGCCTCTATCTTCTGGGCATACAACACTATGCAAGGAAAGTCCATGTCCTGGTGAAGCATGGCAGCCCTGCAATCTTTGTCCAAATAACACGTGACTCCATGGACGAATCTACTTACCTGCATCCTCTGATTGGCTACCAACTCTGAGGCGTATTTCGATAGGCGAGTGAACTCAAGGGCATACTCTTGTACAGTCATTCTCCCTTGCTTCAAATTCACGAATTCAGCTGTTTTCAACTCCCTCATCTCCTAAGGGAAGAACCGGTCTAGAAATGCAATATGGAACTCTTCCCAAGTGACCGGACTTGCTCCTGCGACCCTGCTATCCTTCCATTAATGAAACCAGATATGCGTGACCACTTTTAGCTGATAAGAGCCAATTCAGCGCACTCAACCCCATTCACCCCCATGACTTGGGCTATTTTGACAATCTCATCTACAAAATCATGTGTGTCCTCATCTCCCTTGTACCCAAGGAACTCCGGCTGGTCCATCCTCAAGAAGTCTCTGACTCGAGTAGCCACTGCGTTGCCATTTCGTGAAACATGTGCAACAACCTGCTGATTGACCTGAGCAATCAAGGCCTACTCAAGCATCTGAATAGCGGCCCAAAACTCAGCATGGGCAGCTAGCTCTGGTGTCTGGGACTCCTGAACTGGTGGGGTTGGTTGATGCCCATGACCATTTCCATCCTCGTGTCCTTCACCATCTCCATTCGTCCTTCTGTTCATTCTTCAAGGAGACATGATTCTGCAATTGCGAATAGCATAAATTAGAAGGATAGAAAGACTTTTTATCGCACAACATAGATCATGAAAGAAGAGAACATTTCCCAGACGCCTTGTAGCCTCTTCATCATAAGTGTGGCGCGCTCCGCACCCATGAAAATGATTCTACTTAACGCGACTTTTAGACAACCTAGGACACTTCAAAACCTACTGCGCTGATACCAAGTTTGTCATGACCCGAACGGAGGCCCGGATACCCATGGCATAAGCATACATCTAAATCAACCAAGAGACTGAATAATTGTCAATACAATTATAGTGGAAGTCTAGATTGAATAAACATTAGAATATAAAATCTGAAGCTAAATACATACATATGTCTGAATAGCCTCTAAACATGATGATTTGATAGGACAAGACCCCAACTAACTCAACAAGCTGAAAACTGAAATACATAAAGAAAGATAGATAGTCGGGTCCTTAAAAGATGAGGACTCACCAATAAGCAGACGCTAACTCCGATAAGTTGTCTAAGAGAGGGGCTGAACCTGAGAGTCGGCCCCCAGTATCATGAAATGATACAACATATAAAGTATGTGGTCAGCACGTGGAATGTACTGAGTATGCAAGGTAAGTAAAACCACTAAAGTAAGTAAAAGTCCTTTTAAACACAATTGATTAATTAAACCTAAAGATCAGTAAACTGAGAGTAGGGCTTGCGTGCATTCTTTCTAAAATCATGATATTTTCATAACATGACAATACATGTCTTTATACATCAAACTAACTCGAATGACTCAAAACTACAATATGATATTTATAGAAAAGCTGAACATTGAGTCAAATCTTGAATTTAGAACATGCATGTGTATATAATAATCATGAGCAATGAATATGCATATCTGAATCATATAGAACAATGGGATACTCTTCATTAACCGACATACCATGATAGAGCTTATGTGGCCCCGACTATCACACTCAAGTGGGCAGAGCGGTCAATAGCCTTGCTAGGGCTAAGGACGCTACCATGATATCGATATCAAGCTCATGGGCCATTAGGTCCGGGGATAGCTCACAAAGGAGTTCCCAATAATATAATAGTATCATCCTACATTGGCGCGAAGTTCTAGGGCATAGGGTGATCGACCCTTAGCCCGCTCGGTGCTAGACTCTTCTCCAAAAAATATGCAAATGCACTACATCGTATATAATGAAGCTCAACATCATCAATTGACGAAGCTCAATGATCAAATACATCCCAAATACAAAACCATGCATATGAGAAGCTTTAGTTCAAATCATACCACAAGCTAAAACATACTTGGGAGCCTTTGCTCCAAAACCATATAGTAAGATATGTGTAGGAAGACTTAAATCAAAACATACCACAAGCTAGAATATAAAATTTGGGAGTCTTTGCTCCAAAACAATGTGGTAAGCTTAGTTTGGGAATATCCTCATTTAAACTTATCATGTGGGCATTGCCCAAGGCTTTATCATACTTAGAAATACTTAATTCTAATTGAAAACATAATTATAAACATAGGTAGCTTCAAATCATGCTTTTCATCATAATATCTCATCATTATTATATTTACTTCACAAATCTCACTTTTCATGATCATAACATCAATGGGCTTCAACATTCATAAGGCTAGAAACATAATTTTTAACTGAAATCATTATAAAATTAGCCCATGCTTCATATTTTGATAATAAATTCATAATCAATTCATACCCATGCAAGGAAATTGAAGATTCGTGCATTTGGGTAAAATCCCATAACTTGATCATAGGAATTTCTCATACTTAGATAGAAATTGGGCATGGGTGTGGAAGGAAACACCCAGTCATAACCTACATACCTTGAAGGGATTGGTTCTACCACTTCTCTGATTGCCCAAGAAGGATTTGAATGAAAACCTTGAAGACTTGCTCTAGATCACCTCCTCAACCTCTCAAGTTTGCATGCATGGAAGGAAATAACTTAGAATAGGTTTTCTCCTTGTAAAACCCACTAATAAGATCCTTAAATGATATAGTTTAGACTTTAGGAACTTAGGAATTACAAAAAGGCCCTTACTAAATTTGCAAGAATTTACTGCCAGGTGGTCCTAACGGACGACCTGACGACTCGTGGTCCAGGGAAATGATTTGTCACCCTCCTCGTCAAGTATACTGCCTTGTCTATCCTCCTGGGCTCGTAACGGGTCACTTCACGACTCGTCAGGGGTGACCACGACTCGTGGTCACCAGTTGTTGAGTACACTGCGCTACTTCTTCATTTCTCACTCACCTCTTCCCACGACTCTCGCCACGACTTGTTATCTCCTCCAATGAGTGGTGGTCAACTTCCGTCGGGTACACTACCAATCAAATTTCCCAACTATACTTCCTTCCCCCATGAGTCACCTGACGAATCATGGGCTATCCTCCCAAGTCATGAGACGACTCGTCCTGAGGCTGCAACAAAATTTCCCACTTTTCCCCATTTCAACTCTCGGGTTCGCTCTTTGAGCTCCCGAGGTATAACACCATTCCATCGGTCCTGCTCCCAGTTGTCTCTCGTTTTTCCACTATTCGTACCAGATCTGAGCTACCCCTTTCAGTTGGTAGGCAGCCATGTCGGCACTCTCCAAGAAGCTGAGACCCATAATTCAGGTGATCTTTCTAATCTCAACCACGAAATCCTGTGGGTCGTCTCCCACCTTAGATCCGTGGAAAACTGGAGGGTTCATTTGAGTAAAGTCCCGAACTCAGGAAGCTGCTGCGGACCAATTAGTATTTACCGGAACCACACTATCTTTGCAAGCAGCTGGATAGCCACTCTGAACTCTGCAGAGGACACTAGGTTGTCCCGAGGGGCTGCTGGAGCTGGTGGGGCATCGGTGAGCATTACCGGCCCTTCTTCTGTTACCACGTCGTGGAGCCATGATTCACTGAAATGAAACAGAGCATGAGTTAGGAGAACATTTTTGGAATTGAATTTCAATGCAAGATAAAGAGTATGAACAAAAAGGAGATTTCCTTATAACATCTCATAGCCTCCCCATCATAAGTGTGGTGTGCTTCACACCCATGAAGAGGACTCTACTCGACGCGACTTTTAGACATCCTAGGATACTCTAAACGTAGTGCTCTGATACTAAGTTTGCCATGCCCTGAGTCTATTCCCCCGAGAAGACATGGTATTTGGAGCCACAAGTAACCCCAAGTCAATCCATGATTTATCACAACATTGGCATTCTGAGTAAAACATAGTGGAAGCTTTAAAAAGAATAATAAAATAAAACATTTATGAATAAGAACTAAATCACAAGTTTTATTCCCTAAAACAAAACTAAAAATCTAAAACCTCTGGCTATGTCTGAAAGCCATCTATATAATGAATTGCTGAAACAAGCCCACAACTAACTCTAAATCTTACTAAAAGAAGTATAACTGAAAAGAAATAATCCTCGTCCTCAAAAGATGAGGACTCACCAATGATGCAACTGAAAACTTGTGAGCGAGATCTGCTAGCGGTGCTGGGACTGATAACCTGTAGCTGTATCATAAAACAATACAACACAAAAGGTATGAGTCACTACTTTGAATATATTATGTAAGTAGGAGAAACCAAACACAAGGAATAAAATAACTGAACTAGAAAGACATGCAATGACCAACTAAAATACTGAAAATGAATAAACTGTGATATACTAAGATGGTCAAAATGACACTACCTGGTGGTCAAAGATGGTCAAAATGACACTACCTGGTGGTCAAAGATATGTACTAATCTGAAGTACTATACTGAACTAATCGAAACTGAGTAGTCTGAAACTGTTCTAACTGAGTTAATGTGAGACTGAACTGAACTGAATAGTGGGAGAGTCTATAACCGACATATAACCACATGAGCTAGATGTGGAGTCCGATGTATACACCATATTAGTAGGACCCAATATATATTGTCAGGGTATAAAGGCATGAACTGAATGATCATAGGTCTGGGGTCATGAGGCCAACAAAAATATAACCTTTGGTGGAAATGTAGTTCTAGGAACCTTGGTGCGTTGGAACACCGGCCCATTCGGTGCTAAGCTCTACTCCCACTGGATAGTCCTAGACTGACTACTAAGTTGATATCTCGAAACTGCGGCCCAACGCTAAGTCAGGAATACCTATCTGGAAGTACTCTGAGAGTCTTCTCAGACCAGATTCTTTAACTGGTGTTCTATGACTGGTCAGACCTGCTTATCTGGAAGCATCGTAACCGTCTAAAGAACAAATTGTAATCTGAAGCTGGGGTCCTAAGGCTGGTCAGAGCTGCTTATCTGAAAGTGTCATGACCACCTAAAGAAGCACTAAAATCTGATACGAGTCTAATACTAATAACTGGGAGGCATCACAGAGACCTCAAGGATTAACTATAGTTAAATTGATAAACTAACATTTATGGATTATACCAGATATGCTAACAGTTGACTGAGACTGGACTAACAAGCATCTGATTGAATTCTCAACATTTTCTAGCAATATGGGAAACCCAACTGATAAAATCAAATTACGAGGAAGAACTAACCTAATAGGCAAAATTCTTGTTTACTTAATTCAACGCTAGGGATAAAACCATCCTTAAAAGAATGAGGATTAACATGATAAATAGTTAGTGAAAATATGGAAACAATCAACAGAGACAATATTCCACATGCTATAAATGAAGTCTGACATATCATTTATTCACATTCGAATGTTCAGGGGTAGAACTAATAGAGAACATAGAGAAGATTTTGGGGACACAAGGAAAGAACTATTCTCGTGTTGAATTCCCACATACCTAGTGATGGAAATCCCTGAGAGAATCCCTTGAAAATTTGAGGAGAATTTGATCACCCTAGCTTTTGCTCTGAGTCTTTCTGACAGAATTCTACGTCCTAACTTTTGAGGAGATGTGAGGAATAACGTAAACCATTGGTTACCCCCTATAAAACCCCTGATTAAAATCCAAAATGATGAAGTTTAGAGTCTAGAAGTTTAGAAAATTACATAAAACTTCCTAGGAAATTGCAGGTAAAAGGACCCTACCAGTCCCCACGAGGTACTCCACGAGTCATGAGGTCAGGGATGAATCGTGGTGCCCAATCGTGATGTGCACTAGAAATTTTCTACAGATTCTCCAGTCTACCAACACTGACTTCACGAGTCGTCAGGAGACCCAACGACTCGTGACGTCTCCCATTGCCACTAAACCAAGATACCTCTTCTGGGGTCACCACGGGCTACTTGATGATCTGTTACTGATGACCACGACTTGTGGTCACCTCCCTTCATCCTCACTGCCAAAATCCACCTGGGGGTCACAACGGGTGACACCCCAACTCGTGGTGTCCCAAACAAGCCGTGGTGAGGACCCATTAAGTGCATTGCCCAAATTTTCCAACTTTCAGTCAACCCCTGACCATGACACACATGAATACTCATGGTGTTGACCATGACTCATGTTCACACCCGTGGTCACTCAATTTCCCAAATTATCAACCAAGTACAGACCCTTCCCCACGAGTCACTCCACGACTTATGGACTACTCCATGGGTCATAGGATGATTCATTCTGTGATCTGGTGCAGAAAATTCTATTTTCTCCGTTTCAACTCCCGGGTTTGATCTTAGGGTTTCAGAGCATTACATCCCTACAACTACACAACTCTTTTCTCTTTATTTCTTTTAAACACTTATGGATAGCGTCTGTACTTTATTTATTAATATCTTGTTCCCCTCATAGTTTTAAGATTATCAATAAGATACAATTCCACAATTTTAATCTATCCTTTGTGCGAGCAGGTGACCATACTAAGAAATTGATGTGAAATAAATTCTTCCCTACTGTCATACATTGTGGATTTACTATTATTACTTATATAAAAAATTGCGGTGTTTATCAGCTCTGTAGATCAAAGGACAATGAATATGTTACACCCCAGAAATTTTTTTGGTGATTATTTTGATGTTTATATGCTATGTTAAGGAATGTACGGGTTGTATATTGGTTTTAGGTGAGGAGGAAAACATGTACGAAAGGAAAATCGAAGAGTATGTGAAGTTTATAAGTAAGGGTCAACTTTCAACGACCATATCTCCCAATCTATAATGAGTTAGGGTCCTACAACCTATCAAGTTAAAGATATTTGAATTTATTTCTCAGAACATCAAACTGCTCATCAATCAGAGTATAGACTAAAGAGTTATAAGCATTTTACAATGGCACTGTCGAGCAGTGACATGGCCATCGCCTTAAAATACCTCCACCACCTCAAGTCTATAAAAATCATATTTCACTTTAACACTTTTCCAGATTTGAGGTTGTTGTTTATATTCCAAAATTTTCTCAATTTCCATAATACAACCAAGGTGAATTGAAGAGCAATCATCGAGATAAAATTTCATCAAAACACAAGACAACTTGAGAGTTAGTTTCCTAGTGTACAAGATGAGTTAGGTTGTGTTTTGGAGCTCGTTTTGCCAATGATTTGGAGGTGATTTTCTGCGTTACAAAAGTTGTTTGTACTGTCTATATGTCCCTCTTTGAATAAGGATTGAATCCAAGAGGAAAGGTAAGAATCTTACCCTCTTTAAGCCCTTCAACTTGCAAGCCAAAAGCTGAAATTTTGCAGCTAAAGTGAGTTGCTGTTTCACTGTTTTTGAGCTGAGTTCTTGCTCAATTTTCTATGGATTTTGGAAATTTCTTTTTCTATAAATCTACTTCATTTGATGGGAAAGATTACAGAATAATTTAGGTAATATTCCCTTCTTATTTCTCCCTCAAAAGCTTGTGAAAACAAGTAAAGAAAATGACTATAGTTGTTGGTATTGCCGTGAGTTATTGTTGTTGTTCTGACTGCCAATTATTTTGGATGCATTTTGTGATACAAATTATGATTTCTGTTTGTCTATAAATTTATGAGTCTAAGAAGGTTAAAGGCTGGTCATTGAAGTAGGAAATTGGCTAAGGAAAATTTATTAGAAAAAGGTATGTAAGGCGTCCCGTCCATTGTTCTTTCAAGCACGATTCTTGCGTTGTGAGTTGAATGAGCCAGAAAAATTCTCATGTGTGGTGTGGCAGTCAAGCTATATATTTTATTTAAGTCCCATGTTTTATTGAAGCTAAATGTTGAGATTATGTATAGCCTAAAGAGGCATTTAAAATATGATATTGTGTCGATTGTTGTCGTAGTTGTACATCAAGTTGGAGACCCCTCACTATGGGCATTGTTAGTTGGTCCTTTACTGTATGTTTTTTATGTTATGTTGATCACATATGAGGTTCTGGTCACCTTATGAAATTATAAATTGAAGCTAAGACAGTGATGTAAGAATAACGTATGCTAAGAACAAATGTCAAGTTAGTAAGGGTAAGCGAGGGCACCAATGCAGCAATTCGTTGATATGGTCACCTAAAATTATGTATATATGTATTAAAGTTCTTGAGGATTAAAAAAAATTCTATAACTTCTATTCCTTAAATTATTGACAAGTTACCGAGTGCTAAAGTAGCGAATGTTGACGCTAAGTATCCATTATTGTGTATGAGTTCTCCAAGTTGAGTCTAAGATTTCTAAATTGAATCCAATAATTCAAATGGAGTGAAAGTATTCCAAAGTTAGGCCTAAGTATCCATAGTTGGTTCTAAGAATTTATGTTAAGCTTCCAAGTCAAGTTATTTCTTATGTCCCCTCCTGTCAGTTGCTAGGGGTAGTGTGTTCAATTTGTCCTCCGAGTTGGACCTGTTATCTGAGTTAGTTATATTGCATTATTTAGTTGATTGTATAAGTATCAATTTGGTCATTTTCATTGTTTACGGAACATCCTCTTTGGTCTGAGTATCATATGGCTGAATGTGTGAAGGAGTATGTCTGAAAATCCGGGTCCAAGTATTAGAATGGTCGTACAACATTCTGGTCCAAGTATCAGGAAACTCTTAAAATTGGCCCGTGTATGGGGAAGCCATACTTAGATTCTAGTCCAAGTATCAGGTAGCATCGAGTTGATTCTCATAAACTTCGGTCCTAGTATTGAAAGTGTTGACATATGAGCCAGTTATGTTATACTCGTGCATAGAGTCTGCATATAGGGTAATCAGTTACAGAGTTATAGAGTATCTCTGTCTACCCTATCTTTTGACTTATGTTTAGCTGTTATTTGCCATTGTTTATCTTGACAGGTTCCAGATTGTCAGGTTGTTGTTATTCCCATCTCTGGTTCAATTATCTTTGGCATTGCTTTACTTGAAGCTTTTAGTCTTACATACTAGTGCATTCCTTCGTACTGATGCCCTTTTGCCTAGGGACCCCTGCAATCATGTTGTAGGTGCAGGAAGGAGCTCAGATTGACAGATATAGTAGGAGCCCAGATCCAACGAAGAGTTGGTATGCTCCTTTCTTTTAGGAGCTCTATGTTTGGTTTGGTCATTTTGAGTTTTGATGTTCCTATGGGTAGGTGGGGGCCCTGTCCCGTGGATTCAATATTATTTACTCTTTTAGAGTATTTTATATACTAGTTATACAGTTATTCAGTTTAAATTCAATTTGTGTCCTAACTGGCCTTCTATAGTTATTTTCAATTGTTATCATGACCTTATTCACATTCTATCTTGTCACGTTTGTTGAAACCTGGCTGGTCCATTTTCATGTTATAGTTGACTATTATAGGTGGCCCAAAAGGCCTAAGTGTTACAATTTAGATGCTATATAGCTGGCTTCTCGATCTCTTCAGAATCGAGTGCCAGTCGCCCCCTACCCTAGTTTTAGGGTGTGGCAAACGTGGTATCAAAGCCAGGTCGTGCCCCAAGAAGTCCACAAAGCCATGACTAATAGAGTCTTTCTTATGGGTATGTTGTGTACCATACTTATAATCAGGACGCTATAGGACATTTAGGAGTTTTTCCACTTCTTTTACTAATAAATCATGTTATAGAGCAAGGTCATAAGTATTGTGTTATGTAAGTCATGTTATTATTTTAGAGTATACAAGTGACGAGGAGGATGATTAGGCGATCGATAGGTACAACTGCAGGAGAGGGTACTAGTCACCCTCCAGTGGATTAGGGAGACAAGTCAGAGGCTCAGTGAGTCCCCTACCCCAGATGCTACAGTTCCTCAAGCCTTAGTTAGATTAGCGGTAGGTAGACCTCCAACTCCTCTCGCACCAGCAGTACTTGAGGGTGAGAGAGTGGCATCCCTTCCCGTACTTGTGGTACCTCCAGTTGCTATGGAAGTACAAGGTCTTGAGGGAGCTATTCAGCTGATGGCTCGTATTGCTGCTGGAAAGGAATGATGGTTGGAGGTAACGGAGGCATATAAAGGTCATGCAACTAAGAGTTCTAAAGCCTGTGGCTTCTTGGGTTTAAGCCCTCTAGTGTTTTTCGGATCTGACACGAATGAGGAGCCCCAGGATTTCATTGATCAGACCTATAGAGTGTTGAAGGTCATGTAGGCGATAGGGACAGAGGGGATAGAGTTGGCTACATTAAGACTGCGTGATGTGGCTATTTTGTGATATGAGCCTTAGCTCAATCTAGAGGAGCCAATGCATAGCTAGTCGAGTGAGAGAAGTTCACTGAGGCCTTTATGCACCAATATCTACCTTGGGAGCTTCGACAGGCTCGAGCTGAGTAGTTTTTGCATTTAAAGCAAGACATTATGAGTGTGCAGGAGTATTGCCTTCAATTTAATTCTTTGAACATGTATGTCCACACCTAGTTCAGACGATGGAGGATAGGGTTTATCGGTTTGTGTGAGGCTAGAGACCCACATAACTCATGATTTTTTGGGGGTATCTACTGAGGAGAATATGGACATTGCACGAATACAGACCTTTGCTCAGAGGGCCAAGGATTTGGTCCACACCATTCATGACACTAGTAGGGGACAAGAGCAGAGGAAGAGGGCTAGAAGTGCAAGGTCTTATAGAGAGTCTAGAGGAGACTCTGGGGTTCAGTCACCCAGAAAACCAGCTCGACCTCCAAAGAGTGCTCCACCTCAACTGCAAGGATTGAGGAGAGACCAGAGTTAAGCTCCATCTGGTTACCAACGTCACGAGAGGCCTACGATACCCCCATGTGCTTAGTGCGGTAAGAGTCATCCAAGGCAGTGTCATTTGGGTCAGGATGTATGTTATCATTGTGGACAGCCTTGCCACTCAATATGATAGTGTCCGATAAGGACTAGGGGTGATATCGCACAGCCGACGGGTTCAGCAGCAACATTATCACCCTCTATCCGACCTCGAAGGCCCAACTCTTAGCCTGCAATAGGTCGTGGTAAGGGTAGAAGGGGGAAGCCTCTAGTTCAGGGACAATGCAGAATCATTTCAATGCTCTAGGTGGTCGCCATGACCAAGAGTCATCGCTTGATGTTGTTATAGGTACTTCCATTATATTCTCTTGTGCTTCTTATGCTTTGATTGATCCAGGCTCTACTTTTTCATATGTTACTCCGCTAATAGCGAGTTAGTTTGAGGTATCTCCAGAATTATTGGCTAAGCCGTTTTCTATATCAACGGAAATTGGCGAATCTATGTTAGCTGAAAGGGTGCCGTGGTTGTACAATTTGAGTATGTAATAGATTTACCTTAGTTGATCTAGTTGATCTTGGAATGGTGGATTTTGATGTTATCATGGGCATGGATTGGTTAGCGGAATGTTACACTAATGTTGATTACTGAGAGAAGATTGCCTGATTCTAATTTTCAGATAAGCCAGTCCTAGAATTGAAATGTAACGCCGCTACACCTAAAGGTAAGTTTATTCATACCTAAAAGCCCGAAGATGGTGTCCAAAGGCTACATTTCTCACTTAGTTCGTGTTAAAGACTTGACTAGTGAGGCGGTGTCTCTCCAGTCAGTCCCAGTGATAAATGAGTTTCCAAAATTCTTTCCAGAGGACTTACCTGGAGTTCCTCCAGAGAGAGAGATAGAATTTGCCATTAATCTACTTTCAGGTACTCAGCCCATAACAATCCCTCCATATAGGATGGCTCCGGCAGAGCTAAAGGAGTTGAATGAGCAGTTGAGAGATCTTCTTGAGAAGAGATTCAATCGACCAAGTGTATTTCCTTACGGTGCACCAGTTCTCTTTATGCGAAAGATAGATCTGTTGTTAAGTATGGGTATTGACTATAGGCAGTTGAATAAAGTGTCGATTAAGAATAAGTATCCACTTTCCAGGATTGATAACTTATTTGATTAGTTACAGGGCCTATAGGTAGTTGAATAAACTGACGATTAAGAATAAGTATCCAGTTTCTAGGATTGATATCTTATTTGATTAGTTACAGGATGCTAGATACTTTTTGAAGATTGACTTGAGGTCTGAGTATAGCCAGTTACGGGTTAGGGAAGTTGATATCCCTAAGACTGCCTTCAGAACCAGATACGACCATTATGAGTTCTTAGTGATGATATTTGGGCTTACTAATGCCCCAAAAACTCTTATGGATTTGATGAAAAGGGTTTTTATGCCCTTCCTTGATGTTTTTCTGATTATCTTTATTGATGACATCCTGATTTATTCACAATCAGAAGCAGGGCATGCAGATCACCTAAGAGATGTGTTACAGACTCTCCAGGAGCATTGGTTGTATGCTAAATTTTCTAAGTGTGAATTTTGGATAACATCTATGGCTTTCCTTGATCATGTAATTACAAATATAGGTATAAGAGTGGATAGTTAGAAAATAGAGGCAGTAAAGAGTTGATTCAGACCCTTGAATCCTATAAGGGTTCGTAGTTTCTTGGCTTTGGTAGGTTATTATCACAGATTTTTAGAAGGTTTTTCTACTATCTCTGCACTGTTGACAAGGTTGACTCATAAAGCAGCTAACTTCCAGAGCTCAAAGGAATGGAGCGCAATTTTAAGGAATAGAAAGATAGATTGACTTCAGCACCTGTCTTGACTCCTCCAGAAGGTACATAGGGTTATATGGTTTATTGTGATGCTTCTTGGCTTCGGCTGTGTTTTGATGCAACACGACAAAGTCATTGCCTATGCTTTGAGGAAGTTGAGGAAGCAAAAGAAGAATTACCCTAGCCATGATCTAAAGTTGGCAGCGCTGATGTTCGCTTTGAAAAGCTGGCTTCACTACATGTATGGGGCACATGTAGAAATTTTTATAGATCATAAGAGCCTTCAGTACCTATTCCAGCAGAAGTAGTTGAATTTATGATAGAGAGGTGGTTAGAATTGCTGAAGGATTATGAGGTTAGCATTCTGTACCATCCTAGCAAAGCTAATGTTATGGTTGATGCTTTAAGCTGCAAGTGTATGGGTGTCTTGAGTGATATAGAAGCTGACTGAGTTGAAATGGTGAAGACTATACAACAATTAGCTAATATGCATATTCGGTTGTTAAATACTGGACATGGAGGTGTAGTAGTTCAGAACACTACAAAATCGTCCCTAGTGTCAGAAGTTAAGCAGCGACAATATGAGGATCCAAAATTGATAATTCTAAGAAATGACATTCCACAGCAAAAGCACGCCTTGTTTGAGTGTGAGCCAAATAGAGTTCTCTTATACCATACTCGTTTATGTGTGCCTAAAGTAGAAAAGCTATGGGAGAAAATCATAACGAAGTTCACTACTCTTGGTATTCAGTACATCCAGGTGCCACGAAGTTGTATCGTGACCTGAAGTAACTACACTGCTGGAACGACTATAAAAAGGACATCACAGGTTTTGTGGTCCGGTGTGCTAATCGCTAGCAGGTGAAGGTCAAGCACTAGAATCCTGAAGGATTGACTCAGAATACAGAGATTCCAACCTGGATGTTGGAAGTGATTAATATGGATTTTTTTACTGGGTTGCTAATGTTCTGTGAGTTTACAACACTTTCGACGCTTAAAATTGAGAAAATAGCATGGACTTAGGTGTTTTTAAGGGAAAATAGATGTTGGAGCTGAATTGTGCAAAATATGGAGAAAATGTAGAAAAGTGGCATCTTATGGATCTCAGTACGAGTTGTACCATCCTAGTATGAGTCGTTCTGAGAGTCGTGGAGAGTTCCAGGAGCAAATTTTTAAGCAAACGCAAGTTATGGCTCATGGTATGAGTCCTACTATCCTGGCACGAGTCGTGCCATGGCATTCATGGAAAGTTCCAGGAGAAATTGCACAGGCCAAGTATCATGGTACGGGTGGCAATCATGAGTCGTCATACCTGCCTAAGACCCGTATCAAGGAACCGTGGAATAGAAAAAAAGAATAGAAGACTAGCAGAACTCAAGGTACGAGAAGGAGTCATGGATCGTGGAACAGAGGTACGAGTCATACCATACCATCATTGGAAGTTAACAGAAGATGACAACAATTGCAAGATTAAGCCACAAGAAGATTGTATGACTTGTAGGTTCTTGGTACGAGTTATACCAGAAGTCCACACATAGCCAGATTCAGCAGAAGCCAACCAATGTAAGGGTCAAGGTATGACCCATGAAATCCTATTACGGGTCGTAGGTGAAGGCGGCGACAATTTTTGATAGTTTCCTTTGTTACTTAGGAAAAGGTTCCAATTATTTGTATAAATTCTGTTTAGGTTATTTTCAGTAGAGGAACACAACAGAGGTGCGATTAGACATGACAAAAAGTCAAGAATTGAGTTCTCTTACATTGTTAATAATTAATTCAAGTCTTGGAGATTTTCTTGTTTGGGATTTCTTCATTGTTTTTGAGGTTTTCTTCATCAATTCTTGCAATATTCAAAGCAAGTTTTCTTTCAATCATCAATGTAAGTATTCAATTATGTGTTTGTCTATGAATGCTAATAACAATCTTATAATCATGAGAGGCTAAAACCTCCACAACTAGGTTGTGAGAACCATGGTGAATTAACAAACAAGGGTTACACAAAGCGATTCTAAACCAATGCTAAACACTTGTATTGTATTCTATCATCTTTAACGTTCCTTAACGAACCACAAATTTAAGACTTGCCCGAATTCTTTACTTGCTTGAACCTAGAGAAGTAGAGATTAGGAAAAGAGAATTACAACAAAGCCTTTATCTTTATGGGTCATTGTATGACTTGAGCTGCGGTCGCATGATAGTTAATTTGGAACAAATTGATTATAGTTGAATTGAAATCGCTCATGAGACCTAACCCGATAATTGAGTATAGTCATCCAATAGGGACGAACTAGTCATTTGGATAATTCATTGTTAGTAGTTCTACAAGTAAGAATTAGGATAGATCATGAGTGTAAACCCGACTAGTTATGAAACCCATGAGGAACACTTACCCTAGTTAATTGAAAATCTTGATAAACAACAACCAATTTTCAATCTTGTTTTATAATTGTTTTTATAAACCCCCCTTTTGGAGATAACATACCTAAAAGCTTAAATACTTACATTAGTCTATATCTTGAACATATTTCCTATGGGTTCGACCCTAACCTTTGTTGGGTTCTTTATTGACAATGTTCGTCTCATGCTTTATTAGGAGTGTGAGTTTGAGCGTTATTAAAAAGTGGCATTGTTGTTGGGGAATACGACTTAAGATTAGATTAATTGCTTGTTTTAACTTTTAGTTGTTATTTCCTCATTTACATTTTCTTTTTGTTTTTGACACCCATAGGTTGTCTCTTGGTGAATGCCAAGTACTCGACATAGTGGAAACCCCTTGATTCCTCTTGATCTTGAACTAGAGAGAAACTGCGAAGAATGGATAACCAGGAGCAAAGGGAGGCCTGTCTTTCTGAAGAAGCTAGGCAAGCCGAGGTTGCTTGGAAATGTACACTTCAGGATGCCAAGGATGCTCGAGATGAAGTCATAAATTGTTATACCCCGAAATCCCTAAGATCAGACTCGGGGTTGATATAGAGTAAATAGGATTTTCTGCACTAGGTCACAGAACGAGTCGTCCTCTGACCCGTCAGGATAATCACGAATCGTTAAGTGAATCATGGTGAGGAGCTTTGACTTTTTTGGAAATGTTCAAGTTGGGGTGACCTCGGGTGTGACCACGAGTCGTGGTTAGCCCCATGAGCTTTTAGGTCACCCGTGGTCAAGTGCAGCTAAAGGATGAAGGATAAGCTAGCAGTGTACCCCATGACTGTACACCATGAGTCATGATCAATGCCATGATTCGTTAGGTGAGTCATGGTCAATGGCACGATTCGTTAGGTGAGTCATGGTCAGCAGTTGGTTAAGGACTTAATGTTTTGGGCAGTGGAAGTAACGAGAGGTGACCACAAGTGGTGGTCATCAGTGATGAATCTCTAAGTCTCTCGTGGGGAGCCTTTGAGGAAAACTGGCAGTGTACATAACGACTCTTGACCACGAGTCATGGTCCACGGCAACAACTCATCCAGTCCCCCATTGGGACTAGCAGTCTATTTTTCTCTACAAGTTTATTAAGGGATTTTTCGTAATTTCTATGATCCTAAGGCCTAAACTACATCATTTTAAGCTATGAACAGTGAGGTTTAAGAGGGATAAGTTCATTCTAAGTCATTCCAATTCATGCATGCAAGTGAAGAATTCTAGAGAGGTGATCAAGCTTGGTTCTTCAAGTTTTTCATCAATTCTTCATTGGGAAATCAAGGGAGTTGTAGAATCAGTTCTTCTTAGGCATGTAGGGTTATGAATGGGTAAAATATTTCACACCCATGCCCAATCCTCTCTCAATTCATGAAATTCAAATTGATGATTCTTTGGGGTTTTAACCCAATGCATGAATTCC
This sequence comes from Datura wrightii, assembly GCA_035772735.1. Taxonomy (NCBI): domain Eukaryota; kingdom Viridiplantae; phylum Streptophyta; class Magnoliopsida; order Solanales; family Solanaceae; genus Datura; species Datura wrightii. The sequence continues at coordinate 4,308,659 of JASDFA010000029.1, read as the reverse complement.
CTAAGTTTCTACCATGGGTATGTGCTAAGCATGTTTATATTGTTGAATTATGATTCATGGGCAAGTTTTACAATGTTTTCAAATATAAATCATGTTTTCAAATTTTATAAATTACAATGTCCATCCATGAAAGTTCATGAAAATTGAGATCTTTGATATATGTTCAAGAATGATGCGATATTTATGAGAAAAGCATATTTTCAAGTTACCCATGTTTAGGATCATGTTTTCAAGTGAATCAAACTATTTTCAAGCATGTTAAAGTATTGGGCAAGCCCACATGTTCAAGCATGTTTTATGATTTCATTAATTAGCTTACCACATGGTTTTGGAGTCAAGACTCCCACTATTTTTAGCTTGTAGTATGGTTTGAGCCAAGGCTCCTCATGCATGATTTAAGATTTTATATGTATATTTCTATTTAGCTTTGTCTCTAGACGATGGTCAGCTTTGTTGAAAAACAATAGAGAGCTAATGCATGTTTTTGGGAGTAGTGTCTAACAATAAGTAGGCTAAGGGTCAGTCAACCCCGTGCCTCAGAACTACGCACCCATGTAGGTTATATATATATACTTTGGGACTTCCTTTGTGAGCTTTCCCCTGCCCCAAGGGTCCTTCAGCTTGATATCGATGTGATGGTTTCGTCCTTAGCCTTGGAAAATCTTTGGACGGCTCTGCCCTCTTGAATTTAGTAGTTGGGGCCACGTAAGCACTATTGCTGTAAATGTCGGTTATATGACGAGACTCCCATTGTTCCTCATGAATTCAGTTATGCATGTTTTTCATTCATGACATATATATATATATATGTGTGTGTGTGTGTTTTTGTGTGTGTATGTGTGTTTAAAGCAGTTTTGACCCAATGTTCAGTTTTACTTATGATTATTAGATTTCAGCTTTTGATCATTTGATTCAGTTATGATGTTCAGTTATGTTCAGATCATGATTTTAAAAAATAGCATGCTAACCCTACTCTCACATTCTTATCTTGATTATGTTTTATATTTTGTATGTTTTAATGATTTTACTTACTTAAGTGATTTTACTTACCTTACATACTCGGTACATTCCACGTAATGACTGTATACTCTATGTTGTATCATTTTATGGTACAAGCTTCATTCTTTAGACTTAGCCCCGCCACTAGCCAATTTTCGGAGTTAGCATCCAGCTTCAGTGGTGAGTCCACATCTCTCGAGGACCATTTGTTATCAGTTATCTTTGTACTTGCAGTTTCAGACTTAGAGAGTTAGTTGGGGTCTTGTCCCATCAGCTCATCATAATTAGAGACTTTTCAGACATAGCGTATAATCAGTTTTAGATTTGTGTATGTATTCTAATGTTATGTAATGTCAAGTTGAGACTTCCTCTATGTTTATTATGTTACATGTTTCACTTTTATTGATTGAGTTAGGTGTATGCTCATGCCATGGATCAACTTGGAGTATCTTGGGGATCCTTGTCCTGTGTTCCGATCCGGGCCCTTGTTCGGGTCGTGACAACCTTGGTATCAGAGCAATAGGTTTTGAAGTGTCCTAGGGTGTCTGAAAGCCATGTTAAGTAGGAGTCTTTTACATGGGTGTGAAGCACACCACACTTATGAAGAAGAGGCTACAAGACGTTTAGGAAATGTTCCCTTCTTTCATGATCTAAGTCATGCGATGAAGTGTCTCTCTATTCCTCTAACTCGTGTTATACGCGTGTGCAGAAATATGTCTTCTCAAAGAGAGAACGGGAGTCGGTCAGCCCTACCAACCCCAATGGATCCCATGTTCAAGCAGGTTACGGATGCAAAAATCGGGGTTGCTTTCAGAGTGTTGATACGGGCCATGATCACCCAGCCTAACCAGCAAATTATCCCATATGCGAACCCTACCAGAGAGGTGGAAGCTACTAGGGTTTAAGACTTCACGAGGAGGAGTCTGTTTAACTTTGGTCGTTCAAGTATGGATGTAGTGTTGAAGAGGGGAGAAGGTAGGAACAAAAGGCCTAGGACCAAAGACTTGGAGTGTCCCCAACAAGGGCCAAGTAGTGGAAGCTGCGCTCAACCTCAACAGAGGTCTGTAGACCATGTTTGGGGAAGCAGGCCTCAGGTGAGGGAGATTACCTATCTAGTTTGTGAGCGCTGCGGGAAGAACCACCTAAGAAAGTGCATGGTGTGTTCAGATATTTGCTTCTACCGTGGCTGGCCCGATTATAAACACAGAGATTACCCTTCAGCCAAGCGAGATGGCCAGAGAGGTTGTGCCCCGGCCACCCCTACAGCAACCCTATTTAGCCGGCCAATATGCCTAAAATATGGTAGGGCGCACGCGGGACAGTGTTTGGAAGGTTTAGGCACCTGTTTTGGATGTGGGGAGGCAGGACACATGCACAGGAATTGTCCATCGGCCATGTAGGGTGAGGGTCGAGACGATGTACCAATCACCGAATTGGTAGCTCAGCAAAACCGACCATATCAGTAGCACCAGTTACCAAGAGCAACTGGCAGTCAGCCTCAGATGTAGTCCCATATATGGGAAAAAGCCTTCTTATCGAACCTACCATGATTGCTAGTTTCGAGAACTACTGTACGAGGTACAAAATCCCTTTGTGAATTTTAATATAAGATTTATTTCGTGGAAGGTAGGGAAATGCTAGTGAAGGGCCAAGTCAGGTCTTGAGTTTTCTAGTAAGGAAGTTCTATGAATAGTATCTAGGGGGTAGTCCATCCATTCCCCTTTAGATGTTTCCCTTATGTTTTGCTCAATGCTATGCTCAACTCATGCTTATGTTCAGAAGCCCAAGATGATACGTAACCCCATCAGTCAGCGATCTCAATATTACCCATTCAGCTTCATGTCATGACCCTCATTATGTATATGAACTCATGTCTCTTAGCACGCTTAGCTCTATGAACTCAGCCCTTAAGATTTGCCTTATCGGCTCATAGGATTGTGCTATATCAGGTATATGCGCAGCTTAGATTTCTTAAATGAGTCGTGCTCATGATCCCCTCACTCTAAACCCTATGGATGTTCCCCATGATGGAGATAAGGGTTAAAACGGGTATGTTCAAGGTAACTCTCTATCCCTACCTTAGGTGTCGGGTATGTAGAAGTCCAGGAAGTGCAGTTATTTGCTGAGTCGGGAAGTGCAATAACCCACATAGTTATTTATGATTGTTGATCCATTTCCCTGGATTGAACCTTTCCATATATTAATTTTGTTATTCATGACTTGTGGAGGTGGATGACACCGTTTTCGAGATGATCTAATGAGGATCGTGGGAGATTTTTGATTTTGGAGGGTTTGAGGTTTGACAGGTTTGACCAAAGTCAATATTTCAGGTTATCAAGCTCGAATTTTGGTTCAAAATGCTCTGTTGGTTCGGGATGGTGATTTATGATTTAGTTGGGTAGTTTGCGTGGATCCTGAGCCGATTCAGGAGTTATTTGAACCTTGGGTCGAAATTATGAGCTTTAAGGAGGCTAAGTGTGACCACGGTCAACTTTTGATCCAAACGACCTTATATCAATGATTAGATGATTCCAACAGGTCCGGATTGTGTTTTATGATTGAATTGCATATTTGGGTTGTGACCGAGGGGATGAGTTTTTGGTGGATTTGAACAACTTGTGTATTTGGCATGATCTTAAGCATAAAAGGTGAAAACTTAGAGGTTCGGAACTTCAAAATTCTAAGCATGAATTGTAGGAGTTCATTTGGATGACTTGACCGATGGCGGTGTTATTGTTCAGAATGGATCAAAATAATCCTCGGTGACAAATATAAAAGCTAGATAGGAAGAGGACCCTATTTTGGTGAAACTGAAGGTAGTCTTCTGGAATTATAAGGTGGAGGTCTTCTCCAAAGGGGGTGATGGTGTGTTTCAATATCAGGATCGCCCGTGCGTCTCGGATGTTGGTGATTTAAGAGATCGAATGTTGCACAAGGCTCATGGTTCCAGGTATTCGATATATTCATGTGCCACCAAGATGTACCGTGACCTACGAGAAGTCTATTGGTGGAATGGCATGAAGAAGGACATAACAGAATTTGTGGCTAAGTGTCCGAACTGTTAGTAGGTGAAAGTGGAGCCTTAAAGACCGGGAGGTGTGCTTCAAGATATCGGTATTCCTACTTTGAAGTGGTAGGACATCAATATGGACTTCATTATAGGGTTGCCTCACACTCGTCGACAGTACGACTCCAATTGAGTGGTTGTGGACAGGTTGACCAAAGCTGCTCATTTTCTATCGGTCAAAACTACTGATTTAGCGGAGGATTTTGCCAAACTATACATTCGAGAGCTGTTCAGTTGCATGGAGTTCCTTTTTCTATCATATAAAAAAGAAGTACTCAGTTTACCTCTCAGTTTTAGAGATCATTTCAAAAGGGACTTGGTACTCAGGTCAAGCTCTGTACAATATTTCATCTACAAACCGATGGTCAGGCAGAGCGGACTATTCAAACTCTCAATGACATGTTGAGAGTGTGTCTAATTGACTTCAAGGGTAGTTGGGATGATCATTCTTATTGAGTTGGCATATAATAATAGCTACTATTCTAGCGTTCAGATGGCTCCATTTGAGGGTGTCTATGGGCGGAGGTGTAGATCGCCCATTGGTTTGTTTGAAATTGGTGAAACTGCAATGATAGGACCAGATTCAGTCCATGAGGCCATGCAGAAAGTTCAGCTCATACGGGGCAGGTTGAAAATAGCTCAAAGTCGCCAAAAGTCCTATGCTGATGTTAGAAGGAGAGAACTTGTGTTCGAAGTTAATGATTGGGTGTTTCTTAAGGTGTCTCCTATGAAAGGTATGATGAGGTTCGAAAAGAAAGGAAAACTCAGTCCTTGTTATGTTCGTCTGCACCAAATTGTGAAATGAGTTGGTAAGGTGGCATATGAATTGGAGTTGCCCTAAGAATTATCTTCCGTTCATCCTATCATTCATTTGTCTCTCTTAAAGAAGTGTTTGGGGGATCCCGCTCTAGTAGTTCCAGTGGAGAGTGTAGGTGTGAAAGACAAACTTAGTAATGAGAAGGCTCCAGTGGAAATACTGGATTATCAGGTTCGAAGGCAGAGAAACAAAGAAGTGGATTCACTTAAAGTTTTAAGGAGGAATCAACATGTTGAGGGAGCTACATGGGAAGCCGAAACAGATATGACGACTAGATACCCACATCTACCCATCCGGCTCAGTTTCAGCTTGAGGTATAAGTTTTTACCCTAAAACTCTATTCAGTTTCATGTTCAGATCATGTAACTCAGTTTCATTCATGTAAAAGTATGTACGTATGATTCATAAATTCAGTTCAGTTACGTAGTTCGGTGCGGAGGTAGTCATTCCGTCAGTTTTCAGCATATATGATCAATATTTGAATATGATGATTGCGTTTCTATTCTTTTCTGTATGATTTTCAACATTCGAGAATGAATGTTCCCAAGGGGGAGATATTGTTATACCTCGAAAGCCCTAAGATCAGACCCGAGAATTGAAACGGAGAAAATAGAATTTTCTACACCAGGTCATAGAACGAGTTGTCCTGTGACCTTTCAGGATGACCACGAGTTGTTAAGTGAGTTGTGGTGAGGAGCTTTCGCTTACTTGGAAATGTTCAAGTTTGGGTGACCATGGGTATGACCACGAGTCATGGTCAGCCCCACTAACCGTTAGGTCATGCGTGGTCAAAGGTAGTTGAAGGATGAAGGATGAATCGACAGTGTACCCCACGATTGGACACCATGAGTCGTGGTCAATGCCAGGATTCGTTAGGTGAGTCGTGGTCAACAGTTGGTTATGGAATGAATATTTTAGGAAGTGGAGGTAATGAAAGGTGACCACGAGTTGTGGTGACCAGTGACGAATTGTTAAGTCCCTCATGGGGACCCTTTGAGGAAAACTTTCAGTGTACATAATGACTCCTGACCACGAGTCGTGGTCCATGGCAATGACTGGCAGTCTGTTTTTCTCTGCTAGTTTAATAAGGGCTTTTCAGTAATTCTTATGATCCTAAGGCCTAAACTATTGTTCGGATGCTTTTGGGTATATAGCTACACGCAAGTGCACGTGGTCGAACAAGTAGTAAAGTGGCTTAAGTAAGCCAAGTATCGATCCCACAGGGACTGGGCGAGGGTAAAAATCTACTCAAGTGTCACTATACTTTACTCTCAAAATACAGACAACAGTGTAAAGAAAAGTTTAATACTTTGGTTTCTAATTTTATACTAAGTCTAAAACAATTATATAATTTGAGTCTGAACTATGAATTTGAGCATGCTGAGGTTAAAACGAACATGTATAGAAACAAATTAACGATACACTTTGGTTAATCTTTCCTCCGGTTGCTAGTCAAGAATTATGGCCAATGGATTAAAACTCTCGTATTTAACCCAACTTAAGAAGCATGAACCGTCCACCTACATTTCTGTGATAAAACGAAATTCATGTTCTAGCCATACAAAACCGATTCCTTAATTGACTAATACTACTTTCAGGTATATCTCTATCCTGAAGGTAAATCAATTCTCAATTTTCCCAAACTAAGAACAGATCATATCCTATTAATTCACAACTTTCCAATTTCTTACTCTCTCGAGTGAAACCGGACTTTTTAGATGTACATTAACGTTGGCCACACATTAATGCAGTAAGAACAAGAATCAATAGAACAACCATGGAAGAAAAGATGAAAACCCAAATTGATCAATAATCACATTTCAATACAAATGTTCTTAACCTCAGCAAGAAGAGGATTTAGCCACTCATTTGTGGATTAAACATCGTTAAATGAGTGTTAAACATACAAGAAATTGAATTAAAGAAGAAGGAGATAGAGAAAAACCCTGAAATTTTCGTCCCCTCAACTGCCTGTAACCCACATTCTTGCTCCACCAAGTCAGAGTAATTAAAAATGAACCTAAGTGTTCTATTTATACTGGTGGGACTTTTTCCCGGAATAACAAGCAACGTTTCACGGAGTGCATCGCGGTGCTCTGCCTCCATGACACGCCATTGACGCAGATCCTTACTGGAATTTAGTTGTCCAGGTACTTAGTCCCAGCGTGGCACGACGTGCAACGCGGGGCTAGGCCAACGTACCACGGCCCCAACGCGCACCTCTACTGGAATTTGGCAAAATTCCACCATCCAGGCAGAAGGCATCCGCGATGGCAGCGTGACACGGCTCCATCGCGGAGCCCCTTTAATTTGTGCCTTCAAGTGCTTTTTCCCTTGCTCACATCCGAGTCCAACCCGGATCTCTCCCAACACTCATTTTAGCTTCCCAAAATTGTATTTCACCTGCAAAACAACGCTAATCATGTTGGTTAGTATAAATTCACATTTTATTATTAATCACATGAGAATGTATAAACATCAATAGATAAATAAGGCTAAAATGACACCTTTGAGTATCACTTGGGCATATAAATTTTCCCAAGATCACTTACCCCACACTTAAATCCTTGTTCGTCCCCGAACAATAATCTTACACCTCATGTACTTTACATCCCATCTTGGCTACTTTGGTTTGACAATTCAGGTTACGGTTATACCGATTATTTAATACAGCAAATCATCAAGAAGACACGCATGGTCCTATCAATACAATGACCTTCAACACATTAAGACCTCCTAGACTCAAGAATCGACTCTCGATTTTGGCAAACTCATGCAAATCAGCTGATCAAGATATCCGACACGAAATTTAATCTCTCATCAAGCATGTGCCCTCACAACACAAGAGAATTTTCCCCTTTTTGTAATCACATGAACTCAAAGATTACATGCAGGGGCGTATAAACACAATTGCACTCTCTCTCCCAAAAGAATTCACATGCATCATGTCACGAACCATAGGCTTTCCTTTAGTGTTCTACTCCACTAATATAAGGAAGTGTAATGTAAGATCACGTAGGACTTAACAGGTTGTAATGTAAGCTACGGAACTAGTAAATATTGGGCTAGCCAATAATAGCCACTAGCATCCTTAAGCGCTTTTTCAATACATCCCATCAAACTCATGGGCATTGTTTCTTCCTTCATCATCCAATTCTTGAAGTCTGTCTTTATTTTGACCCATATCTTTAAGCACACTTGACTCAATAACAAAGATTATGTATACATCTTCATTATATTTACTCTATAACGAGTGCACCTTCAACCTTTTCTTTCCTTTTATCACTCTGCTTTTCTTTTCTTTTCACCATTCTCACTCTTTGACACTTTGGAAAAATTATTTTCTCTTCTTAAGCGCTTAAGAGTTTTGGATCAAATTCACGGATAATGAAAAGAAAGGGTTAAGCTCGGTTTACTCATTTTTGACAAAAGAAAAATAATAGGCTAAAGGCTCAATGGGCTAACTAGGGTGTATATTCAAGGTGGGTACAATAATGAAAAAGAGAAACTTTCGGTTAAAACAAAGAAATGCCTACATCCTTTCCTACAATACACGTCCTTCATTTCATTTCGTGCACACACCAGGCAAGTTCTAGACATTCCACAATAGAATGGAATAAACAAAACCTCACCATACACTCATCGTACATGCTCAATTCAACATTCACAGACTCTTCAACCAGCTAATTACAAGAATTCAACATTAAGCCTCAATCACACTGAATCGACTCTATGGCCTAGGTATCTCAACATATTTACAAAGTTGCATGCTTTCATACGAATCACCTCTGCATTTCAAATATCATGTACAACACGCAACCAAAATTCCGCAACCATAAAGTAACTACAGGTTTTGGAATGCAACCCACACAAGAAAAAACTGAAAAATAAAAAAAATCTACTCCTAACGACTATATTTCCCTTAAGACGGTCGTCATCCATCCATCATAGGGAACGGTCACTAACTAAGAATTCGGTTCAATGGGACCATTCTCGGTAAAAGAATCGAAAACAAACGTCGAGAAACCCCAAAAATTGAAAAATTTTTAAAAATATTATCGATCATTTCGATAAAAAAAATGTACAAACCCAGCTAGCACATTCAGCAGCACACAACAGCTTCACATTAATTATAATACAAAACATAAACATCACAATCACAGGGTCACAATTTTTCCACAGGAACAACAGCAGAATAGAAACATACGTCAAAAACAACAGCAACCAACACCTAACTACTCCCACCCCACACTTAAATCAAACACTGTCCCCAGTGTTCACAAAATTAGCATAGCACAAGAGTAGGTGGTGAAACTCCTTGATCAATCAAAATACTCCACTTCTTCATCAGGTGCTGCTGCCTCGTCTCCCATGTCTGAATCGACCCCATCATCATCATCGGACTACACATCGGAGTCCTCACGACGTGTCTCCTCATCTGTGGGGACATCATCATCCATGGGCTCCACAAAAGCTGGCCCCACTCGGCATAGAGCCCTGGCATTTTCGCCAAAAGGGTAATCTAGCTCGAGCTGCCATAGCTCCTCTTCTGTTGCCGGCCTCCCGCCTATTCGCAGCTGGAGCTTCTGCATCCCGTACATGCGAGCCATGTACTGATCATCCCGAGCATGTTGCTCGGCTAGTGTAAGAACTGGCCCGTGGGTGGTGTCGGGTGCCTTAGTTTTGGTGACATCTAAGGCCCGCCGCTCCATCTGCGGGATGTAGTCAAGGGCCTCTTCCTCAATATCCAGGCCCCTCAGGAATGTGGTGATTAATCCACCAAACCCGTACCTGTGCCCTTGATGTAACCGGGATCTCTTCATGGCGGAGATAATCACCACCCCCACATTGATCTCCAGCCCTTTCATCAGGGCGTATACCAAGCATACACGATCCCAGGTTACATCCGTCATATGCACCCCCGGGATTAGGCAGGAACACATAATCTTAAGCCATATCCTAGCTTCCCTGTTCATCTTAGAGTAGGGCAAGGTCTGATGGTAGCCCCTCTCCTTATGCCTTCTCCACTGAGCTGTCGATCGAGTTCCACACAAAGTGTGTCTGATGTCTGCATATGGTGGAGTGATATTCAGCTGTCGAAGCACATGGGCGTCTGTGTCCCGCGCCCCTAGTATAGCATTAAGGTGGTGGGGCTCAAAAGTGACTATTTGCCCCCTTATTTTGATGGTGTGACTTCTGAGAGTCTTGTTCCAGTTGGCGTAGAATTCTCGAATCAAGTGCAAGTTGCATTCCTTGGGCTCCTCAAAGATGAAATTCAGCCCAGCTGCGTCGATCCTATGGACAATCCTGGGGAACTCCTATGCCAACGGTTCCCTTGCTTTGTGTTCCTCGGGGAAGTATTTGCTTTCCTTGTGCTTCGCATACCATTTCTTCCCCTACTCTGTCACCCATCGGGTTCCGTATTGATGGCGTTGGCCGCGTGGAACCGCTGGTGCTGCTGGGACTGCTGTGCCCAGTCTGATTCTTTTTCTTCCGGCGCCGGATGTTGATGCGCCTTTTCCCTTGTCTTTCCTGCTTGCCATTGTTCCTGTCAAACCAAACAGACAATCCCAATGTCATTCCAATTAAAATTAGCTTCGACTAAGGTTGGGTTAAGCTAGGCTACCCCACACTTAGTCTTTAGCCAAAATCACAATGATTACGGCAAGATCGTACTTATTTCCACAAACAAACAACAAAACATAACAAATATGCTTAGTGCATTCAGAGAATTCGACGGTATATATTCTATGTACTACTCAGACTTCGTACAGCTAAGCACAATCATTACCATCGATAACATTTTATCCCATAGCACTTAGCAAGGAGAAACAAAAGAAAAATTTAACTACATGATCCCATACAATTCACACATTTCTTGCAATTTCCACAATTTCCTTAACCTGAAAATCCGTCGGTCTTTAAGCATATTAACAGTTAGCACAACTGACTCATCTCACCCAACATACACAACCCAGCAAGAATTTCAATAGTTCAACTCAATTTTTCCATTTCAAACTCAAAGTCGAGCCCTAGCTATGATTTTATCAAAAATTCGATTGAGCTATGTAATTATTGAGTTCAAGCAATCACAATGATACTCCGAACGTCAATCAACAATAATTCAACTGAACTTAAGCTTAATTTCTACTTAGGGCAAGTTTTGCTCATATCACATGTTCAACATCGAAAAAATTTCGACAAGAATTAAGATAGAGTTGAAGAACATACCTTGAATTCGATGAAATAACAGAAACTTGATGAAATTATGTGCCTAGGTCCATGTCACGTTGAGGGGGAAGGGGTTTTTGGGATGTTGGTCACGGGGGATATGAAAAATAAGGAAAAATGAGGGGAAATCGGGGTTAAAAAGTGGAAATTTCGCGCGGGTCACCCGGTGTGACCCGTCGCGATATACACTTCAACGTGTCACGGAGGGTAACACGGAGCATGTCCTCTGTGACATGGAGCCATCGCGCAGGTGTTCTAGAATTTGTAAAAATTCCAGAATTACTTTCAACGTGTCACGGAGGGTAACGCGGAGGCCCTCCTCCGTGATACAGAGCCATCGCCCTAGCTCACTGTTTTAGCCACTTTTTATTATTTTTCATACCTCGGATTTTCCTTTGCGATCCTTTGCATATTTATCCTCCATTTAACCTGCAATTCATCTTACGACAAGAAATTGGTTAGAATTATAGGTTTCACTCAAAATAAAAATAAAAATAAAAATAAAAACTAAAAATTTTGTTGTTAATAAAAAAAATTTTCTTTTTTTTTTCTATGAAATCTATTCACATTTAACAAAGAAAAATTTCACAGGTTGTCTCCCGTGCAACGCCTGGTTTACCGTCGCGGCTCGACGTCATTCTGCTCAGTCATCTTCTAGGGTGACATACGTTTTCTCTCGACCTCCATCCTCACCCCAGTAGTGCTTACATCACTCCGGTGGTTTTCCCAATAACTCTCGTGATTCAACTATCTGCGCATCATCAGCTCGCTCAATCACGTTGATCACCGAGAGTTCCTCGTACACAGTCGGGAGCTTGGTGGCCTTGTATACATCAAACACTTCCACCTTGTCATGTTCTCACATGGTTAGCTGCCTTGCAGCTACATCAATCAGCGCTTTCCCGATCGCCAAGAAAGGACGTCCCAAAATAAATGGGACTTCCGCGTCTGGCTCAAAATCCAGCACGACGAAATCTATCAGGAAGATAAGGGAGCCCACTTGCACCATCACATCCTCCACAATGCCATCAGGTCTGGCTAAGGACCGATCCGCTAGTTGCAAGATCACTGTTGTTGGTCTAGGACTCCCCAGACCCAACTTCTTGAATACCGATGATGGCATCAAAGTAATGCTCTATCCCAAATCACATAATCCACGAGCTCGGATACTCTGCCCAATGGTAATTTGTATAGTAAAGCTCCCAGGATCCTTGAGCTTTGTGGGAAACCGATTTTGTATCCGGGAAGTACACTCCTCCGTGAGAGCCATCGTAGCATACTCAGTCAACCGACTTTTGTTCGCCACGATGTCCTTAATGTACTTTGCATACTTCGGTACTCCCTGCAAAACATCAACAAGAGGTAAGTTAATATGTACCTGTTTTAACACCTTCATGAATTTCTTGAAACACGCCTCCTCCTTGTGTTTCTTTAATCTTTGAGGGAACGGGGGTGGTGGTCTTTCTAATGCAGCCTCCTTTTTCTTCCCACTCTCATCAAATTGCTCCCTCTCAACTTCTGCTGCTCCCGATTGTTGAGGTGGTCTTTCTGGTTCCACCTCTTTAAGCTGCAAACCACTCCTTGTGGTCACTGCATTCACTTGTTTGGGGTTGGGATCTGTGTCGCTTTGGAGTCCTCCTCTAGGCCTAGTGTTTTGGGCTCCAGCAAATTGCCCAAGTTGATATTCAAGTGCCTTAGTAGCTAACTGGTTGTTCTTTACCTCGGCTGCCAATTTCACATAGTCATCCTGCAATTGAGCTTGGTTAGCTATCATTGTCTTGAACATCTCCTCAATGCTGGGTGATGGTGGCGGAGGAGGTGCATTGTTGTTTCTATATTGTGCCTGATAGTTCTGCTGCCCTCCTTGATTCCTTTGCGCCCCCTGACTCGAACTTTGCCCTTGAAGGTTGTTGCTACCCAAGAGAAATTCGGGTGATTCCTCCAGTTGGAATTGTAACTATTGCCATACTGTTGGTGGTTGTTCCTCTGTACGTTTCCCACAAAGTTCACCGAATCAGGATTTGCTCCACAACACTCAGCTGAGTGCTCACTACTCCCGCACACTTCACACCAAATCTGCTGCACTACATTCACTGGGGCTTGAGTCTGGTTCGTTGTCATGTTACTGAAGTGGGTGTTGAGTTGATTCTGTAAAGCAGCTATCTGTGCAGCAATAGCTGTAAAACCATCCACTTCTAGGACTCCTGCTGCTTTCCTTGTTCCTCCTCTTGACGAATCAGCATTCCACTCCGGATTTCCCTAAGAAATACGGTTTAACAAGGTATACAGCTCCTCATAAGTTTTCTCCAATGCTTGTCCCCCAGCTGCTGAGTCTAGCAAGATCTTTGTATGGGGTTCCAAACCCTCTATAAAAGTGTGCACCAGCACATCATTGGATTGATGATGATGAGGACAATCCCGCAACATAGACTTGAATCTCTCCCTAGCCTGATACAGATTCTCTCCCTCTCTCTGTTTAAAACTTAGAATTTGACTTCTAAGTCTTGCTGTTTTATCGGATGGAAAAAATCGTATCAAGAATTTCCTTGCAAGATCATCCCATGTAGTAATAGAATTAGGTGGCTCAGCTTTCAACCACCTCTTGGCTTTTCCCAATAGTGAAAATGGGAACAATGTAAGCCTGACATAATCTGATGACACTCCAGCGGGGATGTAAGTGTCACTTATCTCCAAAAAATTTTGGAGATGCTGTTATGGATCCTCATGAGGGAGACCTGTGAACTGCCCGCTGGTGTGCAACAATTGCACCATATTTTGTTTGAGCTCGAACCTTCCTCCTGGCTCAGGTTTGCGGATGCTAGATGTGACATTGTTAGCATGTGGGATTGCCACCTCGCGAACCGGCCTAGCAGCCATTTCTTCGGGCACTAACACTTCCCTTACAACTGGTGGATTCTGTTGTTGCTCCATGATTGTTTGTCTGAGCAACTGCAGCTTTTTCTCTAGAGCTTCTCTCCTTTGACGATGAAATTGTCTTTCAGGCTCTAAATATGAGTCCACCAGCTCCTTGTCTCTTGCCAGTGTTCAACAGAGATTAGTATCTGCAAAACACAGGCTAAGACAAAGTTGTCAACACAAAGAAAAGAATATAGTAAATTAACACTTAAGAAAAATTCACCAATTGCCAGTCCCCGGCAACGGCGCCAAAAACTTGTTCGGATGCTTTTGGGTATATAGCTACACGCAAGTGCACGTGGTCGAACAAGTAGTAAAGTGGCTTAAGTAAGCCAAGTATCGATCCCACAGGGACTGGGCGAGGGTAACAATCTACTCAAGTGTCACTATACTTTACTCTAAAAATGTTGACAACAGTGTAAAGAAAAGTATAATACTTTGGTTTCTAATTTTATACTAAGTCTAAAACAATTATATAATTTGAGTCTGAACTATGAATTTGAGCATGCTGAGGTTAAAACAAACATGTATAGAAACAAATTAACGATACACTTTGGTTAATCTTTCCTCTGGTTGCTAGTCAAGAATTATCGCCAATGGATTAAAACTCTCGTATTTAACCCAACTTAAGAAGCATGAACCGTCCACCTACATTTCTGTGATAAAATGAAATTCATGTTCTAGCCATACAAAATTGATTCCTTAATTGACTAATACGACTTTCAGGTATATTTCTATCCTGAAGGTAAATCAATTCTCAATTTTCCCAAACTAAGAAAAGATCATATCCTATTAATTCACAACTTTCCAATTTCTAGCTCTCTCGAGTGAAACCGGGCTTTTTAGATGTACATTAACGTTGGCCACACATTAATGCAGTAAGAACAAGAATCAATAGAACAACCATGGAAGAAAAGATGAAAACCCAAATTGATCAATAATCACATTTCAATACAAATGTTCTTAACCTCAGCAAGAAGAGGATTTAGCCACTCATTTGTGGATTAAACATCGTTAAATGAGTGTTAAACATACAAGCAATTGAATTAAAGAAGAAGGAGATAGAGAAAAACCCTGAAATTTTCGTCCCCTCAACTGCCTATAACCCACGTTCTTGCTCCACCAAGTCAGAGTAATTAAAAATGAATCTAAGTGTTCTATTTATACTGGTGGAAATTTTTCCCGGAATAACAAGGAACGTGTCACGGAGTGCATCGCGGAGCACTGCCTCCGTGACACGCCACCGATGCGGACCCTTACTGGAATTTAGTCGTCCAGGTACTTAGTCCCAACGTGGCATGACGTGCAACGTGGGGCTAGGCCAACGTGCCACGGCCCCAACGCGCACCTCCACTGGAATTTGGCAAAATTCCACCATCCAGGCAGAAGGCATCCGCGATGGCAGCGTGACACGGCTCTATCGCGAAGCCCCTTTAATTTGTGCCTTCAAGTGCTTTTTCCCTTGCTCACATCCGAGTCCAACCCCGATCTCTCCCAACACTTATTTTAGCTTCCCAAAATTGTATTTCACCTGCAAAACAACACTAATCATGTTGGTTAGTATAAATTCACATTTTATTATCAATCACATGAGAATGTATAAACATCAATAGATAAACAAGGCTAAAATGACACCTTTGAGTATCACTTGGGCATATAAATTTGCCCAAGATCAACTATGTCGTTTTAAGCTATGAATAGTGAATTTTAAGAGGGGTAAGTTCATTGTAAGCCATTCCTATTCAAGCATTCAAGTGTAGAAGTCTATAGAGGTGATCAAGCTTAGTTCTTCAAGTTTTTCATCAATTCTTCATTAGGCAATCAAGGGAGTTGTAGAATCTGTTGTTCTCAGCTATGTAGGGTCACGAATGGGTGAAATTATTCACACACATGCCCAATCCTCTCTCAATTCATGAAATTCAAATTGATGATTCATTGGGGTTTTAACCCAATGCATGAACTCCCTA
This sequence comes from Datura wrightii, assembly GCA_035772735.1. NCBI lineage: Eukaryota > Viridiplantae > Streptophyta > Magnoliopsida > Solanales > Solanaceae > Datura > Datura wrightii. The sequence goes on along the minus strand of JASDFA010000029.1, from coordinate 4,292,662 downwards.
CGTTTCTACCATGGGTATGTACTAAACATGTTTCTATTGTTGAATTATGATTCATGGGAAAGTTTTACAATGTTTTCAGCTATAAATCATATTTTCAAGTTTTATAAATTACGATGCCTATCCATGAAAGTTCATGAAAATTGAGATCTTCGATATATGTTCAAGCATAAAGCAATATAATGAGAAAAACATGTTTTCAAGTTACCCATTTTTAGGATCATGTTTTCAAGTGAATCAAGCTATTTTCAAGCATGTTAAAGTATTGGACTAGCCCACATGTTCAAGCATGTTTTATGATTTCATTAATTAGCTTACCACATAGTTTTGGAGTCAAGACTCCCACTATTTTCAGCTTGTGGTATGTTTTGATCCAAGGATCCTCATGCATGATTTAAGATTTTATATGTATATTTCTATTCAGCTTCATCTCTAGATGATGGTCAGCTTCATTGAAAAACGATGAAGAGCTAATGCATGTTTTTGGGAGTAGTGTCTAGCACCAAGCAGGTTAAGGCTCAGTCAACCCCGTGCCTTAGAACTGTGCGCCTACGTAGGTTGTATATATATATATATATATATATATATATATATATATATACTTTGGGACCTCTTTTGTGATCTTTCCCCTGCCCCAAGGGGGCTTCAGCTTGATATCAATGTCATGGTTTCGTCCTTAGTCTTGGCAACGCTTTGGACGGCTCGACCCTCTTGAGTTTAATAGTTGGGACCACGTAAGCTTTATCATGGTAAATGTCTGTTATATGATGAGACTCCCTCTATTCCTCATGATTTCAGTTATGCATGTTTATCATTCATGATATATATGTTTTAAAGCAAGTTTGACCCAATGTTCAGTTTTACTTATGATTATCAGATTTCATCTTTGGGTCATTCGAATCAGTTATGATGTTCAGTTATGTGCACATCACAGTTTTAGAAAATAGCATGCAATCCCTACTCTCAGATTCTTATCTTGATTATGTTTTATATTATGCATGTTTTAATGATTTTTAACTTACTTAAGCAGTTTTACTTAACTTGAATACTCGGTACATTCCACGTACTGACTACACACTGTATGCTATATCATTTTATGATACAGGCTCCAATCTTCAGACTCAGCCCCGTTAGTAGCCAGTTTCCGGAGTTAGCATCTAGCTTCATTGGTGAGTCCTCATCTCCTAAGGACCATTCGTTATCAGTTATCTTTGTACTTTTAGTTTAAGACTCAGAGAGTTAGTTGGGATCTTGTCCCATCAACTTATCTGAATTAGAGGCTTTTTAGACATAATGTATAATCAGGTTTAGATTTGTGTATGTATTCTAATGTTATGTCATTTCAAGTTGAGACTTCCGCTATGTTTATTATGTTACATCTTCCGCTTTTATTGATTGAGTTAGATGTATGTTCATGCCATATGTCGACTTGGAGTCTCTCAGGGCTCCTTGTCCCGTGTCCCGATCCGAACTCATATTCGGGTAGTGACATAAATGCTGGCCGCCATAGAAAGGGAAATAGAGGCCAGAGATATGCTCCTCAGTTATTTGATTAGGATGACCCGAGTATTGATGAAGTCGGGTCAGTTGGAGCTATCGTACCACCACCATTGCCTACTATTTGACATCACTAGCACCATGACACAGTTGTTGAATATGAAAGGTGTGTTTAGTGGTCATGCAACGGATGATGCCAACCTGCATTTGATGAACATTTTAGGAATATGCAAGGAATATAGGTTGCCCGGTGTAAGTCAGGATGCCATAAGGTTGAGACTTTTCCCCTTCTCTCTTTTTGGAGAGGCCACTCTTGGGTTATTGGAGTTGTCCAATGAATCCTTTACCAAATTGAGCGAGCTTAAATAGGCTTTCCTAAAAAGGTTCTTCCCACCCTCCAGGATGCTACCGGTCAAGGATGAGATCTACAACTTCCGACAATTAAAAATGGAGGCACTTTATGAAACCTTGTTGAGATTTAAAAAGAAGTTGACCAAGTGCCTGAACCATAAAAATTCCAGATGACAGTTTGTTGTAGATTTTTTATAGGTCCTTGAACAACAACACAAAAGTTGTAGCAGATACTGTGGCGGGAGGCGCACTGATGAGTCACTTGTGGGAGCAAGCTGCCGTTATTCTAGATAGAGTGACCAAGACTAACAAGGCCTGACACACTAGGAAAGCGGAAGCAACTGCAGGTATGTATGTTGTTGGTATGACTGCAGGCTAATACAAGAAGGAGGAGGAGTGTGATCAGGAATTGGCTCATATGCAGACATCATTAGACCTGCTCACGAAGCATATTATGGGTGCTGGTGCCAGAAAGGTAAATGCTGTGGGAGATCAGGGACAGGAACCGAGGCAGGAGCATTTAGATTTCGAAGAGGAGGCTAACTTCTTGGACAACTAGGTGGTGGGTTTTTGGGCCAAAGCCCAAGGGTCTGGATAGGACACTTGGCACCAAGGATACATAAATCAAGGCCAGAACTAATATCGAGGCAACTATAACTGTAATGGGTATAGGGATAGGAGTTGAGGTCATGAGCGAGAGAGAGAATGGAGAAAGAATGATGGTTATCACAATGACCGCATAGGTTTATATGTTCCACCTAATGCACGTGAAGGTGATACTGGACCCTCAATATTGGAGACCATGATGGTTGAGATGCTTAAAAAGGTAAAATCCACTGATGATCAACTGAGAGACATTCAGGCGGATATATCGAGTATAAACCAAAAAGTTGAATCGGATGCCACTTCCATCAAGCAAATTGAGCAACAACTGGGTCAAATGTTGGCTTTCCTAAATCAGAGGTAGAAGGGAACACTTCCTCGCATCACAGTGCAGAATCCAAATAATGATAGTTACTGTATGGCTGTGATAACTACGAGTGGAAAGACCACAGTTGACCCCCCATTTGCTGGTTGTAGTTGAGATGAAAAGACAAAAGTCGATATAGATTATGGAAGATGAGGTTGCTAAGCAAGAACATAAGGAAGAGGTCGAGTTGACTGAGGATCCGGTTGGTGAAAAGGAGTTTAAAGCTGAAAAGAGTAAGAAGCTAGGGGGTACGCAAATTTATAAGGCTATCCCTCGATCACTGCCACCATTCCCTCAAAGGATGAAGAAGAAGGCAGAAGATGGTAAGTTCCGAAAATTCCTCTGTATGCTTAAACATTTATCAGTGAACATACCATTGGTCGAGGCATTAGAGCAGATGCATGGATATTCCAAGTTTATGAAGGACCTTGTTATCAAGAAAAGGTTCGTGAGCTATGATCCAGTAGGTAACTTGCATCATTGCAGTGCGTAGCTTCACGGGTCCTTGCTCCAGGTGTCTTCACTATTTCGTGCATGATTGGTGATTTTGAGTTTGCAAAATCAGTTTGTTATTTAGGTGCAGGCATCATCCTGATAACGTTAGCAGTCTTCTAACAGTTGGGCTTGGGAGCCCCCACACCATTGTCAATGCAGTTACTGATGGTAGACCATACAGTTAAAAGGACAGTGGGGATCTTAGTTAATGTTCTTGTCAAGGTGGAACATTTTATCTTCCCAGTGGACTTCGTAATCCATGAGAGCGAGGTTTATTTTGAGGTCCTTATTATCTTGGGGTGACAATTCCTGGCCACTGGGAGAGCCTTGGTAGATGTGGAAGCTGGCCAACTTAAGTTTAGGCTACACAAACAGGAGGTCACTTTCAATGTCTGCCGATCAATGAAGCACCCCAATGAGTTCAAGGTTGTCTGAGCAATTGATAATGATTTTGAGTTTCTTGATGAATTCTTAGTAGTCAAGAGACTTGCGTCATGCTACGATGTTAAATCAGGAACTTCTTCGATGTGGTGGTTTGGTGAAGTCCGAGTAACTAGACCACCTGCGTCGTGCCGCGATGTTAAATCAACCACTTCTTGGGAGGCAACCCATGTAACTTTACTTTTGCATGTTCAGTGTGCAAATAAAACAAAAATAGATGTGTGAAAAAATTGTAGCACAGGGTGTACTATGAGGCTCAGTAAGAGTCTTATGATTGTTATAGGACTCGTAGTACCATCTGTGGTTCAAGGCAGAGACTGAGCTGAAGCATGAGTTTACATTATAGTTGGTTATTATGAGTCGCACCTACATTGTACGGGTAGTAGTGCTTACTGTACTGGTAAACCATACCAAGTGTGGATGTTCAGAAAAGTGACGACCTAGGGGTCATAGTACGGTTCGTACCATAATGGTACGGGTCGTACCTTGTGCTCGTAGGTCCATAGGTGAGTTTTCTCAATCTTCTACTACGAGTCCAAGGGATGAGCCGTAGGTACGACCTATGACTCGTGGTACAAGTTGTGACGGACTAAATAACTTACTTTTACCCGACTAGACTCGGATATCCAAAATTCCACCCTAAACTATTTAAACTTGAATTTTGTCAACATTCACTCTCATGCAAACATAAAATATTAAATCCACCACTAGCACTCAACTCTCACACACCCGTAACTCAAAATCACAATGAGATTCAAGCGTAAACTTGTGCAAGTCACTCTTGCACAATCGACACTCCTACCCTAAAATCACTTAAGCAAGCAAACACTTGAAACTTCAAGTAAGTAACCATGTTTAAAATTGTGAAAAGTTTGCTTTGTATGGTCTTGTAGACAACTGTGATTCCTCAAACTCACCAAGAATGGCTTGAGGAAGATGAACAATAGCATTTGTGTTTCTATTCATTTAACGGGTAGAACTTCGAAATGCTTAAATCAATAAATTGAGTTAGTGAAAAATTGAGTTACAAGATATGACCTAGGTTGGGAGTAAATTGGGTATGCATAAACAATGAAAATTTGTAGAAATAATGGGTTTAAAACAACTGATCATAAATAAAGAGGTGGGCAAGCTTCATGAGTCTTCCTACAACTCGTGGTTTCATACCACGATATTGTATGATGACTCGTTGGGACTATCCCATGTCAATAAAAGTGTAAGTGTTGGTATAAAGCATGGTATGATTCGTAGAATCCCACTACGAGTCATACCTAGTGATCGTACCATGAGGCAGTAAGGGTCAAAGTTCACAAGTAATTGTATGAATCTTTGTAAAACTTGTAGAACCTAACCATGACTTGTAATATGAGTCATACAAAAAGATAAAAACTCTAAAATTAATGATAATCTTCTTACGACACTTAGTAAAAAATGTGCCTTCCTAGTACGACTCGTACCAAGAAGTCGTGACAAAATCATCATGATCTATGAGTCTTAGTATGAGCCGCACTACCATTGTATGACCTGTACTGTAGACTCATGGAAAAGTCAGAGGATGTTTTTCTTTCTTTCTTTTACTCAGATCATACATACTAACCATTTTCTTTGTAGGTACAATGACAATAAAGAAAAAAGCAACCAAATCTACCCAGGACAAGAGAGATAGAGTGGAGATAGCTGCACGGAGGGCATTGAGAGATGAGCCCTATGCCTCTGATCAAGCAGGCAACTCCCTTAGTGGTTCGTTGAAAGAGTACCTAATGGAGAGGTCTTCTATTGATGAGCCATGGACTACTAGCGCTCAATCAAAGGCACAAGCTGAAGCCACTTCTACTTCTCCAATCACTACTCCCCAATATAAAGAGGGAGCAAAGGAATAGATTCAAGAGTCTGAGAGTGACTCTAATAATGATGAGGGGTTCAAGGAGGCCCAATCCGGAGATGGCAACGATGAGGCTGGGTCCGACGAAGAGGATGCTGTGGAGGAAATTGAGCAAACACCACCTATAGTAAGTCGTACTATAAGGTGGTAGGTGCTAGGGACACAAGAGATTTATGAGCAGGGCTTGGTGCTCACATCCAAGCAACACCCAGGCATAGTATTCAGGAAGAACTACAGATCCTCACTAGTTTCTTGAATGGGGTTGAGGAGATGAAGTGGATCTTTAGCTTTTATGGGTTCGAGTGGATGGCCAGGACCCCTGACCGATATAGTCCAGAGATTGTCAGGTAGTTCTATTCCAACTATTATGCTACATTGGAGTAGAATGCACAAAATAGAAAGCAACTGGAGGAGCAGCCCAAACTTGAAAAGATATTAATCTTGGGGCAAGAAGTTAAGATTTCTGAGAAAACCATTGCCTGGATGATCTATGGACCGCAGTTCATTTCTCCTTCGTCCACAACAGAGTTCAACCACCAAATAGACTCCATGAAATAGATAAAGAAGTTGGGTAATGAGGATAGAAAAAGCTAACTCAAGTGATTAGTCAGAGTCATAGTAGAGGACAAGGAGGAAACTAAGTGGGTGGCTGGTGGAAAGCTGGTCACCAAATCTTTGGTGAACTTCATAGTCGATACTAGTCCACCAGAGACAAATGCCGACTATAAATGATAGTACACAGTGCAAATAAGGTAGCTTTGGTAGCATGCATTATATCTCGGTATGAGATAAATATCCAGAGGGTGATAGCAAATAAGATTAAGGATCGTGCTCTAGGGTTGAACACCACCATGCTATTTCGAGCCTTATTTACTGGATGTGTAGAGATGCTGGTTTCTGATTGCTAAAAGTTGTTGATGTTGAGATTGGAGGCCATAGGTCGACGGATATAGGGCTTATTCGGTATAAAATAAACCTAGTGAGCCGATCTAGGCTTCCAACTACAATCTTGGTACCACGGGTAGTTGAGGACGAGTAGGTTAATGCTCCCACCTCACTGGAGAAGAATAAGACACCTGCTACAGAGGACGGTCATACAGGGGCTGCTCCTAACACTTCTACTGCACCTCCGGTAGGTCTCCCAAGCCAGACAACATCTAGATATTTTTTGGTCCCTCACGACATCCTCTAAAAGTTGGCAAGGAGGTTGACGGTGACTGAAAGGAAAGTACAGTCAATGATGGAAAACGTCAAGCCTTGGGTAAAGGCAGAGATTGAGGAGGATGTGAGGGGGTTGCGTGTGCGGATAGACAAATTCGAGCTCCGGTTCAATGAGTTCTTAGAAGAGCATCCGGATACTAGTAGCCTCCGAGAGGAGTTGGGGATTCTTCAAAGCCAAGTGACCAAGTTGTCGTCTAGATAGCCGGCAATCATAACAACCCCCACTCTTCCATACTTAGATGCTGAGCTTGATGAGGAGCTAGAAATGGAGGGTGTACTAGGTCCCAACGCTTGCTAGTGGAGGAAATGGCAAGAAGAGGGTCTTGGATGAAGATGAAAACTAGCCCTCAAAGAAGAAGAAAAAGGATAGAGAGGAAAGAGAGAAAGTAGGAAAGAATAGAGAGCCTGCAAGCTCACGACACACATATATCGGAGTTCCAAGAGTGAGCCAGAGGAGCGGGGAGCTCCACTACTACCCAGATAGTGATTGTGGGAGGTGAGGACCCTTTGGGGGAGCCACAATCGACCAGAGTTGATCCTGAGGTTTCCAAAGCGATCGAGCATGAGGCGGGGGTAAACAATCCCCCAACAGATGTACAATTGAGTGCGCCAACCACCACTAGCGCCACTGATGCAGCGGAGGTACCACCTCTGGAAGATGATAGGAGCACTTAGTACACTATAGGTATGTCCTTTTCCCTTGTGCTTATATATTTATTCTTCAGGGACAAAGCATGTTTTTCAAAGAGGGGAGTGTATTTGTATTTTTTGGGATTTTTGATTCATCTAAGGTCTTTTCTTGCAGTGTTTCTTTTCCATCGGGCATGCTATCTAGTAGAACCGGCATGTTTAGGTTGTTTTCATTTAATTAGAAGTAGCTTAGACTTACTTTGCAGCAAATAAATTTACTAGTTTGATGTTTTTGAAAAAAATTAAACCCTGTTTGAAATTTTGATTTTGATGATTAGATGTGTAGTTTAATTACAAGTGCATGACTTTTGTGGATCTTTGTATGGAATTTAAATTATGTGCATGAGTAGTTGTAGTTTAGCCGTGCATGAACTGGATAGGTAGATTTAATGCAAACCAGTATCATGAGTGAGTGAGGTTGTGTACCTAGTTCAACACTGCATTAAGGAACTAGAACTTTCCCGGTTGGTCTTTGTATAGGATTTAGGATAATTGGTTAGCAGATAATGATAGGCTGTTATTGATTGATTAGCCACTTTAGCCTAAACTACCATACTGAATAACATGAATCCCTTGATCCTGATTTTAACCCTTATATTGGCCATTTTTCTTCGATTAACCTTTAACCTTACCCATTGTTTATAATGAACCTATTTTGGCCCTGGTCCCTCCTTTGAAATTGTGAATCTCAACCCAAGAAAAATGCCCCTAAGTTAATAGTGGCTATAGTAGGGGCTGCATAAATTATGGGGAGGTGAAAAAGGGAAAGAAGGAAATAGGGTTAAATATGAGGTGTGGTGTGACAAGAAAAGAAAAAAAGAGTTGAAAAATAAAAATTAAAAGAAAATACAAGAGAAAAAGGAATGAAAAAATGAGAAAAACACACCACACCTGTATATTGCATGTAAATGAAGAACAGGGAGGAAAAAGTTTAAAAAGTGAAAAATGGGGTAAAAAGTGTAATGTGAAGCCACTAGTACATAGTGCTAAGGATGGTTTAGTCACTTATCCCCATATTTACCATACCCAGCACAAAACCTACATTACAAGCCGAACAAATTCCTATAGTGATGCTATTTAGCTGTCTGAAGAGCTAAAATAGAGAAAATAACGACAAGCCTATAGTATCCGATGTGTAGTATTTGGAACTTCTTTTGGAGAGTGAGAGTCCCATTTGTTTAGTCCCAAGTTCATCATATTATATATCTGTGAGTGTTTGGGACTTCATTCGCTGTGAGGGTACCAAGTTTCCGTTGTATTTTTCCAATTATCTGTGTGAATAGCATTGGTGATAGCTCAATTATCTTGATCCTTGTATGTCATTGATTGTGATTATATGTGTGCATAGCTGATTCAGTTTAAGTGAAAAAGGGTCAATATTTGAGTGTGGTTTATAGTGCAAATTTTGTTGTGTTGGCTGTAGGTATTCTAGGTTTACTTTGTAGTTAAGCATCGTTTTTAGTTTTTGTTTTCTTTGCCTGAGGACATGCAAAAGTTTTAAATTGAGGGTGCTGAGGTGCTGTGAGCTTATAGCACTTTAGATGTTTAAAACTGGGAACATAGCACAGACTTAGGTGTGTTTATATGGATATGAGGTACTTTTACTTTGTTTTCAGGAAAAATAGATGTTGGAGCTGAATTTTGCAAAAGATGGAGAAAATGCAGAAAAATGGCTTACTACGGATCTCAGTACAAGTTGTACCATCCTGGTATGCGCCGTACTAAGAGAATTGGAAAGGTCCAGGAGCAAATTGACAAGCAAAGAAAGTTAAGGCTCATGGTACGAGTCGTACCATCCAGGTAAGAGTCGTACCATGGCAGTAGTGGAATCTTCCCAGAGAAATTGCATAGGCCAAGGATCCTGGTACATGTGGCAATCACGAGTCGTGAGACCTACCTAAGACGCTTACCAAGGAATCATGAAAAAGAGTAAAAGAGTAGAAGACTGGCAGATTTCAAGGTATGAGAAGGAGTCATATATTGTGGAACTGAGGTATGATTCATACTGCACCATCTGTGGAAGTTAACAGAACTCCTGATACGAAAAGCTGTTATGAGTCAAAGGAGCAAGGTACGAGGTGTACCAAGAGACTCATAAAAAACTTCAGAAGATGCCAAAGCAATCAAAGTCAAACCACGACTGGATTGTCAGACTCGTGGGATCATGTTATGAGTCATACTAGATGCCAACACTTAGCCAATTCTGCAGAAGCCAAGAAATGTACGAGACAAGGCACCACCCGTACTATCCTATTACGGGCCGTATGATGAGTCGTAGGATGTGTCAGCGCCAGATTTGGTTATTTCCCTGTTAACTTAGGAAAAGGATTTTATTATCTGAATAAATATGTTTTATGTTTCTTTTAGGAGAAGAGAAGGCCAGAATTAGTTGGTTTTCAATTGTTATCAAGTTTGTAATTAATTTTTCATAACATTGGAGAGAAGTTCTTTAGATCAAAACTTTGATTTCTCAATTGTTCTTGATTTTGTTCATAATATTCTCTTGTAATATTCAAAGCAGGTTTTTTTCAATCATAGTGGTAAGTATTTAATTATGTGTTTGTCTATGAGTACTAATCACAATCTTACAATCATGAGCGGCTAAAACATCCACAACTAGGGTTATGGAAGCCATGTTGGATTAACAAACTAGGGTTACACAAAGTGTTTCGAAACCAATGCTAAATGCTTGTATTGTATTCTCTTCATTTTTAATGTTTCTTAACGAAGCACAACGTTAAGACTTTCCCAAATTCTTTACTTGCTTGAACCTAGAGAGGTAGAGATTACGAAAAGAGAATTACACCAAAGCCTTGATTTTTATGATCATTGTATAACTTCAGCTGAGGTCGTAGGGTAGTTAATTTGGAACAAATTGATAAAGGTTAATTTGAAATCTCTCATGAGAGCTAACCCAGTGACTTAGTATAGTTATCCAATGGGGATGACCCAGTTGTTTGGATGAACGCCAGTTATCAGTTATATAAGTAAGCATTGGGATTGATCACGAGTGTAAACCCAAAGTAGTTATGAACCCATGGGGAACACTTACCCTAGTAAATTGCATATCTTGATTAACAATACTTGATTTTTATGGTTGTTTTACAGTTGTTTTTCTATAAACACCCCAATTTGGAGATAACACATCAAAAACTTAAATATCGACATTAGTGTAGTTCTTACCATATTCCCCGTGGGTTCGATTCCAACCTCTTTGTTGGGTTCTTTATCGACAACGTCCGCTTCATACTTTGTCAAGAGTATCAATTTGAGCATTATCAAAAAGTCGCGTCATTGCCGGGGAAATGGCTAAGATTAGATTAATTGCTTGTATTTAAATTTTTTTGGTTATTTCCTCATTTACATTTTTTTGTTTTTGACACCCACAGGTTGTCTCTTGGTGAATTCCAAGTACTCAATGAAGCGGAAACCCCCTGATTTCTTTAGATCTCAAAATTGAGAGAACACTGCAAAGAATGGAGAACCAAGAGCAAAGAGATGCTCGTCTTGCTGAAGAAGCCAGGAAAGTCAAGTTAGCTCGGCAAGCTACACTTCAGGAAGATGTTGATGCTCAGGATGAAGTAGTAAATGCTGGTCACCACGAAAGGGCCAATAGAGGTCAGAGATATGCCCCTTAATTCTTTGATGAGGATGACCCGGATATTGGTGAAGTCAGGTCAACCGAAGCTATCATACCACCATCTTTGCCTGCTGGGGCAAAGTTTGACATCACTAGCACCATGATACAACTACTGAATATGAAAGGGTTGTTTAGTGGTCATGCAACTGAGGATGCCAACCTACACTTAATGAACTTCATTGGAATATGCAAGGCTTACAGGTTGCTCGGAGTCAGTCAAGACACAATAAGGCTGAGACCCTTCCCATTTTCTCTGTCCAGGGAAGCCAATTTATGGTTATTAAAGTTTCCCAATGACTCCATTACAAACTAGAGGGAACTTAAACAAGATTTTCTAGAGAGATTCTTCCCACCCTCAAATATGATACAGCTTAAGGATGAGATCTACAATTTCCAACAACTAAAAGTGGAGGCACTTAATGAAATCTGGTAGAGATTTAAGAAGAAGTTGACCAACCACCCAAACCACAAAATTCCTGATGACAGATTGCTGGAGATTTTCTATAGGTCATTGAAAATTTCACACTCCACCTTGGGGGGTATGACGACACTTGGTGCCTGCTAGACTCTGGACTGCTAACTGGTCCAGCCTGAGCACATCTGCTGCTTTGGCTGGATCTGGCTCTATTTCAAGAAATAAATCGGCTATATAACGGTTGTAACTACAGCCTCCGGCCAACTGGCCTATAACCATCTGTACCTGTAACAACAGCTAACCAGAAACAGACCTGTAACAAGGAACCTATGCGGGCCGACAAGGCCACCATGCTGTCTAGTTATCTGTAACTCAACACAAGACTGCTGTAAACTACGTGACCGGCAAGGTCACCACTACTGTCAAACTAAGGCCCCACACAGCCAACATAAACTGGAATACAAAACAGCTACAGCGGACTGCACGACCCCACACGACCGGCTCAAATAACCACAGGGAATATATACAGACTGCAAGCCTCTACGAATACTGTAAGAAACTAATAGAAATGATCGGGACAGGGCCCCGACCTACCCATACTGCACAACAAAAGAAAAGGAGCTACACCTCTGGGAATCAGACTCTGGATGACAGGAGCTGATGACTCACTGGCTGGCTGGAATCACGAGGGATCGGCTCCTCGTCCGTGAGTACCTGTAGGCAAGCAATACAGCGCCCCACTGGGCGTCAGTACCACAGGTACTGAGCATGTAAAGCAAACTGAAATATGCAACTGAAACGAATAGCACAATAACATGACATTTAAGCAAGAAGTAGTTGAGTCTATCTAGCTGAGGATAACTGGGGAGAGTTTATACATTCTGTAACTAACTGAGCGTACCTGAAGACGTGTCGTCCCTCTGTCTATCAGTATCTACTAGCACATATCAATATACATAATAATACACACAATACCTGACCGACCCCCATAAGCCGGAAGGTGCCAACCAAGCAAGCAATCTATTTACCCCTACCCGGGTCTAAACCAACCAAAAACAAGTCACTCCACTCATCTGATAACTGTGAGCTCCTCCTACCGGCCCCCTTGGGTACGTAGCTCAGGCCTTGGCCTCTGACAATAAACTGTGTCTGAGTCCGAAGACTCCTGCCTCTGGGCACAGGTGTGCACACATAGTGGTCTGCCCCTGTAAACAGGGTGTGCTAGCTCTGCGCAGAGTAAACTGAACTACCCCTGCAAGCAGGGTGGTCTGGACCGTATTATCATGGTGGTCGGCCATCATCGTCCTTTAGTCGGATGGCATCGCCCAGCTAGTGGCGGTATCTGAATCTGGTATCGACACAGCTATAACCCAGGGGCGGTGGGGATGCTAAAGGGTGCCCACACGCCACAACAAGTCTCAACATACAAAACATATACACAGCAAGCATGCTTAAATGAAAATACTAATCATATTCTCTACTTGTATCTTAAGGCCAGTTTGTATTAAATAACTGATACTATATTCTGTTTTACACTATTTCTGATTGCTGGACTAACTGCTACCTGGCCTTTATCTGTCTATCTGATTATATCTGGATATAGCTCAATAACATAAAATGTACCATCTACTACTGGATACAATCTCAACAGATGTACTACGTATTGCCTGAATATCTACTATTCTGATTATCGCATGATACGTGATTAATGTACTAGCATGCTTGCTGGAAATTATACTAAAATCGTTCCTGTACACTAGGTATCGATTAATGGCCTTTATTCTATTTACTATCTAAGCTGTACTTCCTGGCTTGCCGAAAGAATAACTTTACATACCTGGTTTCTGAGTATCCGACTGACCTGTGTGATTTCCATCGGTACTTCTGCTGTTTCTCCCAACTACATTCATATACACGTCAATTAGAACTATATACATTAATATTCGGGAGAAATTATCACTTTAGATATATATATTTATCCCAACTTTAACCTTTCAAAAAAACGGTCGAAAACTCGTTATTTTTCAGCGGTCCAGAAGGGAGAAATATTCACTTCTCAGCTAGGAACACATAGACATTAATTTAGAGCAATTCCACTTAGCTTAGCTTGGTGGCTCATCGATTCGTCGGCCGTATTTCACGAAACTAAATCCGTAGGAATGCTCTCTACTACTAAATACTTCGGTATCTAGGATTAATTTGAGTTTGGGCAGCGTTTGGCAGCGTAATCGGACGAAAATATATAATTTCCTTCGACCCTTTCTCTTTCCCTAGGTTTTCTCTCTGTTCTCTGGAAATTTTAAAGATTTTACTCAATTAAAACCGAAGTGGGGATTTATATACTTGGGCCTGAACCTGGGCAATGTGTCACGGAGCCATCGCGGAGGCCTTGCCTCCGTGACACGCTGCCATCGCGGAGGGGCTCTGCCTCGGCTCCTCCCGCGATGGTTCGACGGGTTTCTCGTCCGATCTTTTTCCCGGCCTTTCTCTAGCACGTATGGCCTTCTAATATGCTTAACCAACGTGCGAATAGGTCGTCTAGGTGCCGGGAATTCTACGGGGTATAACATTCTTCCCCCCTTAAGAACATTCATCCTCGAATGTACACTGTTGTCTAGAGGACTACTTATTTTATTTTCTAGAAAAATTTCGGCATAGTTTCCCCTGTAATATGGACTATAGCAAAAACCTGAAATGCAGAAAAGTCCAACACAGGCACTGCACACAATATTCTAAGATCCACTGGATAACTAAATATCAATCTTTCTTTATCATTTACAACATACAACCATAAGGTACAGTATAAGTAATAATACGGACATACCTGTCGCCTGACTAGGCCTAAAACAGATGAGGGTATCTGGTTTTCATATCTTCCTCAGCCTCCCACGTCATTTCCTCCCGATTTTTGTTACGCCACAATACTTTGACAGATGCAACATCTTTAGTTCTCAGTCTGCGAATCTGTCTGTCTAAAATGGCTACGGGAATCTCTTCATATGCTAACTCTTCTGTGACCTGAACATCCTGAACTGGAGTTACTGTAGAAGGGTCCCCTACAAACTTCCTTAACATAGAAACATGGAATACTGGATGAACATATGCTAACTCTGGAGGCAAGTTCAACTCGTATGCAACTCAGCCTATTCTTCGCCAAATCTGGTATGGCCCAATGAATCTTGGGCTAAGCTTGCCTTTCTTGCCAAACCTCATTACTCCTTTCATCGGGGACACTTTCAGATATACCCAATCATTTACTGAAAATTCTAGATTTCTGCGCCGCATATCTGCATACGACTTCTGGCGGCTTTGAGCAGTCAGTAAACGTTCTCGGATAAGCTTTATCTTTTCCTCGGACTGCCGAACAATATCTGGGCCAACTAATGCTGATTCTCCTATTTCAAACCAGCCCACCGGCGATCTACATTTTCGCCCGTATAATGCCTCGAAAGGCGCCATCTGAATAGCTGAATGGTAGCTGTTATTATAAGCAAATTCAATTAACGAAAGATGTTCATCCCAGCTACCCCCAAAATCTAACACACACGCTCGTAGCATATCTTCGAGCGTCTGAATCGTACGTTCAGCCGGCCCATCTGTTTGAGGATGGAATGCTGTGCTCAAGTTAATATGCATTCCCAAACCTTTCTGAAACGACTGCCAGAATCTAGCTGTAAACTGTGCTCCCCTATCTGAAATGATAGATACCGGAACTCCATGCAATCTAACTATTTCTTTAATATATAATTCGGCATAATCCTCAGTTGAGAAGGTAGCCTTCACTGGTAGGAAATGAGCTGATTTTGTCAGCCTGTCAACTATTACCCAAATGGAATCATTTCTGTGTCTGGTACGGGGTAATCCTGTTACAAAATCCATATTTATCGCTTCCCATTTCCACATAGGCACAGCTATATCCTGCGTCAGACCGCCTGGTTTCTGGTACTCCGCTTTCACCTGCTGGCAGTTAGGACATCTAGATACAAATTCGGCTATTTTAGATTTCATACCTGGCCACCAGTAAATGTATCTGATATCGTGGTACATTTTCGTTGCTCCTGGATGGAGGGAATAACGAGCGTAATGTACCTCATGCATGATCTGCTGGCGAAGCCCTGAAACATTCGGGACACATAGACGGCCCCCACAATGTAGTACTTCATCTTCAGTCACTTGGAAATCTGTCTCTTTACCTTCCTGAATTCTATCTCTGAGCTGGACTAAGTCAGGGTCCTCGTACTGCCGTTCTTTTACCTCTGTAACTAGTGATGACTCGGCAGAACTCTGAATTACTGCTCTGTTATTTTCTGTTTCCACTACTCGAACGGCTAAACCAGCTAGTTGATGAATTTCCTTGGCTAATTCCTGCTTCTCGGGCCGCAAATACGCCAAACTCCCCATTGACTTACGGCTCAGGGCATCTGGTACTACATTAGCTTTTCCTGGATGATAAAGAATAATTACATCATAGTCTTTCAGCAATTCTAACCAGCGACGTTGCCGCAGATTTAACTCCCTCTGTGTGAAAATGTATTGCAGACTTTTATGATCTGTGAAAATGTCTACATGGACGCCATACAGATAATGCCTCCAAATTTTCAGAGCGTGGATCACTGCGGCCAGTTCCAGGTCATGGGTCGGATAGTTCTTTTCGTGTTTCCTCAGCTGTCTGGAAGCATATGCAATAACTCTACCATGCTGCATCAACACACAACCTAACCCAACACCTGACGCGTCACAATAAACTGAATAACCTTCTGTGCCTTCCGGTAATGTCAACACTGGAGCAGAGGTTAATCTGTCTTTCAATTCCTGGAAGCTCTGCTCACATGCCTCGGTCCATTGAAACTTTGCTGCTTTCTGTGTCAATTTAGTTAGAGGTGCTGCAATGGTCGAGAACCCTTCAACGAACCTTCTGTAATACCCTGCTAATCCCAGAAAGCTACGAACTTCAGTCGGGGTGGTAGGCCTAGGCCATGACTTAACTGCTTCTATCTTCTGCTTGTCTACCTGTATACAAGCATCTGAAACAATATGCCCTAAAAAGGCCACTGAGTTAAGCCAGAATTCACACTTCGAGAATTTATCATACAACTGGTGGTCCCTGAGAATCTGGAGCACTGTCCGCAAATGAGTCCGGTGATCAGCTTCAGAGCGAGAATACACCAGAATATCATCAATGAATACTATCACGAACAAGTCCAGGAAAGGTCTGAAAATACTGTTCATCAGGTCCATAAAGACTGCTGGGGCGTTCGTTAACCCGAAGGACATAACTAGAAATTCAAAATGTCCATATCGGGTCCTAAACGTTGTCTTAGGAATATCTCTCTCACGTACTCGGACCTGGTGATATCCTGACCGCAAGTCAATCTTAGAAAAGCATCTGGCTCCCTGCAACTGATCAAATAAGTCATCAATTCTGGGAAGCGGGTACTTGTTCTTTACTGTAACTTTATTGAGCTGCCGATAGTCTATGCACATTCGGAGCGAGCCATCTTTCTTTCTCACAAACAAGACTGGCGCACCCCACGGTGAAGTACTCGGCCTGATAAAACCTTTATCTAACAAATCTTTCAACTGCTCCTTTAATTCTCTGAGTTCTGCAGGAGCCATACGATAAGGAGGAATCGATATCGGCTGAGTACCTGGTAACAAGTCAATTGCAAAATCTATCTCCCTTTCGGGAGGGACACCAGGCAACTCATCCGGGAATACGTCAGGGAATTCATTGACCACTGGAACAGACTGAAGAGTCGGAGGTTCCACCCGAACGTCCTGGACTCTAACTAGGTGGCAAATACATCCCTTTGCTATTAATTTTCTTGCCTTAAGTTAGGAAATAAACCTACCTTTTGGCGTAGGTGTACTCCCTTTCCACTCTCGCACTGCCTCCCCCAGAAAGTGGAATCGGACCATCTTGGTCCAGCATTCTAAGTCGGCGTAGCATAGCACTAACCAGTCCATACCCATAATAGCATCGAAGTCGACCATCTCAAGTTCTATTAAGTCTACTGTGGTCTGGCGATCAGCAACCTCTACCGTACACCCTCGGTAAACTCTTTTAGCCGTAATCGAGTCACCGGCCGGTGTAAGCACTAAAAAGGGCTGCTGAAGCAATTCTGGTTCGATACCCATCTTTCGGGCTACAAATGGTGTGATATATGACAATGTAGACCCTGGATCAATCAATACATAAACAGGATATGAACAGATAATCAATGTACCTGTGAATACGTCGGGAGATGCCTCTGAATCCTGCCTCCCCGGTAATGCATAGGTACGGCTGGGGCCTGCACCTGAGCCAGAGGCTCCTGGTCTACCTCGGCCCCTATTCCCTGAACCTGAGGGTCTGCACCCTGCTGAGGCTGCTGGAACTCGTGGCCCTGCTGACGCTCTATCCAGATCATCCTGACTACCCTGTCCCCTGGCTGGACAATCTCTCATTAAATGCCCTTCTTGTCCGCAGTAATAACACCCTGGGAAGCCCTGCCTGCAGGCTCCAGAATGTAGTCGGTGGCATATAGGACAAGGGGTGGATGTAAATCTACTCTGTTCTACCCTCCGCTGCTGAGGTGAGGCTACTGTCCGTGAACTGCTACCGGACTCCGACTGACTCCGGCGAATAAACCTGCCTCTCTGCTGCTGTACCGGTGGTAAAGGTCTGGGTGGCCTATCTGAAAACCGTGGTATCGGCCCCCTAGGAATTTCCCTCTGAATCTCAGCGGGTCTGCTCCTACGGCGCTGCTCTGAAGCCGCCTGTCTGTCACCCCGCTATCGCTGCCTCAGGCCCTCAATTGTCTGTGCGAAGGCCTGTACCCTGGCTATGTCCATGTCCTCTCTCAAAGTAGCTGTCATGCACATCTCTATTTACTCTGGATTCACGCCCATAATAAAGCAGTGGACTCTGGACAACATGGTGTCCACAAATGCTGGAGCATAGCGGGCTAAGGAGTCGAATTGTAAGGAATATTCACGGACGCTCCTTGCCCCCTACTCTAAATGTAAGAACTGGTCCACCCGAGCCTGTCTGACCTCCCGGGGTATGTAGTAGTCCAGGAAGGCCTCTGAAAAGCTAGACCAAGTAGGAGGGGTTGCATCTCTTCCCCGAGACCCCTCCCAACTTTCGTACCACAAAACATCAATATCCCGTAACTGGAACACTACTAACTCAACTGATTCTGCTGGGGTTACGTGCATGACTCTAAAGATCCTCTGCATCTGGTCCAAAAAGTCCTGAGGGTCCTCCGCTGAATCCGATCCAGTAAACTGAGGGGGTCCCAACGCCAAGAATTCTCTAACCCTAGAACTATGTGGCCCCCCTAGGGATTCTGCTGCTGTAGGTGGTGCTGGCTGACGCTGAGCAGCTAGCATCTGAGTCAACATAACCACCGCACTATGCAGCTCCTGATCAGAAGAAATGGGTGCAGGAGCTGTGGGAGGCGGTGCTGCCTCAAATGGTGTCTGGCGAGGCGGAGACTGCTGGGAGGGCCGAGATGACACCTCTGTATTGCTCTCAGACCGGGCTGAATCTGGCTGTAACTGAGGCATCCTACTAGTGCCTTCGCCCGCTGCTGTATCCAATCTCATACCTGTGGCTGGGTGCCACTGGTCTGCCATAATATCTGTGAGCAAAGAGGGTGGTGAGTTTCAAAAGTCAACTCTATACTATATCGCTCTATAGCACGATTGAATAAGAAAGAAGAGTGACAATCCTAACATGCCTCGCAGCCTCCTGCCTATAGTATGTGGTGCACAACACATCCATAGACAAGACTCTACTTAGCACGGCTTGCAGACTCCCTGGGATACGACCTGCTCTGATACCAAGTTTGTCACACCCCACCTTGGGGGGTATGACGGCACTTGGTGCCTGCTAGACTCTAGACTGCTAACTGGTCCAGCCTGAGCACATCTGGTGCTTTGGCTGGCTCTGGCTCTATAGCCATCTGTACCTGTAACAACAGCTAACCAGAAACAGACCTGTAACAAGGAACCTATGCGGGCCGACAAGGCCACCATGCTGTCTAGTTATCTGTAACTCAACACAAGACTGCTGTAAACTACGTGACCGGCAAGGTCACCACTACTGTCAAACTAAGGCCCCACACGACCAACATAAACTGGAATACAAAACAGCTACAGCGGACTGCACGACCCCACACGACCGGCTCAAATAACCACAGGGAATATATACAGACTGCAAGCCTCTACGAATACTGTAAGAAACTAATAGAAATGATCGGGACAGGGCCCCGACCTATCCATACTGCACAACAAAAGAAAAGGAGCTACACCTCTGGGAATCAGACTCCGAATGACAGGAGCTGATGACTCACTGGCTGGCTGGAATCACGAGGGATCGGCTCCTTGTCCGTGAGTACCTGTAGGCAAGAAATACAGCGCCACACTGGGCGTCAGTACCACAGGTACTGAGCATGTAAAGCAAACTGAAATATGCAACTGAAATGAATAGCACAATAACATGACATTTAAGCAAGAAGTAGCTGAGTCTATCTAGCTGAGGATAACTGGGGAGAGTTTATACATTCTGTAACTAACTGAGCGTACCTGAAGACGTGTCGTCCCTCTATCTATCAGTATCTACTAGCACATATCAATATACATAATAATACACACAATACCTGACCGACCCCCATAAGCCGGAAGGTGCCAACCAAGCAAGCAATATATTTACCCCTACCCGGGTCTAAACCAACCAAAAACAAGTCACTCCACTCATCTGATAACTGTGAGCTCCTCCTACCGGCTCCCTTGGGTACGTAGCTCAGGCCTTAGCCTCTGACAATAAACTGTGTCTGAGTCCGAAGACTCCTGCCTCTGGTCACAGGTGTGCACACAGAGTGGTCTGCCCCTGTAAACAGGGTGTGCTAGCTCTGCGCAGAGTAAACTGAACTACCCCTGCAAGCAGGGTGGTTTGGACCGTATTATCATGGTGGTCGGCCATCATCGTCCTTTAGTCGGACGGCATCACCCAGCTAGTGACGGTATCTGAATCTGGTATCGACACAGCTATAACCCAGGGGCAGTGGGGATGCTAAAGAGTGCCCACACGCCACAACAAGTCTCAACATACAAAACATATACACAGCAAGCATGCTTAAATGAAAATACTAATCATATTCTCTTCTTGTATCTTAAGGCCAGTTTGTATTAAATAACTGATACTATATTCTGTTTTACACTATTTCTGATGGCTGGACTAACTGCTACCTGGCCTTTATCTGTCTATCTGATTATATCTGGATATAGCTCAATAACATAAAATGTACCATCTACTACTGGATACAATCTCAACAGATGTACTACGTATTGCCTGAATATCTACTATTCTGATTATCGCATGATATGTGATTAATGTACTAGCATGCTTGCTGGAAATTATACTAAAATCGTTCCTGTACACTGGGTATCGGTTAATGGCCTTTATTCTATTTACTTTCTAAGCTGTACTTCCTGGCTTGCCGAAAGAATAACTTTACATACCGGGTTTCTGAGTATCCGACTGACCTGTGTGATTTCCGTCGGTACTTCTGCTGTTTCTCCCAACTACATTCATATACACGTCAATTAGAACTAAATACATTAATATTCG
Organism: Datura wrightii; assembly: GCA_035772735.1. Taxonomy (NCBI): domain Eukaryota; kingdom Viridiplantae; phylum Streptophyta; class Magnoliopsida; order Solanales; family Solanaceae; genus Datura; species Datura wrightii. The sequence goes on along the minus strand of JASDFA010000029.1, from coordinate 4,271,447 downwards.
GGAGAAATTATCACTTTAGATATATATATTTATCCCAACTTTAACCTTTCGAAAAACGATCAAAAACTCGTTATTTTTCAGCGGTCCAGAAGGGAGAAATATTCACTTCTCAGCTAGGAACACATAGACATTAATTTAGAGCAATTCCACTTACCTTAGCTCGGTGGCTCGCTGATTCGTCGGCCGTATTTCATGAAACTAAATCTGTAGGAATGCTCTCTGCTGCTAAATACTTCGGTATCTAGGAATAATTTGAGTTTGGGCAGCGTTTGGCAGCGTAATCGGACAAAAATATATAATTTCCTTCGACCCTTTCTCTTTCCCTACGTCTTCTCTCTGTTCTCTGGAAATTTTAAAGATTTTACTCAATTAAAACCGAAGTGGGGCTTTATATACTTGGGCCTGAACCTGGGCAACGTGTCACGGAGCCATCGCGGAGGCCTTGCCTCCGTGACACGCTGCCATCGCGGAGGGGCTCTGCCTCGGCTCCTCCCGCGATGGTTCGACGGGTTTCTCATCTGATATTTTTCCCGGCCTTTCTCTAGCACGTATGGCCTTCTAATATGCTTAACCGACGTGCGAATAGGTCATCTAGGTGCCGGGAATTCTACGGGGTATAACAGAAAAATAGTACTAAAGTTGTGACAGATTCTGTGGCGGGAGGAGCACTGATGAGTCACACCTGGGAGCAAACTGCTACTATTCTTGACAAAGTGACCAAAACTAACAGAGCATGGAACACCCAGGAAGCGAAAGCATCTACTGGTATACATGTTGTTGGTATAACTGCAGACCAATGAAAGAAAGAGGAGGAACATGATTAGGAATTGGCTACATGCGCACATCATTGGACCTGCTCACGAAGCATATCATGTGGAGCAAAAAAAGTTAATGCAGTGGGAGCATAGGGATAGGAACCAGGGCTGGAGAATTTAGATTTCAAGGAGGAGGAAAACTTCAGGCCAATGCCTAAGGGTCTGGACAGGACACTTGGTGCCAAGGTTCCGGGAAAATGGGTAAAAAAAGAGAAGTCGAGGTTTTGAGCCAGAGGGAAAATGGAGAATAAATGATGGTTACTGCAATGACCGAGCAGGATTGTACGTGCCTCCTAATGCATGACTGGAGATATATCTTCCATGGTCCCGAGAGTTGAGTCACATGCCATGGCCATCAAGTAAATAGAGCTGCTGCTGGGTCAACTGTTAGCATCCATGAACCCTAGGCAAAAGGGAACACTACCTAGCAACACAGTTCAAAATCCAAAGAACGAAAGTCACTGTATGGCTGCGATGACTAGGAGTGGAAACCAAGGTTGATCCTCCTCTTCCAGTTGTAGTTGAACTATAAAGGAAGAAAGAAATCATAATTGATGATGATGAAAAGGTTGCTGAGCAAGAGCTTAAGGAAGAGGCTGAGTTGACTGAGGCTCCAGTTGTTTAGAAGGAGCTTGAAGCTGAACAACAAAAGAAACAAAGGGCCACACAGATTTATGAGGCTTTCCCATGACCACCGCCACCGTTCCCTCAAAGAATAAAGAAGAAAGCAGAAGATGGTAAATTTCAGAAATTCCTATCTATGCTGAAACAATTATCTATAAACATACCATTGGCCGAGGCAATGGAGAAAATACTGGGATACACCAAATTTATGAAGGTCCTTGTTAACAGGAAAAGATCCGTGAGCTATGAGCCTATGGGTAACTTGCATCATTGTAGCGCTATAGTCTCACGAGTCCTTGCCTAGAAATAGGAGGATCCAGGTGCCTTCTCCATTCCATGTTCTATTAGTGATGTTGAGTTTGCAAAGGTGCTCTACGAATTGGGAGCAAACATCTATCTGATGCCATTAGTTGTGTTTAAGCAGCTAGGCTTGGGAGCCCCCACACTGATTACTATACGGCTACTGATGGCCGATCGAAATGTGAAAAAGCCTGTGGGGATCCTATTTGTTGTTCTTTTCAAGGTGGACAGATTCATATTCCCAATGGACTTTTTGATCTTTGATGCGAGGTTAACTTTGAGATCCCCATCATTTTGGTGCGACCAGTCCTCACCACTGGGAGGGCTTTAGTAAATGTGGAGGCTGGCCAACTGAAATTCAGGATGAACAAAGAAGAGGTCACCGTCAATGTCTGCCGGTCAACGAAGCAACCAAATGAGTTTAGAGCCGGCAATTCTAACAACCCCCACTCTTCCTGACCTCAATATCGGGATAGATGATGAGCTTGATTTGGAAGCATATTGAGAGCCAACTGGAGCAGAGGGAGGAAAAGGGAAAAAGAGGGTCTCAGAGGATGTTGGAAATGAGACACTAGAGAAGAAGAGTAAGAAGGAAAAGAAAGAGCGCAAGCGGGTAAGATTGGAGACTCAGCAGACTCACGACGAGCATAGGTCGGAGCTGCTTGAGAAAGCGAGAGGAGCGGGTAGCTCCACCACTGCCCATGCTGAGCTTGCAGGTGGTAAGGACACTTCGGGTGAGCCACATTCAGCCCCAGTTATCACCAAGGTTGCAGAGGCGACTACTATTGATATGGGAGTGATCATCCCCCCCTTACCCCCCCTTCCCCCCTGGATATACAATTGAGTGCTCCAGTCATTACTAGCGCCATGGATGCAACAGAGGTACCACCTCCGCGAGTTGACAGGAGAACTTAATGCGGCACAGGTATGACTCTTTCCCTTGTGTTATTATATTCTATGCTTTAGGGATGAAACATGCTTTTAAAAAGGGGAGGGGGTGTGCTTGTATATTTTTGGGATTTTTGGATTCAGTCGATGGTTTTTCTTGCCGTGGTTTTTTCCTCGGGCATGCTATCTAGTAGAACGTGCATGTTTAGGATGTTTTTTTAAATTAGAAAGTAGCTTAGGATTACTCATCCAATAAAATGTACTAGTTTTGATGTTTTGAAAAATGACCCTATTTAAAATTTTTGATGGTTAGCTGTGTACTTGTTGATTGCAAAACATGATTTTTGTGGATCTTTTTTGTGTCATTTAATGCATTAGCTTTAGTGGTTATAGTTGGCCATATATGAACTGAATAGGTAAAATGGACGCAAAACATGTACCATGAGTGAGTGTGGTCATATACCTAGTTCAATGTTGTAGTGCCAAGGAGGGTTTAGTCACTAAAAATCCCACATTTACCATACCCAACCTGAAGCCTACATTACAAGACCAATAAAGCCCTATAGTGATCCTAGTCTGACTATCCGAAGAGCCAAAGTAGAGAAAACAAGGGCAAGCCTATGGTAGTCAATGTGTAGTATTTGGAACTTCCTTGTGAGAGTGAGAGTCGTACTTTTTCAGTCCCACGTTTCATATTTTCATATATCTGTGAGTTGGGGACTTCATTTGCTGTGAGGGTACATGGTATGTGATTTATTCTGCCAGTTGCCCATGTGAAAAGCATTGGTAATAACTTGATTCTCTACTAATACCTAAATGACATATCTTGATCCTTGTTTATCACGGTTTGTGGTCACTTGAGGTTCATAGCCGATTTTGTTTACCTAGAAAAGGGCCAAAAGCTATTTGTGTTCATAGTGCACTGTTGATTGGTGTTGGCTTAGTATCCTAGGTTTATTTTCTAGATAAGCATCATTTTTAATTTTTGTGTTCTTTGCCTGTGGACATGCAAAAGTATTAAGTTGAGAGTGTTCATGTTTTGTAAGTTTATAGCACTTTGGACGCTTAAAACTGGAAAAATAGCATGCACTTATGTATGTTTATATGAATATGAGGTGTTTTTACTTTATTTTCAGGGAAAATAGGTGTTGGAGCAAAAGTGTGCAAAAGATGCAAAAAAAAGTGTAGAAAAGCAGCAAAGTACTGATCTCAGTATGAGCCATACCAAGATTGCATGAGCTGTACAGAAACTCGTGGAAAAGCATAGAAAGCAGGAACAATACAAAGGCAAACTACGACTCTCAGTACGAGTCGTACCAAGAATGTACGTGCTGTAACTGGAGTCGTGGAATACTTCAGAGCTATTTGCACAATGGAAGTCTCCTAATATGGTTAGCAACTATGGATCGTAGCATCTACCTGTGACCTATACCTGGAGTCGTGGAAAGCTTCATGTGATTTTAGGGACTTGGAAGAACTCATGATACGACAAGTTGTTATGAGTTGTAGGAGCAAGGTACGATGCGTACCAAGACACTCGTAGAAACCTTCAGAAGATGCCAAAGTTCTTAGACTCAAACCACGATTGGATTGTATGACTCGTGGGATCATGTTAAGAGTCGTACCATATGCCAAAACTTAGCCAATTCTGAAGAAGCCAAGGAATGTATGAGACAAGTCACAACCCGTACAATCCAGTTACAGGTCGTATGATGAGTCGTAGGATGTGTGGGCGCTAAATTTAGTTATTTCCCTGTTAACTTAGAAAAATGATTCTAGTATCTGTATAAATACATTTTATGTTTCTTTTAGGAGAAGAGAAGGCCAGAATTAGTTGGTTTTCAATTGTTATCAAGTTTGTAATTAATTTTTCACAACATTGGAGAGAAGTTCTTTAGATCAAAACTTTGATTTCTCAATTGTTCTTGATTTTGTTCATAATATTCTCTTGTAATATTCAAATCAGGTTTTCTTTCAATCAAAGTTGTAAGTATTTAATTATGTGTTTGTCTATGAATACTACTCACAATCTTACAATCATGAGAGGCTAAAACCTCCACAACTAGGGTTGTGGGAACCATGATGAATTAACGAACTAGGGTTACACAAAGTGTTTCAAAACCAATGCTAAATGCTTGTATTGCATTTTCTTCGTCTTTAATGTTTCTTAATGAATCGAAATATTAGGACTTTCCCGAATTCTTTACTTTATTGAATCTAGAGAGGTAGGGATTAAGAAAAGAGAATTACAAAAAAGCCTTGATTTTTATGATCATTATATAACTTGAGATGGGGTCGTAGTGTCACTCCCCGATTCTACACCCTGAACGTAACACGACAGTTGAAGCCACAAGTGACCCTATGTCAAGACATGGTCTATAGTTCACTAGCATTCTGAGTAAACATGCACAACAGAACTTTTAAATAAAATCATAAAAAAAATATATGAAAGACAAGTCTGAAAACATAAAGTTCAAAACACTTTAGTACTGATAAATTTGAAAATCATGTCTGTCTGAAAGCCATCTACTGAGGAGTTGCTGGGACAAGCCCCCAGCTAACTCTAAGTCTAATTGAAACTAATAAATGACTGAAAGAAAGAAATAATATCCTCAGATGATGAGGTCTCACACTTCAACTGCTGAGGTGGAGAATATGAACTACGGTGTCTCGCGGTGCTGAGTCTGAGAACCTGCAGTTGTATCATAAAATGATACAATATAATAGTATGCGTCAGTACTTTGAATGTATTGAGTAAGTGAGAGAAACATCAATAACATGATAGAACTGGTAACTGAACCGATACGACATGAAATGACCAACTGAAATGCTAAAAACTAATACAACTGCTATAAAACTGATATGGTCAAAAGTGACCCTGGCTGATGGTCATAAACATGCCCTAAGTCTGAAATATTGAGTCTGAAATACTACAATGAACTGATCTGGACTGAAGAATCTGAGAGTAAACTATACTGACTAGTGGGAGAGGCTATAACCGACATATAACCATGTGAGCTAGATGTGGAGTCTGATGTATACACCCCAGCGATAGGACCAAATATACCTTGCTAGGGTTTAAAGACATGGAATGTGAGAATCACTATTAAAGTGGGCCATGAGGACAAGTAAATATAACCTATGGTGGCAACGTAGTTCTGGAACTTGGGTGCATTGGAACCCCGACCCTTTTGGTGATAAGTCCTACTCCCACTAGATAATACTATTACTACTACTACTGAGAAGCGGATAACTCGATACTGGGGCCCATGGCTATACTGACCCAGAGATACTTTTAGAGAGTTCCCGAGAGTCTTATAGGAAAAGATTTGGAATCTGAGTTCTAAGACTAGTTAGAGTTGCTTATCTGGAAGCGTCATAACCGTCTAGAGAACAAACTGATAACTGAACTGGGGTCCTAGGGCTAGTCAGAGCTATACAACTGAAATTCCATGACCACTTAATGGACCAAATAACTGTAATCTGAGTCTGAGTTTGATAACTGAGAGACACCACTGACACCTCGGGAAAAGACTATAGTCAAACTGATCAGCTGACATTATGCTGGTCAACCCGGAGTTTGCTAAAAATCTGATTGAGGCTAGACTTACATTCCTGAGTGATATTGAGTTAATAAATTTCTGAATAAGACTGACTAATTAAGCCTTTAACTTAGTTTTTGATACATAAAAATACTATAGGAATTTCCTAACTTTAAAGGATTAAAGCATGGTTCAATAATTCAATAAATATACAGGATTCTAGTTTCTGCTCCAAAAGTTAGGCTAAAATTCTACTTCACTGGAATAGGCATCATTTTAGTCACAAACTAGTGGAAATTAGCGACATTGAACATAGAGTAGGATTCCAAATGAATTATTCAAGGTATGGAAACAAAATCTTCACTTTTGAAAAACACAGGGCTAGAACTGATAGTGAATAGGGAAAGAGTTTTAGGGGACACAAGGGGAGAAAAATCTCCTTATTGAATTCCCACATACCTATATAGGAAACTCTAGTGATAATCTCTAAGAAAAACTGAGAAGATTGACGTTCGCCCTAGCTTCTGCTCTGTACTCCCTAACTATTTCTACGCTTTGGATTTTGAGAAAATGAGTGAAAGTGAAGGGGGAATGTCATTCTGTCCCTTTATCTCCCTCCTATTTGACCCTAAAATGACATGGTTTAGGGATCAAAAAGGTGGGAAATTACAAAAGTAACCCTGGGAACTAAAACTGAAATCTAGTCGACAAGAACCAACGGGCCTCAGAATGGGCCGTTGGTAGAGACGACGGCCCGTTGAATCGGGCCGTGGTTTCTAGGTTCAGAAACTAGATTCTCACTGGTGACCCACAGTTAGGTACAACGGTCCATTGGAAGTAACAACGGGCCGTTCATTCCTCCCATTGGAACTGGTAAGAAAACTAGGCACGGGGATGAGGGGTGATAACAACGACTCGTCGGTAGTACCAATGGGCCGTTGTATCCCCTCGTGGTCCACACGGATGGGTTCTGGAACTAAACGATGGGTGGTAACAAAGGCTCGTTGGAGCCTACCACGGGCCATTGTTCCCTCCCATTATCTCAGGGAAAGGGTCCGGTAGACCTCTGAATTGGGATTCAATGGGCGACAGGGCGGCCCGTTGTTAGGATCAACGGATCGTCCTATGACTCGTTGTTTTCCCTTAGAACAAAGCTGCTGCAACCCATGACTCGTTACAATGGTCCATTGGTTCCTCCAACGGTCCGTTGTAGGGGTTGTCCGAGACAAAAGAAAATTTTTTGGTTTCTTGTGGCTTTTCATGCAACGTCTGAATTTTGTCTAGAAAAGTTTCGGGGTGTTACAATTTCTCCCCCTTGGGATCATTTTCCCCCGAATAAAGACCAAAATTAGGAAAAGAGCTGAGATTTCTATGATTGAGGCTATGACTGATTTCTGGAGGAGTAACTGACTCCGAACTGACTTAACCGTACTAACAGAGCTGATGCAACTAGAATGCACGTAGAAAATCTAAATAAGGCTGATGTGTACAGACTAAGTAGAGTACTGAGAAGGGATTTAATACCTGATTCTGCATCTGAACTGGAAGGGAACAAGTGAGGGTATCTAGCCATCATGTCTGCTTATGCTTCCCATATGGCTCCCTCAACTTGCTGATTTCTCCATAGCACCTTAACTGAAGCTACTCCTTATTCCTCAGCCTACGAACCTGACAGTCAAGGATCTGGACAGGTACCTCCTCATATGTGAGACTATCCTTTGTCTCTACACTGTCCAATGGCACTACTGAAGTTGGATCACTGATGCACTGCTTCAGAAGTGACACATGGAAAACTGGGTGTACTGCTGCTAGTTCCGAAGGTAACTCTAGTTCATAGGCCACCTTACCAATCCATCTCAGAATCTTATAGGGTCCCATATATCATGGATTGAGCTTTCCCTTTTTCCCAAATCTCATCACCCCTTTCATGGATGAAATCTTCAGGTATACCTATTCATCAACTTCAAACTCCAACTCTCTTCTCCGCACATCGGCATAAGATTTTTCACAGCTCTGAGTTATTTTCAACCTTTCTCGAAAGAGCTGAACTTTCTGCATTACCTAATGCATTGATTCTGGCCCTAACAAGGTAGTTTCACAAACTTCAAACTACCCTATAGGCGATCTACACCTTCTACCATACAATGCTTCAAATGGAGCTATCTGGAATGGTAGCTTTTGCTGTACGCGAACTCGATAAGAGGAAAATGGTCATCCCAATTACCTTTAAAATCAATTGCTCATGCCCTCAACATATTTTCTTGGGTCTGAATGGTCCGCTCAGCTTGACCATCAGTCTGCGAGTGAAAGGCTGTGCTGAGCTTGACCTAGGTACCTAGTCCTTTCCGAAAGGACTTCTAGAAGTGAGAGGTGAATTATGTTCCCCTGTCTGAAATGATTGCCAAGGGCACCCATGGAGTCTGCCTAACTCTCAGATGTAAAGTTCGGCGTAGTCCTCAGCTGAGTCTATGGTTTTGACTGGGAGGAAGTGAGTTGATTTAGTCATCCAATCTAGTACCACCCAAATTGAGTTATGCTGCCTTTGAGTCCGGGGTAAACTTGTAATGAAGTCCATATTTATTTCTTCCCACTTCCATGTGGGTATACTGATATCTTGAGTTATTCCTTCGGGCTTCTAGTGTTAAACCTTGACTTGTTGGCATTTCGGGCACTGTGCTACAAATTCGGTGATCTCCCTTTTTATGTCGTTGCACTAGTAAATGTCCCGCAAGTCACGATATATTTTAGTAGCACTAGGGTGAATAGAGTATATCGATCTGTGTGCCTCAACCAGTATCTTCTGTCTCAACTTACCAACATCCGGTACACACATCCTGCCCTAGTAACGGAGCACCCCATCTCCCCTTTGGGAGGAAGTTTCTATCTCTTTTCTAAGGACTTCTTCCTTAAGCTTAAGTGAAATGGGAACCTCATCCTATCTGGATTTAACTTCAACTACCAAGGATGAATCTAACCCGCTTTGCATTACCACTCCACCTTCAGCTGAATCAACCAACTGCACCCCTAACCAGGCTAGCCTGTGAACTTCTTTCGCTAGCTCCCTCTTGCCTTCCTCAATATGTGCCACACATCCCATAGACTGTCTGCTTAGGGCGTCAACCACCACATTGGCCTTACCTTGGTGATACAGCACACTCATGTCATAATCATTTAGCAGTTCCAACCACCCTCTCTGATGCAGGTTTAGGTCCTTCTGGCTGAACAACATACTGAAGGCTCTTGTCATCTGTGAATACATCCATATGAGCCCCGTACAAGTAGTGTCTCCATATATTTAACGTGACTACCACTGCTGTCAACTCCAAGTCATGAGTCGGATAGTTCTTCTCACGGACTTTGAGTTGTCTGGAGGCATAGGCTATCACTTTTCCCTGCTACATCAGAACGCAACCAAGTCCTACTCTGGAGGTGTGACAATATACAACAAACCCATCTGTTGCTTCTGGCAGGGTCAAAACTTGAGCGGTAGTGAGTCGAGTCTTTAACTCCTAAAAACTCTTCTCACACTCATTCGACCATTGAAATTTCACCTTCTTCTGGGTTAACTTGGTCAGAGGGGATGCTATGGAGGAGAAACCTTCCACAAACCATCGGTAATAGCCTGCAAAGTCCAGGAAACTCCTGATTTCAGTAAGAGAGGTAGGTCTAGGCCAATCCTTAATTGCTGCTATTTTATAAGGATCTACTTGTATCCCTTCACCTAAGACCACATAACCCAAGAAAGTCACAGACTTCAACCAGAATTCACACTTGCTGAACTTGGCGAATAACTGACGATTTTTTAGGGTTTGTAATGCTAAACTTAGGTGATTGGCATGCTCTTCCTCATTTATGGAGTACACCAGAATGTTGTTGATAAATACAATGATGAACATATCCAAGTACTGCATGAAATCCCTATTCATCAAGTCCATGAAGGTTGTTGGGGCGTTCGTTAACCCAAAGGACATTACCACAAACTCGTAATGACCATACTGAGTTCTGAATGTTGTTATCGGTATGTTACACTCCCTAACCCTTAGCTGATGTTACCCTAACCTGAGATCGATCTGAAAGAAACAGCTGGCTTCTTAAAGTTGTTCAAACAGATCATCAATTCTGTGTAGAGGGTACTTTTTCTTAACTGTGACCTTGTTCAGCTGACGGTAATCTATGCACATTCTGAGGGTACCGTCTTTCTTACACACGAATAGCACTGGAGCACCCCAGGGAGAGATATTGGGTCTGATAAAGCCCTTATCAAGAAGATCCTTTAACTGCTCCTTCAGCTCCTTAAGCTTAGTTGGAGCCATTCTGTAAGTAGGGATGGAGATGGGCTGACTGTCTGGGAGGAGATTTATTCTGCAGTCTATCTCCCGTCTAGGGGGAACTCCAGGAAGATCTTCAGGAAATACATCTGGGAACTCACTGACAATTGGAACTAATTGTATGGCTGGGGTCTCAGAGTTGGAATCCTTGACCCGAACCAGATGATATAGACATCCTTTGGAAATGAGTTTTTTGGGCCTTAAGGAAGGAAATAAACCTATCTTTAGGCGCTGAACTATTGCCCAACCATTCTAACACTGGTTCATTCAGAAACTGGAACTTGATAACTCTAGTTCTGTAGTAAACTGAGGCATAGCAGGAGTGGTTAAACCAATCCATGCTGAGAATAAGGTCGAAGTCGACCATGTCTAGCTCTACGGGATCAGCTGGAATTACTTTATTCAGGACTGAGACTGGGCAGTTTCTATATGCCCGATTGGCTCTAACTGACGCGCCAACTGGGGTGGAGACTAAAAATGGTTCTGAGAGCACCTCTAGACTTATATTAAACTGAACTTCTATATATGGAGTCACGAACGAAAGAGTAGCTCCTGGATCTAAGAGGGCATATATGCCTAGATGGAAGAGACGTAACATACCAGTAACTACATTAGGTGAGCTTTCCTGATCCTAACGAGAAGATAGAGCATAGAAACGATTCTGGCGCTCATCGACATTTGTACCTATTGGGTTGTCCTGCTGAGCCAGTCGTCTATCTATAGCCGCTAAGGTAGTGGATTGTGATCTCCCTCGCCTTGCTAACGGGCACTCTCTGAGTCGGTGCCCAAGCTGTCCACATCCAAAACAACCCTCTCTGCCCTGTAGACACTCTCCAGGATGATTCTTGCCGCACTTGGGCAAACTGGATACCTGTTCCCTATATTATGAGCCTGAGACTGAGTGCCAGATGACCCACCCCTCTGATCCTGGCGGGACTGAAAGGTTGGAGTGCTGGCTGAACTAGGTCCTGGGGCCCTCTGCTCTTGCTTCTGCTGCTGTTGCTACTGTGGGCGGCTACCACTGCTAGATCTCTGATGGCCGAAATCTGAATGGCCAGTTCTTGCAAGCTTGTTCTTTCTCTCTATATCCTTAAGTTTTTTAGCCTCAATTTGCTGGGCATAAACAACCAGGCTAGAAAGGTCCATGTCCTTGATCAGCATCGTGGTCCTGCACTCTTTGATAACCTGGTAAACTCCAGAGCATACTCCTCCAATGTCCTGTTGCCTTGTCAAAGGTTCATAAACTCTACCATCTTTGTCTCCCTCAACTCCCGGGGGAAATACCTATCCAAGAAAGCCGTGCGAAACTCCTCCCACTCCCCCCGGTCCTGCTCCTACTGGCCGTCCCTCTTTCCACTGCTCATATTAAACTTGGGCTACCCCTTTAAGCTGATAGGCAGCTAGGTTAGCACTCTCGAAGGAGTTGACACCCATAATGCAGGTAATTTTCCTAACCTCATCTATAAACTCTTAGGGGTCCTCCCCATCTTTAGATCCCTGGAACGATGGAGGCTTCATACGAGTGTAGTCCCGCACCCTTGCCGCTACTGCAGACCCGTTCATGTTCACCGGTACCACCGGTTGATTCACCTGATTGGTCACAGTTTGAGCCAGTAACTTAATGGTCGCTCTAAATTTTGCGGTAGAAATCGAATCATCTTAGGGAGCTGCTGGGGCTGGTGGGGCAGGTCTGTTGGCATTTTTGACCCTCCTTCCATTACCTCGTCTAGGAGGCATGGTTCACTGGAATGAAACAGAGCATGAATTAGAATGAAACTTTTTGAATTGGACTTTAACGCACGATAAAGAATATGAACAGAAGGGAATTTTCCTAATAACATCTCGTAGCCTCCTCGTCATAAGTGTGGCGCGCTTCACATCCATGAAAAGGACTTTACTCGATGTGGCTTTCAAACTTTACGAGGATACTCTAAACCTAGTGCTCTGATACCAAATTTGTCATGCCCCAAGTCTACACCCTGGACGTAACACGACACTTGAAGCTACAAGTGACCCCAAGTCAACCCCTGGTCTATCATTCACTAGCATTCTGAGTAAACACGCAGAGCGGAACTTTTAAAAAAAATCATTAAAAAAATTTATGAAAGACAAGTTTTCAAACATAAAGTTCAAAACACATGAGTAGTACGAATAAATCTAAAAATCAGGTATGACTGAAAGCCATCATTGAGGAGTTGCTGGGACAAGACCCTAGCTAACTCTAAGTCTAACTGAAACTGGTAAATGACTAAAAGAAAGAAATAATGTCCTCGGATGATGAGGACTCACACTTCAACTACTGAGGTGGAGAATCTGAACTGCGGCATCTAGTGGTGCTAAGTTTGAGAACCTACAGCTGTATCATGAAATGATACAACATGAAAGTATGCATCAGTACTTTGAATGTACTGAGTAAGTGAGGGAAACATGAATAACATGATAGAACTGGTGACTGAACTGATACGACATTAAATGACCAACTAAAATGTTGAAACTGATACAACTGGTATAAAATTGATATGATCAAAAGTGACCCTAGATGATGGTTATAAACATGTAGTAAGTCCGCAATATTGAGTCTGAAATACTGCACTGAACTGATCTGGACTGAAGAATTTGAGAATAAACTATACTGACTAGTGGGAGAGGCTATAACCGACATATAACCATGTGAGCTAGACGTGGAGTCCGATGTATACACCCCACCGTTAGGATCCAATATACCTTGCCAGGGTATAAGGTATGTACTGTGATAATCACTGTCAAAGGGGGCCATGAGGCCAAGTAAATATAACCTACGGTGGCAACGTAGTTCTAGAACCTAGGAGCGCTAGAACCCCAGCACTTTCGGTGCTAAGTCCTACTCCCACTGGATTATACCACTTCTAGTACTACTGACAAACAGATACCTCGATACTGGGGCCCAAGACAATATTGACCCAAGGATACTATCAAAGAGTTCCCTGAGCGTCTTATAGGGCTAGATTTGGAAACTAAGTTCTAAGACTGGTAAGAGCTGCTTATCTGAAAGTGCCGTAACCATCTAAAGAACAAATTGATAACTAAACTGGGTCCTGGGGTTGGTCAAGGATTTATAACTGAAATTTCATGACACCCTAATGGACCAAATAACTATAATCTGAGTTTGAGTCTGATAATTGAGAGGCACCACTGACACCTCGGGAAAAGACTATAGTGAAACTGATCAAATGATATTATGCTGGTCAACCAGGAGGTTGCTAATAATCTAACTAAGGTTAGACTGACATTCCTGAGTGATATTGAGTAAATAAATTTTTGAATAAGACTGACTAATTAAGCCTTTAGCTGAGTTTCTAATACATACTAATATTATTGGAATTTCCTAACTTTAAAGGATTAAAGCATGGTTCAATAATTCAGTAAATATATAGGATTCTAGTTTCTACTCCAAAAGTTAGGTAAAATTCTACTTCACTTGAATAGGCATCGTTTTAGTCACAAACTGGTTGAAATTAGCTACAACGAACATAAAGTAGGATTCCACATGAATTATTCAAGGTATGGAAACAAAATCTTCACTTTCAAAAAACTCAGGGCTAGAACTAATAGTGGATAGAGAAAGAGTTTTAGGGGGCACAAGGGGAGAATAATCTCCTTGTTGAATTCCCATATACCTATAGAAGAAACTCTAGTGAAAATCTATGATAAAAACTGAGAAGATTGACATTCTCCCTAGCGTTTGCTCTGAACTCCCTGAGTATTTCTACCCTCTAATTTTTGAGAGAATGAGTGAAAGTGAAGGGGGAATGTCGTTCTATCCCTCCTAAGTGACCCTAAAACGACATGTTTTAGGGTTCAAAAAGGTGGGAAATTAGAAAAGTGACCCTAGGAACTGAAACTGAAATCAGGTCGATAGGAACCAACGGGCCTCAGAACGGGCCGTTTGTAGAAATGACGACTCATTTAATCTGGCCGTGGTTTCTAGGTTCAGAAACTAGATTCTCATTGGTGACCCACAGTAAGGTATAATGGTCTGTTGGAAGCAACAACGGGCCGTTGATACCTCCCGTTGGAACTGGTAAGGAAACTGGGCACGGGGACTACGGGTGATAACAATGACTCATTGGTAAGCCGTTATATCCCCTCGTGTTCCACATGGCTGGGTTCTGGAACTAAATGATGGGTGGTCACAATGGCTCGTTGGAGGCTACCGTGGGCCTTATTCCCTCCTATTGTCTCAGGGAAAGGGTCCGGTAGACCTCTGAATTGGGATTCAATGGGCGACAGGATGACCCATTTTTAGGATCAACGGGTCATCCTATGACTCATTGTTTTCCCCTGGAACAAAGTTGTTGCAACCCATGACTCATTACAACGGTCTGTTGTAGGGGTCCTCTAAGACATAATTTTTTTTTTCTGGTTTCCTGTGGTTTTTCATGCAACGTCTGAATTTGGTCTAGAAAAGTTTTTGGTTGTTACACACAGGATAGTTATTTTGGACCAAATTGATAATGGTTAATTTGAAAATGCTCATGAGACCTAACCCGATGATTGAGTATAGTCATCCTATAGGGATGAACCAGTCATTTGGATGAACCCTAGTTATTAGTTCTGTATGTAAACATTGGGATTGAATACGAGTGTAAGACCAAAGAAGTTATGAACCCATGGGAACACTTACCCAAGTTAATTGCAAATGTTAATTAACAAAACTTGATTTTTACTCTTGTTTTTTTTGAAAAAACCCCAATTTGGAGATAACACACCAAAAAGCTTAAATATCGACATTAGTCTAGTTCTTACCATATTCCCAGTGGTTTCGACCCCAAACTCTTTGTTGGGTTCTTTATTGACAATGTCCACTTCATACTTTGTCAGTAGTGTACGTTTAAGCATTATCCGCATTCTGGACCCCAATATCAGCTGGTGGAGATAAGGGTAAGAAGAGGGCCTCGAATGTATCGATGAGGAGTCCTCAAGGAAGTGGAGGAAGAGAGAGAAAACAGAGCACAAGCAGGCAACAATAACTAGCCTGCAAACTCATGATGAGCACATGTCTGAGCTGCAATAGAGAGTCAGAGGAGCAGGGAGGTCAACTGCTGTGTCTAGAAAGCTTGGGGGTGGAAATGACCTTTAAGGGGAGCCACATTCAGCTCGAGATGATGATGAGGTCATTGAAGCATCTGGTTCAGTTGAGGGGGTGACCACTGGCTCGATTGATATCCCATTGAGTGCACCAGCCACCGCTAACACCATGACTGCAGTGAAGAAAAGTGTGCTTCCACATGCCTTCACAAGATGACACGAGCACTTAGAGAGCCACAGGTGTATCCCTTTCCCAGTTCTTACATTTTATGCATTGGGGACAAAGCATGCTTTTGAAAAGAGGGGGGTGTACTCATGATTTTTTTTGGGTTTTGATTTTCGTCCGAGGGTTTTTTTGCTGTGTTTCTTTTTCCTTAAATATGCTATCTAGTAGAATCGGCATGTTTAGGATCTTTTTGTTTTGTTTAGCTAGAAGTAGTTAGGAGTACTTTATAGCCAATAAATGCACATGTTTTGAAATGTTGAAAAACTGACCCTGTTTGAAAATTTTTTGGTGAATAGTTGTGTATGTTAACTACAATGCATGACTTTTGTGGATCATTATGTGTCATTTAAGTTATTAGCATCAATAATTATAGTTGGCTGCGCATGAACTAGATAGATAGAATTAATGCAAACCTATACCATGATTGGGTGAGT
The DNA here is from genome assembly GCA_035772735.1 of Datura wrightii. Classification (NCBI taxonomy): domain Eukaryota; kingdom Viridiplantae; phylum Streptophyta; class Magnoliopsida; order Solanales; family Solanaceae; genus Datura; species Datura wrightii. The sequence goes on along the minus strand of JASDFA010000029.1, from coordinate 4,255,223 downwards.
ATGCTTACCCGATTAGTCTTTACATAGGTTGTTGGATAGTTGGTTAGGAAGGATCATAGACCATTTTTGATTTGGCCCACTTTAGCTTAAATTATTCAACCAAATAAAAATGAATTCCTTGGACATTGTGAATCTCAACTTAGGCAAAATGCCTAAGTTGAGGGTGGCTATAATAGGGTGCATAGACTATGAGGAGGTGGAAAAGAAAGAAAAAAAGTCAAAGAAAAGTGAGGTGTGGTGTAAAAAGCAGAAGTGAGTTGAAAAATGAATTTAAAAAAATAGTGAGTTGAAATTGCTTAAAGAAAAGAAAAAGGGTTGAAAATGATGAAAAAAATTACACCACACTCACTCATTGTAATTGAATAGTGAAAAAAGGGAGGAAAAAGCTGAAAGGAAAAGAAAGGTGTGAAACGTGTAAAGTGAAGCCAAAGTGTGTAGTGCCAATGAGGGTGAGTCAATTATATCCATATCTACCATACCCAATCCAAATTCTACATTACAAGCCGAGAAACGTCCTATAGTGATCCTAACCTGACTGTCTGAAAAACTGAAATAGAGAATATATTGGGTAGCCTATGGTATCCGATTTGCAGTATTTAAAACTTCAATTTTAGAGTGAGAGTCTTACTTGATTTGTCCCAAGTTTCATATTTCTATATATATATGTGAGTTTTGGGGACTTTATTTGCTGTGAGGGTACATGGTTTGTGTTATATTCTGCAAATTGTCTATATAAATAGCATTAGTGATAACTCAATTCTCTGCTAATAATTAGATGCCATATCTTGATCCCTGAATTTCATAAGTTATAGTTGCATGTATACATAGCTGATTTAGTTTGAATAAAAAAGGGTCAATGTCTAATAATGGTTAGTTGTGCAAATTTTGTTTTGTTGGTTGTAGGACTTCTAGGTTATTTTCTAGTTAAGCATCATTTTATTATTTTGTTTAGTTTATCTGATGACATGCAACAGTCTTAAATTGACGGTGTTGATGTGTTGTGGGTTTATAGCACATTCGATGCTTAAAACTGAGAAAATAAGCATGGACTTAGGTGTGTTTATACAAATATGATGCTCTTTTGCTTTGTTTTCGGGGAAATTAGGGTGTGGGAGTTGGAATGTGCAAAAGAAGTGAAAAGAGTGTAGAAAGGGCCAAGTACGGACTTCAGTACAAGCCGTACAATCAGTGTACAAGCCATACTAAGAGTCATGGAAAATCCCAATAGAGGAGCTTAAGGAAAAGGCCAAGTTACTGCTGATGGTATGAGCCATTCTATGTTGGTATGAGTCGTACCAAGGCAATCGTAGAAAAATATCAGAAAAATGTGTTATGGGTCAATCTCCTAGTACAGGTAATAATCACAGATCGTGATATCTACCTATGGCCCGTACCAAGGAGCCGTGGTGAAGTTTCGAAAGATTGATGAATAGCTAAACTCAAGGAACGAAAGACAACTACAAGTGCTAGAATGAAGGTCTGAGCCATACTGTTGAAATATCAGAGGATGCCAGAAGTCTCAGGTTTAGACCATGACCAAATTGTATGATTCATAGGATCTATTTACTAGTCACACCAAGTTCCAACACTTAGCCAAATTCAAAAGTTGCCAGACATTGTACGAGTAGAGGTGCCACTAATACAATCATGGTACGAATCGTAGGTGAAGGCCGCGACATTATAGTAGTTTTCCTGTTAATTTAGGAAAGGTTTCTAATTATTTATATAAATACTTTTCTAGGTTATTTTTGTTACAAGAGGAACATAATTCGATTTTTTGAGGAGTATTCGACCTTTGGGAATATTGAGAACAACTTTTCGAGAGTTCCTTGCTTTGATTCTTCCATTGTTCTTGAATTATTTTTCAATGATAGTTTGCAATAATCCAGTGGGTTTACTTTTCCATAATTATTGTAAGTTTTAAATTATGTTTTTGTCTATGAATGCTAATTGTTGCTTACAATCATGTGAAGCTAAAACCTCCACAACTAGGATTATGGGAACCAAGGTGAATTAATAAACTAGGGTTTTACAAAGCGATTCTAACTAATGCTAATGCTTGTATTATATCCTCTTCAATCTTAAACATTTCATAACGGGGTGAAATGTTAGGACTTTCGCAAATTCTCTATTTGCTTAAATCTAGAGAGGTAGAGATTAGTAAAAGAGAACACTGACAAAGCCTTGAACTTTCTGGTTCATTGTATGACTTGAGCTACGGTTGCAAGATAGTTAATTTTAATCAAATTGATAACGATTAAAGTGAAATTACACAAGAGACCTATCCTGGTAATGGAGTATAGTCATCCAATAGAAACAAACCAGTAATATGAATGAATCCGTGTTGTCAGTTCTACAAGCTAGGTATTGGGATAGATCACAAGTGTAAAATTTGAAGTAATGATGAATCCATAGGGAAATTTCCCTAGATAATTGCATAATCTTGATAACAATCAAATTGTCAATACTGTTACATGTTTACTTCTTTACAAAACCCCCTTTATGAAATAACAGACTCAAAAGCTTAAATACAAACATTATTCTATATCTTGACCATATTCCCTGGGGGTCGACTCCAACCTTATTGGGTTCTTTATTGACAATGTCCGATCATACTTTTATAGGAGTGTCATTTGAGCGTTATCAGACCCATAGAGTAAGTACCATCATAGCAGGCACATTTGTTGAGAAGAACAGAGACCCAGGAGAATTTATTGTGCCTTGCCGGATCGGTAGATATGATCGCTTGCATGCCCTTTGTGATAATGGGGAAGTATTAATTTGATGCCTTGTGCCATTTACAAGTATTCTAGATTGTCAATGATGAAGCCACCTCCATTCGACCCTAAATGGCCGAAAAGACCATTAAGACACAAGTAGAGGTGGTGGAGGATGTTCTTCTCAAAATTAAAAAGTTTGTACTTCCGGTAGACTTTGTGGTTCTTGACTGTGATGTTGATTGAGATATTCCCATCATTCTTGGGAGACCATTCCTAGCGACTAGGAGAGCCTTGATGAATTCAGAGACGCATAAAATAATGTTTCGAGAGCATTACTTTCAAATTGGGAGAGGTCACTTGTTGCCTATTGGAGTTGGGGGCATATTTGTGGTGAATGTTGAGTGAGGAGGTGGTAGGGTAGCTAGGCATGTTATTGCTACATCACCTAAGAGAAAGAAAGTTAAATCAACATGGGTGAAATAGTATATCTATGGAACCAAAAGCAAGAAGTGGGTGAGGAAGTCTCGACTTAAAGACGGCTCACCAAGTCCGTAATTAGGTATCTTGCTTTATGCCGTAACGTTAAGTTAGGCGCCTCTTGGGAGACAACCTGTAAAAACCCTCAAAAGTCCCTAAGATTAGACCTAGATTTTGAGTAGAAAACCAGCAGGAAATGAAAAATTTTCCCTTAGAACAACTCAAGGAATAAACCATTGTGAGAAATAATGACCTATTATTTCCAGTCAAGAAACTCTAGAACTACAGCCAAAGCTAGATCGAATGATTCAAAGGATGACTTGTTGTACCGAATAATGACCCGTTCTGGATGGTCACTGCAGGAGGTTAAAAAAGTGTTCAAAATTATTTTAGTAACAATTTATGCTTACAATGGATCGTTGTATCAATGAACGATTTGTTCTGACGAGCTGTGGTGTGATGTTCCGCAAGGGGTCGAATGGCTTATGTAACCACGAGAAGGGATGACCTGTTGTATCAAAGGACAGACCATCCTGTTTGTTCGTGGGATGAATTCCAAAAATCGATCAAAATTATTATAGTTACCACGCGAGGTCACCACGAGCCGTGGTATGATACAGCGACTCATGGGACGACCCGTTGGTACCGGACGATATTTTTTCAGTATGATTTCCTAGGGGTATTTTTAGTAATTTCTCATATATTTATTACCTAAACTAGAACATTTTGGGATTTCCAAAGAGTGTATTTAAGGGTATAATTAGTCAAAACTCTTATTCCCATTCATTACAATATGAATTTAAGATCATTAGCTCTCAAGTTCAAGTTAGGGATTCATCATTCTCAACCTAGGATTTTTCAAGCTTGAATCCAAGTTTTTCATTCTAGTTATGTTAAGGCTAACATAAGTAAGGATTCGTATTCATCCTTACGTCGTACATCAATATAAAAATCCATTGAGATTAGAGCTATGATTTTTTGGCTAAATTCTTTAATTATCCTCTTTCCTATTGATAGAATTATTCATTGTTGAATTCTTGTAACACCCCAAAATTTTTCTATACCAAAGCCAGACCTTGCATGAAAAACTAGGGGAAACCATAAAATTTTATCTCAGAAAAATCGAGACAATGAGTCATTGTCAATAGTAAGGACCTGTTGTATGGGTCATGGTCAGCCCTGTCAGATGTCCTTCGGGGACCAACATGACATAGAATGACCCATTTTGAGGAACAATGAGTCATCCTATCACTCATTTCCTTCCCCGCTCAGAGGTTATTTAAACCCTTTCCAGGAACCCACGAGTCAAATGACGAGTCATCGTTTGATATAACGACTCGTGGGGTGACTCATTAGTTGGAGCTCCAAGGTGTTGTTGACAAACTCTTTCCGTGACAACGAGTGGCAACAACCACCCGTTGTATCATACAACGAGTTGTTGCAACCACCTACGGTGACAAGGCCCAAAATCCTTCAAGATTCTATTAGCCAAGACAAGAAATGTCTATGACTCGTTGGATCAACCAAAGAGTCATGGTATCATCCATTAGAGAGGGGGGTCCAGTGTTATGTTCGAATCCCTGCCAATGGCCACGTTAGGTACCAATGATGCGTTGGTTCATCCAACAAGTCATGGTTCCCCTCGTTTCCAAGTTCCAGTAAGCCAAATTCTGGGCCCAAGATCAACGACTGGTCCAAACGTGTCGTGGTGTCAACCAACGAATCCTTGTGTGACCCGTTGATTCCTATCGGGCAGTTTCTAGATTTTCTTTTAGGGGTATTTTAGTAACTTCCCATCATTTAAATCCCTAAAATACGTCATTTTGGGCAGGTATAGAAGATAATTAAAGGAGTTGATCAATGTATTCCTCTCATTCCTTCTCTCAACTCTCAAATACAGTACAAAGAAGTTACAAATAGACTTCTTAGGGCAAAGCCAGGGCATTCAATATTCTTCTCAATTTCTCAGGGATTTTCTCAAGAATCTTCCACCAGGTATGTGAGAATTCAGCAAGGGAATTGTTCTTCCCTTGTGTCCCAAAACATCCATAATCTCCTATCAAATCTATCCCTGAGATTTCGAATTAGAGGTATTTTTCAGTCAGAATCTGATTAATTCATGTGGAATGTTGTTCATATTATTGTTTCTATATTTCCACTACTTAGTGATTGTGTTGATACTTGTTTCCTGTAAAATGATTTTAGCCCTAACTCTATAAATACAGTAATTAGGGTCTTGCAGAATGGATTAGACATTAATGTTGCTTGACTCTATCAGTGTTGAAATTCCCATGTTATTATTATCATGTGAATTCTTAATCAGTTGCATGCTAGCTCAGTCTTAGTTAAAAGTTTAGTATCTTTAGTATTTTTTAGTAATGTCAGCTGATCATTTTAACTATAGTAAGTTCTTGAGGTGTTAGTAATGCCTCCCAGTTATTAGTTATCAATTAGTTCTTTAAACGGTTACGATACTTCCAAATAAGTAGCTCTGACCAGTCTAAGAACTACCAATATCAGTTTTAGTTTATTCTCTACACGGTTACTACACTTCTAGACAAGCAGCTTTGGCCAGTCTTAGTATACCAGTTACAGTTATCCGGTCTGATAAGACTCTCGAGGTACTTCCAGATAAGTATCCCTGACTTAGTCTTGGACCCCATGTTCGAGCTATCAACTTAGTAGTTAGACTAGGACTATCTAGTGGGAGTAGGAATTAACACCGAGAGCACTGGGGTTCCAGTGCACACAAGTTCCTAGAACTACGTTTCCACCATATGTTATTAGGCCCAAATGAGCCTAGAGTGATCTCATAGTTCATGCCTTCATACCCTGGCAAGGTATATTGAGTCCTATCGGTAGGGCGTATACATCGAACTATACGTTTAGCTCACATGGTTATCTGTCGGTTATAGACTCTCCCACTTGTTAGTACAGTCTCAATTCAATTCAGATCAGTTTAGCTCAGCTCAGTATCTCAGTTCCAGGACATGTTTATTACTATCAACCATGGTCATTATTGACCATATCTGTTATAGTTCAGTTTTACTAGTTTACAGTATTTCAGTTGGTCATTTCATGTTATTGTAGTTCAGTTACTTATTCTTTCATGCTTATTGTATCTCTCACTTACTCAATACATTCAAAGTACTAAAACATACATTCCATGTTGTATCGTATTATGATATAGGCGCAGGTTCTTAGTCCCAACATTGTTAGTAGTTCCCTCAGACGATATCAGCGGCAATGTTTGGTGAATCCTCATCTTTCTATGACAATATTTGCTTCTAGTTAGTTCTTATTTAGACATATTTTAGAGTTAGCTAGGGGCTTGTTCTAGAAATTCATCAGTTAGTAGTTTGCTTTCAAACACAGTTATGCAGTATTGTTTCTTTTGATATATTGACTCTTTTCAAATCAGTATTTCTTGAATGATTGTATTTTTAAAGCTTTCACTTATGTTTACTCAGTTTACCAGTGAAATGTCCTGCTAACTCATGCTCTATTCATTTCAGTGAAATTATGCCTCCAAAATGAGGAAATGGAAGGAGGGATGGCAATGCTAACCGACCTGCCCCACCATCTCCAGCAGTCTCTCAAGAAGATCAAGTGTCCTCAGCAGAATTTTTAGCGGTAATCCAACTGCTAGCTTAGACAGTGACTAACCAAGTGAACCAACAAATGGTTCTGGCGAATACAAACGGGTCTGTAGTAGCTGCTAGGGTTCGGGACGTCACCTAAATAAACCCTCTAGATTTTCATGGATCCAAGGTGGGAGAGGACCCACAGAAGTTTGTAGATGAGGTGTAGAAGATCACCCAGATTATGGGTGTTAGTTTTGCGGAGAGTGCTTATCTAGTTGCCTACCGGTTGAAAGGGGTGGCCCAGATTTGGTATGTCCAATGGAAGGAAGGGAAGCCAGCAGCAGCAGGGCCAGTAAATTGGGAAGAGTTCACCGCAACATTTCTAGATAGATTTTTCCCTCGGGAGTTGAGGGAGGCTAAGGTCGCTGAGTTCATGAAATTAAAGCATGGAAACAAGATAGTGGAGGAATATGCATTGGTGTTCACTTGGTTGTCGAGGTATGCTCCAGAGATGGTAGTTGAGCCAAGGGCTCGCAAGCTTAAATTCTTCAACAGGGTATCAAAACTGGTACTTAACGAGTGCAGGATTGTGATGTTCATTAAGGACATTGACCTCTCCACTCTCATCATTCATGCCCAGCAGATTGAGGTAGAAAAGCTGAAGGAATGGAGAGGGAGAACAAGTGGGCTAGAACGGGACAATCAGACTATGGCCACCAGAGGTCCGGCGGCAGTAGCCGTCTATAACAGTAGCAAAAGAGGACTCCAACACCTACATTAGCCAGCGCCCCTTTTTTTCGATCCTGCAAGGATCGAAAGGGTGGAGCATCTGGCTCTTAGTCCTAGCATTACAGTGCCAACAACCATTACCCAGCTTGTCCTAAGTGTGGCAAGAACCATCCAGGTGAATGTCTCCTGGGCAAAGAGGGTTGCTTTGGATGTGGATAGTTAGCTCACAGACTAAAGGAGTGTCCATCAACAGGACGGGGGAAAGCACAGTCTACCACTTCAATATCCCCAGTAGGCCTTCCATCTCAGTAGGGTAACACTTAAGGTACATATGGCGGTCATCACCAAAACCGCTTTTATGCTTTGTCCTCTCGTCAGGATCAGGAGAGCTCACCTGACGTGGTCATCGATATGTTACGTCTTTTCCACCTAGATGTATATACCCTAATATATCCAGGAGCCACACTATTGTTCATGACTCCTTATGTAGCTGTTTAGTTTGAAATTAGTCCTGAAGTCCTCTCAGAACCATTCTCAGTCTCTACCCTAGTTGGTGAGTTAGTTAGAGCCAGCCAAGTATATAGAAACTTCCTAGTCTCAATGCTGAATAAATTCATTCCAGCTGATCTAGTAGAGCTAGACATGGTTGATTTTGACCTCATTCTTGGCATGGATTGGTTACATTTTGGTTATGCCTCAGTCGAATGTAGAACTAAAGTCGTCAAGCTTCAGTTTCCCAATGAGCCAATCTTAGAATGGATGGGTAGTCTTTTAACATCTAAGGGTTGGTTTATTTCCTACCTTAAGGCAAGGAAGATCATTTCAAAAGGATGCATCTATCACCTATTTCAGGTCAAAGATTCTATCTTCGAGACCCTAATGATTCAGTCACTTCCAGTTTTCAGCGAATTCCTTGATGTGTTTCCCGAAGATCTTCCCGGAGTCCTTATCGAGCAAGAAATAGACTTCAGCATTGGTCTTCTTCCAGACACTCAACTCATCACCATTCCTCCTTATAGAATGGCTCTAGCTGAGCTTATGGAGTTGAAGAAATAGTTAAAGGACCTTCTTGATAAGGGTTTCATCAGGCCTAACATCTCTCCATTGACTCTTGTCAAATAAGTATTTCTTTAAAGATTGTATTCTTAAAGCTTTCGCTTATGTTTACTCAGTTTACCAGTGTAATGATACACTATCGGTTAGCTTTGGGTCACTTGTGGCACCAAGTACTGTATCTCGTCCAGCGTATAGACTTAGGTCATGACAATTCTCCATATTGAATGGTATCTATTGTATCCCTTTACTATTAATTATCATTTCCTTGATGTTATTGATGACATTATCTTGATTCTTGAGTTTCTTTAACTCTTACAAAATGATAGACACACCCCTTAGAGATTAACTTTCTGGCCTTAATGGGACTTAAGGACTTATCACCAAATGAAACGACCCTTAGGCATAATGGGACTACTCTCCCAATCTAGGACTGGCTCATCTTGAATTCAAAATTCTACTAATCAGGTCCTACAATTAACTATGGCATAACAAGAATACAATAAACCCATGCCTAGAATAACATCAAAATCCACCATGCCTAACTCTACTAGATCAGCAATGGTATCTCTATGATGGATTGAAACTGTAAAATCTCTATTGATTCTCTAAGATAAGAATAACTCACCGATCAAAGTATAAACTCTAAAAGACTCTCAGAGTTGATCCAGGGAGATTGTATACTTAACTACTATATAAGGAGTGATAAAAGATAGTGTGGCCCTGGATCAAGTAAAGCATATACACCAATAGAGAAAAAGTTTAACATACTTGTAACATCTGGGGAATTCTCCTGATCCTGGCTATTGGACATTGTATACAGACGATTCTGACTTCCACCTGTCCCTGAAGTAGTGTTATTTTAGGTAGATTTGCCTGCCGTGAGGGTAGATTGAGCTTTCTTATCCCCATTATCCTATTGGGGTGGACAATCTCTCAAATAATGGCCCTGTCAGCTGCATCCATAACATTAATCTCTACCCGAACGACATTTACCCAAATGATCCCCACCATACCTGGTACATGAAGGCTGTCCAGAGGTTACTTGAACTGTATTACTTTGTGCATGGGACTTCTGATCATTCTTGTTTTCGAGAGCTGGAGTATTAGCTGACTGTACAGGTCCAAAGGACCTCTTCCTAAAGAAGGACCTATTTCCATTCCCTTTCCTCTTCTATGGAGCTCATTACCTGATAACTTAACTCTCTTTCTCTGGTGCTCCTCTTTGTCCTTCTGCTTATCTTCCGCTAACTGCTGAACATAGACCATGAGTCTAGAAATATCTACTTCATTGATCAATAAAAATCCCTTACACTCCTTCTTCACGTACTTGGCCAACCCAAACATGAATTTCCTCATCCTAACCCTCATATTCGATACCATCTCCAGAGCATATCTAGATAACTGGATAAACTAAAGGCTATACTTCTTCACATTGCTCTGCTTCAAGTTTATGAACTCTTCTGTCGTGGCTTCTCTCAAATCCTGAGGGAAGAAATGTTAAAGAACATATCCTATTCCTCTGACAGGCAGTACACTTTGGAGCACGTGAATGCACGAGTTAGGAGAAAGTCATTATAGAGTTAAACTCTATCACATGGACTGTATGAAAGAAGGTAAGTATTTTCTATCACCTCCTAGTCTCCCTATTATAGATATGGCACACTTCATACCTAATAAGAACACTCCTAGACATGGCTTCATAGACACCCTAGGACTCTTTGAACCTAAATCTCTGATATCATATATTTCACACCCCAAGTCTAGACCATGGACGCGGTCGAAACTTAGACCACCTAGTGATCCAAGAAAACCCTTGGCCTAGCTTATTACTCGTTGTGAATATAATAAAGTATAGTGGAAGTAATAACTGTATAGGCTAAATATATTAAGATAATATTTATTAACCGCAATTGAAATTAATGTTGTGAAGTAACATTACTGGCTCAGGTCTAACTATATCTATAAAGCCTCTATAAATGAAGAATAGGTGTCGGGACGTAGCTCTTACGACTATCTCAAGATCTATAAAATAAAATACTCAATAAGACTGGACTCTCCAAAAGTAGGAGGCCTCCACAACTACTGAATGAATGTGAGATCCTACTGAAGCGTCTGTTGCTGATCTTGTCTACCTGAATCTGCATCATAATACAATGCGGCAACACAGGGGGTTAGTACATGGAATGTACAGTATGTAATATGGCTGAGTGAAACAACAAGTAAGAAAGAATATCTGAACTAAATGTATAACTAACTAAAATAACATGACTAAAATTGTAAAAATGCATAACTTTAAATTAGGGAGTTTCTCATAATCGATAAGATCATGAATGAGCACATGATGCCCATTGTCTCGCTTAAGTTTGTAGAGTCGTTTAAAGCCTTGCTAGGATAGAGAAAGCATAACTGTGGATCCATAACTAAAGTCATTACTAGGGACTTATCTGAGGAATCACCTAAATCTATAGCATAATCTTAACCCATACTGGTTATGTAGTTCTGGGGCTTACGAGTTATCTAAACTTTTCACCCACTCGGTGCTAAATAATCCATCCAAAATATATGCTCATATACTTATTCCTATCTAAGGCAACTGAAAACATCTTTTATAAAGTACTTTAGCTATAAATATAATAGATGTTTAAAATCTCTGTTGAGCCTTGGCTCAAAATCTATAAACTGTAATGAAAGAGCCTTTTGCTCAAAACATTCTTTAAAAACATGGGATATTTTATGCCCAAAACATTTCATGAGCTTAAAAAATAAGACTTCACTTTAACTTTTTAAATCATGCTCAAAACTATGCTTTCTTTGTCAAAATCTCTTCATGAAAACACCTTTAAGAATTAGCTTAACTTTATGAAAACAATGCATTTATCTTAAATAACAATGCTTTCAAAAATTATGACTTTATGCATTAGGGTTTGTAGGATAAGAGACATGACCAACATCAATTAATGTTGAGACACAATCCCGTTAGTCAGTTCCAATCGCAATTGAGTTTCCAAAGGTCTTTCCAGATGATCTTCCAAGAGTCCCTCCAAGTAGAAACATAGATTTTTGAATAGTTGTTCTTCCCGATACCTAGCCTATCTCTATTCCTCCATATAGCATGCTTCCACTCGAGTTGAAAGAGTTAAAAAAGCATCTGAAAAATCTTCCAGATAAGGGTTTCATTCACCCTAGTGTTTCACCTTGGGGTGCTCTAGTTCTCTTCGTGCGTAAGAGGGATGGTACTCTTAGAATGTGTATTGATTACTGGAAGTTGAAAAAAGTCACTATCAAGAATAGGTATCCTCTTCCTAGAATTGATGACTTGTTTGACCAACTTCAGGATGTCAAGTGTTTCTCAAAGATAGATCTTAAATTTGGGCATGATGTGTCAGAGATTAGCGACAAATCATTACTTCTTTTCATAGAATTTGCATGTCTTTAGGATTTAAATTAAGTAGAAACTAATCATATTGTGCTATATTTCAAGAACCCAAGCACTTGAAAGAAAAAAGGACTTTAGGCCAGAAAAATGCTCAAAAGACAAGGCAACATACGAACCGTCTATCTGAAAGATGGTATGCACCTCAGTCCATCCCTTCCAATCTGCAGATTCTAGAAACCCAACAAAATGGGTCTCCAAAGGATGGTTGGAAGGACGGATCATCTTCCCAAAAGACGGTTCATCAACTGAAGATTTGACCCAAGCTCTGCAGAATGAGATATCTACAATATGGACAAGTGTACAGACTGTCTTGTCAAAGGAAGGACCATTTTTTAAAGCATAGGAAGTAGAGGGACAGAAGCAGAAAAGTAAAAGATGATTCAATTAGTGGTCCATCCTTTCAAACGACGGTCTGTCACTGCACACCCAGCACTCAGATGTTTATACTAAATGGGGTTTTTGTGGCAATAGTACAAACACATTTTTCTTGTAACTTTTAGATATATTTTTTCATCAATTGAGGATTTAAATTCCTTTTGGTAAAAAAGTCTTATTACTTTGCATTTTTTTTTCTTTTAGCAATGGAAAACTAAACCCAGATCTAGAGTTGTGAACCCAATGGGTTGTGAACCCTAATGATCCCAATTTGTTAAAATTGAGTTTGGGCTTATGAACATTTGATTGATTTTTTCTTTGAAATGTGTTATTGGTGATGAGAGTCATCCAATCCTACCCAATTACCTTTATGAGACTTGAAAGAGCAAATTTAGGTTGGGTTAGCATCAATCAATAGTGACTCAAGGAATAACCCTTGTTTAATGGGTTGTACTAGACATAGGTTGAATTCTAAACTAGCAAACAAGCAACTAGGTAGAAAGGTCTCTTCCATTTGACAAAATTAAAGTAGATTGACAACTATAGTGCTATTGAAAGAAACCCATGAGTTGCCTGTGTAAATTGCTTGCATGTTCAGCCTTAGCCCACTCTAAATTCATTCATATTAGATGATGTTGAGCATATTCTTATGCCCATTTTTCACACTTTTACCAATATTTTACCTTTTTTTTAGATCATTATCCTAATGAAATTCATGAATTCATGATGATGTGTGTTAGAGCTAACAAGTGTGTTTAGATTGTTTAGCAAGAAATCAAAGGAAAAGGACTCAAAAATGGCCTAAGGTGTGAACAAGAAGAATTCGGGAAAAGTTTACGTAGTGAGATAGCTGGTGTAGAGCGCTAGCCACCAAACATTAGAGAATGCACTAAGGCTGGTATGATAGTTGTCGTGGCATGCCAAAGCCCGAACTTTAGAAGAATCTTGATTCAACACCTTGGCGAGATGACTGGCGTGGTGCGCCAGATGTATATCGGACATGGGAAATTTTCAAACACTCTAGTACATTGAGTGGCGTGGTGCGCCAGACCCTAGAAGTGCTGAATTTTTACTAACACCTTGGAAAAATAGTTGTGCGGCGTGGAAGAGGCAAAACATCAAAGAAAATTCTAGCCAAGTCTAGCGAGATGGATGGTGCGGCGCTTTGGGGGAATTTCGCGGCATATTTTCAAGTCCAAAATCCAAAATTCACAAGTAAAAATGATTCATTTGATACATTTCTTATAAATATAACATCTAGGGCATTTTGTTAGAGGTCTTCGATCAGTTTGTACACAGTTCTTGGTGGAAGAGACAAACGTTAATTTTTCTTCTAGTTTTTCATCATTATTTATGTTCTTTATTCCAATGATGATTGATTTAGTTTTCCTCTTGAACATGAGTGGCTAAACTCTTGTTGTAAGGATTGGTCGTAGATGATGGTTGTAGTTTGAGTACTCTTATATGCTAGACATTAATTCTTCACTCAAGAATGTTTATGCTTACTTCTTCTAATCGATTATTCATTAGCCTGATCACCTTGCGAATGTTATTTGTTGGCTCTTGGTTGAAGTAGGGAGAGGGAACTTAGGGGGTTAAAAGCAAGCATAGAATAGGTTTCAATAATCTTGTTCAACTTAGTTAAAGAGTTGATTTCGTTGTCGAGGATAGGGATAATACCATTCAACCCTTTTAAAGTGAATACAAGTATCCACAACCGTTGTCTCATGTTTTTCCTGCAACTATAAGGATATAGTTGTTAGGATTCATGAGATAGTTCTTGGATATTCAAGAGAATAGAAAGAAATGGAATCGTAACTTGGAACTAAAAATCTTAGAAGAGTATGTTCTAGTGGATCGAGTCCTAAAACTCAACATAAAAGTGAAAATGGCAAGACCCTAGATTCTCATCATCATTTAAAGTACAAACACTTTTGAAAACGATTTTTGTTCATTAGTTTAATTTACATTTTTAATTTAGTAGAATAATCCCCAAAACTATTTCCCCGTTTTACTTTTGTTTGTTTTAATAATGAAATAAAATGTTAACCTTAAACAATTAATCTGACAAGCCTCTGAGGGACCAATATCAGGACTTCCCCGTTGTATATTACATGAAAACCATGTGCACTTGCGTGCACTTGGTGACATCAAACTTTTGGTGTTGTTGCCGAGGACTTGAAGATTGATTAATTGTTTGTAGTTTAGGATTTTTATTTTTCTATTTGCCTTTTATATTTCTTTGTGGTTGTTGAGAATTTTAGCTGGTGTTTGCTAAGTGTATGCAAGCTACTGGAAGTCAGGGACCACCCTTAGCTCAATTTGATTTAGAAACCAATAGAACATTTCGCAGGTTATCTATGGCAGAAAATGATGAGAAAGCACAACGAAACAACTAGGATAGGATTCTAGTGCTCAATTTTGCTCGGCCAAACTTGGAGAACGCTTCTAAAGCGATCATCAAACCGGCCATTACTGAAAATATCGAGTTGAAGAAGGGAACCGTGCATTTGGTTCAAAATACTTTTCAATATAAGGGTAAGTCGCATGAGGATCCCCAAAGAAATTTGATGATTTTCATTGAACTCAATGAGAACATTCACTATCAAAATGTGTCACACGAATATGTGAAACTCACTTTGTTCCCATTCTCATTAATTGGTGAAGCAAAGGAGTGGCTTCAGAATGAGCCAGCTGGGTCCATTACTATTTTGGGTGGTTCTTTCCAATAAGTTTATAAAAAGGTTTTTCTCATTGAGGAGACGAATGATCTCTGGATTTGTGTAGAGAGGTGGTGAGACCCTAGATCAGGCTTGGGAAAGATACAAGGGATACTTAAGAGACTTCCCACACTATATGCAATCGAAGAAGATTAATGGGCACAACCTCATAGAGGGGATAACGCCAGAGTCTAAGATCTTGCTGGATGCTACAGCATAGGAGCATATCTTGTCCAAAAGTTATGATGATAAAGAGGCTCTATTGAATCTCATGTCAGTTGAGAGCCAAGATTATCAGGATCCGGGCAGAGGATTTACAGCATCAAAGGTCCAGGAAAGCTGGAGGTTGATGGTGTAACAACAATCATGGAAGATATTAGTCAGTAGTTGAATACAATCAGCATGCTATTGACCACACCAGCTGCAAGCCAAGTTCATCAGGTTCAGCAAGTTTAGACTCCACTACCGTTATGTGAGGCGTGTGGAGAAGGCTATGCATATTCAAGTTGTCCATTAAACCTGGAGTCTATTTATTTTGTGGGTAAAAAAAGTCATGGTGGAGGTTTTGAAGGAAATGGGTACAATCAGGGGTATAGGAATGCAACAAATCCCTCCTGGGGAGGAAATTAAAACATTTAGTGACCCCCGAACAACTTTCAGAGACCTCAGGGCCAACAACATGATAGTTCTTTAGAGGAAACTATGATGTATCGGATTGTTCAACAGACTAATGTGGTTAATGTGATGCAGATGTCCATCCACGAGTTGGAAAGGAAAATGGGGCAATTGGCCCTTCAAAAGACTAACATACCGCAAGGGGCAATTCTAATCAATATCGAGAAGAACCCCAAGGAGAATGTCAGCATGATCTTATTGCATAGTGTAATGGAGCTGAGTGAAGTAATACCCAGATATAATAAAATAGAGGTAGAGTAGGTTTTGAAGTCTAAGTATGAGGTTGTTGAGTCAAGTAACTCACAACACAAAGTGGTAGAAGCTATACCACGTTATCCATTCCCATGGAGATTCAAAAAGTAGAAAAAGGACGCAGCTTGTAAGAAGTTTCTTGATGTATTAAAGCAGATACATGTTAATCCACCGTTGATAGAGCTGTTGTAGGAGGTTCAAAAATAACCCAGGTATTTGAATGATATAGTGGCAAACAAAAGAAGGCTCACTGAGTTTGAGACTGCACCTCTTATGGAGGATTACAATTCCCAGGTGCAGAACATGATTTGAGAGAAGCTAAAAGATCTCGGGAGCCTCACTCTTCTAGTGGTCATTGGGAGCAGAAAAGTTGGTTCAGCTCTATGTAATATGGGTGCAAGCATCAATCTGATGCCTGCATCGTTGTTTGAAATATTGGGATTAGGTGAACCACACCCCACCACAGTGATATTGTAGCTAGCCGATAGGTCCCTCACTTATCTTGATGATATAATTGAAAATGCATTGATCAAAGTGGCACCATTCATCTTGTCGGTGGACTTCATAATCCTTGACTACAAAACTGATACACCAGTTCCCCTCAGTTTAGAAGATTTTTAGCCACCGCAGATGCAATAATAAGGGTGAAATCAGGCAAGATGTCAATGAATATGGATGGCAAGAAGCAATCTTTGAGGTTTTCAGAGCAGCAAGGTTATCACCTCGCTATGATGACTTTAAAATGAGCACAAAGTTAGAGCCTGGAGGATCTAACCATAATGTGGGTTTTCATAGCTTAAATCTCATGTTTCTTCCAGAATATGCTATATCCTTGTTTTGGGTTGCTTGTTTTTTGTTGAATTTTGTTACTCTAAGTTATGGGTGTGAAAAGGGTGATATGATTATTTCATGAAAATAGTGAATTTGAAGAATTTTTGTAGAGAGAAATGGCTTAGTTTATGTGATTCTTGAATTGTGAAAATCACGGGTTGTTGAAAAATTCATGTTAATTCATAGTGAAAAGTAGTAAAAGTCATGTTAATTTTTGATTGAATTTATTATGACTACTTCCACGTTTGGGTTGTATGAATTGTGAATTAAAAGTTGGAGAAAGTGAAGGGAGTGGCTAAATTGAAGTAATCTTGAAAAGAAAAGAATAGAAAAATTAAGAGAGGTGTGAGAAAAATCATGAAGATGACTTGAAATTGTATAGTTGGTGGATAATTTGGATTGATGAGATTTGGCATGATAATGGGGGAAGTCTGAGTACCCTATTTGATAAATTCTCATAAGTTTGCTAGCAAATGAAGTGTGGGATTGCTTTTCACCCCTTACACCTAATTAACTAGCCTTGTTTTTCACGTTCTAATTTTGTAGAAGTCTTGCTGTTGTTTGGCAGATACTATGGCATCTCGTGTAGATAAAGGAAAAGAAGTGGCTGTCTCTAACAAAGGTTTCAAATGACTAAGGAAGGGAACAAATTGGTCAAGTTCATCAGCCTCCAAAGCACCTCCTGCTAGGTGGTTCGGAACCAAAGCCATGGAGGAGCATGGGCTTATGTGGTTTGATGTGTAGAAGAAAAAAAAATATGCTCCAGCAAAACTAGATTGATGTAGGTCACCTTGTACTTGAGTTCCCTACCATCCATGACATTGTCTGTGATTTGGGGTTGGAATACATGTTTTCTAAGCCCGAGGAGTGCAATGCCACCATGGTGAGAGAATTCTATGCCAATTAGGGTACTTCCTTGGAGAGAGCACTAAAATCAAGATACGAGGTCAAGTGGTTCACTTCAGTGCTATGTCATTCAATGTCTTCCTTGGCACGCCCATCGATGTACTTCATATTGCTAGTGAAGCCCCCGTATCATGATATTCGCCATACACTATAAGGTGAATATTCAGTTGCCCGTTGGGAAAGGGACCATAATGGCACCTATTCTACACTCTCGTTCTCCTACTTGACTAAGGAGACTAGAGTTTACGTCAAGCTTGTATGTGTCGTACACTTTCCTAAGACACACACCACAAAGATTACTAGAGAGAGAGTTGTCTTGGTGTATATGTTGATGAAGGGGTTTCCAATTAACTTTGGCACAGTGCTTTGAGATAACATGAAGAGGTCTAGAGAAAATTGCCATTGGAAGTATTGCTATGGCAGTTTATTAACTTAGTTCTTTAGAGAGGCTGACATTGATTAAGAAGAGGCTGATCTTCATCTACCCCTAGCAGGAAACTTGGTGGGCGAAATGATTGATGTCACAAAGGTCAAAGAGCCAACCACCTCTTCAACACCACTTCTCACTTCCACCGAGCGCTATGATTGGGATGATAGTTAAAGAGGTTGCATGTTTGGGATGCTAGAGCTGCAGTTGAAGATTAGACGGAGACCTATCAATGATGAGGAGATGTCAGCACCAGAGGAGCGCTACCCACTCACTGAGAGTGCGATTCTAATGTGCAAGGTGGGACCGGCTTTTGCGGAGCCTTTAGATGACGATGAGGCCACAGTGTTTACTGATGGTGTTGATGATATGGATGATGATGATGAGGATGATAACACCACTAGAACTATGCTGGTTGATGATGCAGGTGATGATGATGATGATTAGGAGTATAATCCTAATGATGACGACTATGCTTAGAGGCCCGAAAAATTCTTTTTCTCTCCCTACTTGATAAGTTTGTTTGTACACTGGGGGAGTGCGCTGTTTAATATGGGGTGGAGGAAATAACTTTCCTGTTTATTCTTTCTTTGCTAAATGTATAGTGGGTTGTAGCAATAGTTGTCATTATCTATGTTAGTTTGTGTTAGCAGGTGGTATCTGATTGATTAAATTCTGGTCTATAATAGTTAGTATTGTGGATGGTTGTGAACATTGATGCTCTGTATGTGATGTTATGTGATTGTTTGTTTCTAGTTTAATTTTGTTTTGTTAATTGAAAGTCAAGTTTTTTGTTTTAGTGTCTTCGTACAGGAAGTGACCCTTCCCGATGATAGCTAGATGACGACCTACTTAATGGAAATTAGCCGCATTATTTTTCATTTTTTAGAATGGAGTCAAAAAAATGACACGAGTGAGCTCTTGATATTCCACTTAGAGGCTAAGCTAGAATTAATGAAGTGGTCAACATGGATGCATAAGAAGTGAAAATCCATAAGAAACACATAAGTTCTTTAACTTGACTCAATGAAAATTTTTTAGGGCTTAATAATGAAAGATTTATTCAACTTGATTGTGTGGATATGTAGTCATAGGAAACTGACTAAGATCATGGTGCCATTTGAGACGAGCTTCATTTGTTGTTCTTTGTACATAATGTAACATCTAGAACTTTCCTAAGTGTGTACAGGATAGCTAGATGTTAAAGAGGTGAGATGTGATTAAGCCGTTTGTTTGAAAAATCTATTTTGTCCACTGTTGTTGTACAATCCTTAACGCTATCCCTAGTTAACCCCTTTGAGCTTCAAGCCTTAATTTTCTTCTTAGAACCAAAAGAAGCCTATTTCCTTTTTATCCAAAGATAGTCTAACACTTTTTGAGATTTAAGAATGAAGATTCCACTAAAGTAGAAAAAGTCAAGGGAAAGGAAAGAAAGAAAAACTAGTGATAGCAAGAAGAGATGAATAGAAAGAGGGGTGAACACACAAAAAAACATGTCTACTTGCTTCTAGTATATTAATGAAAAGAACTTTAATGGTTGATTATTCTTGTTAAATTTGTAAGCAGAAACTAGAAGTCAACTAGTATAAAGAGGGGGCTTGAGAAAAAAAAAGGATTAGGGAAGAAAAAGGTGAGCAATGAGAAGACAAAGAGGTGCACAAGAAGGATGAAAGAATGTTTAAAAATGCTTAGAACTGGTAAACGCTACTAAAGAAAATCATTCCTACTCATCCCTTAGCCGACATTACAACCAAGAAAAGTCCTTATGATCTTACTCTTTTTGAAGTGATTAAGTAGTCTTATTGTACGCGAGAGGCAAGCTTATGGCATGTTGCATAGGTATATTACATCATTTGTGAGAGTGAGTGTGTCTTGCTTATTAGTTACAAGTTTTGAATTGATAATATGACAGAAGGAACATCACTAAATAAGTGAGGGCATTGGGAAAAAGATTCATTTAATACCTTACAGATAAATATAACATCAAGGGCATTTTGTTAGAGGTCTTCGATCAGTTTTTACGTAGTTCATGGGGGAAGATATAGAAGCTCATTTTTATTCTAGGTTTTCTTCTTTACCTTATGCTTTTGATTCAAATGATTATTGCTTTAGTTTTCCACTTGAACATGAGTGACTAAACTCTTGTTCTCGGGTTTTGTCCATAGTTGATGGCTGTAGTTTGAATACTATTTTATGCTCGACTTTAATTTTTCACTCTAGATGGTTTATGATTACTTGTTTGAATGGATTATTCATTAGCCTGATCACCTTGTGAATATTGTGTGTTGGCTCTTGGTTGAATTCGGGAGAGGAAACTAAGGGGGTTAAAAGCAAGCATAGAATAGGTTTCAATAATTTTGTTCAAATTAGTTCAAGAGTTGATTTTGTTGTCGAGGATAGGGATATAACTTTCAACCCCGTTCAGTTGAATACAAGTATCTACAACCGTCATCTCATGTTTCTCCTGCAACCGTAGGGATATAGGTGTTAGAGTCATGAGATATTTCTTGTATATATGGGAGAATAGCAAGAAATGGAATAATACTGCAGTAGGTCTACAAGCAAGGGTAGAATAGGCCCTATGGTCGATCGAAGGTGCAACTTGCAACTAGCAATAGCAAGAAATGGGATCATAACTTGCAACTAGCAATCTTAAAAGAGTTAAGTCTAGTGTAAACGAGTCCTAAAACTCAACCTGAAAGTGATAGTGCCAAGACCTTAGAATCTCACCATTAATTGAAGTACGAACACATTTGAAAATGTTTTTTGTTCATTACTTTAGTCTACATTTTAAGTTTGTAGAATATTCTCCAAAACCATTTCCCTATTTTACTTGTGTTTATTTGAAGAGATAAAATGTTAACCTTAAACAATTAATCTGACAAGTCTCTGAGGGACAGATATCAGGACTTTGCCATACTATATTACTTGATTACCATGTGCGCGTGCGTGCACTTAGCGACATCATTGGGTGATTTAAGGGGATCGACGTAAAATTGGGGTCACTTCCCTATAGTTATCTCTAATTTCTTATAAATCTAGCTTATTGCAATCTATAGTTGCAGTAAATTTATCACTCTCAATTTGTGTAGACGCTAATATTGCAACACTTTACTGTTTAGCACTAGATAGTCTGGGCTTCGAGTAGTCCCTGTGGGACTCTACCCCAACTCCTTATTGGGTTCTATATTTGCATCGATCGTTTAAATTACCAAATATTGGGAGTGGATTTGAATGACATAAAATATTATGGTGTTGTTGTCGTAGACTGCAGTATAATCCCTATCTAGCTCTAATAGTTTAGTTAGCCTTAGATATGTTCTTTTACCTTTTCTTTGCCTAGTATTGTGAAATAGGTGATTGTCAGCATTCTAAAGGCGAGAGGATGGATCATGAGTACTCTTGGAGTGCATTGTCACATGATGACCTATACAGGTATCAAGAGTAGTATGGAGGATATCCCCTCTACATCAATACTATTTTGATAAAGAAGGCAAACTAGTACATGACAAATAGATGACCGACGAGGATTCGGTCTTTGTTGTAGAGAGGGCTCCACACGAATATAATCAAGATCCATATTTTCACTCTCCCATTTACCAGGAATATTGGGAGTACCATAAACAAGACCCTGGGGAACAAGGTAGTTGGAGTGAGCATTGTAATGCAGTGAATGGGACCTTGAACCTACTTTTTAATCCACCGGCTCTTAATTAGAGAGCATGCTCACATGAATCATTCAAAACCAATAGGAGGAGGAAGCTACTCTCAAGTATATCATTGAAGTTGTGAGAGCCCAATCAGTCACTCCAGAGTCTTGATTTCCACATGAGTCAAGTTCTGAATCATGATGATGCCCCTATAATTTATTTTGATAGCATCCGAGAGTCGTGAAATGTCACAACCTAAATATAGGTCCGAATCGAGACACGGGACAAAGAACCCCGAGAAGTTCCATTTCGACCCATAGCATGAACGTGACATCTAGAGCTCAACACAATTAATGCGGAATTCTAACATAAAAATAGCAGAAGTCTGAAAATATGATAACATCAAATATCTGAATACATAACACTGATTTGAAACTGAAAACATACTATGTCGGATAAGCCTCTACAGCCTGACGAGTTGATGGGACAAGACCCTAACTAACTCGCTAAACAGAAACTGAACACACTAAATACAACTGATAAAAGGGTCCTCGAAGGATGAGGATTCACCAACTCTGGGGGGGGGAGATGCTAACTCTGAGGATCTAGCTAGCGGAGGCACTGAACTTGAATATTCGAGCATGCATCATGAAACGATACAATATAGAGTATGTGGTCAGTACATGAAATGTACCGAGTATGCAAGGTAAGTAAAACCGCTAAGTAAGTAAAATCAGAGATCGTGCATATCATAAAAAAATTCATCATAGGAGTCTGAGAGTAGGGCTTGCATGCTTTTAGCTGAAAACATGATTTAAACATAACTAAATATCATAACTAAATTGAATGACTCAAAGCTGAAACTGATTATTCATAAGTAAAACTGAACATTTTGGTCAAACCTATTGAAAACATAATATCATGATTGATGAACATGCATAATTCAAATCATGAGGAACATTAGGAGACTCATCATATAACTGAAATTACCAGGATAGAGCTTACGTGGTCCTGACTATTATACTAAAGTGGGCAAAGCTGTCCAAATCCTTGCCAGGGCTGAGGACGCTACCATGATATCAATATCAAGCTGAAGGCTCCTTAGGGAAGGGGCACAAGGGAGGTCCCAAATAATCTAAATATACCTACATTGGCACGTAGTTCCAAGGCACAAGGTTTACTGACCCTTAGCCAACTCGATGCTAGACACTACTCCAAAAACCATGCATATGCTCTCCATCATTTTTCAATGAAGTTGAACCATCATCTATAGATGAAGTTGAATCATAATAAAACATGTAAAATCTGAAATCATAACATGAGGAGCCTTGGCACAAACAATACCACTTAGTTGAAAAGAATGGGAGCCTAGACTCCAAAATCCATGTAGTAAGCTAATAATATGAAATCGAGATAAATCATGAATCATACTTGATCATATGGGCTTGCCCAAACATAAACATTCTTGAAATAGACTTTGATAGTCAAAACATTATTGTAGACATGGGTAATTCGAAATCATACTTGCATCATGAACATCTCATCATACATAGAAACATAGATCATAATCTCATCTTTTCATGAACTTTGATAATTGGGCATCATAGTTTGTAAAACATTGAAAATTTGATTTGTAATTTAAAACATTATAAAACATGCTCATGAATCATAATTCAACATTAGAAACATGAATAGATTATACCCATGATAGGTACTTAGAGAATTCACAAGTTGGGTGAAAACCCCATAGATTAATCAACTAGAATTTCCATGAATTTGAGAAGGGATTAGGAATAGGAGTCGATGAATACACCCACTCATAACCCTTCATACCAGGGTAATCTTATTTCTCAACCTTCTTGAATGCCCAAATGAAATTGAAGAAGAATTGATGAATTCTAAGATTGATCACCCTTAGGAACTTCTAGGCTTGCATGCATGGAGAGGGATAGGTTTAAAATAAGTTAAACCATCTTAAAACACACCTATCTGATCTTAAAATGACGTAGTTTAAGTATTAGGAAATTAGGAATTATGAAAAAGCCCTCACTAAATTCTCAGGAAAAATCATACTGCTAATCCCAATGAGGGACTGGACAACTCATTGCCCATGACGACGACTCGTGACCTTCTCCCATTTCCAACACTGGAAACTATGCTTCTGCTGGTCACCACAGCTCATAGTGTACCTGCCGACTCTTGGTGACTAACCGTTGGGTACATTACCAAACCGTTCAACATACACGTCAACTCCTGACCACGACCAACTGTACAGCTTGTGGTCCTAACCATTAATCGTGGATTCACCCGTGGTCAACGACCAAAACAAAAATCCAACCAAACTCTCCCTTCATCCATGGCCATCTAACAACTCGTGGTGCATCTCACGGATCACTGGATGACTCGTCTTGTGACCTGGTGCAGACTTTTCTGTTTTCTCTATTTCAACCCTCAGGTCTGATCTTAGGGCTTTTGGGGTATTACAATATCTCCCCCTTGGGAACATTCGTCCTCAAATATGGATTAACATACTGAGAAGCTGAGAAATGCAACTGTCATAACAAATACTAAACATTTAGAGCTAAAAACTAATGGAGTGACTGACTTCAGACTGAATTACATAACTCAACTGAACTCATGAATCATAAATACATACACTAACATTAAATAATCTAGGGCACATGATCTGGAGATGAAACTGAATAGAGTACTAGGGAGGAAATTGATACCTCAATCCAAAAATGAGCCGGGAGGCAATAGATGCGGTTATCTAGCCATCATATCTGCTTCGCGTTCCCAAGTAGCTCCCTCGGCATGTTGATTTCTCCATAAAACCTTTACTGAAACTAATTTTTTGTTTCTTAGCCTTCGAACCTGACAATAAAGTATTTCCACTGGAACCTCCTCATAGCTAAGACTATCCTTCACATCCACGCTCTCTACTGGGAAAACCAAAGCTGGATAACTCATGCATTTCTTCAAAAGCAACACATGAAACACTGGATGCACTGAAGCCAATTCTGAGGGCAACTACAACTCATATGGTACTTTGCCAACCCGTTTTAGAATTTGGTACGGGGCAACATAACAGAGACTAAGTTTCCCTTTCTTTTCAAATCTCATCACTCCCTTCATGGGAGATACCTACAGGAACACCCAATCATCAACTTCAAACTCAAGCTCTCTCCTCCTCACACCGCATAGGACTTTTGGCGACTCTCACCTGTTTTCAACCTTTCCTTTATAAGTTGAACTTTCTCCATAGCCTCATGTACTGAATCTGGTTTAATCAGTGCAGCTTAACCGACCTTGAACCAACCACTATGCGACCTACAACTCTGCCTATAAAGAGCCTTAAATGGAGCCATCTAAATGCTGGAATGGTAGCTATTGTTATACGTAAACTCCAAGAGAGGTAAGTGATCATTCCAACTACCCTTGAAATCAATCACACATGCTCTCAACATGTCCTCAAGAGTCTGAATGGTCCATTCAGCCTGATTATCCGCTTGCAGGTGAAAAGTTATGCTAAGCTTAACCTGAGTACCAAGTCCCTTTTGAAATGATCTCCAAAACTGGGAGGTAAACTGAGTACCTCTATATAATATAATGGACAAGTGTACTCGATGAAATCGAACTAACTCCTGAATGCACAATTTAGCATAATCCTCACTGAATCTGTAGTTTTGACTGGTAGAAAATGAGCTGCTTTAGTTAGCCAGTCTACAACTACCTAAATAGAGTCATACTATAAACGAGTACGAGGCAACCTCATAGTGAAGTACATATTAATTTTCTCCCACTTCCAAGTATGAATGCTGATGCCTTGAAGCAAAACTCTGGGTCTTTGATGCTCAACCTTCACCTATTGACAATTCAGACACTTAGCCACAAACTCGACTATATCCTTGTTCATGCCATTCCACCAATAGACTTCTCATAGGCCACAGTACATCTTGGTGGCACCTAGATGTATAGAATATCTGGAACCATGTGCCTCATGCAACATCCACTCCCTCAAGTCATCAACACCCTATACACACAAATGACCCTGATATTGTAGTACACCATTCCCCCTTGGGAGAAAACTTCCACCTTTTGATTCTACACGACCTCCTTCAACTTTACTAAAATAAGATCATCATCTGGTCTAGCTTTGGCCTCGGTCACCAAGGAAGATTCTGATCCATTTTGAACATTAAAACCACCATCCGTTGAGTCAACAAGATGAACTCCTAGCCGTGCAAGCCGAGGCACATCCTTCACTAACTCTCTCCTCTCCTTATCTACGTGGATCATACTCTCCATAGAAAACCTACTAACAGTGTCATTAGCCTGTCCTAAATAATAAAGGACACTCATATCGTAATCTGTAAGAAGCTTTAACCACCTCCTTTGGTGTAGATTTAGATCCTCCTGGGTAAACACACACTTTAGGCTTTTATGGTCCGTAAACACATTCACATGGACCTTGTAAAGATAGTGTCTCCAAATCTTCAAGGTAAATACTATTGCTGCCAATTCGAGGTCATGACTCGGATAGTTCTTCTCATGGACCTTCAACTTCCTGGTAGTATAGGCTATAACCTTACCGTGCTACATTAGTACACAACTATGGTCGATCCTCGAGGCGTCAGAATATACCACAAACCCATCGGTACCGTCAAGTTGGGTCAACACTGGTGCTGAGGTGAGTCTAGTCTTCAACTCTTGGAAGCTCTTCCCACAAGCCCTCCTCCCATTGAAACTTCACTTCTTCTGGTCAACTTAGTCAATGGTGCTGCAATTCATGAAAACCCTTCAACAAAGTTCTGGTGGTAACCAGCTAAGCCCAAGAAACTCCTGATATCTAAAGGACTAACTGGTCTGGACCAATTCTTCGCAGCTTCTATCTTTTGAGAGTCCACTTAGAGACCCTCACTTGACACCACTTGGCCCAAAAATGTTATAGAGCTTAACCAAAACTTTCACTTGCTGAACTTAGCATATAATTGGCGATCCTTAAGAGATAGTAGTACCAACCTCAAATGAAAGAGATGCTCCTCTTCACTTTGAGAGTATACGAGAATGTCATCTATGAGCACAATCACGTACATGTCTAGATATGGCTTGAACACCCTGTTCATCAAGTCCACAAAAGCTGCAGGAGCATTCATTAGTCCAAAAGACTTAACTACAAACTTATAGTAACCATACCTAGTCTGGAAGGCTGTCTTCGAAATGTCACTCTCCCGACCCCTGAGCTGATGATACCCAGATCTGAGGTCTATCTTTGAGAAACACTTAGCACCTTGAAGTTGGTCAAACAAGTCATTTGTTCTGGGGAGAGGATACTTGTTCTTAATGGTGACCTTGTTCAATTGTTGGTAATCAATGCACATCCGATGGGAACCATCCTTCTTCCGGAAAAAGAGTACTGGTGCATCCTACAGGGATTTGCTTGGTCTGGTGAAACCCTTGTCTAAGAGATCATTCAACTGCTCCTTCAACTCCTTCAGCTCAGCTGGAGCCATTCTGCAAGGAAGAATAGAAATAGGTTGTCAATGCCAAAATTGATCTCCCGCTCGGGTGGGGGGGATTCCCGATAAATTATCTAGAAACACTTCAGTATATTCAAGCACTACACGAACTGACTGGATAGTCGATGATTCAGACATAGTATCCTTAACCCTAACTAGATGGTACACGCAACCCTTAGAAATCATCTCTTTGGCCTTAAGGTAGGAAATGAAGTGACCTACAGGCACAGTTGGACTACCTTTCCACTTTAGGACGGGCTTACCCGAAAACTAGAACTCTACTACATGGGTTCTACAATTTACTGAGGCATACATGCATGTAGCAAATCCATTCCAAATATAACATCAAAATATGTCATGGATAGCTCTACTAAATCTACTAAGATGACTTTCTGAAGGACTATGAAGGTAGTTTATATATACCCGTCGATCTACAACTGAATCACCGATTGGAGTAGAGACTTAGAAGGTTTCTGATAGGATTTCGGGACTGACTCCGAAACTACTATCAATATATGGCATCACAAAAGATAAGGTAGCCCCTGGATCTAACAATGCATATACATCAAGGTGGAATACTCATAACATACTAGTGACTACATCTGGAGAGGCCTCTTGATCCTAATGAGATGCGAGGCATAGAGTCTGTTCTGACGTTGACCACCACCTACACAAGTAGAGGCTCCCTACTGAACTGAGCGTGCTGGTGGGGCTGCTAAGCTAGTGGCTGGGTCTCGGCCTCTACCATGGCCCTGTCTAGCTACTGGGCAATCTTGAGCATATGTTTGGGCTTCCAACACCCAAAATAAGTACCTGAACCTGCTAAGCACTGACCCGTGTGCCTCCGGCCACACCTATCACAAGATGGAATACTAGGCTCCATAGATCTACTCCCCTGACCTTAAGAGCCTGATGCTCGTCTCCTCTAGTTGCTCCTAGATCTGGATGGCACACTCACTGCTGATGGCACTGGGCTTATTGTCACGATCCGAGTCTATACCCTGGACGAGACACGATACTTGGAGTCATAAGTACCCCCAAGTCAAATCATGGTCTATCATAACACTGGTAATCTGAGTAATATCATAGTGAAACTTTAAAAATAATAAAAAGTATTTATGAAGAAAAACTAAATCATATAGCTTTATACAACTAAAAATAAAACTGAAAATATAAATCTGTCTGAAAGCCATCTATATCTGATGAGTTGCTGGGACAAGCCCCCAGCTAACTCTAAAGTCTACTGAATGAAATATAACTGGAGAAAAACAAAAATTGTCCTCAAAAGATGAGGACTCATCACTGGTGTAGCTGAAAACTCCTGGATGAGATCTATTAATATTGCTGAGACTAAGAAGCTGCAGCTTTATCATAAAACGATACAACATAGAAGGTATATGTCAGTACTTTGAATATACTAAGTAAGTAGGAGAAAACATAACATAGAATAAACAACTGAACTGTAATAACATGAAATGACCAACTGGAATGCTGAAACTGAATAAAGTGAAATATATTGAGATAGTCAAAATGACCCTATCTGATGGTCAAAGACATGCCCTAAATCTATGATACTGAATCTGAACTGAGCTAATCTAAAACTTAACTGACTAGTGGGAGAGTCTATAACCGACATATAACCATGTGATATAGACGTGGAGTCCGATGTATACACCCCATCGGTAGGACCTAATATACCTTCCCAGGGTATAGAGGCATGAACTGGGTGATCACAAGTCTAGGGCCACAAGGACAATAAGAATAACCTTTGGTGGCAACATAGTTCTGGGAACCTAGGTGCGCTGGAATCCCGGCCTACTCGATACTAAGTCCTACTCCCACTGGATAGTCCTAGACTGACTATTAAGATGATAACTCAAAACTAGGGCCCAAGACTAAGTTAGGAATACCTATCTAGAAGTACCCTGAGAGTCTTATCGGATCGAATTCTATAACTGGTGTTCTGAGACTAGTCAGAGCTGCTTATCTGGAAGCGTCGTAACCGTCTGAAGAACAAACTGTTATCTGAAGCTAGGGGTTCTAAGTCTGGTCAGAGCTGCTTATCTAGAAGTGTCATAATCATCTAAAGACCCCCTAAAATCTGATAACTCATTCCAATACTGATAACTGGGAGGCACCACTAACACCTCAAGAAATGACTGTAGCCAAACTGAGCAGCTGACAGTTTTGGACAACACTAAGTTTGCTAATAATCTAACTGAGACTGGACTAACATGTACTTGATTAGTAATTCGACATATACTAACAATATGGGAGTCCCAAAATTGATAGAATCAAGCTATAGGGAAAACTAGTCTAACCCGCAAGATTCTAATGCTACTTAACTAAGAACTAGGGCTAAATCATTCCACTATATACTACTTTAACAAAATTTCTAGCAACAGGAAATAATAAAGCAGTTAATATCATGAGTTATATTCCACTTGAAATTGTAATAAAATTTATCTGTAAACTTTCTACATTTCAAATCCACAGGACTGTAATTGATAGACGAAATAGAGAAAGGTTTTGGGGACACAAGGGAAGAACAATTCATTTGTTGAATTCCCACATACCTAGATAAGAAATCCCTGGAGAAGAAATCTTGAACTTCTGCAACTGACAAGGAGCCCTAGTTCCTGCTTGAGAGAAATGACCTGAGTTTCTACGATCATTTTCTGAGAGTTTAAGTGGGGAATGAGGGAGGAAAACCATTTAACCCCTCAAAATTCTCTGAAAATATACTTAAAATGACGTAGTTTAGGGACTAAATAGGTGGGAAATTAAAAAAATATCCCCGCAATAAAATCTGGAAAACTGACTGATAGGGGACCAACAGGTCACTCAATGAGTTGTCGGTTAAGACCACGACTCGTTAGGACCAGTCGTTGGTCCTACTGTCGGGTCCTTGGTTCACTATATCTTGAAACAGGGAATACCACAACTTGTTGGATGAACCAACGGGTCATTGGTTCCTCCCATGGTCACTGGACGAGGAAACTTTGAAGGCTTGAGAACGGGCAACACAACGTCTCGTTGGTGGACCCAAAGGGTCGTTGTGTCCAGGCGTTATCTTCACTGCAACAAGTCTAAGGATTTCTGATATTGACCCCACGGGTAGCTACAACAACTCATTGTGAGACACAATGGGTCATTGTTTCCATTTGTCATCACTGAAAGGGGTTTCACTTAATGACTCACACCACGAGTTGTTGTTTCTGACGACGACTCGTTCTTTGAGTCATGGGGTGCTAGAAGAGGGACTTCAAAGATGTGGACAAATGAGAGACAAGACGACTCATTGTTTCTCACAACGGGTCATTCCTTATCCCGTTGGTTCCTGAAGGACCACACTGAGCTGACCACGACTAACATAACTAGTCGTTGGAGCTGACCGCGACTCGTTGTCTTAGTGGTTCTAAGGCAAATTTTTTAGTTTTCTTTTGTATTTTTCAAGAAAGGTTTAAGTCTGTTGTAGGAAAGTTTTGGGGTGTTACACTTATGATCTCTGGTGGGCCTGCGACGGTGCCCACCTCTAGGCCTTTGCTAGGAGAATCCAAAGCTATCAATCCTGGCCCTCTTGGCCTCTCTCTTCCGCTCACTCACCTGCACTACCTCCATCTGCTAGCCGTATAGGACTATCTATGAGAAATCAATGTCCTGATGAAGCATCAAAGTCCGGCAATCTTTGACCAAATAGTCTACTTTCCCATGTACGAATCGACTCGCTCGATCCCTCTGGTCTGCTACCATCTCAGGTGCATATTTTGATAGGCAGGTGAACTCTAGAGCATACTCCTGGACCGTCATGTTGTTCTATCTCAAGTTCACAAATTTCGCTGCTCTGATTCCCTCATCTCACCGGGGAAGTACCGATCCAAAAATGCGGTATAAAACTCATCCCAACCAGTAGGGACAGCTCCAACTGTCCTGCTATCCTTCCATTGCGTGAACCAGATGCTATCCCTTTAAACTGATAAGAGGCTAAATCTGTGCACTCCTCCCCTGTCACCCCCATGATTTGGGTGATTTTCATAATCTTATCAATAAACTCGTGGGGCTCCTCGTCCACCTTCGACCCAAGGAACTCTGGAGGGTTCATCCTACGAAATATCTGACTCTTGCCGCTGTCACATTCCCATTCTGAGGGACATGCGCTACCGCCTGTTGGTTGACTTGGGCAGTCATAGCCTGATCTAACATGTGAATGGTGGCTTTAAAATCTTCATGGGCATCTTGCTTGGGCACATGATCCTCCGAGGCAGGTGGGACCTGCTGGTGCCCATCTCCATTGCCAGTGTCATGGCCATTGCCATTTCCGTTTTTCTCGGTGAGAAGGCATGATTCTGCAAACGTGTATAGAACGAGTTAGAAGGATAGAGAGACATTTCATCACACGAGATATATCATGAAAGAAGGGAACACTTCCTAAACATTTCGTAGCCTCTTCGTCATAAGTGTGGCGCGCATCACATCCAAAAAAATACTCTACTTAACGCCGCTTTTAGACACCCTAGGATACTTCAAAATCTAATGCTCTAATACCAAGTTTGTCACGACCCGAACATAGGCCCGGATCGAGACACGGGACAAAGAACCCCGAGAGGCTCAAAGTTGACACATGGCATGGACATGTCATCTAAATCTCAACACAATAAATGAAGAATTCTAACAAATAAAATAGTAAAAGTATAAAAACTTGATTACATCGAATATCTGAATACATAACACTAATATGAAACTGAAAACATACTATGTCTGATAAGCCTCTACAACCTGACGAGTTGATGGGACAAGACCCCAACTAACTCACTAAACTGAAATTGAACATACTGAATACAACTAATAAAAGGGTGCTCAAAGGATGAGGACTCACCAACTTTAGTGTAGGGATGCTAACTTTGAGGATCTAGCTAGCGGCGGGACTGAACTTGAATATCCGAGCCTGTATCATGAAATGATACAACATAGAGTATGTAGTCAGTACGTGGAATTTACCGAGTATATAAGGTAAGTAAAATCACTAAGCAAAATCAGAGATCATGCATATCATAAAACATTTCACCAAGATATTTGATAGTGGAGAGTTGCATGTATAGTATCTCTAGCTTGTGGAGCTCCTTGATTTGGACTTGGATCTTCAAGGCCGTCGTCAAATATGGATCACTCAGGGACATATTGAAATTTGCAAATAACATTACAAAAACTGTCCCAGCATTCAAGGTGGCCTCAGTTGTTCCTAGATTAGCATGCTGGTACTCGTGATATTGGGTATCAAGGAGTGAAAGTTGGACAACAACCGGTTGGACTTTCATTCCATGATATAACAATCTAAGGAAATTCGGACGACACCAAAATGAATATGGTAAATCCATGATTTTTTAATTGTTTGGGAATCATTGAGAATCTGTAGAGTAACAAACTATTCCTTTTGTGTGGCAAGTATAGGGTGTTGATCAAGTTTTGATGCAACAATATATTCTTTTACTCCTCTTTCGATTTATGTTGGACTAGGGAACAAATTTGTAACCATGGAGAAGATGTTTTTTTGGCAAAGGCAGAGTAAGAATTTAGGAGAGGTAAGTAGGTAGAAGACACTTTATTTTCGTCTGGGATGATATCTACTTCGTAAAGATAGTCACATTTACAATAAATAGATTTGCTAAGTGTAGGAAACATATTTATTTTAGTAAGGGATTTACAACAACTAGAGGAAGATGAATATTTAAAAGAACTGGATGAAGATGAAAAAGACTAAGACATATCTAAGAAAACCGCTCCTCCCTCAAAAAGGATGGGCGGGCTTTGATACCACTACAGCGGGACAGGGCAAGGAAACGGCAGGCAAGGCAGCAAGATTGTAGGTAGAATAGTTTTTCTATAGAAAAGGACTGGACATCAACATCCCTAAGGACGGCTTGCCACAAACCTGGCTTCAACATATTGAACGACGGCTTGCCAAGCTACTCAACTTAGGAAAACATTTACTCTGCTTATAAATTTATATGTTATAAACTCGAAAAACTATTGTACTTATAACAAGCTAACATACCCAATGTTTTATAGCCCTATACTACTTTAAGGATCTGTAAATTCCATGCCTTTTGAAGAGAAGAACAAGAGAGAATTTAGAAAGCACTCATTTTATTGAACATAAGAAAATTTACAAAAAGATTTATTCTCTGTGGTTACAACTTTGTTCCCTAGTCCAACATAAACCTTAAGGAGTAGAATAATATATTGCTTCTTCAAAACTTGATCAGCACCCTATTCTTGCCACTCAGGATGAACAACTTGTTACTTTACAAATTTCTGATGATTTTTCCAAACAACGGAAAAATCATTGATTTACTCATCCATTTTGGTGTTGTCCGAATTTCCTTTTCATATCATGAAATGAAAGGCCAACTTGATGTTTCCCGCCATTCACTCCTTGATACCCGATACCACAAGTACCAACATACTAATCTAGGTACAACCGAGTTCACCTTGATTGCTGCGAAAATTTTTGTAATGTTATTCCCAAATTTCAATATGTCATTGAGTGATCCATATTTAACGGAGGCCTTGAAGATCCAAGTACAAATACAACGAGCTCCACAAGCTAGATATGCTATACAAGGAACTCTGAACTATCAAATAACTTGGTGAAATCAAAATCATGCCATGGATCTTTCACTTCCGGATGAATAACGCTTTTCTACTAAATATAGACGCCGCCAATGTCCTCATGCACCAAAATATTGGAGGAAAATACAAAAGGAAGAACTTGTCAAAATTCTACCCAACTCATGTGTCACAAACTATGAACATATGAGAGAACCTATTGAACCTCTTCAATCCTCTAAACCAATCTTTGTCAAAAAATAGGATAAACCATTCTCATCCGTTTTGACCACTCTCATCTTAAAAAACTAAGCATCACAGCATTTGCTTTTCAGATATACAAGCCTACTTTCATGCCCATATCAGATGATGACCCATATGCATTCTATTTGAACATCACAACTGTTAAGATTGAATATGATTGAATAAAATAGTACAATCATGAAGGCCATAGTATATAGTAGTTCAAATGTCCCTTTACCGGGCACTATGCCTGGGATATTGAATGTAATTGCCAAGAATGTCTGGAGGATGAGATTGAATAAGATGAGCTTTATGGAAAGAGAGCCAAACAAAAGAAAAGGAAAGGAAGTTGCTCAGAAAAGGAGTTCCATAAAAGATATGAAGATGGGGATCCATCTATCGATTCCCTTAGCCGCCCTAGAAAATATGAATTCCTTGTTTCATACAAACCTAAAACAAGCCTCAAAATTCTCCAGCTCTACCTACTCCAACCACAAAATCTCCCAAGTCTCAAATATTTATGATGAGTCTATGCAGCTCCAGTCATACCCCTGAAATCCCCTCACAACAACCCTTTAAAAAAGATGGCGCGAGCCATGCACCAAAAATACTAAAGAAAAATGTTGTGCTTCCCACTGGATAGAAGCCCACAACAAGAGACAGAGAGGTAACGATCAATTGGCAATCGAAAAATGTGATTTTCCAAAACAAAGTGCTGACCAATATTGGCATTTCCCTCAAAAATGTTTCTCACACACAGAATAAGTCGATGAGCAAGGTGGAGAACATTAAGAAAAAAATAAAATAGGTATTCTGTCAACTTGTCTACCTTATCAGAGCCCTAAAATTAAAACTGAAAGACATGCAATATGAGATCTATCCACCAGGCACCTCACCTTATGACTTTTTTCAACAAGAACAAAAGGAGATGGCTGCCATTAAAGAACCAATACAACAACTGAGACACATTATTTTTGAGCCACAAAAAAACAAAAGTAAGCCACTCTATAATATCCTCCTTTTTTCCTATGTGATCACATACTTACTCACCACCAAATTTGGATCGCTCTGATACTACTTTCCATTCCATTCCACATGAACCATGCCTTTTACTCAAAAGCCAAAGATGATCCTGAATTTGACATTGCAAAATGGATTTGGGAAAGGAAAGACTCTATTGCAGCACAAAAGCAGTCCAAAAGAAAGAAGGAAGTTGGAGATAGTTCCAAAAAATCGGACTTAATGATCTCTAATTAAGTTGTTCCAGACCTCTATGGCTTGCCAGAAGATGATAGCCTAGGATCCAGTACTAAAGAGTCAACTGATAGTGATCCTACTGAAGAAGAGTCGGAGACAAGTGAGAATCTCTCACTAGACTCTTCTATGGAAGATAATCCACCGATATTCATGAACTAACCAAGAGAACAAGAGATTTATGAAGTAGATGACGATCAGGATGGGAGGACATGTGATCCCATTCCAGATAGGAGAACATAACAACCAAGACCAAAATTGATTGTTATTGAATTCCATACTTTCACTCTCAATGATGCCAAAGTTTCAAAATGACCTCAAAAGATCGAAGACTTCTTTACTTGGATACTGACAGAAAACTTGGTAGAACGAGAGAAGTATTTAACCTTGCTAGAATTCATGTAAAGGTTCTCCGGCATCCTTAGAGACTAGTGGAACTCACTAGGGATACATGATAAAAATACTTTCCTAATGACCCAGGACTTTGCTTTCAACATTAGGATCCTACATGAAGTCTTTTACATAGATACTGACCAAAGGAAAGAAAAGTTACAAAGACAATTCATCAAAATGAAGTGTGTATCATCCGACAGAAATGTCATAGATATCCAGTTTTACAAGATTGTGAAAATATACTTCAAATTAGATGGAGAAGCTAGTTTAGAGAAATCCTCTGTCTCATCCTTGCAAAATATGTTAGCGGGATGAACCATGACAATTTTTGAGGAGAAGTTCCATCAATAGTAATCCCTCAAGTCGGCTATTCAGGAAAGCGATTTTTGTGGCACTAGAAGATATTTGTATAAAAAGATCTATTCTAAAGAGGTTCATGCACAATAATTCAACCCTCGATAAAGCCTGCAGCAAATCTATAACACCCCAAAAAACTTTTGGTGATTATTTGATGTGTGTATGCCAGGTTAAGGAAAGTATGGGTTGTATATTTGTCATAGATGACAAGGGAAATGTGTACGATCAGAAAATAAAAGAGTATGTGAAGTTCATAAGTAAGGATAAACTTTAAACGATCATATCTCCCAATATATAATGAATTAGAATCCGACCTATCAAATTAAATTTCTTTGAGTCTAGTTTTCAGAACATCACACCGCTTGTCAATCGGAGTTTGGAGTAAGAAGTTATGGGAACTTTACCAAAGTATCGCGAGCAGTGACGCGGGCATGACGCCCTAGCGCCTCCACCGCCCTATTTACTTAAAATCTGATTTTTCACTTGTAGAAAATATTTTTAGTTAAATCTAAATCAACCAGATTTCTAAGGATTCCATTTCTCTCTCAATTCCAGCAGCTAGGATAAATAAAATCAAGGAGGAATATCAAGAAAAGTTCAAGAAAATGACAAGATAAGTTGAGATTACTTTGCCAAGTGTGTTAGGGGCTGTTTTGGAGCTCGTTCTGGAAAGGTTTGGAAGGAGTTTTCTGCGTTTCAAATTCTATTTGGACTGCCTATATATCCATATTAGAGCAGGTGATGAAATCAGGAGAAAAGATAAGGATTTCTCCCCTTTAAAACCTCTCAAATTGCAAAGCGAAAATCTGGAAATTGCCAGCTAAGTGAGCTGCCAATGGACTGTTTGTGAGCTGCGTTTTGCTCGTTTTCCTTAGGTGATTTGGCTGTTTATTTTGCTAGAATTATACTTAATATTCAGGTGAACAATTACAGAAAAACTATGGTAAAATTTCCTATTGTTTCTCCCTCAAAAGTTAGTGAAAACTAGTTAAGAAAATGGCTAAATATTGTTGATGTTGCCGTGTGTTGTTGTTGCTACTGTGACTGCCTTTGGTTAGTTATTTTGGCCGCATTTTTTTGCTATAGATTAATATTGTTGTTGGCCTATAAAATCACTGTATTAAGGAGGTTGAAGGCTTATCATTAAAATAGGAAATCGTCTAGAGAAAAGTTCATCGGAGAAAGGTATGTAAGGCGCCCCGTCTATTGTTCTTTTAAGCATGATTTGTGTGTTATGAATCGAATGAGCCAGAAACCTATTTAAAAGTCTTGATGCAGTATGTTAAGGTTCGTTTAAGCTTTAAATTTCCATGTTTTATTGATGATAAATGTTAAGATTATTCCTAGCCGAAGTGAGACATCTAAGGTGTGATATTGTGCTGATTGTTGTAGTAGTTGTACATTGAGTTGGAGACCCCTCAGCGTGGGCATTGTAAGATGGTCCTTACTATATGTCATGTGTATATATATGTGATGTTAAATGTGTTTAAAGTTCTGGTTGCTAACAGAAATTTGTGAAAGATCCAAGATGAGGACGTGTAAACGATTTTAAGCCACATAAAGACGTCGCAAGTTATTAAGGGTAAACGGGTTTATCAAATTAGTATTACCTCATTATGGTTGTCCTTTATCTTATGTGTATGTTATGAAATATGTCAGGCCAAGGGGAGATTTCATAATCCCTTTCCCTTAAACCGAACGACAAGCTAGCGAGTGTTTGAGCTGTAATGTCCCTTAAACACGTTCTATAAATATTGTTGAAACTCTTAGGTCATCCGCAGTTCCTTATGACGTATAAAAGTTTTGAATACATGCATTTAAGTTCTATTTTCTAGCTTTACATGTTATATATAGTCAGTTCCAATTATGCCTTTCGAAGGAGGCCTATGCAGGCCACATGCTTAGTATTCGTCATTTCTATGTTGTACGTATTGAGCTGGTCCAGTATAAGCCATACCGTCTCCATTTATGATTTTCTCTAAGATTTATTGATTTTATCCCAATGTGGTACACCTGTTCGAGGTCTTGTTATTTTACCCCGGTGTGGTAAACACCGGCTGGACGGATTTTACCCCGGTATGGTACACCAGCTGGAGGAATTTTTATTTTTACCCCGGTGTGGTACACTGGCTGGATGAATTGTATATAGATTTTATGATCGGATGTATGCTGGCATTTCAGATATAGTCTTTGTTGATCATTATATGGTTGCATTTACACTTCAATATAAATAATGAGTTATTGTCAGGTTTCGGTTTTCAAGATTTCGGGCTGTTACTACTCCTTATTTCTGGCCCAGTTATCATTTTTATCTTACAATTTTACAGTTTTCATCCTTACATACTAGTACATTTTATTCGTACTAACGTCCCTTTATCTTGGGACCCTTCCTGCAATCGTGTTGTAGGTACAGGCCAAGGCTCAGATCATCGGACGTAGTAAGAGCCAGATTTCAGCAGAATAGTGGTATGCTCCCTCTTCTAGGAGCCATGTCCTAGTTTGGACTATTTTTAGTTTTGTGTACAGCATAGGTAGGCCTGGGCCCTGTCTCGTGCATTTCAGTTTGTTTACTTTGTAGAGGCTGATGTGGTCTAGTTTGTATAATAGTGTGGGTTGTGTAGTCGTATTGGTTTTTCATTGCTTTTTTTAGCTTTATTGTAGCCTTATCGGCTTTTTAGGTTTCATATTTATAATTTTCGA
The DNA here is from genome assembly GCA_035772735.1 of Datura wrightii. Lineage (NCBI taxonomy): Eukaryota > Viridiplantae > Streptophyta > Magnoliopsida > Solanales > Solanaceae > Datura > Datura wrightii. The sequence continues at coordinate 4,216,313 of JASDFA010000029.1, read as the reverse complement.
GGCATTATTGACCCAGTATTTATCTTGGTTAGTTGTGAAAGGTTGCTTGGTTAGCCTTAGTATTACATTTATGGATGCTATATAGCTGGATTCTCAATTGATCATGAATCGAGTGCGAATTGCGCCCTACCCCATTTTTGGGGCGTGCAAGACTTGGTATCAGAGCGAAGTCGTGTCCTAGGGAGTCCACAACCGTGTCTAGTAGAGTATTGCTTATGGGTATGTTGTGCACCATACTTATAATCAGGAGGCTACAGGACATTTAGGAATTGTTTCACTTCTTTTACTAATAGTTCGTGTTATAGGTCGAGCTCATAAGTACTGTGATATCTAAATCGTGTTATTTTTTCAGAGTATGCTTGTGACAAGGAAGATGACTACGAGGTTGATTGGCACAGTCGTTGGGGTGGGTACTAGTCGCCCTCCAGTGGATCAGAGAGACAGGTCAGAGGCTCAAAGTGAGTCTCCTTCCCCAAGTATTACAGTTCCTCCCGCACCGGCCAGAGCAATGGCAGATAGACCTCCAGCTCCTGCCGCACCAGCAGTACTTGAGGGTAGTAGAGTGGCAGACCCTCCCACGCCTGTGGTACCTCCAATTGTTTCGGAAGGACAGGGTCTTGAGGGAGCTATTCAGCTGATGGATCGTATAGTTGCAAGTCAAGAGCGACGATTGGAGGTGATGGAAAGGCGTAGAGGCCAGACAATTGAAGGTTCCAGGGCCTACGAGTTCTTGAGTTTGAGCCCTCCTATATTCACTGGACCAGACTCCATCGAGGATCCTCAGGACTTTATCGATCAGACTTATAGGGTGTTAAAGGTGATGCGAGCTACAGCGACTGAGGAACTAGAGTTTGCGGCCTTCAGACTACATGGAGTAGCATCATCAATAATGAATCCAGCCATTCTTCCTGATGATCAATGAGTTCCCCATTACAAGAACTTCAACACTGGATCAAATGGGATCATGACCACCACGGTCTTCATAAAGCATCCAATCACAATTAAATTCTTCCCAGGGTTAAACTCCAAGACTAAGGTGTTCGGATAAGAAGTCCTAGGAAAAGACCTCATAATTGGATTCGACATCTATAGAAAATTCAAGGATCAAATCCACATCGGAGCTTATGTAATTGCATTCAAGAAGTAATTTAGGTCATACTCAAAAGTGTCACACCTATTCCATCTCACTGAGGATGAACAGATTAAGGAGATCAAACAAGTGATGGAGTATTTCAGTGCAGAATCCCACAATGAGTTTATGAGAAAGTGCAGATATCCTTTATGGCTGAATAAAGAGTTTTTCATCAAACTCCCATTCAAGAAGAATGAAAACTTCAACTCAACAAATGTAAGCCACTATGGCATGAATCCAGAACATCTTCAAACTGTAAAAAATGAGTCCACAGAACTCATGGAGTTTGAACTAATCGAGCCATCTGATTCTCAAAGGGCATGCGAAGCTTTCTATGTCAACAAAAGAGCTGAGCAGACAAACGATAAACCTAGATTTGCCATAAACTACCAACCTCTTAAGAACTTCCTCCGAAATGATAAACTCCCTATTCCAAATAAATTCACTTCGTTTTCCCACTTAGCCAAAGATAGATATTTTTCCAAGTCTGGCCTTAAATCTGGATTTTGGCAATTAGAGATACATCCTAAGGAATAATCAAATACTAGATTTTGCATTCTTGATCAACACTTCCAATGAAAAGTTGTGCCATTAGGGATGAAACCTACACCCTCTCTGTTAAGAAAAGTCATGATTAAAATCTCTCAACTTATCCTCCATACCATACTAGTGTACATCGATGATATACTGCTATTCAGTGATACTTTTGGTAAAATCTTACCTTACTTCGTCATTTTCATGTTATAGTAAAGACAAAATAGGGTCATGCTCTCTATAAAAATGATAATTCTTGTGCAAAAGGAGATTGATTTTCTTAGGAATGAATTTTTGCAATGGAGCATACAATCCAGGTGTGACACCCCAAAAGTCCCTAAATTAGACTCGAGTCATGAAATGAAAAATTAGCACCACTTGGTAGAGCCGGAAAAGTATCAAACAGTGTCAAAATTCATGTCAAGGTTCTCCGGCATCCTTAGAAATAGGTGGAACTAACTGGGGATACATGATAAAAATATTTTCATCATGTCCTAGGAGCAAAGGCAGAGTAAGGACTTAAGAGAGATAAGTAGGTAGAACACACTTTATTTTCATCTGGATTATATCTACTTTGTAAAGATATTCATATTTACATGAAATAGTTTTCTAAGTGTTGAAAATATATATACTTTGGTGAGGGATTTAAAAGGACTAGGTGAAGACAAATATTCACAAGAACTAAACGTAGATTGAAAAGTCTCACTCTTAGCTAACCAAACTATTCCATCCTCCAAAAGGATAGCCCGGCATTGAAACCACTAGGGTAGCGGCAGGGCGAGGAAACGGCGGGCATGGTGGTGAGATTGCAAGCACAATAATTTATCTGCAGAAGGGGACTGCGCTTCAACATCCTGAAGGACGGCTTGCCACAAACCTGACTTCAACATGCCAGAGGACTGCTTTCCAAGTTAGTCAAACAATAAAAATTATTTTCCTAGCTTTTCTTTCCTTTGGCTAGTATATCCACAAAAGACTTCATGTAGGATTCTGATATTGAAAGCAAAGTCTTCAGATGTGAGGAAAGTATTATTATCATGTATCCCAGTGAGTTCCACCAATTTCTAAGGATGCTGGGAACTTTGATGTGAATTCTAGTAGGATTAGATACTTCTCTCACTATACCAAGTGTTCTGTCACCGTCAAGGTAAGAAAAAATTGGGGAAGCGGCAGGGTGAGGAAACGATGACAAGGTAGTGAGATTTCAGGCGTAATAGTTTTCCTATAGAAGGAGACTAGGCTTCAACAACCCGAAGGATGGCTTGCCAAAAATGTAGATTCAACATCTTAAAGGATGGCTTTTCAAGTCAGTCGAATAGTAAATTTCATCATAGAAATAAAAGATTTTTCCTATAAAATGGATTGGCTTCTACATTCACCTAGACGATTTGCCAAGCTACTCTACTTATAAATTTAGTTGTTATATACTCAAAAAAGTATTTTACTTGGAACAAGCTAACTTACCTGATATTTTGAAGCCCTATACTACTTTAAGGATCAGCCATACCATGTATTTTGAAAGGAAGAACAAGAGAGAAATTATCAAACACTCACATTATTGAATATAGGAAATTTTTACAAAATGATTTTTGAACCTGTTAAGACTTTTTCTATAATGTACAACCTAGCGTCCATTATATAGTAGTTGGGATACTACAAGATAGATTTATCTTACAAGATAGATTCGGCATGCTTATCTAGATAACCTAATAAATCAAACTTGGCACACCTATTTACATAGCCTAATAAAACAAATGTGACATGATTATGTAGGCACAATCATCTACATAGCCTAATAAAATTAGATGCCAAATACAATAAATTTCCTAATATGTACAATGGAAGCTCGTGTGATGGCATGTGAAGTGGGGCCTGCTTTTGTCTTGACATGGCTAGTAAACTTCGGCAGATAACCTAAGGCGGTGATCCTAAAAAATCATACACACGTCATCAACCATTATTAAGTGGGGTATCATTTGGAGGTGTTGTTAGTGGATTTGAGCATCCTTCATCGGTATTCCATCGGAAGACATGTTTTCCATCGAAGGAACTCGTATTTTCCAAGGTCCTCTTGAATGATCTTGTGAAGTAACATTTTATACGGGATGTTCCTGCCATGGCATGCTCCATATTTTGACAACATTGTGATAAAACATTTAATTTTATACTTGTTATGGCCTGAGTGATCTCATCTTTGGAGATCTCATAGGGTGCTTGATATTCCTTCACTGCTTGTCGGACTTTTTCCCAGCGACGATGTTTATTAGTATGGTTCCATGGAGCCCATTTCTTCGTCCATACTTATTTTAGAATGCACTTATTTTTTTGGAAGAGAAACCTTTGTGCTTCGTAATATTCATCTTTCAAGAACAAAATAGAGATTGAAAATTTCCAACAAAATGAGAGTTCTAGTTCAGCATGGACTTTTCCATTAATTATCTTTATCGATTGACGTAGCATGAACACTTTTGCATCGCATGAATTTGTGAAACATTGAACCCAATATTTTCGGGGCTTGAATAATAATAAGAATATCTTTAGAGCTGATTCAATCTTGTCAAAATTCAATACGTTGAACTTGAATTCCATAAGGATATAATATTGGTGACATAAGTACTAGAAAAACCATATGAGCTCTTGTGGAAAATCATTGGCACGTGGCATGAACACATGACAAAACTGGTATTCTGGGTTGACTCCATACAACTTAAGGATGGATCCTCCATATTTCTGAACTCTTGAAGCTCATAGAATGTCTATCATTCTATCAGGATGGATGGATCAAATTGGTTTATATACTGACTGAATAAGTACGGTAGATAACTTGGCAGGTTTGATGACCTGGGACCTGGTGGGTTGGAAATCATGAAGACCTGGCTAGCTGATTGCCTCTTCTTCTTGGGTTGCTCTGGTAAAAACCTTTTTGCAAATTCGTTTGGTCTGGATAGGAAATCTGCTGGGATATTATCTTTCCCTTCTGGTGCTTGACTTGGAATTTGTATGGGGAGAACCATTATGCTCATTTGAGAATTTGCGGATGTGGAAGTATCTTTAGACTTATTTGGATCATATTTGGGAACACTTTCATATCCATATCGATCAGGAGTTTAGTATGAATTTAAAAAATTAAACTTTTTAATCCCATTCTTCACAACAAGAATTTCCATGAAGGTTTAGTTATAGTGTTTTTCCGCATCTTTGAATTGACCACTCGCATATCCCCATATCTTGCTACAACCATCTTTTTCTTCTAGAAGACCTGTGCTCCAATATTTATTGTTGGTGTCAATCTGCAATATCCTCTTTCCACATGATGGGATATGAAGAGTTTTCACTGCATGGGACACTTGTTTTATTTTCTAGACTGCTTCATCTTGCTCCTTACCTCAAACTTGGGTATTTTCTTGAGCATCTTCGTAAGTGGAGAAATTTATGTATAGACTTTAGGGATAAAATCTCTAATATAATTTATCACACCTAGGAATTATTGGAGCTGTTTTATGGTGAAGTTGGTGTCTAATAATTTAAGCAGTTCCTAACAAATGTGTGGACCAATATTGTGTGCTCCATTACTAAAATGCATCCCTAAGAAATCAATCTCTTTCTACACATGGACCATTTTCTTTGCGGAGAGCATGGCTCCATATAACCTTACTATATCATGAAAATGACGGAGTAAGGTGAGGTGTTCCTTCAAAGTATCACTGAATAGTAGTATATCATCAATGTACACTAGCGAGGTATAGAGGATAGGTTGAAATATTTGGATCGTGGCTTTTTTTAATAGAGAGGGTATGGGTTTTAGCCCAAATGGCATAACATTCCATTGAAAGTGTGATCAAGAATGCAAAATCCGGTCTTTAGTCTAACCTCAGGATGTATCCCTAATTGCAAAAATTCATATTTAAGGTCAAACTTGAAAAGATATCTAGCTTTGACTAACTGTGAAAACAAGGTGACTTTATTTTGAATAGGAAATTTATCATCTTAATGGAAGTGGTTAAGAGGTTGGAATTTTACGACTAATCTAAGTTTACCTCTTGTCTTCTCAACTCTTTTGCTGACGTAAAAACTTTGTGCGCCCATTGAGAATTAGATGGTTTGATTAGTCCAAACACTATGAGATCTACACACTCGTTCTACGGAAGCTAAAGAAGTTTTGGATTCATGCCAGAGTGGCTTTCTTTTGTTGGGTTGATGTTTTCATTCTCGTTGAACGGGAGTTTCATGAAAAACTCTCCATTCAGCCATAAAGGATTTCTGCACTCTTTCATAAACTCCTTGTGGGATTCCTCCCATGAATGTTGCACCAGTTGTTGCTCAATCTCCCTGATGTACTCGTCCTTAGTGATTTAGAATAGGCATGACAATTATGAGTATGTCCTGAATTACTTTTTGACTGCTATTTCATAGGCTTCGATGTGGAGTCAATCCTTGAGTTGTCTGTAGATGTCGAACCAATTATGAGATCTTTTCCTAGGACATCTGATCCAAACATCTTTGTTATAAACTTTATCCCTTGGAGAAGAACTCAATTGTGATTGGGTGCTTTGTGATGACCATGGTTGTTAGGATTCCATTTGATGCAGTGTTGAAGTTCTTGAAATGGGGAACCTATTGATCATTAGGAAGAACTCTTGGATTCATCAATGATAAATACTTAAGGAGAAACGGTCCAGGCAAGTTAAAAAAGAATGGCAGATGCTTTATCTACAACAAGATGGGACATTTTGCAAAGAACTGTCCTCAAGCTAGAAGATCTATCCTACTTCTTGCCGAGATAGAAAAATATGCTGATATCAAAGATAATGACCTTGAATCTGTAGTTTTATCATGATCCATTTATTGGTTGCCAAAGCCGCCCTAGAAAGTATGAATTTCTTGTTTCCTTCATCTGATTCGCCTCCATCTGCTGGGCATATATGACCAATCAAGAGAAGTCCAGGTAACTGTTCAGCATAGCCATCCTACATTCCTTGACCAGCGAATCGGACACTCCATACACAAATCTGTTCATACGGGCCCTCTAGTCTTCTACCATCTCTTGCACATACTTGTACAACCATATGAATTCCAAGGCGTACTCTTGAACAATCATATCATTTTGCTTCAAATTGACAACCTCTGCCGCCTTTTCCACCCTCACTCCCTAGGGAAGAATCTATCTAAAAAAGTTGTCATGAACTCATCCCAGCTCACGGGAACTGTGCCCACTGTTCTACCATCTCTCCACTGTCGGTATGAAATATGAGCAACCCTTTCAGCTAATAGGAGGCTAACTCTGTGCTCTATTCCCCGTCGCCCTCAAAATCTGGCTGATCTTCTATATCTCCTCCACAAACTCATGTGGGTCCTCGTCCACCCGACCCAAGGACTCAGGGAATTCATCCTGACGAAATCCCGAACTCAGGCTTCCACTACATTCCCATTATATGGAACATGGGCCACCGCTTGTTGGTTGACCTAAGCAGCCAAAGCTTGGGCCAACATCTGAAAAGCTGCCCTAAGCTCAGCATGAGAGACCTACTTGGGCAACTGATTTGTTGGGGCTGATGGGCATTGCTGATGCCTATCTCCATTGCCATTCTCATGGCAATTCTTCCATTCCTTCTTTCACTAAATCAACACAGAGGCATGTCTCTGAAAAACGCGTATAGCACGAGTTAGAAGGATAGAGAGATACTTCATCATACGACATAGGTCATGAAAAAAGGGAAATTTACTAAATATCTTGTAGCCTCTCCCCCATAAATGTGGTGCGCTTCACAACCATGGAAAATACTCTACTTAACGTGACATTCAGACACCCTAGGGTACTTCAAACTCTAATGCTCTGATACTAAGTTTGTCATAACCCGAGCTGAGACCCTGGATCGAGACACGGGACATAGAGCCATAAATGGCTCCAAGTCAACCCATGACATGAACATGATAACTAAAAATTGACATAAGCAAAGCGGATAACTGGATTTTGAATAGTGGAAGGCTGAACATACATTAACAAACAGAGTCAACAACGACAAGCTAATTTCTACACTTTGTCCAAAAAGCCTCTAGCATAACTAACGAGCTGATGGGAGAGATTCCCCAACTTGCTCACTAAAAGTATGAAACTGAAAATGGCATAACTCAACTAACTGAAGTTCCTTGAAGGATGAGGACTCACCAATAATAGCAGTGGGTTAATCTCGGGAGGCTGGCTAATGGCGAGGCTGAGTATGAATGTCTGCACCTATATCATGAAATGATAAAACTAGAGTATGCGGTCAGTACTTGAAACGTACCGAGTATGGAAGGTAAGTAAAACCGGTTGCGTAAGTAAAACTGAAATCATGCATATCTTAAATCATAACATCAGTTGATTCTGAGAGTAAAATCACCATGCTGATATCAAAAAACACGAATAAACATAATTGGATGTCATAACTAAATAAATACCTATCACTTACCATATTTGAAATTATAAGTAAAAGCTCATAGAATGATCCTTGGATCAAACCTGCTGAAAACATGGTATAATATCTAATTATATATGCATTATTGAAATCATGAGGAACAATGGGAGACTTGTCTTAACCGACAACCATCATGTATGAGTGCATGATGATCCCACGTCTTGTACACGTGGAGGAGGGCAGTCCTAATCCTTTCCAGGACAAAGGATTAGGCAATGTGTGATATCAAGATGTGTCCTTAGGCGGGGGAAGCACTCTCTTGAGAGGCCCGAAAGTATACCTACGTTGGCGCGTAGTTCATGAGACTGGGGAACCTTGGAACCCTAGCCTACTCGGTGCTAGACATTACTCCTAAAACATATATAATGCTCATATAATCATACTAGACAAAGGCAAAAAGAGTTGCGAAGAGAATTCTACAACTTGGAGTGTGTATCATTTGATAGAGATGTCATTGATGTTCACTTCAAGAAAATGGAAAAATATACTCCAAACTAGGTGGAGACATATGTTTCAAGCAAGCCTTTGCCTCATCCTTACAGATGATGTTAGTGGGACGAACCATGATGATTGTCAAGGAAAAGTTCTAGTAAATCACAATAACCTAAATCAACTATATCAGCCAAGCAATTTTTGGGGCACTGGAAGATATCTGTATAAAGAGATCTGCTCTGAAGCAGATCATGCAAAATAATCCATCCCTTGATAAAGCTTACAGCAGAACTGACCTAATCACTTGGTCTAGGTTCTCTTGCCATGCCCCTAGAAGGTGAGCATGTTCAAGAAGTTCAAGAAATCCACATGGCCAATTCCTACCGGTGAAAGATCGAAATTCACCGGGCGTACCAAAAACTTCAGTTGAAAAGGTCCAGGCAAGTTCCACAAACATGACAAATACTTTATCTAGTACAAGATTGGACATTTTGCAAAGAACTTTCCTCAAAAATAAAAGATCTATCTGGCTTCTTGCCGAGGTAGTAAAATATGCTGATATTAAGGATAATGAACTTGAATCAGTTCTTTAACTAGAGGATGAACCATTAGAGGAAACTCTTTTCTCCATGGATGTATATGAAGAACATGGGCATGACGATTATCATATCTCAGAGGCCAAGGAAGAAATCAATAGCATCATAAATATTCCTCAGGTCCAACTAAATGTATATCCATCAAATTGGGATAAGTCTATTTAGGTTATTGTCATCATGAATTTAGGAGAAACATCATCGCTGATGAATCCAGCAGTTCTTTATGATGATCAATGGGTTCCTCATTTCAAGAACTTCAACACTGTATCAAATGGAATCCTAATCACCATGGTTATCACAAAGCAAAAAACCAGAATTGACTTCTGATAACACTCAAATCAACTCTCCCAATTAAGGAAGGTGGCAGCAATCGTTCTCAAGAACAAATATACTCGACAGGTGTCGGGGTTGAATCCCATAAGAAATTGAGTCAATCGTTCAAACATTATAAACTAACTCAAACTAGAATGCATCATTGGTCAACATTTGAAATGTAAAAAATGGGGGAAAAGGGAAAATAGTAGCAAATTTAAAGTTAGAACTATGTGAGGGGAATTCTAATTACTGCAATCAAAAGTGAGATGGCTAGGGGGTGCTATTGATGGTCCAAAAACTAGAATGAGATTTACTTCATTGCCTTAGATTCAAATTTAGCATAGATAGCAATGAATAAAATATATTCTCTCATTTCTCAACCACAAGAATGTTTATGCCATGGTTTTTCTCAAACCCCAAGGCTAAACTCAAATTATCAACCACAAGAGCTTGAGGAAGGATCAAGCTACCTCTAGCCTTGAACCATTAATGGTGTGGGAATGTGGGTTTTGATTATCTCTAGCTCAACCCCATTCATTAACACTCCAAATCCTTTTTTTTTCTCACCCAATTCTCACCTTTCTTTCTCAAGCAAAAGCAAGAAAAGCAAATAAAATTCATGTTTGCAACCATCAATTTTTACAATTAAAACTTAGAGAAAACACTATATCTATGCTAGCAATTAGAATCCAAGAACAATTAATTAATACCCATTCATGCTTACAAACCCACCATGCACACACCCCTAGCTAGCAAGTTAGCTACTCATATTTAGAGAGAGAGAGAGAGAGAGAGAGAGTACCAATATGAATTCCCTGAAAATTCATCATATGGGTTCACCAACTTACTTCACAAGATCTACAATAGTGGAATTCCCCCGCAATTGGGTTTTTGAAGAAGAAGGAGAAGAAGTGCTTTCTATCTCTACAATTCTATAATGTGTAAAACTCTCTAAAATCTCTATATGAATGAATGGAATGTGTGGCGTACAATTTAGGGTAATAAATATCTGTACTTTCTTGTGTATAACTTTTCGGAATTGCCCTTGGAGGCTTCTAGGATCTTTAGGAACCTTTCTATACATTTGCCCCTCCATCAGCGAAATGGGTCACTTGCCCTTCGTACTATGATTAGCATGTGCCAACCTGCTAAGCACAAGTGAATAGTAGGTGCAAATAGTCCCACCTACATTTCACCTACATTTAGCAGGTGCCAATTTGTTAACCACAGGTGGAACACAGTCCCTCCTGCATTTCGCAAGTATGGATTCACGAAAACCATGTCTTCAAGTTCAAATCCTCCATTATTTTTGTCTCCTTCAAATTCTTGCATAGAGAAGAAAAAGGGAATAAAACCTCCCAAAATGATGTGAAAATCAAGCAATAACTCATGCTTAAATGCCTACTGAGTTGGTAAATTTCCAACTCGTCAAACACCCAAACTTGAACTATTGTATGTCCTCAAGCAATACATTCTCTCACAAGAAGAACTTACTTAAGCTTAGAGCATCACGAGAGTTTCACACAAGACCCTTAAGACTCAAGACAACCCTCAAATCATATACTGACTCAAGAAAATCAAAAAGACACAAACATGTTGCACAAATTCGATTGGCATCACCACAAAGACTTGACAAAGGTCCTTATCATTCTTTCAAATCAAAGCCTGGGGAATTTTCATTCAAATCAACATCAATCGCACCTCTCAATTGAAATCAATACTTTCACATTCTTACTCCATGATGTAATGCCACTCACCAAAAGAGAGAATCCCATTCACACTTATGTACTTCACATAAAAACAGAGATTATAAGATGATGCAAATATGCTCACTCCCTCAAAGATATTCAAGTGGATACATATCGAACCATAGGCTTTCCCTATATGTAACTCTCCACTAATGTAGTAGTGCCAACCATGGAATCACTAAGGACTTGCGGATTGTAATGAAGGTTATGGGTAAGGGTAAGACAAATTTTCGTTCTAGTGACTAGAACCTCCCTACTACCTTTATGATGCACATCTAACCTCCCACTAACACATAGTGAGTCAAATCCACCTTATCTCTCTTTTGTTCACAATCTAAATTTTTTATTAAGCAACCATTTTAACATTTCGATTTCTTCGTCAAGAGTCCTTTAAACAAGAGATAGCACCATCCAATTCATGTCTTTCTTATTTTGATTCAAGGTTTTCAACCACCAATTTTGTTCTTTCATCAGGAAATATGGTACTACCTAATATTGAATCCCCTTCTCTTTTTCCCTTTTGTGCAAGCCCCCCCCCTCCCCGCCAAACTCAGGCTTTTGCCTACATAATGTTTCATCATTCCACCCCAAATCTTTGGTTTCGAACCCCCATTTTCTTTTATCACTAGAAATTAGAAAGGAATGGGTGCCAAAGGAGAGGATTCACAAAGGGTTTAAGGCTTGTAATGAGGTTTCCATAGAAAAAGGTTAAGGCTAAAAAAATGGATCACTAGGATTGATTGTTAAAGGAAGGCCATTTTGTGATGAAGTGACTATCCAAGAAGGGCCTAAGGTCATCTCCCTACATTCGTCTATCTCAAGGATTTTGCCTTGAATCACATTTGGAGCAAGTTCTAGACGATATGCATACACAAGAATTAAATAAAACCTTACCACACAAGGGATCACACTCCAAGGAATTTAGCTATTCTCAAGGTCAATTCGAAGGCATGGCTTTTCACAAGCTATTTAAAGTTTTAGAAACTCGTTTTATTAATCAAAAATTCAAACAAGGAATGTACAAATCATGACATGAGAAAGTTCATTTTCAAATTCAACTGCCCCTTTTCATCTTAAAAACCATTTTGCATTGCAAATAAAAAAAATCGGTAGTACCTCTTAAAACAAGTGCAATAAAGACTCACAACGACACTAAACTTGACATTTTCCCTTAAGAAAGTCTCCTCTCAATCAATCATAGGGAAGTGCCACCTGGTTTGAAAATAAAAATAGAGACTAGAAAAAGATGTTCCTTGAAAACAAACTGTAGTATAAAGAAAATCCTTGTAGTTTATTCATAGGCTACTATCTACAAATACAATGCTAATTAACAAGTAATGACGATTTTCCCTTAAGAATGACGTCACCCAATCTACCATAGGGCCAAATCATGCATCACTAATAAGTGGGTTACTGAGAGTTCACCCTAATGAAAATAAAACATTGTCCTCAGTGCACAAGATTAAACAAAATAAGAGAGGAGTAGGTGAAAGAACTCTTTGGTATGATAGAGGCATCTGCGTTGGAACTATGTGCAACACAGCTGAACCTGCATTTCACAAGTTGACACCTTTATTTCACAGGTGGAGCGTAGAGACACTTCTTATGAACCTTCTCTTGCTTAGCATTCTAGACATAACTGCGCCAGACTTGCGTTTCACAAGTCTAGCATAGATATGTCAATGTGGAGCACTTTTTCCTTTAGGTATTCGAGTTGGCACAAGCACTGGACCTGCGTTTAGTGCATCAATTTGGCGTTTCATAGGTTTAAAACCAGTTCCTCATCTTTTATCCTTTAACTCTTTGTAACATTCCATACCTGATTCAACCCTGAAAAACCGGAAACAACACAAACATCAAGTAAAAAGAAGTAAAGTAAAATAAAGTAAAAGAACCTGGTTGCCTCCCAAGAGTGCCTTGGATAATGTCGTGGCTTGGTGGCTTCAACTTTCACCACTTTTCCCTCCACTTTGAGCTCTTGAATGGCACCCCTAGTTTCCTTTAAATATTTTTACTTCTCTTGAGGGGTGGTGGTTTAAAAGTGAGGCGCCAAGCAATAAATATAGCATATTGCATTTCCTGGTCCTTAAAGAAGAAATGTGCTTTGGTCTTATTGGCTTGACATACCTTAATATGAAGCTACGTTGATCTTCCTCTTCCACTTACTCCATAGACTTGGTTGCTTCAATTTCCATCTCGTCAACAAAGTTCAATGTTGAAAAATGACTGGAGGGCGATTTAAGTCGCTCCATTCTCAAGCATGCCTCTTGCTTGACATCCTCCTTCTCAAATGCTCTAGAGTCCTTAAGGATAATTTGTTGGATGTCTCTTTGGAACTCTAGTTTCACTTTCTCAACTTGGCATCTTGCATTATTATAAGGTTGGTCGGTTGGAAATTTGTCTTGACCTCTTCAAAGTCCACCTTGACCCCTCCTTCACAATCATGTTGAGTTTTCTCCCACGAGTCAAGTTGGACTAGGTCCTACTGTTCACTCCTTCTTGTTATGCTTCGTAATATCTCCTTAACTTCTTCTTTTAGAGAGCTATAGTTTACTTCTTCAAGAGCGATAATTCCATGGGCATTGAGGAGTTTGCTTCCTTCTCTAAATTAGACTCCCTCTCCAAAAATTCTTGGAGAGTGGATTCCATGTGGTCACATGTAGTGCTTCTTCTCTCACATGCCATAGAGTCATTACTATCGACTTGAAGAGCACAACAATCATTTCTATCATGGCAACTATATCGAGAAGTGAATACTAGGACAATTATCCCAATGTGTACTATGACCACTACATAACATGCATCTATACCCATCATAGGAGAAAGAAGGTGCGCTCATCTCTCTTGTAGGGGCATATTTTAAAGCTTGCAAATGGTGTGGTCATCCATAATAGGGACATGGGTCATCTCCATAAGGGTTGAAACCACCAAACCATCTTTCATTCCAAGATGCCATAATACAAGATAAAACTTAACAAAAGCAAAAGAAAAACAAAACGCAAAACAAGATGCAAAACAAGTTTGAATAAATAAATAACTATTGGCTATCACAACTCCATTCCCCAGCAACGACACCATTTCTTGATAACGCTCAAATCAACTTTCCCAATTAAGGAAGGTGGAAGAGATCCTTGTCGAGAACAAATATATCCGAAAGTGCCGGGGTCGAATCTCACAAGGAATTGAGTCGATAATCCAAAAGTTATAAACTTAACTCAAACTAGAATACATCATTCCTAGACATTTGACATGAAAAAAATGGGGGGGGGGGGAGGACAACAATATCAAATTCAAATTCAGAACTAAGTGAGGGGAATTTCGATTATTCCAATCACAAGATGACTAGGAGTGTGCTATTGATGGGCCAACAACTAGAATGGGATTTACTTCATCTCCTCAGATTCAAATTTAGCATAGATAGTAGTGGATAAGATACATTCTCTCATTTTTCAACCACAATAATGTTTATACCTTAGGTTTTCTCAAATCCCATGGCCAAATTACAATTATCAACCACACGAGCTTAGGGAAGGATCAAGTTATCTCTAACCTTGAACCTTTAATGGAGTGGAAATGTGGGTTTTGACTATCTCTAGCTCAATCCCGCACATCAACACTCCAAATCCTCCCTATTATTTTTCTCACCCTTCTTTCTCAAGCAAAAGCAAGAAACGTATATAAATTGACATTTGCAACATCAGTTTTTAGAATAAAACATAGAGAAAACACTAGATCTATTCTTGCAATTAGAATAGAAGAACAATTAATCAATACCCACTCATGTTTACAAAACCACCAGGCACACACCCCTAGCTAGCAAGATGGCTACTCATATTTGAAGAGAGAGAGAGAAGACACCAAGAGGAGTTCCATCAAAATTCATCATATTGGTTCACCAACTTGCTTCACAAGATCTACAACAATTGTGCAATTCCCCCACAATTGGGTTTTTGAAGAAGAAGAAGAAGAAGAAAAAGAAAAAGTACTTTTTATCTGTACAATTCTATGATGTGTAAAACTCTCCAAAATCTCTTAATGAATGAAATGAATGTGTGATGTACAATTTAGGGTGATAAATATATGCACTTTCTTTTGTATAACTTTCCACAATTTTCCTTGGAGGCTTCTAGGAGGTTTGGAACCTTTCTGGATGTTTTTGCCCCTCTATCAGCGAAACGGTTCACTTGCCCTTTGTACTGTGGTTAGTAGGTGCAAGCAGTCCCACTTGTATTACACCTGTGTTTACCAGGTGCCAATCCACTAAATGCAGGTAAAATGCAGGTGGAAGTCAGTCCCTCCTGCGTTTGGCCTGCATTTCGCAAGTCTGGATTCGCGAAAAGCACGTCTTTAGCAGCTCACTTTGACTTCAAATCCTCCATTATATTTTTCTCCTTCAAATGTCTGCATAGAGAAGAAAAAAGGTATGAAACCTTCCTAAATAATATGGATACCAAGCAGCAACTCATGCTTAAAAGCCTAATGAGTTGGTAAATTACCAACTCATCAAGTTCTTCCCAAAGTTAAAGTTTAGAACAAAGTTGTTCAAATCATATGCCCCAGTAAAAGATTTTATAATTGGGCTCGATATCTAGAGACAACTCAAGGATCGACTCCACATTAGAGCTTATGGAATAGCATTCAAGAAGCAGTTCAGAACATACTCAAAAGTTTCACGCCTATTTCAAATCATCGAGGACTAGTAGATCAAGGAGATTGAACAACAATTGGTGCAACATTAATGTGCGGAATCCCACAAGGAATTTATGAAAGAGTGCAGAAATCCTTTGTGGCTGAATAAAGAGTTTTTCATCACTCATATTCTATAAGAATGAAAACATCAATCCAACCAAAGAAAGCCACTTTGACATGAATCTAGAACACCTTCAACTTGCGAAGAAGGAGTGTATAGAACTCATGGAGTTTGTACTAATCAAACTATCCGATTCTAAATGGGAATGCAAAGCTTTTTACATCAATAAAAGAGCCGAGCAGACAAAAGGTAAACTTAGATTAGTTAAAAACTACCAACCTCTTAACCACCTCATTCAAGATGATAAATTTCCTATCCCAAATAAACTCACCTTGCTTTCACACTTAGTCAAAGCTAGATATTTTTCCAAGTTTGACCTTAAATCCTTGTTTTGGCAATTGGGGTTACATCTTGTGGACAGACCAAAGATAGGATTTTGCATTCCTGATCAACACTTTCAATGGAAACTTAAGACATTTGGGCTAAAACCCACACCCTCTCCATTTCAAAAAGCCATGATCAAAATCTTTTCGCCTATCCCCCACACCTCTCTAGTATACATCGACGATAAGCTACTATTCAATGATACTTTGGAGGAACACCTCACCTTACTCTCTCATTTTCATGATATAGTAAGGGCAAATGGTGTCATGCTCTCCGCAAAGGAAATGGTCCTTATGCAAAAAGAGATTGATTTCTTGGGGATGCATTTCAGAATTGGAGCATACAGTCTAGGTCCACCCATTTGTCAGGAACTACTCAAATGTTTGGACACTAGCATCACCATAAAGCATCTCCTATAATTCCTAGGTGTGATAAATTATGTTAGAGATTATATTCTTGAATTCTCTGCATACATTTATCCACTTACAAAGATGCTCAACAAAAATGCCAAAGTTTGGTGTAAGGAACAAGATGAAGCAATCCAGAAAATAAAACAAGTGTTCCAAGAAGTGAAAACCCTTCATATCCCATCATACGGAAAGAATAAATTGCAAACTGATGCAAGCAATGAATATTGGAGAACAACTATTCTTGAGGAAAAAGATGATCGTAGAAAGATATGCGGATATGTGAGTGGACGATTAAAAGATGTGGAACCACACTATCATTTCACATTCAAGGAAATTCTTGCTATGAAGAATGAAATTAAGAATTTCTTTTTAATCCACAATGAATTCTTGATCGAGAATGGATATGAAAGCTTTCTCGAAGATGATTCAGATAAATTCAAAAATACATCCACATCCGTAAATTCTTAGATGGGTAAAATGGTTCTCCTCACACAAATTCCAAGTCAAGCACTTGAAGGGAAAATATAATATCCTGGCAGATTTCCTATCCAGACCAGATGAATTTGCAAAAAGGTTTTTGCCAGAGTTAACCAGGAGGAAGAAGAAGCAACCAGCATGCCAGGTCTTCATGATCGTTGTTCGATGGTTTGGAATACCTACACGCAAGTGCACATGGTCGAACAAGTAGTAAAATGGCTAGAGTAGCCAAGTATCGATCCCATAGGGACTGGACAAAGGTAATAATCGAATCAAGTGTTAATAAACTCTAACTCTAATATTGCAGACAACAGTTTCAAGAAGATTTTGGGAGTTTGTTTCCTAATTTATACCAATCTAAAATAAATGTACAAATTGAGTCTGAACTATAGTAATGAGCATGCTGCGGCTAAAACAAACATGCATGGAAGCAATTTATTAATAGAAATTGGTTAATCTTTCCTTCAGTTGCTAGTCAAGAATTATTGCCTATGGATTAAAACTATCGTATTTAACCCAACTTAAGAATCATGAACCTTCCACCTACATTTCTGTGATAAGAAGAAATTCATGTTCTAGCCATACGAAACCGATTCCTTAATTGACTAATACGACTTTAAGATATATTTCTATTCTGAAGGTAAATCAATTCTCAATTTTCCCAAACCAAGAAGAGATCATATCCTATTAATTCACAACTTTCCAATTTCTCTCTCTTTCGAGCGCAAACCGGATTTTTTAGATATACATTAATATTGGCCAAACATTAATGCATTAAGAACAAGAATTAATAGAACAACCATGGAAGAAAAGATGAAAAACCAAGATGATCAATAATTACATTCCACTACAAATGTTCTTAACCTCAGCAAGAAGTGAATTTAGCCACTCATTTGTGGATTAAACATCATTAAATGAGTGTAAATCATACAAATAATTGAAATAAGGAAGAAAGAGATAGCGAAGAACCCTAAGAATTTTGTCCCCTCAACTGCCTGTAACCCACGTTCTTGCTCAACAAGGTCAGAATTATTAAAAATAAACCTAAGTGTGCTGTTTATACTAGTGGGAATTTTTCCCGGAATAACAAGCAACGTGCCACGGAGTGCATCGCGGAGCACTGCCTCCGTGACACACCACAAACGCGGACCCTCACTGGAATTCGATCCTCCAGGTAATTATGTCCAACGTGCCATGGCGTGCAACGGGGGGCTTGGCCAACGTGCCACGGCCCCAACGCGGACCTTCACTGTAACTTGGCATATTTTTATCATCTGGGGAAGAATGCATCCGCGATGGCAGCGTGACACGGCTCCATCGCGGAGCCCCTTAGTTTGCTGCATAACCTGAGCCTTTTTCACTATTCGCTTCCGAGTCTCTTCTCGATTTCTCCCAACATGCATCTTAGCTTCCTAAAATTACATTTTTCCAGCAAAACAACACTAATCATGTTGGTTAGTATAAATTCACATTTTAGCTACAAATCACATGAGAAGGTACAATTATCAATGTATAAACACGACAAAATGAAGCATTTGAGTATCACTTGGGCATATAATTCTGCCCAAGATCACTTACCCCACACTTAAAACTTTGTTCGTCCTTGAACAATGATCTCACATCTCATGCAATTGACACCCAATCATAGCTACTTTGGCCCGACAATTCAAGCTACGGTTATACCGATTAATTACATAGCAAATCATCCAGAAAACATGCATAGTCACATCAATACAGTGACATTCAACACATTAAGACCTCCTAGACTCTTGAGTCGACTCTCGATCTCGGCAAACTCATGCAAATCCGCTGATCAAGACATCCGACACGAAATTAAATCTCTCGTCAAGCATGTTCCCTCACAACACAAGAGAATTTCTCCTTTTTCAATCATATGATCTCAAAAGCATTATATGCAGGGGCATATGAACACAAATTCGCTCTATCTCCCAAAGAATTCACATGCATCATGTCATGACCCATAAGCTTGCCTCTAGTGTATTTCTCCACTAATATAAGGACGAGTGATGTAAGATCATGTAGGACTTGATGGATTGTAATATAAGATAAGGAACTAGTACATACTGAGCTAACCAATAATAACAACTAGCACCCTTAGGCGCTTTTCCATACATTCCACCACATTATGGGCATTGTTTCTTCCTTCATCCTCCCATTCTTGAAGTCCTTCTTTATTTTTTTTTATTCCCATATCTTTAAGCACACTCGACTTAATAACAAAGATTAGTTATACATCTTCCTTTTATTAAATTCGTCAAGTGCACCCTTGGCCTTTTCTTTACTTTCACCACTTCCGCTTTTCCTTTCTTTTCACAATTACCACTCCTTGACACTGTGGAAAAATTACTTTTCTTGAGCGCTTAAGAGTTTTGGATCAAATTCACGGATAATGACAACAAGTGGTTAAGCTCGGTTTGTACCTTTTCGACAAAAGAAAAAAATAGGCTAAAGGCTCAATGGGCTAACTAGGATGTACATTCAAGGTAGGTACGATAATGAAAAAAAAAATTCAGATAAAGCAAAGAAATGCCTACATCCTTTCCTACAATACACATCCTTCATTTCGTTTCGTACACACACCAGGCAAGTTCTAGACACTTCACAATAGCATGGAAGAAATGAAAACTCACCACACACTCATTGCACATGCTCAACTCAAGACATATTCACAGACTCTTCAATCAGCCAATTACAAGAATTCAAACATTAAGCCTCAATCATACCGCATCGAATTCTATGGTCTAGGTATCTCAACATGTTTACAAAGTTGCATGCTTTCATACGAATCACCTTTGCATTCTAAATATCATATAGAACACGCAACCTGAATTCCGAACCATAAAGTAACGACACGTTTGGGATACAAACAAACAAAAGAAAAAAAAATTAAAAAGAACAGAAGAAATCTACTCCTATCGACTACATTTCGCTTAAGACGGTCATCATCCATCCATCATAGGGAACGGTCACTATTTACGACTTCGGTTCAATGGGACTATTCTCGGTAAAAGCACAAAAAATAAACGCCGAGAAACCCAATTAAAAAAAGATTTCACGAAAAATTTTAAAAATATCAATAATTTTGATAAAACAACAATATTTACACAACCAGCTAACAACAACTCCATGCAGCACACAACAACTTCACATTAATTACAATACAAAACATAAACATCAAAATCACAGGGTCACAATTTTGCACAGGCACAACAACAAAACAGAAACGTAAATAACAACAAAACAACCAGCACCTAAATACTCCCACCCCACACTATAATCAAACATTGTCCCCAGTGTTCACAAAATTCAGCATAGCACAAGTGTAGGTGGTGAAACTCCCTGATCAATCGAAGTATTCCACTTCTTCGTTAGGTGCGGTTGCCTCGTCCCCCATATACGAATCCCCTCCACTATCATCATTTGACTCAATATCTGAGTCCTCGCGGCGCGTCTCCTCATCTGTGGGGACATCATCATCAGTGGGCTCCACAAAAGATAGCCCCACTCGGCATAGAGCCCTGGCATTTTCGCCGCAGGGGTAGTCCAACTCTAGCTGCCACAGCTCATCTTCTGTTGCTGGCCTCCCGCCTATGCGCAACTGTAGCATCTACATCTCGAACATGCGGGCCATATACTGATCATCCCAAGCATGTCGCTCGACTAATGTGAGAATTGGCCCGTGAGTGGTGTCGGGTGCCTTAGTTTTGGTGACGTCTAAGGCCCGCCTCTCCATCTGCTGGATGTAGTCAAGGGCCTCCTCCTCAACATTTATGCCCCTCAGGAAAGTGGTTAGCAAGCCACCAAACCCGTACATATGCCCTTGATGCAAACAGGCTCTATTCATGGCGGAGATGATCACCGCCCCAACATTAATCTCTAGCCCTTTCATCAGGGCCTATACCAAGCACACACGATCCCGGGTGACATCTGTCATGTGCACCCCCGGGATCAGGCAGGAACACACGATCTTAAGCCAAATTCTGGCTTCCCTGTTCATTTGAGAGTAGGGCAGCGTCTGATGGTAGCCCCTCTCCTTATGCCTGCTCCACCGTGCATAACTCTCGAATCACGGTGAGATTGCACTCCTTGGGCTCTTCAATGATGAAGTTCAGCCCGGCAGCGTCAATCCTATGTACGATTCTGGGAAACTCTTGTGCCAACGGCTCCCTAGCAATGTGCTCCTCGGGGAAGTATTTGCTTTCCTTATGCTTTGTGTACCATTTCTTCCCTTCCTCTGTCACCCATCGGGTTCCATATTGACGGCGTTGGCCGCGCGGAACTGCTGGTGCTGCTGGGACTGCCGTTCCCAGTCTAATCCTTTTCCTTCCGGCGCCCGATGTAGACGCACCTTTTCCTTTATCTTGCTTGCTTGCCATTGTTCCTGTCAAATCAAGCAGACAGTCCCAATGTTATTCAAATTAAAATTAGCTTCGACTAAGGTTGGGTTAGGCTAGGCCACCCCACACTTAGTCTTTAGCCACAATCACAACATTACGGCAAGGCAATTCTCACTTCCCAGTTTACAACAAGAACCAACAACATGCCTTGTGCATTCAGAAAATTCGATTGAATATATTTTACGTACTAGTCAGACTTCGTACAATAATCAACATATCACCATCAATACCATGTCATCCCATAGCACTTAGCACAGAAAAACTCCCAACACAACCTATGCAATTCACCAAGTTCTATGCAATTAACAATTTCATTCTCCCAAAAAAAATCCATCGTTTACTTAGCATATTCATAACAAGCACAACATAATTCACCTTACCCAACATGCCCAACCCATAATTTCCACATTTTCAATCACATTTCGTTTCTTCGTAATCACATTCTAACCTTAGTTACACATTTCACCAAAATTTGATCAAGCATGCATTTATCGAGTTCATACAATCAAAATGATACTCCGAACTTCAATCAACACTAACTTAAAGGAATTCAAGCTCAATTTACAATTAGGGAAAGTTTTTCTCACTTTACATGCTCAAACTCGACAAATTTGACAAGAATTGAGAAGAAAATAGAAAACATACCTTTAGTTCGATGAAATTGAAGAAAAATCGAAGAAACTTGTGCCTAAGTTCGTGTCACGTTGGTGATGGGGGGAATTTGGAGAGTTTGTCGTGGAGGGGAGTGAAAAATGGGAAAAATGGGGTGTTTTTGGGGTTAAAAAGAGGATTTTTCACGCGGGTCACCCGGCAACCCGGTATGACCCGTTGCGCATAACACTTCAACGTGTCACGGAGGGTAACACGGAGCACCCCCTCCGTGACACGGAGCCATCGCATAGGGGTTCTGGAATTTATAAAAAAACTCCAAAACACCTCCAACGTGTCAGGAAGGGTAATGCGGAGGCCCTCCTCTGTGACACGGAGCCATCGCGCAGGCTCACTGTTTTTCCACTTTTTATTATTTTTCTCACCTCGATTTTTCTTTTTCCATCCTTTGCATTTTTTCCCTCCTTTCAACCTGAAATTCGTCTTACAACAAGAAATTGGTTAAAATTCATAGGTTTCACATAAAATACAATTTTTTATTTTTTATTTTTTTATTTTTCTACGAAATCTACTCAAATATTACAAATATTTCACGGGTTGCCTCCCATGCAGCGCCTGGTTTACCGTCGAGGTTCGACATCATTGAAGCTCAGTCATCCTCTAGGGTGACAGATGTCTTCTCTCAACTACCGTCCTCACCCTAGTAATGCTTACGTCGCTTCCCATTGACTAAGAACGTGACACCTCAATCTTCTTGCCACAACTCTACTGCCCCATGCGGGGTTATTCTCACTACCTCAAATGGCCCTGACCATTTGGACCGCAGCTTCCCTGGAAACAGCTTCAATCTTGAATTGAAGAGCAACACTTTCTGCCCCGGCTCAAAAATACGATGCACCACATGCTTGTCGTGCCACCTCTTTGTTTTTTCTTTGTAGTACTTGGCACTCTCATAAGCATGCCAACGAAACTCTTCAAGTTCGCTGAGTTGCATTAGCCTCTTCTTGCCCGCTAGCTCTAAGTCCATATTCAATTTCCTCAAGGCCCAGAAAGCTCAGTGCTCTAGCACCACTGGCAGATGACACGCTTTACCATAGACCAATCGGTATGGAGAAGTTCCAATCGGTGTCTTGTAAGCAGTTCTATATGCCCACAACGCATCATCGAGTTTGCTTGACCAATCACTACGTTGTGCATTCACTATTTTCTGGAGAATTTGCTTCACTTCTCTATTCGACACCTCCACTTGCCCACTAGTTTAGGGGTGATATGTTGTTGCCACCTTGTGGCGCACCCCATACTTGGCTAGTAGCTTCTTGAAGCTTAAATTTACGAAATGAGCCCCTCCATCACTAATAATGGCTCGGGGTGTCCTGAACCTGGTGAGAATATGTTTTTTCAAAAATTTTGTTTCCACCTTGTTTTCATTCCTGGAGCAAGCTATTGCTTCAACCCATTTTGATACATAATCAACGGCCACCAAGATGTAACGATTACCAAATGACGGTGGGAACGGGCCCATGAAATCTATGCCCCATACATCAAAGGTCTCCACTTCCAATACATTCTGCAGTGGCATCTCTTGCGTTGTACCAATTGTGCATGTACGCTGACATCTATTGCACATTTTGACGTATGCCATAGAGTCTCTGAACAGTGTAGGCCAAAAGAAACCTTACTGTAGAACCTTGTGCGCTGTCCGCTCGCCTCCGTGGTGCCCCCCATACAACGAAGAGTGACAACTCCTCAAAACCTCTGCAATCTGGCTCTTCGGGATGCATCTTCTCATCATCTGATCCGGTCCCTATTTAGACAAGTATGGCTCATCCCAAATAAAATACCGGCAATCATGCCTCAATTTTTTTCTCTGCTGAGCTGTAGCCTCCGGTGGATAGACTCCACTCACTAGCAAGTTGACTATGTCTGCACACCACGGAACTTCAGCTTCCCCTATTGCCAAGAGCTGCTCATCCGGGAACTCCTCATTGATGTTATCACCTTCCTTCACATGCGACCGACTTTCCAATCGCGATAGGTGATCTGCCACCTAATTTTCTCTCCCCTTTGTGTCCTTAATTTCGAGGTCGAACTCTTGCAACAACAGGATCCATCTAATCAGCCTGGGGTTTGCATCCTTCTTGTTAAATAGATACCGAATCACTGCATGATCGGTATACACCACTACTCTCGAGCCCACCAAATAGGGCCTGAATTTATCAAATGCAAACACCAATGCTAGCATCTCCTTCTCTGTGACTGTATAATTACTTTGGGTAGTGTTCAGTGTTTTGCTTGCACAATGAATAGAATGAAAGATTCTATTTCTCCTCTGCCCCAATACAGCTCCCACAGCCACATCTCTTTCACATCAATTCAAATGGTTGTTCCCAATACGGAGAAATAAGGATAGGTGCTTCTATCAATTTCTGCTTCAACTCCGCGAATGCTTTAACACACTCATCATCCAACTCAAACTTCACCTCTTTTTCTAACAATCTGCATAATGGTCTAGAAATTTTTGAGAAGTTTCTGATGAACCGTCTGTAGAACCCTGCATGCCCAAGAAAACTGCGAACACCCTTCACCAACACAGGTGGTGGTAACTTCTCAATAACTTCGATCTTAGCACGATCGACCTCCAACCCCTTGAAAGACACTTTATTGCCAAGGAAGATACCTTCCTTGACTAAGAAATGGCATTTCTCCCAGTTGAGTACATGGTTGGATTCTTCACAGCGAGCTAGCACCCTGTCAAGATTCTGCAAACAAGTAGCAAATGAATTACCGAAAATAGAAAAATCATCCATAAATACCTCAACGAAATCCTCCACAATGTCATGGAAGATAGCTATCATGCATCTCTGGAATGTGGCGGGTGCATTGCATAACCCAAATGGCATCCGCCTAAAAGCATATGTCCCATAAGGACAGGTGAAAGTAGTCTTCTCTTGATCCTCTAGTGCTATGGCTATTTGGTTATAGCCAGAGTACCCATCAAGGAAACAGTAATATTCCTGTCCAGCCAACCTGTCTAATATCTGATCAATGAACGTGATCGGATAATGATCTTTCCTTGTGGCTTCATTAAGCTTCCTATAGTCCATGTAAATCCGCCAGCCTGTGATGGTTCGTGTAGGAATCAGCTCATTTTTTTCATTGGTGACCACGGTCATCCCTCCTTTCTTTGGAACGCACTGAACGGGGCTGACCCATTCGTTGTCCGAGATAGGATAGACCACATCTGCATCAAGCCACTTAAATATTTCTTTCCTAACCACATCCTTCATTGCTGGATTTAACCTTCGCTGAGGCTGAACAGTTGGCTTTGCTCCTGTCTCCATGAAAATCCTGTGTGTGCCAAAAGCTAGATTGATACCCTGAATATCTAACATTTTCCATCCCATTGCTTTCTTCCTTTTTCTGAGGACACCGAATGCTTCCTTCCTTTTTCTGAGGACACCGAATGCTTCCTTCTCCTGTGCCTCCATCAATTCTACGGAGATGGTGACCGGTAAAGTCTCATCTTCCCCAAAAAAGACATATTTTAAATGGGGAGGCAATTCATTCAATTCCAGCTTTGGTGCTTCCTCAATAGATGGTTTCGGCAATGGTTCCAGAGACCTCATTAGAGACAGAAATTCCTGCTTCCTAGGATGCCTTTGTGGCTCATTCAACATTTGTACCACCTCATAAGCATCTCTATCTCCGAAATGATCGGAGTTCATCAACACTCTTTCGAATGGGTCTTGAGATTCAACAATCTGACGAATTTCTACTTGATCAATCACACTGATTGTTGAAAGCTCCTCATGTATTGTCGATAGTTTCATGGCCTTAAATACATCAAATACCTCAACTTTGTCGTGTTCCCGCATAGTTAGCTGCCCTGTCGCTACATCAATAAGTGCGTTCCCAGTTGCCAAGAAAGGATGTCCCAAAACAAATAGAACTTCCACATCCGGCTCAAAATCTAGCACAATGAAGTCAACCGAGAAAATAAGGGAGCCCACTTGCACCAGCACGTCCTCCACAATGCCATCTGGTCTGGCCAAAGAACGATCCGCTAGTTGCAAGATCACTGTTGTCGGTCTAGGACTGCCCAGCCCCAATTTCTTGAATATCGATGTCGGCATCAAGTTAATGCTCGCTCCCAAATCACATAATCCACGAGCTCGGATACTCTACTCGATTGTAAGTTGAATTGTAAATCTCCCAGGGTCTTTGAGCTTTGTGGGCAACCTATTTTATATCCGTGAAGTGCACTCCTCCGTAAGCGCCACTGTAGCGTACTCCGTCAACCTGCTTTTATTCGCCACAATGTCCTTGATATATTTTGTGTACTTCGGCACTCCCTGCAAAACATCAACAAGAGGTAAATTAATGTGTACCTATTTAAGCACCTCCATGAACTTTTTGAAACACGGTTCCTCCTTGTGTTTCCTTAGTCTTTGAGGGAACGGGGGTGGTGGTCTTTCTGGTTTAGCTTCCTTCTCCTACCCCCTATCATCATTGTGCTCCCTCTCCTTCTCCACTGCTCCCGACTGCTGTGGTGGTCTTTCTGGTTCCAACTTCTTGAGTTGCAAACCACTCCTCGTGCTCACTGCATTTACTTGCTTGGGGTTGGGGTCAATGTCACTTGGAAGTCCTCCTCTCGGCCTGGTGTTCTGAGCTTCAGCTAGTTGCCCAAACTTGTACTCCAATGCCTTTGTAGCTAATTGATTGTTCTTTACATTGGCTTCCAATTTCGCATAGTCAGCCTGCAATTGAGCTTGATTAGCTATCATAGGTTTGAACATTTCCTCAATGCTGGGCGATGGTGGTGGAGGAGGTGCATTGTTTCTTCTGTATTGTGACTTATAGTGTTGCTGCCCTCCTTGATTTCTCTGTGCTCCCTGACTTGAACTCTTCCCTTGATGGCTGTTACTACCCCAAGAGAAATTCGGGTGACTTCTCCAATTAGAGTTGTATTTATTGCCATACTGTTGGTGATTATTTCTCGGTACATTACAAACAAAGTTTACTGAATCAGGATTTGCACCACAACACTCAACTGAGTGTTCATTACTGCCGCACACTTCACACCAAATTTGTTGCACTACATTCGCTGGGGATTGAGAATGATTCATGCTCATATTGCTGAAGTGGGTATTGAGTTGATTCTGTAACGCAGCTATCTGTGTAGCGATAGCTGTAAAACCATCCACTTCTAAGGCTCCTGCCGCTTTCCTTGTTCCTCCTCTAGAAGAGTCCGCATTCCACTCTGGGTTTCCCTGCGAAATACGGTTCAACAAGGTATACAGCTCCTCATAAGTTTTTTCTAATGCTTGTCCCCCTGCTGCTGAGTCTAGCAAGATTTTTGTGTGGGGTTCCAAACCCTCTATGAAAGTATGCACCAACACATCATTGGATTGGTGATGATGAGGACAATCTCGCAATATAGATTTGAATCTCTCCCAGGCTTGATACAAATTCTTTCCCTCTCTCTGTTTAAAACTTAGAATTTGACTTCTATGTCTTGTTGTTTTACCGAATGGAAAGAACCGTATCAAGAATTTCTTTGCAAGATCATCCCAAGTAGTGATGGAAGTAGGTGGCTCAGCTTTCAACCACCTCTTTGGTTCTCCCAAAAGTGAAAATGGGAACAATGTAAGCCTGACATAATCGGGTGACACTCCAGCGGGAATGTGAGTGTCACTTATCTCTAAAAGGTTTTGGAGATGTTGTTGTGGATCCTCGTGAGGGAGACCTGTGAATTGCCCGCTGGTGTGCAACAATTGCACCATATTCTGTTTGAGCTCGAACCTCTCTCCTGGCTCAGGTTTGCGAATTCTAGATGTACCGTTGTTAGCATGTGGGATTGCCACTTCGCGAACCGGCCTAGCTGCCTTTTCTTCGGGCACTAACACTGCCCTTACAATGGGTGGATTCTGTTGTTGCTCCAGGATGGTCTGTCTAAGCAACTGCAGCTTTCTCTCTAGAGCTTCTCTCCTTTGGCGATGGAATTGTCTTTCCGGCTCTAAGTGTGAATCCACCAACTCCTTGTCCCTTGCCAGTGTTCAACAGAATTCAATATCTGCAAAAGACAAGCTAAGACCAAGTTGTCAACACTAATAAGAACTAGTAACTAACACTTAAGACAACAATTTTGTACCAATTACCAGTCCCCGGCAATGGCGCCAAAAACTTGTTCGATGCTTTGGAATACCTACACGCAAGTGCACGTGGTCGAAAAAGTAGTAAAATGGCTAGAGTAGTCAAGTATCGATCCCACAGGGATTGGACCAAGGTAATAATCGAATCAAGCGTTAATAAACTCTAACTCTAATAATGCAGACAACAGTTTCAAGAAGATTTTGGGAGTTTGTTTCTTAATTTATACTAATCTAAAATAAATGCACAAATTGAGTTTGAACTATAGTAATGAGCATGCTGAGGCTAAAACAAATATGCAGGGAAGCAATTTATTGATACAAATTGGTTAATCTTTCCTTCGGTTGCTAGTCAATAATTATTGCCTATGGATTAAAACTCTCGTATTTAACCCAACTTAAGAATCATGAACCTTCCACCTACATTTCTGTGATAAGAAGAAATTCATGTTCTAGCCATATGAAACCGATTCCTTAATTGACTAATACGACTTTCAGATATATTTCTATTCTGAAGGTATATAAATTCTCAATTTTCCCAAACCAAGAAGAGATCATATCCTATTAATTCACAACTTTCCAATTTCTTTCTCTTTCGAGCGCAAACCGGATTTTTTAGATATACATTAATATTGGCCAAACATTAATGCATTAAGAACAAGAATTAATAGAACAACCATGGAAGAAAAGATGAAAAACCAAGATGATCAATAATTACATTCCACTAAAAATGTAACCCACATTCTTGCTTAACCAAGTCAGAATTATTAAAAATAAACCTAAGTGTGTTATTTATACTAGTGGGAATTTTTCCCAGAATAACAAGCAACGTGCCACGGAGTGCTTCACGGAGCACTGCCTCCGTGACATGTCACAAACGCGGACCCTCACTGGAATCCGGTCCTCCAGGTAATTATGCTCAACGTGCCACGGCGTGCAACGCAGCTTGGCCAATGTGCCACGTCCACAACGCGGACCTTCACTGTATCTTGGCATATTTTTATCATCCGGGGCAGGATGCATCCATGATGGCAGCGTGACACGGCTCCATCGCGGAGCCCCTTAGTTTGCTGCATAACCTGAGCCTTTTCACTGCTCACTTCCGAGTCTCTTCCCGATTTCTCCCAACATGCATCTTAGCTTCCTAAAATTATATTTTTCCTGCAAAACAACACTAATCATGTTGGTTAGTATAAATTCACATTTTAACTACAAATCACATGAGAAGGTACAATTATCAATGTATAAACACGACGAAATGAAGCATTTGAGTATCACTTGGGCATATAGTTTTTCCCAAGATCAATCGCCAACATACCAGGTCCCAGTTCATCTAAGCTGTCAAGTAATCCACTGGACTTATTTAGTCAGTTTGTAGACCATTTTTGATCCGTCCATTCTGATAGAATGACACACTGTCTATGAGTTTCAAGTGATCATAAAATATGGAGGATCCATCCTTAAGCCGTATGGAGTCAACCCAGAATACCCATTTTGTCATTTGTTCATACCAGGTGCCAATGATTTTCCACATATGGTTTTTCTAGTACTTATGTCACAAGTATTATATCCTTATGAAATTTAAGTGCAATGTATTCCAGTTTTTTTACATGATTAAACCAGCTCTAAATATATTCTTACAATGGTTTAGACCACAAAAATATTGGGTTCAATGTTTAAAGAATACACATGATGCAAAAGTACTCATGCTACATTGGCAGATAAAAATAATTGATGGAAAAGTCCATGCTAAGCCAGAACTCTCATTTTGTTGGAAATTTTTTATCTCTATTTTTTCGTTGCAAGACAAATATTATGAAGCACCAAGATTGATCAACCAGCATAATAAGTACTTTCCAAAAGGAGTTTGGCCAAAGGAATGGGCGCCATGGAACCATACTGATAAACATCCTCACTGAAAAAAGTTAGACACGCAACTAAAGAATATCAAGAACCCTACGAGATCACTAGAGATGAGATCACTCAGGCCATCACACGGATAATATTAAATGTTCTATCAAATATTTCATCACAAAGCTGTCAAAATATGAAGCATGCCATAGCAGGAATATCCAGCGAAAATGTTACTTCACAAGATCATTGAAGAGGAGCTTTAAAAATACGAGTTCCATCGACGAAAAATATGGCTTTCGATAGAATACAGATGAAGGATGCTTAAACCCACCAGAAACACCTCCAAATGTTATCCCATCAGATAATGGTTGATGACATATGCAAGATTTTGGAAGCTGAAAGCCTCAGATTATCCGCCGAAGCTTACTACCCATGTCAAGAAAGAAGTGGGCCCCCTTCACATGCCATCATATGGGCTTTCATTTTACATATTAGGCTATTTTTTGTATTAGGCATTTGATTTTACTAGGGAATGTAGAGAGTGTGCCTAGATAATCATGCCAAGTCTATTTTTGTTAGGCTATCTAAATGGGTGTGCCAAGTTTGTTTTATCAGGCTATCTAGATAAGAGTGTCGAGTCTATCTTGTAAGATAATTCTATCTTGTAGTCTTCCAACCCCTATATAAAGGAGGCTAGGTTATACATTGCAGGACAAGTCTTAACACATTCAGAAATAGTTTTTTAAGAATTTTCTATGTTTAATAATATGAGTGTTTGCTAAATTCTCACTTGTTCTTCCTTTCAAAAGGCATGGTATGGTTGATCCTTAAAGTAGTATAAGGCTTCATAATATCGGGTAAGTTAGATTTTTACAAGTATAATAGTTCTCCCAGTTAATAACAGCTAAATTTATGAGTAGAGTAAAAGTTTTCCCTAGTTGAGTAGCTTGGGAAATTGTCCAAATGAATGTAGAATCCAGCCCATTTTGTAGGAAAAATCTTTTATTTCTATGATGAAATTTACTATTTAACTAACTTGGCAAGCCGTCCTCCAGGATGTTAAAGTTAGTTTTATGGCAAGCCGTCCTTTAGGATGTTGAAAGCTAGTCCCGTTGTGTAGGAAAACTATTGTGCCTGCAATCTCATCGTCTTGCCCTTCGTTTCCTCACCATACCGGCCTATATAACAGAATGATTCTTCAGGTAAGTCATTAGGTGTAACACCCTAAAATTTTCCTATATCAAACTCAGACTCAGCAGAAAGAACCATAAATGTTTTTGTCTCAGATGACTTAGATAATGGGTCGTTGTCAACACCAACGGACTATTGTATGTCGTTGCTTTGCACTACAAGTTTTCCTTTTGGGAACCAAAGAGCTATCCGATGAATCATCATTAGCTCTGACAACTCATTATGGACAATCGTTGGGACGTTTCTAGTGAGGGTTGAATTTGTTATTCAGAAGCAACGAGTGAGACCAACAACTCGTGGTTCCTTGTAACGAGTCATTGTTAACACCCGTTGCCTGAACTAGCAGTCTTTCAGGTCAAGGCAGTGGTGGCGACGGGCAGTTACCATGACTTGTGGTTTCAACCAACGAGTCATTGTGTCATCCCTTAGTGAGAATTTGAGATTTGTTCGAAACCCTGCCAGTGACCACGAGAGGAATCAACAACCCATTGGTTCTCCCAATAAGTCATGGTTCCCTTTTGTTGTCCGTTTCTAGTAAGCTTAGATTTTTGGACCCAAGACCAATGACTGGTCCCAACGAGTCATGGTATCAACCAATGACCTGTTGTGTAACCCGTTGGTCCTTGTCGGGCAGTTTTCCAGATTTTCTTTCAGGGGCATTTTAGTAACTTTCCATCCTTTTGATCCCTAAACTATGTCATTTTAGGCATCTTTTGGACAGAATTAAAGGGGTAATCAACTTAATTCCTCTCATTTTCTCTTAGCCCATGATTCTCAAAATGTAGAAGTCCTAGACAGTCAATGCAGAGCTAAGCTAGAGCTTCCTGTGTTCTTCAAGATTTCTCCTGATTTCTTCTCGAGGATTCTACTCCAGGTATGTGAGAATTCAACAAGGGAATTTCCCTTCCCTTGTGCCCCAAAACCTTTCTATAATTCGTTATCAGTCTTAGCCCTGAATATCAAAAAAAGGGTTAGCTTCAGTCAGATTATGAGTACTCTTGTGGATTGAAATTCTTGTTAATTCTTGAAATGTTTTCACTATTTATCAAGCATGTTGTTACTCTCTTCATGAAATATATTTTTACCCCTAGTTCTATGAAATTCAGTAAATTTGGGTCTTGCATAGTTGATTAGATAGGATTGTTGCCTAACTCCATTAGTTCCTGAATTTCCATATTACTTCAATCATGTGAGTTCACTCTCAGTTTGCATGTTAGTCTAGTCTTAATCAGAAACCAGCAATTTCAGTGTCTTTTAGTAAATCAGGTGATCACTTTGACAATAGTAAGATCTTAAGGAGTTTAGTTCATTAATACTCCCTAGTTTCAGTTATCAGTTAGTTCTCTTGACGGTTACTACGCTTCCAGATAAGTAGCTCTGACTAGTCTTAGAAACATCAATATCAGTTATCAGTTAGTTCTTTAGACGTTTATGACGCTTCTAGCTAAGCAGCTCTGACAAGTCTTAGAACACCAGTTTTTAGTTATCCAATCCTAGAGACTCTCAGGTTACTTCTAGATAAATATTCCTGACTTAGTCCAAGACCCTAGCTTCGATCTATCAATTTAGTAGTCAAATTAAGCCTATCAAGTAGGAGTACTACTTAGTACCGTTCAGACTGGGTTCCAGCCCACCCAGGTTCCTAGAACTACATTGTCACTGTAGGTTATTAGCCTAAATGGGCTCCAGACTTGTGATCATCCAGCTCAACCATTATACTCGAGCAAGGTACAGTGGGCATTCTTTTATGTGGTGTATATATCGAAATCCATGTCTAGCTCACATAGTTATATGTCGGTCATAGACTCTCCCACTTTTCAATATAGTTTAGTTCAGCTAAGTCTCAGTTTAGCTTAGTTCAATCATTCAGTTCCAGGACATTTTTATGACCGTCAGTCAGGGTCATTATTGACCATATCACAATTATAGCTCAGCTTCTATCAGTACTCAGTATTAGTTGTTCATTTCATGTTATTTCAGTTTAATTGCTTCTTTTTCCATGCTTATTATATAAATCACTTACTTATGTCATGGCCCGAGAGTACACCTGGATCATAGACAAGGGACAAGGAAACCCGAGAGGCTCCAAGTCGATCCATGGCTAGTCCTTGCATACACTTAACATAAGAAACATCAAACATCATGAATGAGCAGAAGAACTGACTAGAAACTTATATAAATCAAAATGACAACTTAATAACATTCAAATACAACGTTGATCCTGTCTAACAAGTCTGAAAGCTTTCTAATAAATTTATGTGTTTCTGGGACAGGTCCCCAGCTAACTCAAAAAGACTGAAAACTGAATCAAAATAAAACAACAATGCTACTTACTTCGTCGAAGGATGAGGACTCACCACTGACAGTTGGGAGAATGGGGTAGCGTATCTAACCACGCGGCAGGGCCTGGAGACCTGAATCTATATCATGAAATGATATAGCACAAGAGGCGTGCGGTCAGTACTTGGAATGTACTGATTATGCAGGAAGCATAAGTAAACTAACTCATAATATTAGCAAGAGAGAAGTAATATAAAACATATTAATAGCAACATAATAGAAGTGAAGTACAACTATCTTACACGAGGTTCACAGATTCAATTAACATAACCACATTATAAAGACATTCATTACTGTAGCAACCGTTGATGTGCAAAAAGTAATAATTCGAAATATAAATAGTGTGATGCCATGACTGACATCAAGAGGGTCCCTGACGTCTAAGGGGGAGTCCCTGACGGTCGAAGGGAGCGTCCCTGACTATCAAAGGGGAAACATTCTCAACTAAAGAGAATCTCTAACTGTCATAGAGAGAGAGAAGGATCTGATATAGAGAGTCACTGACTAAAAGAATGTCCCGAACAACACAAGGAATATTAAATGGTCAACTGACTAGGGATGTGTGTCCCAACTGATTACATGAAGACATTCTCCACTATCGTCTAGGTAAGACATTCTCCACTAGCGTCTAGGTAAGACATTCTCCACTAGCGTCAAAGTAAGACATTCTCCACTATCGTCTATTAATGCTATCTCTCAAATAAGCATGGATTCATAACTTGATATGTTAATAACAAGCTCAACATCGTGATTCACGTTATTACAAAACCAACATCCTCATTAGCTTTAACATCACATTATTAGCATGCTATAAATTCGTACTAGCATTATTTTATCATGTCATCTTGATTCCGTATTCACCTCATTCAATAGGTAATTTAAGATCCAACATGATTTATAGAACTCAACTCATAATCTATCAAGGATGCATAAATTCGTGTAATTAGGTCACAACCCTTTTCACACACTTGTCACAATCACTCCAATTATGAATTCTCTAGCCACAGGTGTTTTAGATTCTAGGATTTTATAAAAACAATTTTAATAAGGAAAACAATATAGAATCCTCCCAAGCTTCATAGTTCAACAATGGAGATGCAATCTATTCATACCCAATCGATTTAATCTAAAACATGGTGATGGCACATTGTTTACTTCAATTACTCAAGCCCACAACTCTTACTCAATTCAGCATGGTCATCTATGTCATAATCACATCATTAGGGTTAATTAAGCAACATTCCCACACTTTTATCATGGTCAAGAATTTCTACGATAATCAAGGAAGGCATAACCAATTCACATTCATTTCTCAAGTTTACTTAGGAAGAACATGCTACACACACACACACACACACACACACATATATATATATATATATATATATATATATATATATATATATATATTCAGCCCATATTTCCACCATTTCAACATTCTCATACATGAATACGCAGATTAATCGAACAATAAAAAACACCCATTCGTTACTCAAGCCAATTCCTGATCGACATGTTATCCTCACGCATTTCCAATATATAATCCACATCCCAACAACCCATCACATCAACATTTTAAACAAATTCCATAATTGCAGTAAATATTAACATTCTAGAGAAGGATGAGGAAGAAATTATTCATTATTCAAAACCCTAGCACATGACATTCTAAAAAATTTAAGTCGGGTTCTTATTGAAAACATTTTGGGGCACAAGGATGAAGATATTTCCTTGTTGAAGTCCCAACCACTTGGTAGATGAAAACTCCACTTGATTATCTTCCTTGAAGCTTGAAGAACACCTTGGGAATTTCCTAAAATCTTTGGAGAAGAGAGGAGGAAAAAGGAGATTGAGATAATGAGGTTTTAGGCTTCGGAAAACCCTTAAAAACGTCCCCAAACATACCCAAAACGACATCACTTTAAATCTGGGAGCCTGGGATTTTACCAACCTGCCCCTGAGAAAATCTGAAAAATTTCCCAAATTGATGCCACGACTCACCTGATGAGTCATTGTCCCACCCAATGACTTGTTAGGTCCATTCGTCAGGTCTACTGGAATTTCTCAACCTTCAGGTCACGACCAACATCCCGACTCGTCGCTACACCCAACAATTCATCCCACCCCTTCGTTAAGTTCACTGGAAATTTCCTTAGAACCAAAGCTTCTACCTCCTAACAATTGACTAGATGAGTCGTTGCCACTCCTAACGACTCGTCAGTTCATCCGACGCCACTCCCTCCTGACCTCCACCATATGACTGCACATGACGACTCGTGGTATCCCACCACGAGTCGTTAAGTCTCCTTTCCTGACATATTTTTGCCAGTTTTTTCCTGCAGTTTTCCAATTATACTTTATGTGTCTATTCTTAGTCCCTTCCAGGGTATTACAACTTAGTACATTTAAAGTACTGACACATATATTCTATATTGTACCATATTATGATACAGGCACAGGTTCTCGGTCTCAACATCATCAGTAGTTTCCCTTCCGACGAATTCAGCAGCAACGTTATT